>CM067173.1:73263352-73309858 GCA_034093135.1 Erigeron breviscapus
CAAAATCATTTTCAACAGGCAGTTGAACCTTGGACTTGGGTTCAACTAGAGACTTGTTCTTAGGATTCTTGGGCTCCTTAGACTTTTGAGGTAAATTCTTATCACCAGTTGCCTTTTTAACTGGAGCTTTAGCCTGTTCAGCTCCAGATTTAACCTCAGTGGGGGTGGTCTCACTGGTTTCAACTTTGACAGTCTTAGGCTGGTCATATGGAGTGTCAACCCTAAGAGCTGGAGGCAATGCATGAAGATCTGGTATGAGTGCTGCCATTTCCAGATCTCCAGATTTCCATGCATTTTTTTGGGCATCGATAGTTTTTGAAAATGCATCAAAATTCTTACCAGATGCTTTTACCCAGGACTTGATAATCATTTTTTCTTTTTCAAGATTAGATTTTAAATTTTGATTTTCAAGTTCTAATGCCTCAATTTGCAAAGCTGACTCCTTGAGAGCCAACTGGACACTTTGTAAATCATTCAGTTGTGGTCTAACAACGTTTAGTTCAGTTAAGATAGTCTCCAGATATCTTTCACTGTCTGCTCTAACAGTTTCCACAAACACTAAATCACCATTTAATGATTCAGCAAGGTCCAGTTTCAGTTCTAGGTCCACCTGGTTATCATAATCACATACCTTTTTCAAAATGATGTCGACCCATCTTCCAGTTATGACATCATCTTTTGCCACATGTTGTTGTTGATCTTCCAAGGCCATGAAATACATGTCCCTTTCCTCTTCATCATCAACTGATGAATCATCAGAGTATTCCCATTTTCCTTCAGTTTGTGCAATCATGCATTGGTTTTTATCCTTTTCAAAGGAAAGAAGAGCAATCTGGGCTTTAAGCTTCTTGTATTTAGCTTTATAGCCATCATCAGCCCGATTGTTATTAAAATTTGGGACAGAAGGACCAGTTTGATTGTTCGATTGACTAGATCTGCATTCCTTCATAAAATGTCCTTTCTTACCACACTTATAGCAGGTAAGATTAGACTTATCCAGAGAGTTGGAGCTGGAAGCATTATTTGGGCCATTAAATCTGTTAGATTTATGCTTAAACCTGTTAAAGGTTTTAGCAATCATGGCTACCAGATCATCATTGTCAGTTTCATCACAATCATCATTGATTTTAGTGGTCAGGCCTGAGTTCAGAAAACTGTTCAACATCTCCTTCATAGAATGTGACTGGACATTCTCAGCAGATATTAAAGCAGCAAAAGGTTTCTCAGTTAGACTAGAAACCTTTGAACTCTGGGCATGATTTAAAGCATCCTGCTCGGCCACCAGTCTCTATGCATTATTATCTTCAGTGAATCTGAAGGCTCTATACAGAGATGCAAGTGTGTGGTTGTGCAGGGTCTTACCTTGTCTTAAGACAAGAATCATGTTTTCCCATTTGGAAGGAAGTATATCACAAAACTTCTCAAGAAGAATATCCTTATCCTTATTTACACCCAGCCCTCTCAGTTGATTAATCACACTGGTGAATCTAGTATAAGTACCAGTCAGGCTTTCTTTAGGTAAAGCAAAGAAGGTTTCATACTTCTTGTTCAAGGCAACTTTCCTGGTGACAATGGTGTCATCACCTCCTTCATACTGAAGAACTAACTCATCCCACATTGCCTTGGCACTGGGGAACAACACAAGTGTTGGTATAAGTTCTTCAGGAACAGCCCCAAGGATCATGTTTTTCAGTTTGGTGTCCAAGTCCACCAGTCAGCGATCCTCATCAGACCAATGGTCTTCGAGCTTTTCTCTGGAGCCTCTTCTTCCAGAAGGATCTAAAAGAAGGCTCACCCCAGGGCACATGGGTATATATGGTCCATCCTTAAGGATTTTCAACATATACCTCTCTATCCCACCAAAATACAAAAGTATTCTGGCCTTCCATGTACCAAAGGTCTCACTGTTCCCATCGAATTTAGGAATAGGAGTATTAGAACAATGTACATGGACGTGGTTATGGGCATTGGGAGGAGGAGGAGGATTGGTATTAACATTTTGAAGAGGAGGATTATTAACATTAGGTTTTTCTTCTTGACCATAACCATTCTCACCTTCAGTAGTAGACATCTAAGCAGATCTAGGCAAGTTTATTAGCCTTCTGCTCTGATACCACTTGTAAGTCCCAACTCAATAGATGGTACTAACTGAAGACACCTCTATGTCAATGGTGAGTTAACTTTGGAATATAAACACTGATAGATTACTTATAAAGGTGACAATATATTATAAGTAAGAACAATGCAATAACATAAATACTTATAAAGTAAATTGGTAAGATGATATGTATTTTTCAAGTATAATTTATTTATTGTTGTATAAACAAATTACAAGGTTGTTACGGAACCAAGATAATACAAAGTGTAAATAACCTAACAACCTATGAAATACAATCGATCTAATACTTGGAAATTCTCTTCAACAATCGAAACACTTAAAGTTGTGAAATGTTCCTTTTTGTGATTGAGAGAATATTGCACAAGAACACCAAAGTATTGCAGGTTTGCAAAGTTATTTTTTGGTTGTGCAAAGACCTCTATTTATAGGCAAAGTTGACATTGGGATGTCAACTTTGGCCGTACAAATATGGTTGAGAGCATTTAAGGAATAGCATTTGTTAGGTCCAGATTTACTGGACTCGCTCCAGACTCGACTACTGGAGCCTTACTGAAGATCTGTCCAGAAACTAACCTACTCCAGACTTGGAATCTGGAGTCCCTCTGAAGATTTTTCCAGAAATAATGGAAGACCAGTGAGCAAATACTTGTATAGGAAATCTGGAGTATTCTCCAGATTAGCTCACTGGATTTCACCCCAGTCCAGATCTACTCTACTGAAGACGTTCTGACTGAAGTCAAAGACTGAAGTAAGAATAAAGAAGACTGACAAATGGCGGAGTCCACTGGAAGTCTTACCAGATCTGCACACTGGAGGATTGTCAGTGTTCTAGACCTTACAAGTCTGAACACTGATATCGAGGATTTGACTTTAAGCCTTTACACACTTTCCAAAGAACAACCCACTTGTTCTTTACCAAAGAATATACGTGTGTTAAGGTGGTTGGATAAAAGAATAAAGTCACATTGATGTGACTTTATCCTTGTAACTTTATCCAATGCATTTAATGTTCTTGTCGGTTCATTAAATGCATCCAACCATATTTGTACGGCACAAAATTCACTGGTGAATTTTGTTGCCTATAAATACAAAGTCATTTCTTTGAGAAATTTACTTTTTAGCAAATTGGTGAACTTGCTTAAATACTCTCGATCTAAACAGTTATACTTCACAACTCTAAGTATATCGATCAAAGGAGTTTATTTAGCAAGTATAGATCACTTGTAATTCAAAGATTGTTTAGATATTTACATACGTGTAATATCTAGGTTCCGCAATGATCTTGTATTTTGTTTATACATCAATAAATAAAATACACTTGAAAACTACATTTGTGTTCCACCATTTATTTACTTGTTTAAATATTGCTTAAGTCATTTATTACTTCGTTTATATTCTTGCATATTTATATTGAAGTAATACTAGTCCGATTCTAGTTCATACTTGTCTTGTATTTTACACTCGTGGGTTAAACCATCGTGTGAGGGACTTTACAATTGGTATCAGAGCAGAAGGTTAACATACTTACCTAGATCTGTTTCGCGATGGCAATCCCAGAAAATCAACAAGAAACTCATGAAACCAATTTTAATGAACCACCCACTGGAAATAACAATACACCACCTCCTCCTCCTCCTGCTTCTCCATATGTGCATGTGCATTACTCGAATAATCCTGTTCCTAAATTCAATGGGAGCAGTGATGACTTTGGAACGTGGAAAGCTTGGATAATATTGCATGTTACTGGTATTGAAAGGAATATGATGAAAATCTTAAACGAAGGACCCTATGTACCAAGACTTCCTATCAATGCACTTCTTGACCCTACAGGATCAAGAAGTGGGAGGGAAAAGAGAGAGGAACACTGGTCCGAAGAGGAGAAAAGATTAGTAAATCTTGATACACTTCTTAAAAATATGATCCTCGGGGCTGTTCCAGAAACTCTTATTCCCACACTAGTTCTCTATCCCAGTGCCAAAAGCATGTGGGATGAACTAGTGAACTAGCATGAGGGAGGTGATGATACTGTTGTTACCAGAAAAGTCTCCTTAAACAAAAAGTATGAGTCATTTTTTGCTCTCCCCAATGAGTCCCTTACTGGTACCTACACCAGATTTATGAGCATCATAAACCAGTTAAGAGGACTAGGGGTAGAAAAAGACAAGGATATACTTTTGGAGAAATTTTGTGATATTCTTCCAACAAAATGGTCTCACATGATTCTGGTCTTGAGGCAAGGTAAAACCTTGCATTCCCATTCTTTGTCAACATTGTATGGAGCCTTCAGATTCACTGAAGAAAATCAAGCCCAGAGGATTGAGGCAGAAAAAGATTCTTTTAATCATGCTTCCAGTAGTTCCACAGTGGTCACTAATACTGCACTACCTTGTGCGGCATTAATATCTTCTGAGAATGTATTTTCTATGAAGAAGATGATGTTTGAACTAATGGATTCTGGAGTCTATAATGATATCTCTCCAGACTGTGATGAAACTGACAGTGATGACCTGGTTGCAATGATGGCCAAAACGTTTAACCGTTTTAAGGCCAGAGCAAATAGGCCCACTGGACAACATGCACCCCGTTCTTCCACTGACAAGACCAATCTAACATGCTTTAAGTGTGGCAAGAAAGGTCATTTCATGAAAGAGTGCAGGTCCAGTCAGTTTGTCTCTCAGTCTGGTCCAACTGCTTCTTATAACAAGCCTGATGATAACTATAAGTTGAAATACAAAAAGCTTAAGGCTCAGATTGCTCTCTTGTCTAAACAGATGGAAGACAATAACAAATGCATGATAGCAACCACTGAAGAAGCATGGGTTCCCTCTGATGATTCATCAGTCGATGAAGAAGAGGAAAGAGATTGTTGTTTTATGGCTCTGGCAGATCAAGAGCATCTGGTGAAGGATGATGTCACATCTGGTCGTTGGGTCGACATTGTTATTAAAAAGGTTAGTGAGTATGATCTTGAAACTAATCCTGAACTTAAATTGGACATCGCTGAAGCTCTAAATTCTGATTTAATTTTTGTGGAAACTGTTAGATTTGACAGTCTAAATGGTCTAGAAACAGATTCCTCTGAAATGGCTGCTTTAAAATCAAAATTAAAAGAACTTCAAGATATTGAACTGGCATTTCAAGCCCAGGTTCTGGTAACTGAACAATTGATCCAAGAAAAACAAGATCTTAAGATCATTTTAGAAAAAGAAAAACTGGTGATTAAATCATGGCTTGAAACCAAAAAGCCATATGATGCTGGAGTAAATCAATTTCCTACTCAAAAACGTGCATATTTAGATGGAAATACTCATGTAGCATCATTAATACCAGTAATCGATCGATTACCAGAGGGATTCAGGCCCACCACTGTTTATGATGAGCCTGTAACTCCCAAGGCCAATACTCTCCCAGTTCTTTGCCCAGAGGTTAAGACTGGAGCTGTCCAGATGACTGCTCTAGTTAAAAAGGTTAAGCAGAATAGACCTTTGCCTCAGAACAATCCCCTACCTAAGCCTACAACTGGAAAGGCTCAGGTATCATCTGATGAAAATGGTTTGTCCAGGTTAGAGAGCCAGATTCAAACACTGACTCGTCAATTTCAAAGTTTTAATGCAAGATTAAACTTTATTGAGGGTACTTCATCTGGCCCTAGACAAAATACTATACCTTTTGCAAAAAAGACAAATTTATTTCTCCAGTTGAGAAAAAGAAAAAGGTTTCTAAACTATCAACTCCAGTAGTGTTCTCAACAAAAACTACTGTTGAAGAAAGTAAACTCAACCAGATACCCCAGGGATCCATAAGGGAGGATCCAGTGAACCCATCAGTCGATGGGTTCCCAAATCTAACTGATATATCTGGTGGATGTGCAGGGAGATCGAAAGAAGCATACCTGGTATCTTGACAGTGCAGCTGGCAGGACGATGACCGGATGTAAGACCCTGCTGGAGGAATTCATCATTTCTGATGGACCCTCCATTACTTTTGGAAATGATGGTTGTGGAAAGACTGAGGGGTATGGTGTTCTGAACAATGGACAAGTCAAATTCAGACGTGTTGCATATGTGAATGGTTTGAAATATAACCTGATCAGTGTAAGCCAACTGTGTGATGATGGCTATCAAGTTCTATTCAATATTGTTCATGGCATTGTATTCAACAAGGACTGGAAGGTAGTGTTGATTGCTCCCAGAAAAGGGAACGTGTATGTGATGGATATGGAAAGCTCTTCTTCAGAACAATGTTTCTACACTCAAGCTGATGAAGGCACAAACTGGTTATGGCACAAAAGGTTATCCCATTTAAATTTCAAAAATATTAATAAGTTGTCCAGAAAACAACTTGCAGATGGGATACCTTCAGTTTCCTTCAAAAAGGAAAGGCCATCTCCAGGATGTGAGATGGGTAAGTAGAAACGTGCCAGTTTCAAGACCAGACAGAATTTCAGCATTACTGAACCACTTCACATGCTTCATATGGACCTCTTTGGTCCAGTGAATGTTCTGACTCGTGCTGGTAAAAGATACACCCTGGTGATCGTAGATGAATTCTCCAGATATTGTTGGGTGGTCTTTCTCAGGTCTAAAAATGAAGTTGCTGCTTAAATCATCTCTCTTATCAAACAGATTGAACTGAAGCATAAGCGAAAAGTGTGTCAGTTAAGAAGCGACAATGGAACAGAATTCCAGAATGCAACTCTGGAGAAATTCTCTACTGACACTGGTGTCTCCCATAACTTCTCATCAGCACGCACTCCAGAGCAGAATGGAGTGGTAGAAAGGAAAAATCAAACGCTGATAGAAGCTGCCAGGAGTATGCTAGCTGAATCTGGTCTTCCTACCAGTTTCTTGGCTGAAGCAATTGCAACTGCTTGCCACACCCAGAATCGATCAGTGTACGTGAAGCGACACAAAAAGACTTCCTATGAAATATTGAGAAATAGAAAACCAAATATTGGTTATTTTCACGTTTTTGGATGTCCAGTTTACATCCTGAACGACTCCACTCAGTTAGGCAAATTTGATGCCAAAGTTGATGAAGGATATTTCGTAGGATATTCAGCCATTCGCAAAGCCTTCAGAGTTTACAACAAGAGACTGGAGAAAGTACAAGAATCCATACATGTTACTTTCGATGAATCAAATGCTGCAATCAACAAACCAACCCTTGACACTAACCCGGTAACTCCAATTGTCTTCTGTGAATCTGATCTTATCAACTACAATAAAGAAGATTCAGAAGACAAAGTTTCCAGTCATCCTGATCTGGAACCTATTCAGAAGAAGAAACAATCCAGTAGTACTCCATTCTATCCTTCTATTATTTTCAAACTACCCTCTGAAATTAATATTGGATCAGATGTTCGTACTGCTCCCCCAGTATCAGTGTCAGTTGAGAGCATACCAGAATTGTGTTCAAATGAAGAAATTCAAACTGAACCTATACTACAAGAAATGCCTTCATATGAAGAATTTCATGATGCAAATCGTAATTTAAATGAATCAGATGAAGATGTTGAAGTAGTTTATGAAGAACCTCCTCCAGAAGCAACTCCAGAGGAGACTCAACTGAATTCTTGCACTGATATTGTTGTCAGGAACAATCCTGGTCAGTACTCCAGATGGACAAAAGCTCATCCTATTGATCAGATCATAGGTGACTCCAGTCGAGGAGTTCAGACCAGAAGAGCCTCCAGTGATCAATGCTTATATGTCAGTTTCTTATCACTGAATGAACCAAAGAAGATTGACGAGGCTATGGAAGATCCAAGCTGGGTGACTGCTATGCAAGAAGAGCTTCACCAGTCTGAAAGGAACAAGGTCTGGTATCTGGTTCCTTTCCCAGTTGGAAAGAAAGAACCAATTGGAACAAGATGGGTCTTCAGGAACAAGGTAGATGAAGATGGCCACGTAATCAGAAACAAGGCCAGACTGGTAGCACAAGGTTACTGCCAGTCAGATGTCAATTTTGATGAATCTTTTGCTCCAGTGGCTAGACTTGAAGCGATCAGAATATTCCTAGCATTCGCTGCTCATCATCAGTTCAAGGTCTACCAGATGGATGTAAAGAGTGCCTTCTTGAATGGAAAGCTTGAAGAAGAAGTTTATGTCAGACAACCACCAGGTTTCGTTGATGAAAAGCATCCACATTGGGTATATCGTCTGGACAAAGCACTGTATGGCCTCAGACAAGCCCCACGTGCCTGGTATGACACTCTGACTAAACATTTATTGAAAAATGGTTTTAAACGAGGTGCAATTGACAATACCTTATTTATTCTTCATGAACGAGGTAATCTGTTAATGGTACAAATTTATGTTGATGATATTATTTTTGGGTCTACTGATGAAAACATGTGCAAGAAATTTTCGAAAATAATGTCCACTGAATATGAAATGAGTTTGATGGGTGAATTAACATATTTTCTTGGACTCCAGATTAAACAAAACAAAGATGGCATCTTTATTAATCAGGAAAAATATGTTAGAGATCTTTTAAAGAAATATGATATGAACTCTTCACCATCTAAACCAACTCCAATTTCTGCACCACTGACACTAGACTCTGATCCGGATGGTAAACCAGTGAACACCACTGTCTATAGAGGCATGGTTGGTTCACTGATGTATTTAACTGCCAGTAGACCAGATATAATGTTTTCAACATGTTTATGTGCCAGATATCAGTCTAATCCAAAGGAATCTCATATGCTTGCTGTAAAGCGCATACTGAAGTACCTTAAGGGTGTCCCCAGTTTGGGTCTTTGGTATCCCAAAGGCTCAGGCATGGATCTAATGGGTTATTTAGATTCAGATCATGCAGGTTGTAAGATAGACAGGAAATCCACTACTGGTGGATGTCATTTCCTTGGTGGCAAACTGGTCAGTTGGACCAGTAAAAAGCAAACTTCAGTTTCATTGTCCACTGCTGAAGCTGAATACGTGTCTGCAGCCAGTTGTTGTGCTCAGATACTCTGGATGAAGAACCAGTTGCTTGATTATGGTATTAAGTATTCAAAGACTCCAATCTTCTGTGACAATACCAGTGCCATTGCTATCTCAAACAATCCAGTCATGCACTCCAAAACCAAGCACATTGATCTCAGGTATCACTTCATTCGTGATAATATTGTGAAAGGAAACATTGAACTCCATTTTATCCCCACTGACAAACAACTCGCTGACATTTTTACGAAACCACTGGATGTCAAAACTTTTTAATATCTTGTTGGTGAGTTGGGAATGTTAAACCCTTAAATCTGGAACCTTGGTATTGAACACCTTTGTGTACTATCAAGGATCTTTGGTTTAAAGATCTTTTAATTTATGAATGCTTGGATATCGAACGCCAGTGTGTACTATCTTTGCATTAATAGATTTCTGGATCAACATTCCAGGGGGAAGACTTTGAAAGATATATTTTTGTTCTTAAAAATGTTTAAAGTTCAAAGGGAATTTATTAATTTATTTTCTCACTGGACAAAAATTTCTTACTGGACGAATTGTCCAGAAAATATTACTGGTGCTTTGTAAATGTGTCCCTCTCACTGGTAATTGGACAGGTTGAAGTGCATGTTTGAGGAGATTTTTGTCTTCTTGTAAATGTGTCCCTCTCATTTGTCTGTATTAGTTGACGTGCATGTTTGAAGTTACCAGTCTTTCAAAATGGTTTTCACTGGTACTTTACTGGAGTGTCCCTCCAGTGTACCATCAGTACATGCTTCACTGGACTAATCCACCAGTGATACTGGAGTGTCTAGTCAACCTCCAGATGCACTGAATTGAGTCACAATATTTTTTAAATACTTGGTCATTGTAAGTGCCACGTAAGCAAACTTTTTCAAAGATATTTATCTTATAAATCCTACGTGGCATGTAATTTTTCAAACGAAATGATGGTATTTTTTACCTTGGGAAGACAAAAAGAACAAGTTGTTAGTTTTTGTGGGCGGTGAACCATCACACATTAATGTGTGATGTGATGTACTTAATACGGATCTCAAAACCCGATTAAAATTATATTTGATAATTTCAAATTAACCCGTTTGAGTTCCACATTATCTCTCCTATATATACCCATTTTTACTTTCACCTTACATTTACTTCGAACATTTACTCCCAAATCTTAAAATTCCTTCATTCAATTCTTCATTCCTTCTTTCTTTTTCCCAATCATTAAATCTCTCATATTAACTGCAAATTCATTAATTTCTTCATCATAAACCCTAAAATTTATTCAATTTCATCTTCATCTAATCAATCATAAATGGCACATAGAAATCTTTTATCTGCCGAATATGCTCCGGTTGATAATGTTACTAAGCCCAGACACATTACTCTTGAGGCTAAAGCTATTCGAATCAATATGAATAACTGGATGGCCAAACTTTCCAGTACTCATCCTGCTCGTTCTATTATTGAGAGATTGAATACTTTCTTTCTCTCATGCCCTCTGTATGGTGCATTAACCCTAAATCCAGGGAGAATGTACCATGACTATTTGTGTGAATTCTGGTACTCGGCTTTTTATAATGAAGAAACCTCATCAATTTCTTATACTCTTAGGGGAGGTACCAGACCTTTAAGTTTCACAGTGAGTCTACTCAGGTCTGTTTTACAGTTGAATTATCTTAACCAGAATGAGTTGCCCATCGAACTTCCCTCTGGCATAAATTACAGGGAAGTATGCAGGTTGATGGGGCACACAGAAATTCTGGATGACCATGGCCAGTTGCTAAGAAAAGGCACAATTTATATGAGCAGGTTGACAGACTCGTGGAGATTTTTCTTCACACATCTGGTTGAATGTCTGGGAGGTAGTTCTGGAGGTCTTGATCAGATAAATCAAACCCAGCTCCAGATTGCCTATTGTTTGTGGTTCGGAATAAGAGTAGATTTTGCTCAGATCTTATTCAATGATTTGGTGGATCGATTGAAAGGAAAAGGGAGAAAACCCCATGTTCCATTTATTCGTTTTTTTTCCCTTATGTTTAGAAGTGCTCTAGGAGATCAGTATGACTATGATACTACTCACTTTTCTGTGAGTGAGTTTATGAGGGACTTGAACAACCTTCAATCAAGAACTGGAGAGGTAGATATTCCTCCAGCAATGTTGACCTTTCAAAGGGAACAAGCAGAGGCACCAGGTAGAGTACAAGTTGTTGAAAGACCTGGTGATGACCAGATGTTCAGGTTGTAGAGATGGTACAACCATTAAGGCAAGTGGCTCCAGAAGATCAACAACCAATTGTTGAGTCTTCCAGACGACCTAGATCGAATAGGCGTCTGATGAGAGGTGGAGTCCAGGTGAACCCAGCAAGACAGGCTGGTGATGTCATGGATCTGGATGGGTCTCCCATTTTTGAAGAGGAGAATGTTGCAAATATTGAACAGGTTGAGAATGCAGAAGTTGTTGGGCAGTTTGATGAACAGATGGAACATATGGCTCAGTTTGATGAACAGGTTGTTCGGCAGGTAGAGCAGGTAGAATAGGGTGTCCAGACTGATGAGCAAGAGGCTCAGATTGATTTGAATGTTCAGGGTGGTGATCAGGCTGGTACATCGGCTGGTGATGTTACTGGTGATATGTTTTGGGATGGGGCTGATTCTCCCATTTCTGAAGGTCAGAATCTTGATATAGATATGAATTTTCTGGGTGAAGATAATGTGCAAGTAGAAAGTCTACCAGAAATGCAACCACCTCCACCAGAAACAAATATTACCCCTCCTGAAACAGAAATGCCTCCACCCCCACCAGAATCAAGCTCACCACCACCACCACCACCTCCACCACCTTCAATTCCACAATCAACTCCATACTTCACCCCTTTCATTCAAACTTCACAATCACAACCACCACCCATTGAATCTCCAGTCAACCCTTCTGAACAAGGTGTGCCAGACTCTACAGTTATAAATGCTGAAACTGTTGAAACTGAAGAGGTCTGGGCACAAGTACCAGTAATGGAGAGAATGACATCTCATCTTGAACCGCCCAGTGGTCTCTCCGCTTCATCTTCAACCGAGGTCCAAGGCCTTCTTAGTAAGGTGGCGGATCTGGAGAGATCACTCCAGAGCTCTTCCCAGGTTATTTCTGATTTCAAATCCCTATTGTCAAATAATTTAGCATCAGAAATGAACTTGTTTGCTGGGAATGAGAAGTTAGTTTTTGAGAAATTGAATGAGCTGGTACTGGCCACAAATCGCAATTCTGAAAACATAAGAGTGGAAGTACAGGGATTGGAAGAAAAGATTGTCAGTTCTGTTCAGACTGCAGTGGAAAGTAAGGTTGTTCAGCCACTGGCAGGTCTAAAAGAAGAGGTTGAGAAGCTGGTTACAAGGGTTGGTTCACTGGAGAGCAGGCCAACATTAGATCAAAATGATATTGTCAGCACCCTTAGTGATGAAATTGTTAGAAAGTTTAGGGGTGATATGCTGAAAACAATCACTGATGATATCTCTGCTTCTGTTCTAAGAACCATTCAAGATAGCTTGTTGCCTGCAGTTGTTCAGATGATAGAAGTTGAGTTGCCAAAAGACTTGCCAAAAGAAGTTGAAAATATGACAAAGGAAGTCCAGGCACTCAAAAAGATGGTGGCTGATGCTAATCCAGTGACTGGAAGAACTTTTGGTTCTCTGGACAGGCATATGATGGAAGAATTATGGAATGATCTCAAGTCCAGGACTGGTGATCATTCCAAGGGGGAAAATCCATCATCTGGTGACCAAATAGACCAAATGACATTGAAAGAATTAGCACAAAGAGCAGCACAAAGAGCATATGGCACTGAAGCCGGGCTAACTGAAGAAGCTACTGGCACTGAAGCCAGTGAGCCCCAATTTGAGTCCTTCCCAGATATTCCATCAACTCTGAAGGCAGTTAAAGGAAAAGAAAAAGTGGTATCTGGTGAAGAAGAAGAGCAAACTGAAGATGCTGATGATGAAACTGCCAAGAAGTTAGAACAACAATGCATCATGATTGAAATATTCAAGAAGAACAGGTATATGATTCATTAATCTATGGTGTTACCATTCCAGAATTGATAAGGCAGAGAAGGGAGGAACTGGTGAGCCTCCAGAGAAAGATAAGGAAAAATGCTGGTGCTCTGGAGGTAGAGTACAGAAAGAGATTGACTGGTCTGCCAAAGCTTCCTGCCAAACAACTCAAGGCAATAAAGGATGCTGATGTGAGCACTTTCATTCCCCTGGATACCTCTTTGAGAATCAATCGCCAACAACTCCAGTCCACTGAAGGACAACAGAGTGGTGTATCCAAGGAAACTGAATATATGGTCCAGATGGCGAAGCAGAAGGTATCTTATGATCAAATGATGAATTTCAGGGCTAATGCTAGAAAGATTGTTGATGCTGAAATCAAGTTGGCTGAAAATCATCAAGGAATGACCAGATTCAATATAAAGTTGACCAGGGAGGGTAACTTTACAGATGAAAGGAAAGATACAACAGTCCAAGCTTTTGGATGGACTGAACTAAAGGAGATAGGATTGACTTTTAAAGGTAAAACTGATTTATCTCCAGATGTTAAGGCATTTATGAAGAGAGTTCAGAAGGTCTGGAGAAGAATACAACAAATCGAAGCTGTGTTGGGTATGAGACCACCAGTGTCTGTTCCATCATCTCCATCACCAAAGAGGAAGGCTACTGAAGATGCAGCAGGGCAGTCATCAGGAAGAAGGGCCTGAATCTTTTATCATGTACTTATTGTATTTAATCGTTTGATGAAAGTTGTAATTATTTTCCAGTTGATGAAAGTAATTTTAGTTGCAATTTTTAATTTCATATAAGTAAATGATCAGATTTAGTCTAAGTTAGAACTTAAAAGATGAAACTGAAAACACTCATGATCTATAAAGTGTTTTCCAGTAACTTAGATTTAGTCTAAGTTAGAACTTAAAAGATGAAACTGAAAACACTCATGATTTTTTAGTCTAAGTTAGAAGTAAATTGGTAAGATGATATGTATTTTTCAAGTGTAATTTATTTATTGATGTATAAACAAATTACAAGGTTGTTGCGGAACCAAGATAATACAAAGTGTAAATAACCTAACAACCTATGAAATACAATCGATCTAATACTTGGAAATTCTCTTCAACAATCGAAACACTTAAAGTTGTGAAATGTTCCTTTTTGTGATTGAGAGAATATTGCACAAGAACACCAAAGTATTGCAGGTTTGCAAAGTTATTTTTTGGTTGTGCAAAGACCTCTATTTATAGGCAAAGTTGACATTGGGATGTCAACTTTGGCCGTACAAATATGGTTGAGAGCATTTAAGGAATAGCATTTGTTAGGTCCAGATTTACTGGACTCGCTCCAGACTCGACTATTGGAGCCTTACTGAAGATCTGTCCAGAAACTGACCTACTCCAGACTTGGAATCTGGAGTCCCTCTGAAGATTTGTCCAGAAATAATGGGAGACCAGTGAGCAAATACTTGTATAGGAAATCTGGAGTATTCTCCAGATTAGCTCACTGGACTTCACCCCAGTCCAGATCTACTCTACTGAAGACGTTCTGACTGAAGTCAAAGACTGAAGTAAGAATAAAGAAGACTGACAAATGGCGGAGTCCACTAGAAGTCTTACCAGATCTGCACACTGGAGGATTGTCAGTGTTCTAGACCTTACAAGTCTGAACACTGATATCGAGGATTTGACTTTAAGCCTTTACACACTTTCCAAAGAACAACCCACTTGTTCTTTACCAAAGAATATACGTGTGTTAAGGTGGTTGGATAAAAGAATAAAGTCACATTGATGTGACTTTATCCTTGTAACTTTATCCAATGCATTTAATGTTCTTGTCGGTTCATTAAATGCATCCAACCATATTTGTACGGCATAAAATTCACTGGTGAATTTTGTTGCCTATAAATACAAAGTCATTTCTTTGAGAAATTTACTTTTTAGCAAATTGGTGAACTTGCTTAAATACTCTCGATCTAAACAGTTATATTTCACAACTCTAAGTATATCGATCAAAGGAGTTTATTTAGCAAGTATAGATCACTTGTAATTCAAAGATTGTTTAGATATTTACATACGTGTAATATCTAGGTTCCGCAACGATCTTGTATTTTGTTTATACATCAATAAAGAAAATACACTTGAAAACTACATTTGTGTTCCACCATTTATTTACTTGTTTAAATATTGCTTAAGTCATTTATTTACTTGTTTAAATATTGCTTAAGTCATTTATTACTTCGTTTATATTCTTGCATATTTATATTGAAGTAATACTAGTCCGATTCTAGTTCATACTTGTCTTGTATTTTACACTCGTGGGTTAAACCATCGTGTGAGGGACTTTACAGCATTTAATTCCTTAAAATGGTAGATAAAGTTATGACATAAAATCACTTTATCCAACCTACTTTATGTACTTTTGTACTTTACACATAGATAAATCCTTTTATCCATGTAATAGCACATAAAGCATAAAAGGTCTTTTCCTCGTAATCAGTGTAAAGCTTTGTAAGTGCTTTACACCGATGTTCCCTAGTTTCCATCTGAAGTAGAATGACAACTGGGCTTCGCTGCCATTGCCATTCTCTTTCTTCCACTTGATGTCTTTGACTTTAGTTGGAATGTCTTCAGGTATCTTGGTCAGATGTCAACTGGAGGAAGTCTTCAGGTGCATTAACTGTACGTTGCAACTGGACTTCAATATATTTCTGGACATTTTCTTCAGGTCTCCAGGTGCAACTGGAGACTGATCAGTTTATCAGTAAACTGGTCCTAACACAATCTATTCAGCTTCATGAAGCAGGCAATGTACAGCTTGAATTTCAAATTAATTCTCCTCAAGCTGATGTTAGACTGACAACTTCAGCTCCACCTCTTGAGACTCACTCTCATGAGGAAAATCTCCCAACAACTCCTCTAGCTCCACCATCTCTAAATTTGCCTTATATACTGACCAATAGGGCCACTAGTGAGCCTTCTGAAAGGGTTCAAGATAAAAACCAATCTGCTGGTCCTCCCATTACGGCCAGATCCATACTAAAGGATGTGGTAACCAAGCTCAATGAGATGAATACTGCCCACAAGGCTGACATCACACAACTTGGTGAACGTATGGATGCTTTACAGGGTAAACAGGTATAATTGCAGGATCAGCTTCAAGACATTGTGACAACTCAGTGGATTTTGGCCACCCAACAAGAAGAAATAAAGCTTGATACTGCTGAAATAATGAGGATGGGTGCCAAGCTGAGTGGAACAATCAGAGGTTGGAGTCAAGGAATGGCTGAGGTAAATGAAGAAAATAGAAGGTATCTAGACCTCCTTGCCACTTCCCAAAATAGGATGAAAAAGTCAATGAGAACCAGATTCAAGGCCAATAGGCTTAGACTAAACAAGAAAAACAAAAGGGTTCTTAGAGACATCAAAGATCTAAAGACTCAACTTCATAAAGTTGTGAATGTACCTTTCCAAAGTGGAAGAGTCTGAGTCTGAAGCTGAGCTGAGAAACAAAGTTGCAGCAATCAGCTCAACAGTTGATGAACTAAAGACTTCAAGCTCATCTCACACTACAAAATTGACTGAGCTAGACACTTACTTGAGAAATGATCTCACTCAGCTCATAAAGTCAATCAGCTCCACCTCCTCTGCCCCCATTGATGATGACAAAAAGGGGGAGAAGGAAGAAGAAAGAGACAAAGTAGATGCTACTGCCACTATGGAAGATGTTACTGAGGTGAATGCAGAAGAAGTTGAAGCTGCTGAATTCATAATGAATATTGGAGCTGATCAGTCTGAAACTCAAGCAGAAATTCAAATTTAGACTGAGCCAGCTTTAACACAAGAAGAGGAAGTAGTTGTGGAAGAATCTGATGATGAAGAGAAAGAAGGAGCAGAAGTGAAAGTTGTCTTAGCTCTTCAAGATAATGCAGATCTCATAGAATTTGAGGATGAATTCTCCTAAGATGACAGTGACAAGATTCTCATTGGGACTTATTTTACAGAGAGGAGAGGATCTGGATCAGCCTCAGCTGTCATTCAGCCATTACAAGATCAAGCTGACCAAGATACTCAGACTGAAGGCACTCAGACTGAAGGTACCTCAAGACAAAGAAGTCTGCTTGAACTTGAAGAAGAAGCTGTAAGAAAGAATGAAGTTGAATTGAAGAAAAGACAAGAAGCAAAAAGTGCCAGATTGACAAGGAAGCTGATCCTAGAAGAAAAAGAAAGAGAAAAATACTTAAGGCTTCAGGATCAGCTCAATGAGGAAGAAAAGAGGCAGAGAATTAGAGAAGAAGAAAAGAAAACATAAAGGGCTCTCCAAGAACTACAAGAAGAACACCTTGATGACTCTCCATAGAAGAAGCAGTCAGCTCAAGTAAAGAAAAAGCCAGTAGTCATCTCCAGAAAGCAATCAATGTCAGAAAAAGAAAAACTAGAGAGATTCAAGCTGACTAGGGCTATTCAAGAAGAGATTGTTGGGGTCAAGCTCACCAAGAACAAAACAAGTAAATACCCCAGGATCCACTTGAGAAGAGAAGGTGATTCAGCTGCAAGTGAAGTGTTGGAGATTTCTGAGTTGTTTACTCTTGGATATGCTGAATGTGTGGAGCTGTATAATCTTCTAATGCTGAACAAGCCAAGCAATTATGGAGTGGTGGCCGGTGATCTGTCCAGAAGATTTGAAAAAATGAGAAATTATAATATTGACACTTTTGGACTACCACAACCATTTGCTCCTGAAGATCATTCTGAAGCTGATGAAGATGAGACTGTGCCTGGTCTCAAAAGAACAAAGAAAAAGAAAGTAACCATTGAAGACTTACTCAAAAGAAGACAATTGCACATGAAGATTCAAAAGTCTGGATATGGTGAAAAGATGGATAAGCTCAATTTCAGTTTGCCTCCTGAAATTGCAAATCCAATGGAAGGCCAAATCATTGAAACTCCTGAACTTGGCATGATAATCAAGACTCACAAAGAAGAAATTGGGCTGCAAAGAGCTTCTGAGCTGACAATTGTTCCAAATGTACATCTATATGCTCTCAAGCTGGTCTGCAATCAAGTTGGTGACAACCAAAGCAGATTTCATCAAGCCTTAATGATTGAAGGTTCAAGAAGGGGGTATGATTTGAATAAGCCTACTCCTAGATCACATAAAGGAAGAGTATTATGAAAGCTTTCTCGATTGAAACTCAAACTCTGTCCTTTATGTAACAAAAGTTTGTAAATACTCTATGTTATGCTTTAATGTACACAGTTTTCTTTCAAAGTAAATAGAGTTCATATTATCTTTTTCATTCAGTTTTGTAAGTATATATTGTATTAGATGAAAAAGATCAAAAGAACCCAAGGAAAAGATTGAAAAGGGTCAAATGTATAATGTTATCAACTTGATAACCCTTTCAATCTGTTTAAGTATTTCCAGTCTGGTCAGAAGAAGCTGCAAAGGTTTTGTCATCATCAAATAGGGGGAGATTTTTAGAGTCAAGTCACTCATACATTACAAGAAAGATTTGAAGATGACAAACAACTCAAGAAATACTTAAGTCCTTGGCTCTGGAGCTGAGTCAGCTTGAGTGGTCTCAAGCTGAGTCATCCTGAACATCTTCATTAGAAGATGGTATCTCTCAAGCTGCATCAAAAGAAGAACAAGCACTTGGTCTAAATCAAAGATGAAGAACGAGGATAGAAGATCAAGCTGATGGGTGGAAGTCAGCTTCAACTTGGAAGGTACATGTTCAGCCTGGAGTCTCGCAATTGCTCCAGTGTTATTATACCTTTATATATATCATCAATCAACTGGATAAGCATCAGATAGGACATTCTAAAGTGCCAATTGGTGATTGTAAACATTCTATGAGGTGTCCATTATACATGTGACTGCACGATCAACCTTGGTAAGGCTATGTGGAACAAAAAGGACAATGTCACTATCACCAGGTACTAATCAAGCAAAAGCCATTAGATCAAGATGCGTGGAAGATAATGGACGACATCCAGGGCATGATTTATGCCTATATAAACCAACCTTAGAGTCTCAAGAATGTGTGCATCCACAACATTAACTCTCACAACGATTAAAGCTATCAGCTTGGATCAGTGTTGTACTCAGCTTAGGCTAGTAGAGTTAATAAACAAAGTTGTAACTTGCTATTCAGCCAAGTAGTTAGATTTATAGGCTAATCTGTTCCACAACTACTTGTAATTCTTTTTATTTTTGAATAAAAGAATTAGTTGAAAATCAGCTTGCACTTTGTTCTTCGACTGCACTTTACTTTACTGTCTTTATATTCTATTTATTTACTTACTGTTTCATTAATATCAAGCTGAATATGGAAAAACACTTTAAGATAATTTACATTCCGCATTAAAAAGTGTTTTCAGGCTGATTAAGTTTAAAAGTTGTATTCACCCCCCCCTCTACAACTCTTTGAGACATCTTAAACCATCCTGTTATCTTCTTGGGGACCTATCACTTAACAAAAGCATTATAGTATAACTGTGGGTTGGTTTGATGATTTGTAAAGTTCAATAATCGAAAATGTTAGAAAAACAATTTACGTATATATGTTTAATTAGATATTGAAAGTCCATGGTAGGATCGTAATCACGAGATCTCTATGGATACAGGTGTGCGGAATCCACAAGTATCCATTGATAACGAGGCAATATTACGATCCTAGCAGAAAAGTAGACAATAAAATTTATAGCAATAAATTTTTATAGCAATAAAATTTTTGTTGTCTCGAAATTACGTTTTTTTAGTGTATTTGCAGAGAAGTCAATCTAATGGAAGGATTTCTGAGCAAAAGACTGAAGTATTCAAGAAAAAACTAAGATCATCAGGTTCTTAAAGTATTTTTTATATAGTAATTACAAGATGATAATAGCTATGTTTTTGCTAGTTGAAGATCTTAAATATAGAAATTTTAATTTGAATATGGAAGATTATCAACCTTATACCTATAAAACCTTAGACATAGACGTTAGGTGAATGTAGAAGGTTATATAGTGTATAAAGCCTTAGACATAGAACTGTGAAAGGCTACTAGTTTATTGCCTTAGACATAGATATATTGTTTGAATTTGAAAGGTTGTCAAATAATGTTTTTGCAAACCTTAGAAATAGAAACGTTTATATAAATGTGAAAGGATAATATAACCTTAGACATAAGTGCTATGTTTGAATATGAAAAGTTTTAATTTTTTTTTTGAAACTTTAGATATAGAAACATATATATGTATGTGAAAGGTTGTTGTAATCAATTGATTATTTAGGTTATATAGTTATGAAAGGTTTTCATAAAAATATGAAGTATTTAATCAATATTTTGTTTGAAATTTATATGATATAATGAGGTTTTATATTATAAGAATTTCTGAGTATGTTTGCTTAATCATAGTTATGTATCCCAGTCATAAATTGAGGGGGAGTACATAAGAATGATTGTTGTTATAATGATTAATCATCGTTATACACCCTAGTCATAAAATTGAGGGGGAGGTATAAGAATGAATGTTGTTATAATGATTAATCATCGTTATACATCCTAGTCATAAAATTGAGGGGGGGTACATAAGAATGATTGTTGTTATAATGATTAATCATCGTTATACATCCTAGTCATAAAATTGAGGGGGGGTACATAAGAATGATTGTTGTTATAATGATTAATCATCGTTATACATCCTAGTCATAAAATTGAGGGGGGGTACATAAGAATGATTGTTGTTATAATGATTAATCATCGTTATACATCCTAGTCATAAAATTGAGGGGGGGTACATAAGAATGATTGTTGTTATAATGATTAATCATCGTTATACATCCTAGTCATAAAATTGAGGGGGGGTACATAAGAATGATTGTTGTTATAATGATTAATCATCGTTATACATCCTAGTCATAAAATTGAGGGGGGGTACATAAGAATGATTGTTGTTATAATGATTAATCATCGTTATACATCCTAGTCATAAAATTGAGGGGGGGTACATAAGAATGATTGTTGTTATAATGATTAATCATCGTTATACATCCTAGTCATAAAATTGAGGGGGGGTACATAAGAATGATTGTTGTTATAATGATTAATCATCGTTATACATCCTAGTCATAAAATTGAGGGGGGGTACATAAGAATGATTGTTGTTATAATGATTAATCATCGTTATACATCCTAGTCATAAAATTGAGGGGGGGTACATAAGAATGATTGTTGTTATAATGATTAATCATCGTTATACATCCTAGTCATAAAATTGAGGGGGGGTACATAAGAATGATTGTTGTTATAATGATTAATCATCGTTATACATCCTAGTCATAAAATTGAGGGGGGGTACATAAGAATGATTGTTGTTATAATGATTAATCATCGTTATACATCCTAGTCATAAAATTGAGGGGGGGTACATAAGAATGATTGTTGTTATAATGATTAATCATCGTTATACATCCTAGTCATAAAATTGAGGGGGGGTACATAAGAATGATTGTTGTTATAATGATTAATCATCGTTATACATCCTAGTCATAAAATTGAGGGGGGGTACATAAGAATGATTGTTGTTATAATGATTAATCATCGTTATACATCCTAGTCATAAAATTGAGGGGGGGTACATAAGAATGATTGTTGTTATAATGATTAATCATCGTTATACATCCTAGTCATAAAATTGAGGGGGGGTACATAAGAATGATTGTTGTTATAATGATTAATCATCGTTATACATCCTAGTCATAAAATTGAGGGGGGGTACATAAGAATGATTGTTGTTATAATGATTAATCATCGTTATACATCCTAGTCATAAAATTGAGGGGGGGTACATAAGAATGATTGTTGTTATAATGATTAATCATCGTTATACATCCTAGTCATAAAATTGAGGGGGGGTACATAAGAATGATTGTTGTTATAATGATTAATCATCGTTATACATCCTAGTCATAAAATTGAGGGGGGGTACATAAGAATGATTGTTGTTATAATGATTAATCATCGTTATACATCCTAGTCATAAAATTGAGGGGGGGTACATAAGAATGATTGTTGTTATAATGATTAATCATCGTTATACATCCTAGTCATAAAATTGAGGGGGGGTACATAAGAATGATTGTTGTTATAATGATTAATCATCGTTATACATCCTAGTCATAAAATTGAGGGGGGGTACATAAGAATGATTGTTGTTATAATGATTAATCATCGTTATACATCCTAGTCATAAAATTGAGGGGGGGTACATAAGAATGATTGTTGTTATAATGATTAATCATCGTTATACATCCTAGTCATAAAATTGAGGGGGAGTACATAAGAATGATTGTTGTTATAATGATTAATCATCGTTATACATCCTAGTCATAAAATTGAGGGGGAGGTATAAGAATATTTTTATAAAAAATTGAAAATGAGTTAATTATTTCAACTAAATTACAGGGATAATTTATCTTAATTGTATTTTAACTTAATTACAGAGATAATCTAAGTTAATTGTATATTATGTGCATATGAATTTTTGTGTCTATTTGAGTAATTAATTATTTGTTATTGATTACAGAAATGGCAAGAAACTTCATTGCTGGCTATAATTACTTGATGAACCGAATATTATCATGAGATATTCGCTTTCTTCAGAAGATCAAGGATTCATCACGTTTTGACGCACTCTCCAGTTATTTATTTAGAGTACCTGAGAGATTTTTGAGCAAATGTCAATACTGTTCATGCAGGAAACGAACAATTTTTTAATACCACTGTTGCTGGGCAGCTGATACAGTTCACATCTGCAGATCTTATCGGTATTCTTCGGTTAGGCACAGTTGAACAGGAAGGTGGTGCTACTGGTCTCACCAAGTTCCGTCATGAGTTGATTCAAGGTGCTTTCAGAAGAATGGGTTTTGCCGGTGATCTGACAAGTAGAACTCTGTTTAAGAAGGGCTTCTATGGCAGGTGGAGGTATCTAGCTCATGTGTTGCTAGTTAGTCTGAGCAACAAGAAGTCTGGTTATGATACGTTGAACCAGGAAGCCCAAGTACAGATGGTGGGCTTGGTGTTTAACAAGCCATAGAGTTTCTCTAAATTTTTCTTCGATGAGCTCAGAAAACAGATCACAGCCACGGGTAAGAGGAGATTTTTGATGTACCCTAGGATTGTGATGATGATTATCAATGCTCGCCTCCCAAATTTGCCTGTTGTGGGAGAAGTGAAGCAAGTGAGCTTAATCATCACACGTGGCTATGAAGAGTTTCGTCGTAGGCATCCTAACGATCCAAATGCTCAAGATGTAGCATTATTCGGTGCCATCACCAATGCCAACTCTGTGGCGCCTGCTGATTAGGTCATATCAGCTTATGAAGGACCTCAGCCAGAGGATCGTGAAGCTGTTGAAGATGATGTTGATCTAGAGCAGCTTCATAAGTGATGTACCGAATGAGCCTGAAGTTGTTGTACAGGTTGCAGATGATGTGATTAACCAACCTGTTGCCAATCCTGAAATTGTTGATGATATTTTGGAGGAGATGGATGATCCAGAGGGTGATATTGCATAAGTGCAAAGGTACAATGCCAATGCTGATGACCCAGAAGATGCAGACCTGGATCGAGATATAGATGATTATGTAGCTGGAGCTGCAGTTGGTTCTGAAGGTGCTGGAGAAGAAAGTGGGTCAGGAGTTGGTCAGGCTAGTGGGTCAGGTGTGGATATTGGAGTTAGAGGAAAGGCTATTGCTGATGTTCAAGCAGACAGAGAGCCTTCTTTCCATTCTGATGATGAGTCTAGCAGTGACGGTGATGAAGATCCTTACAGATCTCATGCATTCGTCAGAGTTAGGTCTCAAATGGTTCCTAGATCTCTGGTTGAAGCTCAAGGAAGAAAAAGCGGGAGAGAAACTGATGAAGATTGGGTGCTAGAGTAGCCGTTGCTTAAAAGAAATAGACTTGTCAGGGCACAAGAGACTTCTGCTGCTGTTGGTGGATCAGAAAGTAAACCAGGGACTGTTCCTGAGACTTCGTAGCCACAGTCACAACCACAGACAAGTTAAGAGGCTACTTTGAGCCTTGCTGATCTGCAGAGACAAATGTCTGAGCAGAGGGCAGCATGAAAAGGCAATGAATGAAATGAGAGGCCTGGTCACTTGTTTGGTTGATGATTTAAAGGTTGTGAGTGACAAGAATAGGTTTCTTGAAGACAAATTGGGCAAGGCCGAGGTGGTAGTGTCCAAGTTGTATAATAAGTTTTTGGATGTTGATGGCAAGGTTGTCAAGATGGCAGATGCAATGAAAAAGGAAATCATGATTCTTGATGAGAAGATGCATGAGCTGTTTGATAACTATGTCAAATGAAAAGCTGAGAGAGATAGCTCAGGTTGCAAGGGTGATGAGCTAGCTAAGGTAAGGCATGACAATGATCATAATGAAGATCCAGATGCTGACAGAGCTACTCATGAGCTAGGAGGGAGTTCTGTGTTCAGAACAGAGACTCAAGGAAAGTCTAGCCAGGCTGGTGTTGCTGGCAAGGCAACCTCAGAAGCTCCACAAGCTCAAGAACTGATGACTACAGAGATAAACATGGTAGTTGAGCTTGAGGCACCTCAGACCAAACCCCTTACAGAAGATGTTGACGTTGATCGATTAGACAAGGGTAAGGGTTTGGTAGGGCAATCTGTTGCTGTTACTTCTGATGCTGAGAATGCTAGTGCTCAGGATAGTGAGTCTACCAAGACCGAATCTACCAATAATACTTCTACCGAGTCAGATTTGCATCCTGCAATTGTTCACAGACTGGAGAAGAGACTTGGTTATGATCCACAAGCTCATATGAGAGCTAGGGCAGAGATCGCGGATTATTGTTATCCAGGATCTATGAGGGATCAAGAGAAGAGGCGGTTAGGTATTACTCATACTCCTTCAGTGTCAGAGTCAGAAACAGATTCTGATTTTGAGACTGAGACTGAGAAGGAGTCGAGCAAGAGCAAAAAGAAGAAGCAGAAGAAGTAGATTGATGACAAAGACAAGACGAAGACATTTATTTTAACGTCTAGAAGCTATTGCCAAGGGGGAGTCTATAAGTGCACGTCTATGTCAATAGCAGTCTAGATTGTTTGGGCCTATATTGTAATATGTCTTTGTAATGTGATAGTCATTAATGAACTTGATATTATGCATAGAATACTAGATTAAGTTTAAGTATTAAATGTATGATAAATCTGCTTAAGTATGAAATGCGACCTCGCATTTTATAAGGGGAAATACGACCTCGTAATTGCAGGGTCAATTACGAGGCAAAACACGTGTTGCGACCTCGCATAGGTGTCGAGCTGGGCTGAATTTGCGAGGCTAGCTCGTTGTATCCCAGATCGTGTATGCCTTATATATATCGAACCCTAACAGAGTTTAGGGTTGAACATTTGTCGAAATTTCGAGCATATAGTGCAGGTTAAGTCGTCAAAATATTGTTCCGCTAGCCTAGAGAAGAACTACGAGGCAGCAGATAATCTGAAGGCTTGTTGTGAATCACCAAGTTATAGTGAGGGATTCCGCACCTCAAGATAACTAGAGCAAACTATTAACGATCCGATTAAAGGGGACTCACAAGTGGTATCAGAACTCAATGAGAACAGAAATCAATGTAACTTCCTAGCGAATCGTAATTGTGAGATCTATACGTCTTTTACATGTGCGGAATCCATGAAAATACGTTGATAATGAGGCAGCAAAATACACACAAATACAACAGAATGAGATAATAACGAGTGTAACTTTTCATTATTACTAGTCATAAGATTACAATGATAAAATCCGTATGACTACATCACTATGTTTATAGATTACAAACATAGTGACGACTTAATCTAAAGTTACATGATAGTGGCGGAGTAACAAGGCATAGATATCTACCTTGTTATCCTTGGACGATACAATAGCTATTGCTAGGCCAATTCTGCCTAACCTCGTCAAACTCAAACAAAAGACCTTTACAAGTATTTATAATGACATGACACAATAAACCCTAATCTACACGGGCTGGGCTCTTAATTCGTGGGCTTTCAGCATTACGACCTTGCATTTATACATGCAGGTCGTATTTTACATATTGATTACGACCTCGCAAATCCTTGAGGTCGTATTTCATCCCTAACAGAATTCATTTAGCAACGACCATAAATTGTACACAGAAACGTGCACTTACAGTCTCCCTCTTGGGCGTTGCTATATCTATTCTGTTAATAATCTTGAAACTCGATCCTCTGAAACTGCAACTTGATCAACAAACTTCAAAATCTCTGTATCGTCATGAAATTAAGTAATTCACCATATCTTGTAAGTCCCAACTTGATAGATGGTACTACTGAAGACACCTCTATGTCGATGGTGGAGTTACTTTGCAATATATGCACTGAACTGGAGACGACCAGTTGCAGTGTGTATATACCAAGTTCTAGATAGATTACTTATTTAAATGAAAATAAGTAAAGAACAATGCAATAATACAAATAACTTGTAAAATTGATGAGACAATATGTAATTTTCAATGTGTAATTTATTTATTGATGTTAAATAAATTACAAGGTTGTTGCGGAACCAAGATAATACAAGAATGTAAATATCCTAACAACCTATGAAATACAATTGATCTACACTCGGAATTTCTCTAAACAATCGAAACACTTAAAGTTGTGAAATGTTCCTTTTAGCGATTGAGAGAAGATTGCACAAGTTCACCAAGAATATTGCAGGTATGCAAAGTGTGAATCCTATCGAAGTGTATTCGAAGAAGTGATATTTTTGGTTGTGCAATGACTTGTATTTATAGGCAAAGTTAACATTGGGATGTTAACTTTGGCCGTATAAATGTGGTTGAGATCATTTAAGGAATAGCATTTAATTCCTTAAAAAGCAGTGTAAAGTTGCACGTGAAAGCAACTTTACTTAACCACCTTTATGTACCTTTTATATTTAAATAATAAGATAAGTCTTATTATCCGGTTAAAAGGACATAAAGCACAACGTCAATTCCTCATAATCAGTGTAAAGCTTTGTAAGAGCTTTCCACTGATGGTCTCCAGTTTGTAACTGACTAGAATGTCAACTGGGCTTCGCTGCCATTGTCATTCTCTATCTTCCACTTGTTGTCTTCGACTTCAACTGGAATGATTCTTCAACTGGTCAGTTCTTGTAAGTCCCAACTCGTTAGATGGTACTACTAAAGACACCTCTATGTCGATGGTGGAGTTACTTTGCAATATATGCACTGAACTGGAGACGACCAGTTGCAGTGTGTATATACCAAGTTCTAGATAGATTACTTATTTAAATGAAAATAAGTAAAGAACAATGCAATAATACAAATAACTTGTAAGATAACTTGATGAGACAATATGTATTTTTCAATGTGTAATTTATTTATTGATATTAAACAAATTACAAGGTTGATGCGGAACCAAGATAATACACGAATGTAAATATCCTAACAACCTATGAAATACAATTGATCTACACTCGGAATTTCTCTTCAACAATCGAAACACTTAAAGTAGTGAAATGTTCCTTTTAGCGATTGAGAGAATATTGCACAAGTTCACCAAGAATATTGCAGGTTTGCAAAGTGTGAAGTATTTAACTTGTGAGTTCGAAATCTTGATATTCTTAGTTGTGCAATGACTTGTATTTATAGGCAAAGTTAACATTGGGATGTTAACTTTAGCCGTACAAATGTGGTTGGGAGCATTTAAGGAATAGCATTTAATTCCTTAAAAAGCAGTGTAAAGTCGTAGGATAAAGTGACTTTACATAACCACCTTTATGTACCTTTTATTACTTAAATAATAAGACAAGGCTTATTATCCGGGTAAAGGTACATAAAGTATACAAGTCAATTCCTCGTAATCAGTGTAAAGCTTTGTAAGGGCTTTCCACTGATGGTCTCCAGTTTGTAACTGACTAGAATGTCAACTGGGCTTCGCTGCCATTGCCATTCTCTATCTTCCATTTGTTGTCTTCGACTTCAACTGGAATGCTTCTTCAACTTGGTCAGTTCTCAACTGGAGGAAGTCTTCAGTTGCGTTAACTATACGGTGCAACTGGACTTCAATATATTTCTCGACAAATCTTCTTGGTCACCAGTTTACTGGTCACCAGATGCAACTGGTGACTGGTAACTGGTGACTGGTCAGTATGAACTGGTGACTGGCCAGTTCCAGGTGAACTGGTCCTAACAAATTCCCCCTATTTGTCTAGAAATATAGTCTAAGTCTTTTTCTAGTTCTTGTATCTATACAAGTGTGAACTATAGAGACTTGTTTGATTTAAATCTATCTAAGTTATCTAAGGCATTTTTATAGATCAATAAATGCCTTAGGTTTTTCTTTTATGTTTGTTAGATTTTAATCTATTATCTACCTTGTAGTTACAAACTGGTAACTTCATTTATACAAGGAATGAAATTTATACAAGTTACAGAATGTAAATACAAATTACAGGTAGATAACTGAAGCAAGAACTTAAACAGATGGCCCTTCGCCAGTTCTTCTTCTCTTGGCAACTGAAGAAATAGGTTGAGTGTCTTCAGGGTCAATATTCAGCTTTAATTCCAGATTTTCCTTATGTTGAATCTTGCCCCTTAAGAAGTTTGCCCATGCCTTCTCAAACCTATTCTTTTGTGCCTTAGCATCCAGCACATTCACCATCTCGACCCATTCGCTGAACCCATATTGCATCACACCAGGGTTATCAGTTCTAACCAGTGGCCCACCAGCATACTTAAGTTCGATTTGAAAAACCTTGGTGCCTGGCTTGATTGTAACATTGACACTATCAATAGGACCACTATGTCTTCTGGTTGACATGATCTGGGAGTAATAACTTCGAGCTTCAGATTCATTAGTGATTTTTATACTCCCAGCACCAGCAGCCAGTACAGCAGCCTTAATGTCTTCATTTGTAACCTCGCCAGTTGGTTCAACGAATGTGCTTAGGTCAGCATCTCTTGCAACTCTTGTCAGTGGTCTTCTTGGTTGTGAATCCTTCTCCTTGGTGGATTCAATACATCCTTCACAACCTTCTTTACATTTGCAATACGCTTAAGAATACCACTGGCCCTTAACTCCTTAGCCCTCTCTAATGAAATGTTCAAGCTTCTGGCATCAAATTCAGCCTCATCCTCATGATAGTGTCTTTCCAGTTCAACATCTAGCATTTCATTCAACTGGTCAACTATCCTAGGATCATTCTTGATCCTGACATACTCCTCCTTAGTGATACCCAAAAGATTGGCATCACTCATATCTAGCAATTTCAATTGTGTGAGATGTGCCCTGGCTTCAGCTTGGTTCCTTTGTTTCATTTTCTTTCTTTCTTTAATGTCATCACCAAGTCTGGCCAGTCTTCTACTATCACTATCTGACACTGGAGGCAGTACATCAGCATTACCAGTTTCAAGCATTGGCATTTCAGTGGCCGGCTGGGCAGATGCTTCAACAGCCAATCCTTTACCCTTGTCCATCATAACATTCCCCCTATCTCCATCTCCGCCAGATTCACTAACCCTTTGCTCACCAGCTTCAGTACTGGTAGCCACAACAATTTCTCTTCCAGTTGGAGTCCTTCCAGGTGCAACTGGTGCAGGAACTTGACTTCTTTCCCCCTTGGCAGCATCTAGACCTGCCCGAATATGTTCCCATTCAGAGGGGTGAGATGGCAACCGGTCAAGAGGCTGCCATGATTGCAAGTTCTTGCACTCTTTGAAGATGCCACACATCATCCTGAAGGACCTCCATAAGTGGTTCGTCTCCTTTGACTGGGTCAAGACATTTGCAACAACTTGGTCTTGACCAGTTTTTAGTTCATTAAGTATCTTGGAATCTTCATCCAATCCGGAGACAACCTTATCCTTAACCTCATCATCCATCCTCTTCATATTCTCTACTTCAGTGGTCAGTTTATTCAATGATTCAGTATGTAGAGATACTTGGGTGTTCAACCTTTCTATGCTGCCTCTCAACTGGTTGATCTCACTGGTAAGTGGGGCCAGATCAACCTGAGGAGTGGCCAGCTTGGTGATCTCAGATATCACCCTTTCAACCAAACGCTCTTCTCTAGCACCCAACGTATCCTCTATCTTCTGACCAACTGAAGATGCCAACTGCTCTCCAAGGCCAGTTACATCTAGGCCAGGTCTTTCAAGCAATTCCTTTACCTGCCTTTCAATCTCTCTCAAGTCAACCTCTGAAGTTCTGACAGTATTTCCTAGCAGGTTGGAGATTGAACTGGTGACCTTGGAGTGAGTTAGGTCAAAGGCTTCCTTTAGAGTACCAGCCAGATTGTTGCAGCCAGTGACCAACTCATTAAGCTTTCCAAACACCAAGTCTTCATTAGAAGAAAACTTGTTTATCCCCAGATCAACCACCTTGATGTTTGTCAAAGAGTCCTTGTGGTATCTGGAGAAAGACTTGGTGTTCTTGTCAAGTGTCTTCTGAATCTCCTCCACCCTGGTTAGAAGGTTTTGGAGATCGGCTTGAATGGAGACAACTTGACTGTCCAGTGACAAAGGAGAAGGTGTCACTGGACCACTTGCAGTTACTACTGGAGCAACTGAAGGAGGCAAACTGATGGAAGTCTCCCCAGTTGTCAAACCAGCAGTTGAATATATATGAGGAGTGGTGGAAGAAGAAAGGACTGGAAAAACAATGTGTTGTTCATGCTGAGAATGCTCAGGTGTGAACAACGGCGACGGTGGTGGGGGCATTTCTCGAGCAAGTGAGAATTGCCCAGTTGGTGAAGGAGCGGAATTTGTTGGTAAGGATGTATCAGTAGGCGTATTTACTTGAGGGGGTGAAAGTGAAATTGATGCGTCTGGAGGTAAGACTGGAGATGAAGGGTCTTGTGCTTGTACAGAAGCATCAAGAATCTCCTGGTCTGTTTCAGTACCTTCAGAATCCGAAGATTCAATAAGGATTTCCTCGTCGTTAACACCCATGTCCAGATCCATGAATGTGACAGAGGGCTGACCAGTTACCTGGTCAGTCTCCAGATGACCTTCCCCAGTTTCCTGGATGGGTACATCTGTTGGTGGATCAGATACCGAAGTATCTTCACCAGGGATAGATGTGATGGGGGTTGCTTCAGTTATGGTTGTTCTATCCTCAACCACAACATTAGACACACTGGAGGGTCCCTCATTATTTTGAGGCCCGCCCAGTTGCCTTTCTGACTCACCTACAAGAGGTGCATCAGTTGAAGCGAATGCCAGTAGCATTCGTTTAGGAATTTCAACCTCACCAGCTTCAGATACCAGTGAGTCTAGGTTCCTTAGCATATCTGGAGCAGTGTACGGAGAATCTGTACTATTATATGCTTCCCTGCCCAGAATTTGCTTAAAACAGAGTGAGAGGAACCTTGAAAAGGGAATACAAACACCCCTTGTGCCTTTCAGCTTTTGCACCAGGCTTCTATACAGAATATCTGCAAAGTCCACTCTCAATCCGTTCCACAAGCAATAAGCCATCTCTGCTTGTGAGGAGTTGATCTGGTCAAGTCCACCAGAACTCCCACCCATGCTCTCCACCAGGTGGATGAAAAAGTACCTCCATGAAGGTGTAAGGCCCTTCATGGTCATCGCACCTTTTGTCTTCAACACCCCATTCTCCAAACACTCCCTGTGTCCCATATCCAGGAGTACTTGGCGAAAGTTTATATTTGGGGGCAAGACGACTGGAGATTCACCCTCTCTCCAGTAATTGAGGCGTAAGGCATCCCTCAATGTATCAGCTGACAAGGTACACTAGATTGTTCCATCCTTTAAAGTGAAACTGATGGAGGAACAATCGGAAGAAAGAACGGCAGTGTACCAAAACTCACATAAGTAATTGTGAAACAACTTACGTGGGTTTAGAGAGAATGAGGGTCCTATTGGAGAATTCTTTAAAAACTTTTGAATTCTACCAATAAGGGTAACGGACCCTTGAGATCCTCGTAGGCTGGCCATAGGATTATTTGGATTTAGTTTTATGGCAGCACTACTCGAAGCACCAGGTGCCTGTGTGACATCTGGTGAGGGATTATATGGAACAGTCAAGAGATTTACATCTCTTGAACGAGATGATCTAGGAGCCATAGAAGAATGAATATGAAATTTGGGATTTTGGGTTTTTGATTTGTGAAGCAAAGAGAAGAATGAAGCAATATTGATGATTGGAAGTAAATGAAGGAATGTAAGAAAAAGAAAAATAAATGAGTTACGGAGTAAATAAGGGTATTTATAAGGGGATTCAAGATCCCAATGTAAAACCAAAAATTATATTTTATTAAACCAAATCAATTTTGAAGATATTTTGACAAAATGAGTTTGAAGTTTGAAATAAAAATATAATTTTCCATGTAAGCATTAAATGTTACCATGTCAGCATTAAATGCTACGACGGCTTACTTTACCCATGACCCCACTCACTTTTTGTTTTCCCAATACAAACAGTTGTCAAGTACTAAAATTGGTTCCAAACACGTCAGATCACAATATCAAGTGGTTTAAAACACTCGAGTATCATCACGTGTCACACATATTTACCAAGTATTTGTAACGTTATAAAATTTTAGACAAAGACTGAACCTGGTAACTGGAGGATCAATCCAGTACCAGTTTCCAACTGGAGAGTTCTCCAGTTGCATTTTCGAACAAAAATGAATTTTAGTCAGAAAATTATTTTGAGTCTTTCCCCCTAAAATGATGATCCAGATATCAATTAGTGCCAAGATAGTATCACAAAGGCATTCGATAGCCTGGCGAGCAAAGATAATCTGGACCTCCTCAACTGGAGAACTTCATCAGTGTCACTGACGCGTTCAATAACAAAGAAAGCTCCAGTTAAGGGTTTAACATTCCCAGTTCGCTGATGAGATATTTAAAAGTTTTCTCATCGAGAGGTTTAGTAAAAACATCAGCTAACTGTTTGTCAGTGGGGATGAAATGAACTTCAATATCTCCTTTCATAACATGATCATGAATGAAATGATACCTGATGTCAATATGCTTTGTTTTGGAGTGCATCACTGGGTTGTGAGAGATAGCAATTGCACTGGTGTTGTCACAAAAGATTGGGGTCTTAGTAAACTTTTGACCATAATCTAGTAACTGGTTCTTGATCCAGAGAATCTGGGCACAACAACTGGCCGCAAAAATGTACTCTGCCTCAGCAGTGGACATAGAGACTGAAGTCTGCTTCTTGCTGGTCCAACTTACCAGTTTTCCTCCTAGGAAATGACAACCACCAGTTGTTGATTTTCTATCTATCTTACAACCTGCATGATCAGAATCTGAATAACCCATTAGATCTAATCCTGGTCCTTTGGGGTACCAAAGACCAAGATTAGGACACCCTTTCAGGTATCTAAAAATACGCTTTACAGCGTGCAAATGTGATTCTTTAGGGTTAGCCTGAAACCTAGCACATCAACATGTTGCAAACATTATATCTGGTCGACTGGCAGTTAAGTACATTAGAGAACCAACCATACCTCTATAGTCAGTTATGTTAACTGGTTCTTGATCCAGAGAATCTGGGCACAACAACTGGCCGCAAAAATGTACTCTGCCTCAGCAGTGGACATAGAGACTGAAGTCTGCTTCTTGCTGGTCCAACTTACCAGTTTTCCTCCTAGGAAATGACAACCACCAGTTGTTGATTTTCTATCTATCTTACAACCTGCATGATCAGAATCTGAATAACCCATTAGATCTAATCCTGGTCCTTTGGGGTACCAAAGACCAAGATTAGGACACCCTTTCAGGTATCTAAAAATACGCTTTACAGCGTGCAAATGTGATTCTTTAGGGTTAGCCTGAAACCTAGCACATCAACATGTTGCAAACATTATATCTGGTCGACTGGCAGTTAAGTACATTAGAGAACCAACCATACCTCTATAGTCAGTAATGTTAACTGATTTGCCAGTTGGGTCAGAGTCCATATTCAATGGTGCTGCAATTGGTGTGTTTTTCGATGGGATTGAATCATATTTGTATTTTCTTAACAAATCTCTGACATATTTTCCTTGGTTTATGAAAATTCCATTTTCAGTTTGCTTAATCTGAAGACCTAAGAAAAATGTTAATTCACCCATTAAACTCATCTCATACTCAGATGACATGATTTTAGAAAATTTGTTACACATTGCATCATCAGTTGAACCAAAAATAATGTCATCAACATAAATTTATACCAATAAGACATTACCTCTTTCTTTCTAGATAAACAAGGTATTATCTATTGCACCTCTTTGAAAACCATTTTTAAGAAGATGTTTAGTTAGAGTGTCATACCAGGCTCTTGGGGCTTGTCTTAGACCATACAATGCTTTGTTCAGTCTATAGACCCAATGTGGATGCTTCTCATCGATGAAACCTGGAGGCTACTTAACATAAACTTCTTCTTCCAATGTTCCATTAAGGAACGCACTTTTGACATCCATCTGGAAGACCTTGAACTGTAGATGGGCTGCATAAGCCAGAAATATTCGTATGGCTTCAAGTCTTGCAACTGGAGCAAAAGTCTCATCAAAGTCAACGCCCTCTGCTTGACAATAACCCTGGGCAACTAGTCTGGCCTTGTTTCTTACAACCTGGCCATCTTCATCCATTTTGTTTCGGTAGACCCATCTGGTACCAATAGGTTCTTTCTTTAACCCTGGTGGACAAGGAACAAGCTCCCAAACATTGTTCCTTTCAAACTGGAGGAGCTCTTCTTGCATAGCTTCCACCCAGCTTGGGTCTGCCATAGCCTCGTCAATCTTCTTTGGTTCAATTAAAGATAAGAAGGTGACGTTTAAGCATTGCTCACTGGTGGCTCTTCTAGTCTGAACCCCACTAGTTGGATCACCCACAATTTGTTCAATTGGGTGGGCTTTAGTCCATCTAGTGTATTAACTAGGCTGGTGAACTACAATATCAGTGCAAGTCACTTGACGATCTTCTTCAGTTGCAGTAGCATCTGGAGAAGGATCAGTCCAAACTACTTCTACATCCTCATCAGAGTCAATGAGGTCTCGACTGGCATCATGAAATTCTTCATTCAAAGGCATTTCTTGAAGAACTGGAGAGGTAGGAGCTTGAACTGGTGCTGATATTGGAGTGGCACGTACATCAGATCCAATCACCAATTCTTGTGGCAAGTTGAAATTGATGGAGGGATAAAATGATGTGTCACTGGTGCTTTTCTTCTTCTTAACTGGTTCCAGTTTGTTGTAACTGGAAGCATCTTCAGGTGAGACAACTGACCGATGAACTTGGTCAGTTTCACCAAAGTTGATTGGAATGACTGGAGAAATATCAAGGCTTGGTCTCTTGTTGATTGCTTCAGTTGATTCATCGAATGTGACATGAATTGTCTCATCAACCTTTTGGAGTCTATAATTATAAACTCTAAAGGCCTTTCGAATATCTGAATAGCCTAAAAATACTCCTTTATCAGCTTTTGCATCAAACTTTCCAAGCTGACTGGAATCGTTCAGTATATAAACTGGACAACCAAATACATGGAAATATCCAATATTTGGTTTTCGATTCCTGAGTACTTCATAGGCAGTCTTCTTATGTCTCTTGATGTAGACTGACCGGTTTTGGGTGTGACAAGCAGTTGCAACTGCCTCAACCCAAAAACTGGTAGGAAGACCAGATTCAGATAGCATACTTCTGGCCGCTTCTATCAGTGTACGATTCTTCCTTTCCACAACTCCATTTTGCTCTGGAGAGTGAACTGATGAGAAGTTTTGAGAGATGCCAGTGTCATTGCAAAATGTTTCAAGTACTTTATTTTGGAATTCAGTACCATTATCACTTCGCAACTGACAAACTTTTCGAGTATACTTGAGCTCAATTCGTTTGATAAGAGAGATGATTTCAGCAGGTGCATCACTTTTGGATCTGATGAATACCACCCAGCAGTATCTGGTGAATTCATCAACCACAACTAGAGTGTACTTCTTTCCAGCTCTAGTTTGAACATTCACTGGACCAAAAAGATCCATATGTAGCATGTGAAGAGGTTCAGTGATGCTAAAATTTTGCCTAGTTTTAAAACTGGCTCTCTTCTGCTTACCCATCTCACAACCTGGACATGGCTTTTCCTTATTGAAGGAAATTTGAGGTATCCCATCAACCAGTTGCTTGCGAGACAACTTGTTGATATTTTTGAAATTAAGGTGAGATAACCTTTTATGCCATAGCCAGTTGGTGTCCTCATCAGCTTTGGCATAGAAACATTGCTCTTTTGGAGCTGGTTCCATATCCATGATGTACACATTTCCTTTTCTTGGTGCAATCATCACCATTTTCCAATATCGAACAATACTCTAAAGCCATCATCGCAAAGTTGGCTTACACTGATCAAGTTGTATTTCAAACCATTCACAAATGCAACTCTTTTGAATTCGACTTGTCCATTATTGAGCACACCATATCCTTCAGTCTTTCCAGATTGATCGTTACCAAACGTCACTGTCGGTCCATCTTGGACAGTGAACTCTTCCAGTAGGGGCTTACATTCGGTCATAGTCCGGCCAGCAGCGCTGTCCAGATACCAGATATTCTTCTTTCGATCGCCCTACACACACACAAAAATCATTAGTTCTTTTTGTGAACCCATCTTTTCTTGATGGGTCCACTGGACTTCTCTACAGAAGTCACAGTTGATTGTTGTGGTGTTGAACTGGACGTTGCATCTGGACCTATTTCACCAGATCCAGGTGCAGAAGTAAATACGATTGGTATTTGATACTTACTCCCTTTATTTTTACCAGATTTTGTTCCAGATGGAACATTCTTTTGATTAGGTTTAGGAAGAGAGGGTTTAACATTTTGTTTTAAAACTGGCTCTCTTCTGCTTACCCATCTCACAACCTGGACATGGCTTTTCCTTATTGAAGGAAATTTGAGGTATCCCATCAACCAGTTGCTTGCGAGACAACTTGTTGATATTTTTGAAATTAAGGTGAGATAACCTTTTATGCCATAGCCAGTTGGTGTCCTCATCAGCTTTGGCATAGAAACATTGCTCTTTTGGAGCTGGTTCCATATCCATGATGTACACATTTCCTTTTCTTGGTGCAATCATCACCATTTTCCAATATCGAACAATACTCTAAAGCCATCATCGCAAAGTTGGCTTACACTGATCAAGTTGTATTTCAAACCATTCACAAATGCAACTCTTTTGAATTCGACTTGTCCATTATTGAGCACACCATATCCTTCAGTCTTTCCAGATTGATCGTTACCAAACGTCACTGTCGGTCCATCTTGGACAGTGAACTCTTCCAGTAGGGGCTTACATTCGGTCATAGTCCGGCCAGCAGCGCTGTCCAGATACCAGATATTCTTCTTTCGATCGCCCTACACACACACAAAAATCATTAGTTCTTTTTGTGAACCCATCTTTTCTTGATGGGTCCACTGGACTTCTCTACAGAAGTCACAGTTGATTGTTGTGGTGTTGAACTGGACGTTGCATCTGGACCTATTTCACCAGATCCAGGTGCAGAAGTAAATACGATTGGTATTTGATACTTACTCCCTTTATTTTTACCAGATTTTGTTCCAGATGGAACATTCTTTTGATTAGGTTTAGGAAGAGAGGGTTTAACATTTTGTTTTAAAACTGGCTCTCTTCTGCTTACCCATCTCACAACCTGGACATGGCTTTTCCTTATTGAAGGAAATTTGAGGTATCCCATCAACCAGTTGCTTGCGAGACAACTTGTTGATATTTTTGAAATTAAGGTGAGATAACCTTTTATGCCATAGCCAGTTGGTGTCCTCATCAGCTTTGGCATAGAAACATTGCTCTTTTGGAGCTGGTTCCATATCCATGATGTACACATTTCCTTTTCTTGGTGCAATCATCACCATTTTCCAATATCGAACAATACTCTAAAGCCATCATCGCAAAGTTGGCTTACACTGATCAAGTTGTATTTCAAACCATTCACAAATGCAACTCTTTTGAATTCGACTTGTCCATTATTGAGCACACCATATCCTTCAGTCTTTCCAGATTGATCGTTACCAAACGTCACTGTCGGTCCATCTTGGACAGTGAACTCTTCCAGTAGGGGCTTACATTCGGTCATAGTCCGGCCAGCAGCGCTGTCCAGATACCAGATATTCTTCTTTCGATCGCCCTACACACACACAAAAATCATTAGTTCTTTTTGTGAACCCATCTTTTCTTGATGGGTCCACTGGACTTCTCTACAGAAGTCACAGTTGATTGTTGTGGTGTTGAACTGGACGTTGCATCTGGACCTATTTCACCAGATCCAGGTGCAGAAGTAAATACGATTGGTATTTGATACTTACTCCCTTTATTTTTACCAGATTTTGTTCCAGATGGAACATTCTTTTGATTAGGTTTAGGAAGAGAGGGTTTAACATTTTGTTTTAAAACTGACTCCTTGAGAGCCAACTGGACACTTTGCAAATCATTTAGTTGTGGTTTAACATTGTTCAGTTCAATTAAGATAGTGTCAAGATATCTTTCACTATCATCTCTAACAGTTTCCACAAATGCCAAATCACCACTTAATGATTCAGCCAGGTCCAGTTTTAATTCAGGGTCAACCTGGTTATCATAGTCACATACCTTTTTCAGTATGATGTCCACCCATCTTCCAGAGATGACATCTTCTTTCACCACATCCTGCTGTTGTTGATCTTCCAAGGCCATGAAACACATGTCCCTTTCCTCTTCTTCATCATCAGATGAGTCATCAGAGTACTCCCATTTTCCCTCAGTTTGTGCCATTAAGCACTGATCTTTTTTCTTTTCCATGGACAGGAGGGCAATCTGGGCCTTAAGCTTTTTGTATTTAGCTTTGTAGCTATCATCAGGCCGATTGAAATTGGGGACAGAGGGGCCAGTTTGATTGTTCAACTGACTAGATCTGCATTCCTTCATAAAATGACCTTTCTTGCCACACTTATAGCATGTAAGATTGGTCTTATCCAGAGAGCTGGAGCTGGAAGCATTGTTGGGGCCATTAAATCTTTTGGATTTATGCTTAAACCTATTAAAGGTTTTAGCAATCATGGCGACCAGATCATCATCGTCAGTTTCATTACAATCATCACTGTTTTCAGTGGTCAGTCCAGAGTGTAAGAAACTGTTTAACATCTCCTTCATCGAGTGTACCTGGACACTCTCAGCAGACATTAAAGCAGCACAAGGTCGCTCAGTTACACTAGCAACCTTGGAACTCTGGGCATGGTTCATGGCATCTTGCTCAGCCACCAGCCTTGCAGCATTATTATCTTCAGTGAATCTGAAGGCTCCATAGAGCGATGCAAGAGTATGGCTGTACAAGGTTTTACCTTGTCTTAAGACAAGAACCATGTTCTCCCATTTGGAAGGAAGAATATCACAAAACTTCTCAAGAAGAATATCCTTATCCTTCTCTACACCCAAACCTCTCAACTGATTGATGAGGCTAGAAAATCTGGTATATGTACCAGTTAGACTTTCATTGGGCAAGGCAAAGAAGGATTCATACTTCTTGTTCAAAGCAACTTTTCTGGTGACAATAGTGTCATCACCTCCTTCAAAATGAATCACTAATTCATCCCACATAGACTTGGCACTAGGAAACAACACAAGTGTTGGAATTAGGTCTTCAGGGACAGCCCCAAGGATCATGTTTTTCAGTCTGGTGTCCAAGTCCACCAGTCTGCGATCCTCATCAGACCAATGGTCTTCTGGCTTTTCCCTAGAACCTCTTCTTCCAGTTGGATCAAGAAGAGGACTGACCCCAAGGGACATAGGTATATATGGTCCATCCTTAAGGATTTTCAACATATACCTTTCAATCCCACCAAAATGCAAAAGCATTCTAGCCTTCCATGTACCAAAAGTCTCATTGTTTCCATCAAATTTTGGAACAGGAGTGTTAGAGTAGTGTACATGGACATGGTTTGGGGCACTTGGAGGAGGAGGATTGGTGTTAACATTTTGAAAAGGTTGGGCATTATTATTCAATGGGTTTTCACCTGAACCAGAACCATCTCCACCTTCAGTAGTGTTCATCTTAGCAGATCTAGGCAAGTATATTAGCCTTCTGCTCTGATACCACTTGTAAGTCCCAACTCGTTAGATGGTACTACTGAAGACACCTCTATGTCGATGGTGGAGTTACTTTGCAATATATACACTGAACTGGAGACGACCAGTTGCAGTGTGTATATACCAAGTTCTAGATAGATTACTTATATAAGAGACAATAAGTAAAGAACAATGCAATAATACAAATAACTTGTAAGATAACTTGATGAGACAATATGTATTTTTCAATGTGTAATTTATTTATTGATATTAAACAAATTACAAGGTTGATGCGGAACCAAGATAATACACGAATGTAAATATCCTAACAACCTATGAAATACAATTGATCTACACTCGGAATTTCTCTTCAACAATCGAAACACTTAAAGTAGTGAAATGTTCCTTTTAGCGATTGAGAGAATATTGCACAAGTTCACCAAGAATATTGCAGGTTTGCAAAGTGTGAAGTATTTAACTTGTGAGTTCGAATACTTGATATTCTTGGTTGTGCAATGACTTGTATTTATAGGCAAAGTTAACATTGGGATGTTAACTTTAGCCGTACAAATGTGGTTGGGAGCATTTAAGGAATAGCATTTAATTCCTTAAAAAGGCAGTGTAAAGTCGTAGGATAAAGTGACTTTACATAACCACCTTTATGTACCTTTTATTACTTAAATAATAAGACAAGACTTATTATCCGGGTAAAGGTACATATAGTATACAAGTCAATTCCTCGTAATCAGTGTAAAGCTTTGTAAGGGCTTTCCACTGATGGTCTCCAGTTTGTAACTGACTAGAATGTCAACTGGGCTTCGTTGCCATTGCCATTCTCTATCTTCCATTTGTTGTCTTCGACTTCAACTGGAATGCTTCTTCAACTTGGTCAGTTCTCAACTGGAGGAAGTCTTCAGTTGCGTCAACTGTACGGTGCAACTGGACTTCAATATATTTCTCGACAAATCTTTTTGGTCACCAGTTTACTGGTCACCAGATGCAACTGGTGACTGGTCAGTATGAACTGGTGACTGGCCAGTTCCAGGTGAACTGGTCCTAACAAATTCTCAACTGGAGGAAGTCTTCAGTTGCGTTAACTGTACGGTGCAACTGGACTTCAATATATTTCTGGACAAATCATCTTGGTCACCAGTTTACTGGGTCACCAGATGCAACTGGTGACTGGTCAGTATGAACTGGTGACTGGCCAGTTTACCAGGTGAACTGGTCCTAACAAATTCCCCCTATTTGTCTAGAAATATTGCTAAGTCTTTTTCAGTTCTTGTATCTGTACAAGTGTGAACTGGAAGGACTTGTTTGATTTAAATCTATCTAAGTTTCCAAGGCATTTTTATAGATCAACAAATGCCTTGGGTTTTTCTTTTAGGTTTGTTAGATTTTAATCTATTATCTACCTTGTGGTTACAAACTGTAACTTCATTTATACAAGGAAATGAAATTTATACAAGTTACAGAATGTAAAACAAAATTACAAGTAGATAACTGAAGAAAGAACTTAATGAGATGGCCCTTCGCCAGTTCTTCTTCTCTTGGCAACTGAAGAAATAGGTTGTGAGTCTTCAGGGTCAATATTCAGCTTTTGTTCCAGATTTTCCTTGTGTTGAATCTTGCCCCTTAAGAAGTTTACCCATGCCTTCTCAAACCTATTCTTTTTTGCCTTTGCATCCAGTACATTCACCATCTCGACACATTCACTGAACCCATATTGCATAGCACCAGGATTGTCAGTTTTCACCAGTGGCCCTCTGGTATAACTAACTTCAAGATGAAAGACTTTGGTGCCTGGCTTGATTGTTACATTGACACCATTGATAGTACCACCATGTCTTCTGGTTGACATGATCTTGGAGTAATAGCTTCTTGCTTCAGATTCATTTGTTATTTTTATACTCCCAGCACCAACAGCCAGTACAGCGGACTTGATGTCTTCATTAGATACCTCGCCAGATGGTTCAACAAATGTGCTAAGGTCAGCATCTCTTGCATCTCTTGTCAGTGGTCTTCTTGGTTGTGGAATCCTTCTTGGAGGATTCAAAACCCTCTTCACAACCTTTTTTACATTTGCAATTCTTTTAAGAATCCCACTGGCCCTATTCTCCTTAGCCTTCTCCACTGAAATGTTTAAGCTTCTGGCATCAAATTCAGCTTCATCGTCAGGATAGTGCCTGTCCAGTTCTACATCTAGCATTTCCTTCAACTGGTCCACTATCCTGGGATCATTTTTTATTCTGGCATACTCCTCCGCAGTGAGTCCCAAAAGATTGGCATCACTCATATCAAGTAGTTTGATTCGTGCAAGATGCTCTCTGGCTTCAACTTGGTTTCTTTGTTTCATTTTCTTTCTTTCTTTAATGTCATTGCCAAGTCTAGTCAGTCTTCTGCTATCACTATTTGAAACTGGAGGAAGTACATCAGCATTGCCAGTTTCTAACATTGGAATATCAGTGGCCGGCTGGGCAGATGCATCAACAGCTAAACCTTTTCCCTAATCCAACACATTCCCCCTATCACCCATATCACCATATTGCTCACCAGCTTCAGTACTGGTAGCTACAACCATTTCTCTTCCAGGTGCAACTGGTGTTGCAAGGACTGCACTTCTTTCCCCCTTGGCAGCATCTAGACCTGCCCTAATTGCTTCCCATTCAGAAGGGTGTGATGGCAACCGGTCAAGAGGCTGCCATGTTTGCATATCCTTGCACTCCATGAAAATCCCACACATCATCCTGAAGGACCTCCACAAATGGTTGGTCTCCTTTGACTGGGTCAAGACATTTGCAGTCACTTGTTCTTGACCAGTTTTTAATTCATTTAAGATTTTGGAGTCTTCATTCAAACCAGAGACAACCTTTTCCTTCACTTCCTCATCATTCTTCTTCAGAGTTTCCACTTCAGTTGTCAGTTTTTCTAAAGATTGAGCATGTAGAGATACCTGGGTGTTCAAATTCTCAATGCTGCCTCTCAACTGGTTGATCTCACTGGTGAGTGGGGCCAGATCAACCTGAGGAGTGGCCAGCTTGGTGATCTCAGACATCACCCTTTCAATCAATTATGCTTCTCTAGCACCCAGCGTATCCTCTATCTTCTGACCAACTGAAGTCATCAACTGCTCTCCAAGTTCAGTCACATTTAGGCCAGGTTTTTCAACCAATTCCTTCACCTGCCTTTCAATTTCCCTCAAATCCACTTCAGAAGTTCTAACAGTATTGCCAAGCAAATTGGATATTGAGGTTGTGACCTTGGACTGAGTAAGATCAAAGACTTCTTTCAAAGTACCAGCCAGATTATTGCAGCCAGTGACCAACTCATTCAACTTGTTGAACACCAAGTCTTCATTTGATGAAAACTTGTTTATCCCCAGATCAACCACCTTAATATTTTTCAAGGAATCTTTGTGGTATCTGGAGAAAGACTTGGTGTTTTTGTCAAGTGTCTTCTGAATCTCCTCCACCCTGGTTAGAAGTTTTGGAGATCGGCTTGAAGTGAGACAACTTGACTGTCCAGTGACGAAGGAGAAGGTGTCACTGGACCAGCAGCATTTACTACTGGAGCAACTGGAGGAGGCAAACTTAAGGAAGTCTCCCCAGTTGTCATACCAGCAGTTGAAGATATAATAGGAGTGGTGGATGAAGAAAGGACTGGAAAATCAATGTGTTGTTCATGCTGAGAATGCTCAGGTGTGAACAACGGCGTCGGTGGGGGTGGCATTTCTCGAGCAAATGAGAATTGCCCAGTTAGTGAAGGAGCGGTATATGTTGGTAAAGATATATCAGTAGGCACATTTTCGTGGGAGGGTGAAAGTGAAATAGATGCGTCTGGAAGTGAGACTAGAGATGAAGGGTTTTGAGCTTGTACAGAAGCCTCAAAAATCTCCAAGTCTGTTTCAGTTCCTTCAGAATCCGAGGACTCTATCAGGATTTCCTCGTCATTAACACCCATGTCCAGATCCATGAATGTGACAGAGGGCTGACCAGAAGGGTCAGTCTCCAGATGACCTTCCCAGTTTCCTGGATGGGTACATCTGTTGGAGGATCAGATACCGAAGTATCTTCACCAGGGATAGACGTGATTGGAGTTGCTTCAGTTATGGTTGTTCTATCCTCAACCACAACATTAGACACACTGGATGGTCCCTCATTATTTTGAGGCCCGCCCAATTGTCTTTCTGATTTACTTTCCAAAGGTGCATCAGTTTTAGCAAATGCCAGTTCCATTCGCTCTGGAATTTTGACCTCTCCAGCTTTAGATACCAGAGAGTCTAAATTCCTCAACAAATCTGGCCTAGTGTACGGTGAATCTGTACTTTTATATGCCTCATTGCCCAGAATTTGTTGAAAACAGAGAGAGAGAAACCTTGAAAAGGGGACACAAACTCCCCTGGTGCCCTTCAGCTTTTGTACAAGACTTCTAAATAAGATGTCAGCAAAGTCAACTCTCAATCCGTTCCACAAGCAGTAAGCCATCTCAGCTTGTCAGGAGTTGATCTGGTCAAGTCCACCAGAACTCCCACCCATACTCTCCACCAGGTGGATGAAAAAATACCTCCATGAAGGTGTAAGACCCTTCATGGTCATCGCACCCTTTGTCTTCAACACCCCATTGTCCAAACACTCCTTATGACCCATCTCAAGGAGGACTTGACGAAAATTGATATTTGGGGGCAAGACGACTGGAGATTCACCCTCTCTCCAGTAATTGAGGTGTAAGGCATCCCTCAATACTTCAGCGGTCAAGGTACACTGGATTGTTCCATCCTTTAATGTGAAACTGATGGAGGAACAATCAGAAAAAAGAACGGCAGTGTACCAAAACTCACACAAGTAGTTGTGAAACAACTTGCGTGGGTTTAGAGAGAATGAGGGTCCTATTGGAGAATCCTTCAAAAACTTTTGGATTCTACCAATAAGGGTATTGGACCCTTGAGATCCTTGTAAGCTTGCCAACAGATTATTAGGGTTTAGTTTGATGGCCGAAGCATTACTAGGAGCACCTGGTGCCGGTTTGACATCAGGTGAAGGAGCATATGGAACAGTCAAGAGATTTACATCTCTTGAACGAGATGATCTAGGTGCCATAGGAAAATGAAATTGAATTTTGGGAATTAGGGTTCTTGATTTATGAAGCAGAGAGAGAAATGAAGCAATATTGATGATTGGAAGTAAATGAAAGAATGTAGAAGGAAGTAAATGAAAGAATGAGTTCGGAGTAAACAAGGGTATTTATAAGGATTCATGATCCCAATGAAATACGAAAATTATATTTTATTTAACCAACATCCTTTTTGTAGATATTTTAACAAGAAAGGTTTGAATTTTGAAATAAAAACATAATTTTCCATGTCATCATTAAATGCTACCATGTCAGCATTAAATGCTAGGACGGCTTGTTTTACCCACGCGCCCACTCACTTTTATTTTCCCAATACAAACAGTTGTCAAGTACTAAAATAGCTTAAACACGTCAGATCACGATATCAAGTGGTTTAAACACTCGAGTACCATCACGTGTCACACATATTGACCAAGTATTTCTAACGTTATAAAAATTAAGACAAGACTGAATCTGGTCACTGGAGGATCAGTCCAGTGCCAGTTTCCAACTGAAGAGTTCTCCAATTGCATTTTCAAACAAAAACGAATTTAGTCAGAAAATTATTTTTGTCTTTCCCCCTAAAATGATGATCCAGAAATCAATTAGTGCCAAGATAGTATCACAAAGGCGTTTCGATAGCCTGGCGATAAAAGATTATCTGGACCTCCTCAACTGGAGAACTTCATCAGTGTCACTGACGCGTTCATAACAAAAATCTCCAGTTTTAAGGATTTAGCATTCCCAGTTCGCTGATGAGATGTTTAAAGGTTTTCTCATCGAGAGGTTTTGTAAAAACATCAGCTAACTGTTTGTCAGTGGGGATGAAATGAATTTCAATGTCTCCTTTCATAACATGATCACGAATAAAATGATACCTGATGTCAATATGCTTTGTTTTTTGAGTGCATCACTGGGTTGTGAGATATAGCAATTGCACTGGTGTTGTCACAAAAGATTGGGGTCCTTGTAAACTTTTGACCATAATCTAGTAACTGGTTCTTGATCCAGAGAATCTGGGCACAACAACTGGCCGCAGAAATGTACTCTGCCTCAGCAGTGGACATAGAGACTGAAGTCTGCTTCTTGCTGGTCCAACTTACCAGTTTTCCTCCAAGGAAATGACAACCACCAGTTGTTGATTTTTCTATCTATCTTACAACCTGCATGATCAGAATCTGAATAACCCATTAG
>CM067173.1:73310858-73349822 GCA_034093135.1 Erigeron breviscapus
GGTCTGGCTTCAACTTGGTTTCTTTGTTTCATTTTCTTTCTTTCTTTAATGTCATTGCCAAGTCTAGTCAGTCTTCTGCTATCACTATTTGAAACTGGAGGAAGTACATCAGCATTGCCAGTTTCTAACATTGGAATATCAGTGGCCGGCTGGGCAGATGCATCAACAGCTAAACCTTTTCCCTAATCCAACACATTCCCCCTATCACCCATATCACCATATTGCTCACCAGCTTCAGTACTGGTAGCTACAACCATTTCTCTTCCAGGTGCAACTGGTGTTGCAAGGACTGCACTTCTTTCCCCCTTGGCAGCATCTAGACCTGCCCTAATTGCTTCCCATTCAGAAGGGTGTGATGGCAACCGGTCAAGAGGCTGCCATGTTTGCATATCCTTGCACTCCATGAAAATCCCACACATCATCCTGAAGGACCTCCACAAATGGTTGGTCTCCTTTGACTGGGTCAAGACATTTGCAGTCACTTGTTCTTGACCAGTTTTTAATTCATTTAAGATTTTGGAGTCTTCATTCAAACCAGAGACAACCTTTTCCTTCACTTCCTCATCATTCTTCTTCAGAGTTTCCACTTCAGTTGTCAGTTTTTCTAAAGATTGAGCATGTAGAGATACCTGGGTGTTCAAATTCTCAATGCTGCCTCTCAACTGGTTGATCTCACTGGTGAGTGGGGCCAGATCAACCTGAGGAGTGGCCAGCTTGGTGATCTCAGACATCACCCTTTCAATCAATTATGCTTCTCTAGCACCCAGCGTATCCTCTATCTTCTGACCAACTGAAGTCATCAACTGCTCTCCAAGTTCAGTCACATTGAGGCCAGGTTTTTCAACCAATTCCTTCACCTGCCTTTCAATTTCCCTCAAATCCACTTCAGAAGTTCTAACAGTATTGCCAAGCAAATTGGATATTGAGGTTGTGACCTTGGACTGAGTAAGATCAAAGACTTCTTTCAAAGTACCAGCCAGATTATTGCAGCCAGTGACCAACTCATTCAACTTGTTGAACACCAAGTCTTCATTTGATGAAAACTTGTTTATCCCCAGATCAACCACCTTAATATTTTTCAAGGAATCTTTGTGGTATCTAGAGAAAGACTTGGTGTTTTTGTCAAGTGTCTTCTGAATCTCCTCCACCCTGGTTAGAAGGTTTTGGAGATCGGTTTGAATTGAGACAACTTGACTGTCCAGTGACAAAGGAGAAGGTGTCACTGGACCAGCAGCAGTTACTACTGGAGCAACTGGAGGAGGCATACTTAAGGAAGTCTCCCCAGTTGTCATACCAGCAGTTGAAGATATAATAGGAGTGGTGGATGAAGAAAGGACTGGAAAATCAATGTGTTGTTCATGCTGAGAATGCTCAGGTGTGAACAACGGCGTCGGTGGGGGTGGCATTTCTCGAGCAAATGAGAATTGCCCAGTAGGTGAAGGATCGGTATATGTTGGTAAAGATATATCAGTAGGCACATTTTCGTGGGAGGGTGAAAGTGAAATAGATGCGTCTGGAAGTGAGACTAGAGATGAAGGGTTTTGAGCTTGTACAGAAGCCTCAAAAATCTCCAAGTCTGTTTCAGTTCCTTCAGAATCCGAAGACTCTATCAGGATTTCCTCGTCATTAACACCCATGTCCAGATCCATGAATGTGACAGAGGGCTGACCAGAAGGGTCAGTCTCCAGATGACCTTCCCCAGTTTCCTGGATGGGTGCATCTGTTGGAGGATCAGATACGAAGTATCTTCACCAGGGATAGACGTGATTGGAGTTGCTTCAGTTATGGTTGTTCTATCCACAACCACAACATTAGACACACTGGATGGTCCCTCATTATTTTGAGGCCCGCCCAATTGTCTTTCTGATTTACTTTCCAAAGGTGCATCAGTTTTAGCAAATGCCAGTTCCATTCGCTCTGGAATTTTGACCTCTCCAGCTTTAGATACCAGAGAGTCTAAATTCCTCAACAAATCTGGCCTAGTGTACGGTGAATCTGTACTTTTATATGCCTCATTGCCCAGAATTTGTTGAAAACAGAGAGAGAGAAACCTTGAAAAGGGGACACAAACTCCCCTGGTGCCCTTCAGCTTTTGTACAAGACTTCTAAATAAGATGTCAGCAAAGTCAACTCTCAATCCGTTCCACAAGCAGTAAGCCATCTCAGCTTGTCAGGAGTTGATCTGGTCAAGTCCACCAGAACTCCCACCCATACTCTCCACCAGGTGGATGAAAAAATATCTCCATGAAGGTGTAAGACCCTTCATGGTCATCGCACCCTTTGTCTTCAACACCCCATTGTCCAAACACTCCTTATGACCCATCTCAAGGAGGACTTGACGAAAATTGATATTTGGGGGCAAGACGACTGGAGATTCACCCTCTCTCAGTAATTGAGGTGTAAGGCATCCCTCAATACTTCAGCGGTCAAGGTACACTGGATTGTTCCATCCTTTAATGTGAAACTGATGGAGGAACAATCAGAAGAAAGAGTGGCAGTGTACCAAAACTCACACAAGTAGTTATGAAACATCTTGCGTGGGTTTCGAGAGAATGAGGGTCCTATTGGAGAATCCTTCAAAAACTTTTGGATTCTACCAATAAGGGTATTGGACCCTTGAGATCCTTGTAAGCTTGCCAACAGATTATTAGGGTTTAGTTTGATGGCCGAAGCATTACTAGGAGCACCTGGTGCCGGTTTGACATCAGGTGAAGGAGCATATGGAACAGTCAAGAGATTTACATCTCTTGAACGAGATGATCTAGGTGCCATAGGAAAATGAAATTGAATTTTGGGAATTAGGGTTCTTGATTTATGAAGCAGAGAGAGAAATGAAGCAATATTGATGATTGGAAGTAAATGAAAGAATGTAGAAGGAAGTAAATGAAAGAATGAGTTCGGAGTAAATAAGGGTATTTATAAGGATTCATGATCCCAATGAAATACGAAAATTATATTTTATTTAACCAAAATCCTTTTTGTAGATATTTTAACAAGAAAGGTTTGAATTTTGAAATAAAAACATAATTTTCCATGTCATCATTAAATGCTACCATGTCAGCATTAAATGCTAGGACGGCTTGTTTTACCCACGCGCCCACTCACTTTTATTTTCCCAATACAAACAGTTGTCAAGTACTAAAATAGCTTCAAACACGTCAGATCACGATATCAAGTGGTTTAAAACACTCGAGTACCATCACGTGTCACACATATTGACCAAGTATTTCTAACGTTATAAAAATTAAGACAAGACTGAATCTGGTCACTGGAGGATCAGTCCAGTGCCAGTTTCCAACTGAAGAGTTCTCCAATTGCATTTTCAAACAAAAACGAAATTTAGTCAGAAAATTATTTTGTGTCTTTCCCCCTAAAATGATGATCCAGAAATCAATTAGTGCCAAGAGAGTATCACAAAGGCTTTCGATAGCCATGCGATAAAAGATTATCTGGACCTCCTCAACTGGAGAACTTCATCAGTGTCACTGACGCGTTCAATAACAAAGAAATCTCCAGTTTTAAGGATTTAGCATTCCCAGTTCGCTGATGAGATGTTTAAAGGTTTTCTCATCGAGAGGTTTTGTAAAAACATCAGCTAACTGTTTGTCAGTGGGGATGAAATGTAATTCAATGTCTCCTTTCATAACATGATCACGAATGAAATGATACCTGATGTCAATATGCTTTGTTTTTGAGTGCATCACTGGGTTGTGAGATATAGCAATTGCACTGGTGTTGTCACAAAAAATTGGGGTCCTTGTAAACTTTTGACCATAATCTAGTAACTGGTTCTTGATCCAGAGAATCTGGGCACAACAACTGGCCGTAGAAATGTACTCTGCCTCAGTAGTGGACATAGAGACTGAAGTCTGCTTCTTGCTGGTCCAACTTACCAGTTTCCTCCAAGGAAATGACAACCACCAGTTGTTGATTTTCTATCTATCTTACAACCTGCATGATCAGAATCTGAATAACCCATTAGATCTAATCCTGAGCCTTTGGGGTACCAAAGACCAAGATTAGGACACCCTTTCAGGTTTCTAAAGATACGCTTTACAGCGTGCAAATGTGATTCTTTAGGGTTAGCCTGAAACCTGGCACATAAACATGTTGCAAACATTATATCTGGTCGACTGGCAGTCAAATACATCAGTAAACCAACCATGCCACGATAGTCAGTTATGTTCACTGGTTTGCCAGTTGGGTCAGAGTCCAAATTTAATGGTGCTGCAATAGGTGTGTTTTTCGATGGGATTGAATCATATTTGTATTTTCTTAACAAATCTCTAACATATTTTCCTTGGTTTATGAAAATTCCATTTTCAGTTTGCTTAATCTGAAGACCTAAGAAAAATGTTAACTCACCCATTAAACTCATCTCATACTCAGATGACATGATTTTAGAAAACTTTTTACACATTGCATCATCAGTTGAACCAAAAATAATGTCATCAACATAAATTTGTACCAATAAGATATTACCTCTTTCTTTCAAGATAAACAAGGTATTATCTATTGCACCTCTTTAAAAGCCATTTTTAAGAAGATGTTTAGTTAGAGTATCATACCAGGCTCTTGGGGCTTGTCTTAGACCATACAAAGCTTTGTTCAGTCTATAGACCCAATGTGGATGCTTCTCATCGATGAAACCTAGAGTCTGCTTAACATAAACTTCTTCTTCCAATGTTCCATTTAGGAACGCACTTTTGACATCCATCTAGAAGACCTTGAACTGCAGATGGGCTGCATAAGCCAGAAATATTCTGATGGCTTCAAGTCTTGCAACTGGAGCAAAAGTTTCATCAAAGTCAACGCCCTCTGCTTGACAATAACCCTGGGCAACTAGTCTGGCCTTGTTTCTTACAATATGGCCATCTTCATCCATTTTGTTTCGGTAGACCCATCTGGTACCAATGGGTTCTTTCTTTAACCCTGGTGGACAAGGAACAAGCTCCCAAATATTGTTCCTTTCAAACTGGACGAGCTCTTCTTGCATAGCTTCCACCCAGCTTGGGTCTGCCAAAGCCTCGTCAATCTTCTTTGGTTCAATTAAAGATAAGAAGGTGACGTTTAAGCATTGCTCACTGGTGGCTCTTCTAGTCTGAACCCCACTATTTGGATCTCCCATAATTTGTTCAATTGGATGGGCTCGAGTCCATCTAGTGTAATGACTAGGCTGGTGAACTACAATATCAGTGCAAGTCACCTGGCGATCTTCTTCAGTTGCAGCAGCTTCTGGAGAAGGATCAGTCCAAACTACTTCTACATCCTCATCAGAGTCAATGAGGTCACGATTTGCATCATGAAATTCTTCATTCAAAGGCATATCTTGAAGAACTGTAGAAGTTGGAGTGTGAACTGGTGCTGATATTGGAGTGGCACGTACATCAGATCCAATCACCAATTCTTGTGGCAAGTTGAAATTGATGGAGGGATAAAATAATGTGTTACTGGTTGTTTTCTTCTTCTTGACTGGTTCCAATTTGTTGTAACTGGAAACATCTTTTGGTGAAACAACTGACTGATGAACTTGGTCAGTTTCACCAAAATTGATTGGAACGACTGGAGTAGTATCAAGGCTTGGTCTCTTGTTGATTGCTTCAGTTGATTCGTCGAATGTGACATGAATTGTCTCATGAACCTTTTTGAGTCTATAATTATAAACTCTAAAGGCCTTTCGAATATCTGAATAACCTAAAAATACCCCTTCATCAGCTTTTGCATCAAACTTTCCAAGCTGACTGGATCGTTTAAGATATAAACTGGACAACCAAATACATGAAAGTATCCTATATTTGGTTTACGGTTCCTGAGTACTTCATAGGCAGTCTTCTTATGTCTCTTGATGTAGACAGACCGGTTTTGGGTGTGACAAGCAGTTGCAACTGCCTCAGCCCAAAAACTGGTGGGAAGACCAGATTCAGATAGCATACTTCAGGCTGCTTCTATCAGTGTGCGATTCTTTCTTTCCACAACTCCATTCTGCTCTGGAGAGTGTGCTGATGAGAAGTTTTGAGAGATGCCAGTGTCATTGCAAAATGTTTCAAGTACCTTATTTTGGAATTCAGTACCATTATCACTTCGCAACTGACAAACTTTTCGAGTATGCTTGAGCTCAATTCTTTTGATGAGAGAGATGATTTCAGCAGGTGCATCACTTTTGGATCTGATGAATACCACCCAACAGTATCTGGTGAATTCATCAACCACAACTAGAATGTACTTCTTTCCAGCTCTAGTTTGAACATTCACTGGACCAAAGAGATCCATATGTAGCATGTGAAGAGGTTCAGTGATGCTAAAATTTTGCCTAGTTTTGAAAACTGGCCCTTTTCTGCTTGCCCATCTCACACCTTGGACATGGCTTTTCTTTATTAAAAGAAATTTGAGGTATCCCATCAACCAGTTGTTTGCGAGACAACTTGTTAATATTTTTGAAATTAAGATGGGATAATCTTTTATGCCATAGCCAGTTGGTGTCCTCATGAGCTTTGGTATAGAAACATTGCTCTTTTGGAGCTGGTTCCATATCCATGATGTACACATTGCCTTTTCTTGGTGCAACCATCACCACTTTCCAATCCTTGTTAAATATGGTGCCTTGAGCAATATCGAACAAAACTCTGAAGCCATCATCACAAAGTTGGCTGACACTGATCAGGTTGTATTTCAAACCATTCACAAATGCAACTCTTTTGAATTCGACTTGTCCATTATTGAGCACACCATATCCTTCAGTCTTTCTAGATTGATCATTACCAAACGTCACTGTCGGTCCATCTTGGACAGTGAACTCTTCAAGCAGGGGCTTACATCCGGTCATAGTCTGGCCAGCAGCGCTGTCCAGATACCAGATATTCTTCTTTCGATCGCCCTGCACACCCACAAAAATCATTAGTTATTTTTGTGAACCCATCTTTTCTTGATGGGTTCATTGGACTTCTCTACAGAAGTCACAGTTGATTGTTGAGGTGTTGAACTTGAGGCTACATATGGAGCTTTTTCACCAGCTCCAGGTGCAGGAGTAAAAACGATTGGTACTTGATACTTACTCAGCTTATTTTTACCTGATTTTGTTCCAGGTGGAACATTCTTTTGATTAGGTTTTGAAGGGAGTGGTTTAATATTTTGTTTGAAAACTGGAGGTGATAAACCTCCTTTCAGATTTTTAATCCGGGCAGTACAACTCTGAACCTGTTGAGACAAAAGTTGGAGTTGACTTTCCAGATTAACCAAAATATTGTTTTCTTCAGGCAGCTGAACCATGGACCTTGGTTCAGCTGGAGTTTTAGTCTGTCGGGTCTTGGGCTCCTTAGACTTATGAGGTAAAGGCTTGTTACCAGTGGTCTTTTTGACTGGAGCTTTAGCCTGTTTGGCTCCAGTTTTAACCTCAATGGGGGTGGTCTCAATGGGTTCAGTTTCAACAGCTTCAGGTTGATCATAAGGTGTTTCAACCCTAAGAGCTGGAGGCAATGCATGAAGATCTGGTATGAGAGCTGCCATCTCCAGATCTTCAGATTTCCATGCATTCTTCTGGGCATCGATAGTTCTTGAAAATGCATCATAGTTTTTGCCAAATGCTTTTACCCATGACTTGATAATCTTTTGTGTTTTTTCAAGATCAGAAAATAATTTTTGATTATCAAGTTCCAAAGCCTCATTTTTTAAAACTGACTCCTTGAGAGCCAACTGGACACTTTGTAAATCATTCAGTTGTGGTTTAACATTGTTCAGTTCAACTAAGATAGTGTCAAGATATCTTTCACTATCAGCTCTAACAGTTTCCACAAAAGCTAAATCACCACTTAATGATTCAGCCAGGTCCAGTTTCAGTTCAGGGTCAACCTGATTATCATAGTCACATACCTTCTTCAATATGATGTCCACCCATCTTCCAGTGATGACATATTCTTTTGCCACATGCGGTTGTTGCTCTTCCAAGGCCATGAAACACATGTCCCTTTCCTCTTCTTCATCAGCTGATGAGTCATCAGAGTACTCCCATTTTCCCTCAGTTTGTGCTATTAAGCACTGATCCTTTTCCTTTTCCATGGACAGGAAGGCAATCTGGGCCTTAAGCATCTTGTACTTAGCTTTGTAGCTATCATCAGGCCGATTGAAATTAGGGACAGGGGGGCCAGTTTGGTTGTTCAACTGACTAGATCTGCATTCCTTCATGAAATGACCTTTCTTGCCACACTTATAGCATGTAAGATTGGTCTTGTCCAGAGAGTTGGAGTTGGAAGCATTGTTTGGGCCATTAAATCTTTTGGATTTATGCTTAAACCTGTTAAAGGTTTTAGCAATCATGGCTACCAGATCATCATCGTCAGTTTCATCACAACCATCACTGATTTTAGTGGTCAGGCCAGAGTTCAAGAAACTGTTTAACATCTCCTTCATTGAGTGTACCTGGACACTCTCTGCAGACATTAAAGCAGCACAAGGTCGCTCAGTTACACTAGCAACCTTGGAACTCTGGGCATGGTTCATGACATCTTGCTCAGCCACCAGTCTTGCAGCATTATTATCTTCAGTGAATCTGAAGGCTCCATAGAGCGATGCAAGAGTATGGTTGTGCAAGGTTTTACCTTGTCTCAAGACAAGAACCATGTTTTCCCATTTGGAAGGAAGAATATCACAAAACTTCTCAAGAAGAATATCATTATCCTTCTCTACACCCAGGCCTCTCAACTGATTAATGAGGCTAGAAAATCTGGTGTATGTACCAGTTAGACTTTCATTGGGCAAGACAAAGAAGGATTCATACTTCTTGTTTAAAGAAACTTTCCTGGTGACAATAGTGTCATCACCTCCTTCAAACTGAATAACTAATTCATCCCACATTGACTTGGCACTGGGAACAACACAAGTGTTGGAATTAGATCTTCAGGGACAGCTCCAAGGATCATGTTCTTGAGTCTGGTGTCCAGATCAACAAGTCTACGATCCTCATCAGACCAATGGTCTTCGGGCTTTTCTCTTGAACCTCTTCTTCCAGTTGGATCTAGAAGAGGACTAACCCCAAGAGACATGGGTATATATGATCCATCCTTAAGGATTTTCAACATATACCTTTCAATCCCACCAAAATGCAAAAGCATTCTAGCCTTCCATGTATCAAAAGTCTCACTGTTTCCATCGAATTTGGAAACAGGAGTGTTAGAATAGTGTACATGGACATGGTTTGGGGTAGCAGGAGGAGGAGGGTTAGTATTAACATTTTGAAAAGGTTGTGCATTATTATTCAAGGGGTTTTCACCTGAACCAGAACCATCTCCACCTTCAGTAGTGTTCATCTTAGCATATCTAGGTAAGTTTATTAGCCTTCTGCTCTGATACCACTTGTAAGTCCCAACTTAATAGATGGTACTACTGAAGACACCTCTATGTCGATGGTGGAGTTACTTTGCAATATATGCACTGAACTGGAGACGACCAGTTGCAGTGTGTATATACCAAGTTCTAGATAGATTACTTATTTAAATTACAATAAGTAAAGAACAATGCAATAATACAAATAATTTGTAAAGTATATTGATGAGACAATATGTAATTTTCAATGTGTAATTTATTTATTGATGTTAAATAAATTACAAGGTTGTTGCGGAACCAAGATAATACAAGAATGTAAATATCCTAACAACTTATGAAATACAATTGATCTACACTCGGAATTTCTCTAAACAATCGAAACACTTAAAGTTGTGAAATGTTCCTTTTAGCGATTGAGAGAAGATTGCACAAGTTCACCAAGAATATTGCATGTATGCAAAGTGTGAATCCTATCGAAGTGTATTCGAAGAAGTGATATTCTTGGTTGTGCAATGACTTGTATTTATAGGCAAAGTTAACATTGGGATGTTAACTTTGGCCGTACAAATGTGGTTGAGATCATTTAAGGAATAGCATTTAATTCCTTAAAAAGCAGTGTAAAGTTGCACGTGAAAGCAACTTTACTTAACCACCTTTATGTACCTTTTATATTTAAATAATAAGATAAGTCTTATTATCTGGTTAAAAGGACATAAAGCACAAAGTCAATTCCACGTAATCAGTGTAAAGCTTTGTAAGAGCTTTCTACTGATGGTCTCCAGTTTGTAACTGACTAGAATGTCAACTGGGCTTCGCTGCCATTGTCATTCTCTATCTTCCACTTATTGTCTTCGACTTCAACTGGAATGATTCTTCAACTGGTCATTTCTCAACTGGAGGAAGTCTTCAGTTGCGTTAACTGTACGATGCAACTGGACTTCAATATATTTCTGGACAAATCATCTAGGTCTCCAGTTTCATTGGACAGTTTCACTGGGTCTCCAGATGCAACTGGAGACTGGCCAGTTTACCAGGTGAACTGGTCCTAACAAATTCCCCCTATTTGTCTAGAAATATTGCTAAGTCTTTTTCGGTTCTTGTATCTGTACAAGTGTGAACTGGAAGGACTTGTTTGATTTAAATCTATCTAAGTTTCCAAGGCATATGAATAGGCTTAATCTTCAAATACCGAACACCAAGTAACCAGCTTCATCATAAAGATACTTCGACAACAGCTTTCACTCCTTTATACTACTTGAGCGTCTTGAAAGTTAAAGAAACATCATTTGTCACTCTGTACAATGAATACCTCAATGACCTAATGATATCGATGTAAGCTCAAGCACTTCAGATTTCTTGCCCAAAAACCATTATCAATATGAAAGTAAATAAACCGGTTTCTCTGCAACAAATCTGGATAGAAGCCCAATTTGAGTCCTTCTCTTAAATACTTGTACTGTCTTTTATTTGGCATCTCCTTTCTGCTTATACAATGAGGTCGTCTTATGCCAAGATAGGGTATAGAAGGTACTTCAGATTTCCTTCCAAATTTTTGCCGCCAAAATATGTTCTCGTAAAACTTTGAATTCCATGTAAACTTTGGATATCATGATCATAGGAAAAAATTTGATAATTCCTAAAAATTTACGCCAAATCCGCGTCGACAACGGATGAAACTTGACCTAAAATATTTCAAACGCTACCAAACTTCAAATCTTCATGATTCATCCCATTTTTTTTTTTTTTTTACAACAACAACATAAGAGTCTTCTCTCGGGAACTTACCCTATGTTTCTTTAGATCACGATCAAAGTCTTCTGATTAAACAATCTTGAAACGCATAAGAACTCCTCTTCTGTGTGTAGACTAGAACTGCTACTGCTTGTATATGCGAGGTCGCAATTTCTGAGCAATTGTGAGGTCGCAACTTACTTGTTCTTTACGAGGTCGCAATTCAAGAACCAATTGCGAGGTCGTAAACTAGATGACTAATTACGAGGTCGCAATTCAGAATACCAATTGCGAGGTCGTAATTTTACCAGGTCGCAAATCTTTCTGATCAGCATCTTCTTAGAAAGACATCAGCTCTTCTTCTCCAGAAACCCTAATTCGTCCCCAACCTGAAACGCCACGAATCCGGGTCTTCCTCAGCAAGCAAAACTAATCAGATCATGTTTTCATCGTCACAAAGCTTTAACACTGTAAAGCGTGGGAGGAGGAAAACCTCATTTTGATTATAAGCATCCGAATCATGAGATGCCGCAACAGAAGCTTTAAAAAGCCCCTCACTCTCTGATACCAAATGTAAGTTCCTAGCGGATCGTAATTGCGAGATCTATACGTCTTTAAATGTGCGAAATCCATGTAAATACGTTGATAATGAGGCAGCAAAATACACACAAATACAACAGAATCGAGATAATAACGAGTGTAACTTTTCATTATTACTAGTCATAAGATTACAATGATAAAATCCGTATGACTACATCACTATGTTTACGGATTACAAACATAGTCACGACTTAATCTAAAGTTACATGATAGTGGCGGAGTAACAAGGCATAGATCTCTACCTTGTTATCCTTGGACGATACAGTAGCTATTGCTAGGCCAATTCTGCCTAACCTCGTCAAACTAAACCTAAGACCTTTACAAGTATTTATAATGACATGACACAATAAACCCTAATCTACACGGGCTGGGCTCTTAATTCGTGGGCTTTCAGCATTACGACCTTGCATTTATACATGCAGGTCGTATTTTACATATTGATTACGACCTCGCAAATCCTTGAGGTCGTATTTCAGCCCTAACAGAATTCATATAGCAACGACCATAAATTGTACACCAAAACGTGCACTTACAGATATGATCATAATACATATAATACTAATTTTAATAATACTAATTTTAGTAAGCCTAAAAGTATGAATATTTATTGTTTATTATAATGCTATCTTAAATTTTTTTTTTAATTTATGTAAAGCCTAAAAAAGATATGTGTCGTTTAAATATAATGTCATGCGTCACTTAAAGAAAACCCAAATCTTATTTTAGTACATTGGTAAAGATGACATATTATATGTTTGATTTATTTATTCATCATCTTAATTGTACCTTATGTAATTGTTTCATTCAATAAATCATCATGTGTTCATAGATATTCGTGCTTTCTTTATATTATTTGATACAGACTATACTCATTCAGTAGTTTCTTTTAAGATTCGTTGCTGTAACATCCCAAACTTTTTTTATGTCGACCATTGACCATGTCGTTAGTCAACGTTTGCCTTCCGTTGGATTTATACGTCTTAATAATAAATATGTTTATGCGATAATGACTACGGTCGTTATATATGATTAATGTGTCTACGTGTTAATGATTAATTTCATTAAATATGTTCAAGTAATGAAAATATTGAAGAATGATGATTAATAAAGTTAAAAAGTGTTTCCGATAGGATTTGTGAGTCGTTAAGAGTTCCCGTATGTGTTAAACGAGCAATTAGGTGACAAAACGCGTTATTGTAAAGTGCAAGGACCTAAAAGACAAGTTTAGAAAGATAGTCCAGCAGGGTTTAGGGCAATATCACGTCCCATACATCTCTTAATCAGATTGTTTTCTCAAAACAATCCTCCTTTAAGAACCCTAGAGCCTTTCCTCAAGTTTTGTTTGATTCGGGAGCAATTCGATGGTGATTTCTTCTAGTTTTCGATCCATTAATTCTTCCTACAAGTAAAGCAAGATTCCTTGAACAATTGATGAGTCTTTTCATTAGGTTTATCTGTTCGTTCCTAGCCAAGAAGGGTTGGGTATGATTTAATTGCAAAACGTTTATTGATTTCATGCTATTCGGGTGATCAGTCAAGTGATCTATGTTTATAAGGGACCAAGGAATCAATTGATGGTTTGAAGTCATCAATTATGCCATAAAAGAGGTCAATTTGATGTCTCCAGGTCGGGGTAAGGGTTTGAGATCGAATGGGAATCGTTTAGAGGAGCTCAAAAATCAGATTTGCTGAACAAGACCCGGTATGCGGCGCATGGGGATTCCATGTGGCGCATATATTGGGTCAGGAATTTCCTGACTTGGTTTATGCGGCGCATAGAAGAGCCATGCGGCGCATACTCAGGTCTGGTGGTCGTATAGGCTTGTTTTCATGCTCGTTTGACCCATAGACCTTATGCTTAGGTTACCTTATGGTATAGGGAACTTTGAGAGGTCTTTTGAAGCCACATTTATGTTACCTATTGGTTATATGTTTGCTATAGGTAATCAGAAACACAAACAACACAAGTTAACCTTGCGTATTGCTCGTTGTGCTTGTCACGAGGTAAGATACACAACTTTGACACGCTGAGCGTTCAACAAAAACATAGTTTTCATATAATAACTTCCCCAATGATATCTTTTTTGCTTATGGGTATTCGGGATTATACGGGAGGTGATATGGGCTATTTATCCATCTAGTCTGGTGTGAGGTTCCCTGTAAGGTCCTATGACCCCCTACACACAAACTTACACCTTATATGAGATGTGTGACTTATGTCACAACTAAAAAGATGTTTAGATGTTATATGTGAGATGTAAAAGATGACTAGGCACATTTAGGATGAATCATCCTATATGAAAGATGTTTAATGCAAGATGTGATATAATAGATGAGATGACTTGTGATAATATGTGCCTTAAATATGAAATGTTACTTTTCTATAATGATTAAATGGACAAATATTTTATTAATGATGTGTTATCTTACTTAGCTAATTCGTTAGCTAACACTTGCTCTTTTTAAATGTGTTGTGCCCTCGGGTCCAAAAATAGTGAGCAGGTAGATGTGAGAAGACGCGAGGCATGGGTAGATGTTATTGACTATGTAGTTGCTTCTCATTAGATATTTGATGTTATTTAGATGTTATTGACTATGTAGTTACCTTTGATGCCGGTTGTTAATGTTGGGCAACCGTTGGATTTCCATTTGAATTTATTGTGATGACATTGCTAGTAACACCATATAATAAATGAACCAAACTGATCCTTTTGGTTTTATCTTTTAAAGTTTAATTCCGCAATCATTTGACGCCATTAGGCGAAAGTTTTTGGAAACCAATAAATTTAAACGACGGGTGTTACAGTTGCTTACTCCGTTACGATTTCTACACCGCTGACAGTTTAGAAATTTTCAAAAGTAAAAAAAAAGGGTGAAAAAAAGGAAAGGACGAAAAATGAACAAAAAAACTAAAGAATTTTAGCAACCTTAACGGAGAAAAATTAACAGCGTTATCTCATGTACGAATAGTGAAAAAATTGTCAAGTTTAGGGTTTTTTTTGCTATTTTTTCACTTTGGGACGAAAAATGCAAAACGTGCCAAGTTGAAGGACGAAAAATGTAATATTCTTTGACGAAAAATGCTATTTGGCCGGCCACTTTTAGGCCAAATCCGGCCACTTTTGGCTGGAATTTGATCTCGATTTTCGCTCCATCTTGTTCGTTTTTTAATTTCCTACAAATCTATGTAACATACAATGTCCAATTCACGCAAAAAGAAAGGAAAAAAAGAAAAGAAAAGTGATGAAGAAATCTTGGAAGAACTCAAAAAGCATGATCAAGCATATATTCAGGATTTTGAAGCCAATAAACGATATATACAATCAAAATACAATCTTGGGTCATCATCAAAAGCTAATGATTCGATTTCTGGTTCGAATTAGGAGACTTTTGATTCGGCCTCCTCAATTCCACCGCTCCCTGCCGCCGCTCCACCACAAAACGCTGCCCTGCCGCCACCTGCGCCGGCCGCCGGTAATAAATTGGTGACCGGCGATGCTTTGAACGGGGTGGGGCTGCTTCAATATCGATTCCCAATGCTCAATTGATCGATCCAAGGGTGGGGGCGGCTGAAACCCTAATTCAAAATACAACCACCGCCTGTACAATTGAAGGTTGTGGGGGATTCGATTGGAGGTGGGGCTGCTCCAGTCTTAATGTTCAATCGATCGATTTAGGGGAGGGGTGGCCGAAACCCTAATTAAAAAACCAACCGCCGCCGGTATACCACCGGATACCACGTCCTCGACACCTTCGATTGAAGATTTACAAAAGATTGATGATTTAATGATCAAGGAAGGATTGGATATGCTTAGTTCTCGTGAAAACTTGATCTCAAAAGATCAAGTTGTTGTGTTGAATCGATTGTTGGTTGAACATTTAGCGAAAAACCCTAATTTCGACTCACAAGTCACAAAGTCAACGCCGGTCAAATCTGGTCCGGCCTCAACCCACCGTGAGGGCCCACTTGATGTACATGAGGGCTCGAGTTCTCATTCACAGCCGCAGTTCACACGTGCGAGTGAAGTTGATAAGCATTTTGGTGTTCCACTTGAAAAAGATGAATCTTGTGCAAATCTTGAACCATCTTTTGCATCGGCCACCATTGAGAAAGTGGCTGATTCTTGGGATAAAAATGTTGTTTCACAGGTCGATGAAGACGGGGACTTAAATGATCTGCATGGTGATGGTTTGAAGTCGACTGTTGAACCATCTTTGCATAATTTACATGCAAAAGGTGGTACTACTCATGTAATTCCTATGCCGGATCCTCCTAATTTCCCTCCTGGTACTACTTACTTTAAGCCAGCTACAGATCAGGCACAGGACATCCCTACTGCTTCAGATGATGTACCTAAGCATGATGTTTTACCGAATGATCTTGGTGGACACCCGGACAGTCCCAAGACACAGCAGCCTCGTACTTATGCTTCTATCTTTCAGGATGCTACAAACATTCGCAAAATAGGTACATTGAGATTCATTCCCCCTGATATATCTTCTGGTGTGCCTAGAGCTATTATTCCACGTGATCTTTTGTTGCAACAAAGTGAATGTTGGAGTAATACTTTAGTTGGTTATTTTATTGGAAAACGTCCTGCCTTCCCTTTTGTGCAATTTCATGCTAATCGTTTATGGAATAAGTTTGGATTGGAGGATGTGATCTTGAATGACCAGGATTTCTTTCTGTTTAAGTTCAAGTCTGAACAGGGTCAAATGCATGTGTTTGAGAATGGGCCTTGGTTATTTAATGACATTCCCATTATGCTTAGGAAATGGGAACCTGAAATCTGGTTTGACAAGCCAGCTAGTGATAAGGTTACCCTCTGGGATAATATTTATGATTTGCCAGCCATTATGTGGAGTTATGACATTCTTAGACATTTGGTCAGCTCTATTGGTATTCCTATTGCTGTTGATAGATATAATGCGGAAATGTGTGAAAATAAGAAAGGCAGGGCAGTTTTTGCTAGAGTTTTGGTTGAGTTTAACTCTTTGAGAGATATCCCTATGTTTGCTGAGGCTAAGATTTTAGATTCTGTGAGAAGGTTTAGGCTTGAGTATCATTGGTTACCTCCTAGGTGCTCACATTGTAAGATTTTCGGGCATAAATTTAATGATAGTAGTGTGAGACCAAGGACACAGAAAGAAATGGAAGCCCGTATGGCTTCTGCAGCTCCAGCATCACAGGTTGGTCCATCAGGGACCAAGGATGGCCTAACAGGGCCCAAACAGGTTGATCCAACAGATAATCAGGCAGATGATGGGTTTCAGAAGCCCAAGAGACGAAAGAGGAAGCCCAAGAAGGCCCCCTCTTTCTCTATGCCTAAGCCCAAGGTCATGTATGTCCCTAAAAAGACAAATGACTCAAAGGGTAAGGCTTCAACATCAGGTCCTTCCACTGCAGCTACTACAGATTCTTCCGCACCAGTTAGATTTCCTCCTGCTTCAGCTACTATTCCTCAGAGTCCCTTACGGATTCATACAGATACACCTGTAGTTCCAGATACTCATTCAGATACCCAGGCAGCTACAGACCATTACTCTATCCTTACTCCTCCTGCACCTGCTTTTGAGACCCGAAACTCGTTTGATCCTCTTTGTCAGATTAATACTGTTGGGGCTAGTACTTCTGCGCCTATTGGTCCTACTGATAATGATTTTGAGTCTGATAGCGATGAAGTGCTTTTTGATGAAGGTGAAAATACTAAGTTCATGAAGTTATTTAGTTGATGAAGATTGATTGCTAGCTTTGTTTTCTTTTTTGTTTATATTGCTAGTTGGATTGTTCTTGGGTGTCCTGGGTCTGTCCAGCCACTCAATTGATTTATTTCCTGCATCACGTCCTCTTTTTTTATCTAGGGGGGGCCCGTGAGGGCATTTATTATGTAAATGTTCAAGTCAACTGGCATTCAGCCATGTTGCCTGTTCTATATTATAAATTTTATAACCAGGGGTAATGACCTTTTCTGAAAAAAGAAATAATTATAAATTAAGTATTTAGCGAGACTAAGAATTTTAAATTATTGATGGAGATAAAAGTGTAAATTAGTGAGAAATATTTTATAAAAAACCTATATAATAATTTTTGTGTAGATCCCATAGTTTTAATTTTTAAATGTGAATTATGACATAAGCAAGTTTTAGTTTTAATTTGATGAATTTCAGTTTTATGATAGGTTAATAAGCTATTAGGTTAGTTGTTTTTAGTATATATATAGATAAAAATAAAGATAAAGATAAAGATTAAATTCGTCCATAATACTATTCTAACTCCGCCCAGAGATTACTTGGATAAGGATTCAAAGTATAAATGGGTTGAAACTAGGTATACAAAGTGGACCAAGCCGTATGTTAATATTGACTCATCATGGACCAAAGCATATCTATAAATAATGACTAAATTAATACGCAAAGGCACGAAGCAATACAAAAGACATAAAAAAAAGTCTAATTCAACGACCAGACGGAAGAAACTGAATTGTGAAACTCACAGTTTGATTAATAGAGGTATTTTTCCTAAATCCTAGTCACATACCATTAATTTTATGTTTCTTATTCCGAGCTAATAGTTTGATTCTTTATTTTTTTTCTAACGGCATACTACCACTTTTGCTAATTAATTGGATGTTTTTTTATTTGTACTATTATTAGTATATTTATTATTTGTCGTAGATATATATGTTTTTTTGAAAGGTGTGGATCATTTACTCGCAACAGGGATCTAGTTTACGTTGTTTTAACCGGGTCCGCGCTAGAGAGCCCCCTCACCCTCAATACCTAGTAGGAGGACGTAGATATATATGTGATATTTGTTTTTAAACAAGTATATCTGTTTGTCCTGCCATCTTTGTATCCTTAATTCGTAGTATTTAATTCAGAATTTCTACTTCAACTTGTATATATATAGGAATGGCGTTTAGCGGGGGTGAAGCTCCTGCGATCGGCATTGACCTGGGAACCACGTACTCGTGTGTTGCAATATGGAAACATAACCGAATAGAGATCGTAACCAATGACCAAGGCAACCGACTAACGCCATCGTGTGTTGCTTTCACTGAATCCGAACGTTTTATTGGAGACGGTGCTAAGAATCAAATCACAAGGAACCCTGCTAATACAATATTCGGTCAGTTTAGTTATATGGTTTTCGTGGTTTGGAACTTTTAATTATTTTTTCATGCTTCCCGTCCCAATAAAAGTGTCATGTTTTGAATTTTTAATGTCTTTCTGACCTTAAATATTTTTGTTTATGGTATATAATACTTGATGAATGTTATATGAGTTAATTGAGGTTTAGATGTGTTTTCATTGATAAAAATTTCATCAGATATTATATAACACAACAAAATATATATAAGTTCAAAGTTAAGAAATAAAGATTATGAATATTCAAAACAAGACACTTGTATATTATGATTCTTTAGCTGATTGGTCTTGAAAATTTAGATGCGAAAAGGTTGATTGGAAGGAGGTTCAGTGAAGACATGGTGGAAGAAGATATGAAGCTGTGGCCATTTAAGGTCATAGAAGGGACTAATGACACTCCAAAAATTGCGGTTACTTACAAGGGTCAAGAGCATGTGTTTTCGGTTGAAGAAATATCCTCAATGGTTCTTACCAAGATGAAAGAAGTTGCAGAGGCATATATTGGCGACACTGTGAAAAACGCTGTTATCACAGTGCCGGCTTATTTTAATGATTGTCAGCGTCAGGCCACGAAAGATGCAGCCACCATCGCAGGTCTAAATGTTGTTCGCATGATCAGTGAGCCTACAGCAGCGGCAATTGCTTATGGTGTAGACAATTGGTCGGGTATTAACGGGAAGAGAAATGTGCTTGTATTTGATCTCGGAGGTGGCACTTTTGATGTCTCACTTCTCACCATTGATGAAGGCGGTACTTTTGAGGTTAAGGCAGTTGCTGGTGACACTCATTTAGGAGGTGGGGATTTCGATAACCGTATGGTGAATAGGTGTGTCGATGATTTTAAGAGAAAATGGAAAAGGGATTTGACTGGGAATCAAAGAGCGATGGGAAGGTTGAAAGTCGCATGTGAGAACGCAAAGAGAGTTCTTTCGTATGCAACTCAAGCTTCAATTGAACTAGAAATGTTACATGAAGGTATCGATTTTTCTATGAATATTACTCGTGCCAAGTTTGAAGAGCTGAATATGAACTTCTTTGTCAAGTGTATCAAGAAGGTTGAGGCTTGTTTAACCGATGCAAGTATATGTAGAGAAAGTGTAGATGATGTGATTCTTGTAGGTGGGTCTACTAGAATACCAAAGATCCAGTGTATGTTGCGGGACTTTTTTGGTGGTAAGGAGTTATGCATGAAGATTAATCCCGATGAAGCCGTTGCTTATGGAGCAGCCGTCATGGCTGCAAAGTTATGCGGTGAGACTACATTGATGCTAAAAGACCTGGTCCTAAAGGATGTCACCCCCTTGTCCCTTGGCACACACTTAAAGGGAGACATAATCAGAGTTGTCATTCCGCGGAACACTCCTATTCCTGCCAAGAAGTCTGCTTCTTTGTCTACAACAGAAGACAACCAACCGTCTCTTCTGATTGGTGTTTATCAAGGGGAGAGGACTAGAGCCACTGACAACTATTTGTTAGGAGAGTTTTGTGTTTCTGGAATTCCACCAGCTCCCAAGGGTGTCTCGGAAGTTGAGGAGACCTATGAAGTGGATGTTAATGGGATTCTCACGGTCACGGCTAGGGTGGTATCAACTGGTAAGACTAAAAAACTTATTGTTACCAATCACAGTGGAAGATTGTCCAAGCAAGAGATGGAGAAAATGATTGAAGATGCCGAGAAGTTTAAAATTGAAGATCAAGAGTACAAGAAGAGAATGGATGCATACAACGACTTAGAGGATTGTTTATATCATTTAAGGAATAAGGTTGTTGGAAGTGATCTGCCCCCAATTGTCTTGAAGGACTTGAAGTATGCAATTGATGAAACAACTACGTGGCTCTCGGATAACAACTCTGCATCATGTGATGAGATTGAGGCCAAGAAGGAGTACCTAGATATCTCCAAGCTTTCAATTTCAAACTAGGTAGCCTGTCATTTGGGATCACAATTCTGTTTGAAATATCTCCTCATTTGATTATTTTTTTTTTCGTACTTGTAATGAGCATGATCATGACATTTATCTTACTCTTACTTTAAAGCTCTGGTATCCATTCTAGTATGATTTCAGGCATTTGATTTTCTTTCAGAAAGTGCGTCTATATATAATTTATTCCTGAATTTTTTTTTGTAAGAACTGTGATTTCTACCAAAGAAATTGCAAAACCAGGTAGTCAAAGAAATGTTTTGCAAAACTTGTAATCCCTGAGTTATGGAACTTTTTAGAAGCCATCCTCCATGTTCTTTACAGGAATTTTAGAGCCGAGTTTGTTAACTCAGGTTATGCGCGGCCTTTTTGTTTCCATGTGCAGCTTTCATGTAACATAGTTTTGTTTTTTAATCGTAGCCTTCATATGATAATTTGTAGACAATACATATACATTCTCCAGCAAACACACTTTCAAGTTTGGCTGTTAACTTGGCAGTCTCTCGAGTTTCCCAATTAGGTCGGCCTTTAACAACATTCCAATGGCTATCTTATTATGTTATGGAAACAAGATGCGATTCTAAATACAAAGGTAACAAACATAAAACTTAAATTTGGTATGAGTAATTTGGGCAAACCATTATTGTAGGTGCCACAACTCCTCGTAGAATAATTTAATTAACAGTGCATGCATTTATACATTAATTCAAGTTTAATTCCATTCAAATTGCTTTTGGGTTTGTTATATATTGTATGTATGCGAAATACTGCTCGATTTAATTTATTTGATAGTTTTTCAATGTACAGTACTAATAAAACTTTTAAGCTTTGAACTAGATTATTACCCGCGTAATACGCGGGAAACATATATAATTAATAATATGTTAAATCTTTATAATATCATAAGTTGACAAATATTTAACCAGGTAAGAATTAAACCATTATAAAACATGAAGTTACATTAGTGGTCGTTTAGATTCCGGTTAACAGTGACAAGACAGTTTCTAAGTAAGGTTTTCGTTTCTTTGGATGTCTTTCATTCATCCGGATATGTCTGTATTGTCATTGTACTTGTGCTTTAACGTTTTGCTTGAATAATTTAGTTATACACTAAAATTACTAAGCAATTTAATTATCAATCTATATATCGCATGTTGTGTTAATCTAACTTAAAATTATGCATAATATCATTGCAATTTTCATACAATTATTTTTCTGATATATAATTGTGATAGCTTAATATAAACTCCATATTTGTTTTTTAGTTCTTTATTAAGAAGGTCGGTTTGACATCCGGTCCAGTTTTCAAAACATTAATTTAATAAAAACGTTATATGATAAAAATCCTATACAAAAATCCTTATAACCATATTTTATTCGTTATATGATAAAAATCCTATACAAAAGTATAATTTAATAAAAATTTATTACATTAAAAAGAAAATTTTATTGTAAAAAATTAAAAATTAATTTAAAGATAAAAAATGATGTAAAATATAAAAATATTAGTTTCCATAATTATATCATTAAAAACATTAATTATTAATGTCTACAAACTTAAATAAGAAAATAATAATAATTTAAATTTATTAAAATAAAATTAAATATAAAAAGTTAAATAAGGTATATAATATCATCATTTAATCTAATGGCTTTAATTAAAAATTAAACGTCCATATTTCTCCAATTATGAATTAAGGTTTCTCTTTTATATAACATAGTATCGAAACAAATATATCCAGTTCCTCCCAGATATTAGGTATGCAAAGTGGGCCAAGCCGGGTCCTAATTAAGTCATTATGGGCCAAAGCATGTATAGCTATTAATGACTAATACGAAGCTAGTATAAAAAGACATACATATGTTAGGCCTAATTCGACGACTAGCTAGACGGAAGAAACTGATCAATAATCTTAGGTTAATTTGATTACCAGAGGTATCTCCTAAATCTTAGTTACTTAGCATTATAAATTTGATTTGATGTTTATCATATAGAGCTCATAGTGGGTTCTATAATTTTTTTGAACGGCATATATATTATAACTTCTGCTCTTAAAATTTGTACTATTTTAAGTATAATTAATAATTGACGTACGTACATATATGATATTTGTTTTATAAGCAAGTATATTTGTTTGTCGTATCCTTCATTCGTTCAGAATTTCTACTTCAACTTGTTAATTACTTGTACAGGAATGGCGTTTAGGGGCGGGGAAGCACCAGCAATCGGCATTGACTTGGGAACCAAATACTCGTGTGTCGCAGTATGGAAACATGATCGAATAGAGATCATAACTAATGACCAAGGAAACCGGATAACACCTTCTGTTGTCGCTTTCAGAGATTCCGAACGTCTTATTGGTGACGGCGCAATGAATCAATTTGCTAGGAACCCCGCGAATACTATTTTCGGTTACTTTATATATTTCAATAATGTTTAATACCTTATGGTTTTTGTTATATATAACTATATAAGACTAACTCCAATGCATGTATCCGTAGTTGTCCTTAGTTTTCGATCTTAAGCATTGAAGCATGTCCAAAGTTGTGGTGGTTGTGGGTATAATTTGTTCATGTTTAAGGACATGTTTGTAGCATGCATGTTCTTGAGCTTTGGGCATTTGTTTTTTTATTTTTTTAGCATCCATATAATATATAAGGATGTTCGTAAGAATATGATGTAGCAGTTGATTAAGCAATTAAGGGCGCCTAAGGAAGACTCTAGCATTGGAGATGGTCTAATGGTTTTATCATTTAATTGATTTTGTTATGGACTTTTAGATGCGAAAAGGTTGATTGGAAGAAGGTTCAGTGAAGACATGGTGGAAGAAGATATGAAGCTGTGGCCATTTAAGGTCATAGAAGGGACTAATGACACTCCAAAAATTGCGGTTACTTACAAGGGTCAAGAGCAAGTGTTTTCGGTTGAAGAAATATCCTCAATGGTTCTTACCAAGATGAAAGAAGTTGCAGAGGCATATATTGGTGACACTGTGAAAAACGCTGTTATCACAGTCCCGGCTTACTTCAATGATTGTCAGCGTCAAGCGACAAAAGATGCAGCGACCATCGCTGGTCTATATGTTGTTCGCTTGATCAGTGAGCCAACAGCAGCGGCAATCGCTTATGGTGTAGACAATTGGTCGGGTATTACTGAGAAAAGAAATGTACTTGTATTTGATCTCGGAGGTGGCACTTTTGATATCTCACTTGTCGCCATTGATGAAGGGGGTACATTTGAGGTTAAGGCTGTCTCTGGGGACACGCATTTGGGAGGTGAGGATTTTGATAACCGCATGGTGAATTTTTGTGTTGATGATTATAAGAAAAGGTGGAAAAAGGATTTAACTGGAAATCAAAGAGCGATGGGAAGGTTGAAAGTTGCATGCGAGAAAGCAAAGAGAGTTCTTTCATTTGCCACTCATGCTTCAATTGAACTAGAACTATTGCATGAGGGTATAGATTTTTCTATGAACATTACTCGCGCCAAGTTTGAGGAGCTGAATATGAACTTTTTTCTCAAGTGTATCGGGAAGGTGAAGGCATGTTTAGTTGATGCAAATGTAAGTAAAGACAGTGTGGATGATGTGATTCTTGTAGGGGGGTCTACTAGAATACCGAAGATCCAATGTATGTTGCGGGACTTTTTTGGTGGTAAGGAGTTATGCAAGAACATTAATCCTGATGAAGCCGTTGCATATGGAGCAGCCGTCATGGCTGCAAAGCTATGTGGTGAGACTACAAATGACTTGGTGCTAATGGATGTCACACCCTTGTCCCTTGGCACCGAGGTAAAGGGAGAAATAATGAATGTTGTCATTCCACGAAACACTGCTATTCCTACCAAGAAGTCTTATATTTTTGTTACAACCAGAGACAACCAAACGTCTATGCGTACCAAGGTTTATCAAGGGGAGAGGACTAGATCCGGAGACAACTATTTGTTAGGAGAGTTTTGTGTTTCTGGAATTCCACCAGCTCCCAAGGGTGTCTCGAAAGTTGAGGAGACCTATGAAGTAGATGTTAATGGGATTCTCACGGTCACGGCTAGGGTGGCATCAACTGGAAAGACTACACAACTTACTGTCACCAATCACAGCGGAAGATTGTCGCAACAAGAGATGGAGAAAATGATTGAAGATGCTGAGAAGTTTAAATTTGAAGATCAAGAGTACAAGAAGAGAATGGATGCATACAATGCTTCAGAGGATTGGTTATATCATTTAAGGAATAAGGTTATTGGACGTGATCTGCCCACAAATGATTTGAGGAAACTAAAATATGTAATTGATGACACAACAAAGTGGCTCTCGGATAACAAAGATGCGTCATATGATGAGATTGAGACCAAGATGGAGTACCTGGATTTCGTATACAGTCGTGCATTCTGAAACTAGCTATTCTGTCTTCTTTTTGAAATATCTCCTCATTTGGTGGTCATCTAGAAAGACCACACCTTTTAGTATCATGGTTTTATTCAAGGTATTGCTGCAAAAGATTTAGTAACTAATGGAATTGCATGTGACAATCTGATTTGAAGCTTGGTTTCCTTTAACCGGTACTGAAGTTGGTTTTCAGTTTGTTAAACATTCTCATTAGTCATTAGTCTGTGTTTTTTTTTTGCAAGAGTAATTTAATCACAAATAGAACTTGATCACTGAGTATTGGTTGTGCTAAAATTTAATAAACCATTGCCCCTAGTGTAACAACCATCACCCGACTTGAATGAATTCGGGCCTCATTCTTTTGGAGGAACATTCTCATCTCAACAAAATCAAAACAGCCCATTTGACGTTATTCTCGATCATAAAGTAACACCAAACTATTTACATAAAAGCTATTTCTTGTAGTTTGGTTGAAGTGTGTTTGTCAGTTAATTTGGCATCTTGCAGATTGTTGACAGGGCATATGTGAAAAGGCATTATTGCGTTTTTGAAATCTGCTCAAGTCTTTTGTATGGGTTTTGTCTAGTTCAGGTAGCTGCTGATGTGTAGAGAAATTTAGTTTAATTTATTTATTATTCTTTTTGGGGATGGTTATTAGCTGGTGCATTGTGTCTATCGTTTTGAACTCTTTCTCGGTATTGTTTATGAGCTTAAGTAGGCGTTTAGAAAAATGGTCAAAAATTTAGGTGTTATCTAATAAGATTTGTAGGCTTCAAACATATGGGAGAGGTATTTATGCTTTTGCAATAAAATGGTCAAGAAGTTGCTAAATGCTCATAGTACTCTTCTTGCTGTTATAAGTATACTTGACTTTCAAAGTCAAATGTAGTAAGGTTCAGATTCAAGTTCCAAGTACCAAATTGTGAAAGTTTTTAGAGCGTAATCCTTGATGTCTTTTATTTAATATACTTGTTAACTCTCAATGTACTCATCAAATCTATTGTTTTACTCGAAAAGGTCTTTTTGTTATCCAAAGCCATAAAAGTGCCTCATTTGACACCGAAAGTCAAACTGACTAATCTTTCAATTAGAGTGTATATATAGTACTACACATAGCTTCAGGTGATCAGCATTCACGGCAATTAGTTACCATATCCATCTTGATTTACCTGAATGCTAAATATGTAGTTGTGTAATTGAGACTTAATAACCATTTAATTGATGTCCTATTTTTTCATTTTACTTGACTACTTTTTAAAATATTTGTATTTAACAAACACTTAAATAGCTGATTATATCAAACACCATAATCAAATCCAAACATTATTACAGCTAATTATCTGATTCTAATTATTCAAAACGCATAATCTATTTTCAAAAAGTAATCCCAAACACCCTCTTACACCATCAGTCGCTTATCTTTAAAATATTTCCGCTAACTGTTTGCATCAATTATCTAAATCATTCGACGCTAATACCACCATCAACATTTGCAGCCACCACTAGTAGCCGCCGCCATCACCACCGGTCGACGTCGCCGTATTAAGCAGATCCGGTGCTAATACAAGTCTATATAAACTTATTTAGATATAAATTCGTATAAAACAAATGCAACTTATTGATTATTTATCGATTACAATACCAGTTCATGCTTCTATATATGGAAACAAATGCAAAATCACCACTTTTTATGAAAAGAAAGTTGAAAAACACTCAGCAGATGATTAAGTCTTGCATTTTCTCCTCTTATATTGTTTTTCGAAGCTCATGTATTCCCTCGGAATGGTATCTCTTGAGTTTGATTATCAGTTCGCTCCATTTCGCTACTTGTTCTGCAATTTCGGTAATATTCTTCTTAACTTCCAACTATTAATTTCTTTATTCGTTAATTTGTGAATTATATTGAGTAATTGTTGTTATTGTTATCAAAGTAATTCAAAAATCTGCAATTATTTTGCTACTTTGTTGTTTGGTGATTGTGTTTGACTGCTCATTTTCTCTTAAAAGAATGTACATAAAGTGTTTGAGGAAATGTCTGAATGAAAATCTGAATATCTGATTGATGCTTTAGGTTCAGTAAACTGGTCAGGTTACTTAAGTTAGTTGGTTTGGTACTTGTTAAGTGTATTTGCTACGTGTTTGCTACTTGGTCGGTACTTCACTTCTTGCTCCATATATTTGTTCGCGCGGTTGCTTTTTCTACTCGATTATATGCTACATCAGTTCCATGTAGATATTAATCGTGGGATTTAATTAGTCGAAAATTAGCTTGGTAATTGTTCCTAGTAGATATTGTGTTAGGCTTCTTTATATGGAGGAATTGAGTGAGTGTGTGAAATGTGCGTACCGTGTGTATTGGCAGTTTAGGAGGGAACGAGAGAGATCAGAAAAAATGTATGTTTCAATTAAGTCAAATCTAATCTAATATACATTTTACATTATTCAATCACAATGAGGGTTTTTAACCTCAAACTAAAAATACATAGAACAGTCTAAATACCTCTTCATGTTATAAATAAAACCACTGAAATTTATAGTTCCAACACTTATCATCATAAATGTGTCAAATAGTTTCTGAACTTAACTTATCGTGTTATGGAATCAAGATGCGAGTAAAAATACAAAGGTAAGAAGCATAAAACTTAGATACGGTAAGAGGAATATTGGGCAGCAGGTTATGCCAAACCATTGTAAGACCCACAACTTCTCACCGAGGAATTTAGCGGTGCATTTCGATGACCACTAAGTGTCAATCTAAAGATATAAAACATAACGTGGAACGATTGCTGCTTCTGCAAATTTATTTATTTTGTACGGACTTCCTGCTTGTAGTTGGAATGCTTACATGAAGGGATTTAACCTGTTTGTAACGAATGAAGAATATAGAGGCATGAGCTAGCTTATAAAACATATCCTGTTCAAGTAAGGTCGTTACATGGAAGGATTTAATACTATGAATTGTACGTGCACGTCTTACACAATTACAATACATTTGTCCCCAACAATTTTTTTTCTAAAAAACAGGTATGAAGCTTATAATGCTTGACAGTTTTAACACTATATTCTTACATGAAAGGGTTTATTAGAATTATTTTTACACCATAACGTATCTTGCACAAATACTAAGAAATTTGATAGTTGAATGTTTCAAGACTTCACTATCTTGGTTTTGGATCACTCATGCTTTCCATGTTTAAGGATGCGATTCCACTCTGATTATTTGGTATACCCCTATGACGATTTTTCTCTGTTTGCAAACATTGCTTGAGATCTATCACCACCTCATTCATGGTTGGCCTTTCGATGGATGTGGGGGAAACACATGCATTTGCCAATTCGAATAACTTCCAGGCTATGCTGATGTTAAATAGCCCCTCTAATCTAGGATCAATTATATTCTCCACGCTTCCTTCTTCAACCGTTGAATTTACCCACAAAACTATGTGGTTGCCCTCTGATGTTGCTCGTCTGCTTGTAATTAACTCCATGAGTACTACCCCAAAGCTGTACACGTCACTTTTCTCCGTCAACCGGCCTTCAGATTGATACCTGCAAAACAACATGAATTATGTTTTACATTTCAACGTAAAGATCCTGTAACATGAGATGCTCGGAAGAAGCATTGTTTGTCTATACCGTTCCCCTGAATATCTATTTCAGTTATGTTAATAGTTATTTACTTACATGAAAAATAACGTTGAAGAGAAATACTCACTCTGGGTCAAGGTATCCATAAGTGCCGGCACCTCTTGTTGTTGCTACATGGGTAGCATCTACAGTTTTAAAAGCTCTAGACAGCCCAAAATCGGCCAGCTTTGCTTGGAAACCTTCATTCAGTAATATGTTTGAAGACTTTATATCTCTGTGAACTATTGGTGGCATGCAACCATGATGCATGTACGCTAAACCTATAATACAGAACAATGTATGTTAAACTTGTCAAAGCAATTGGTGTGGTGTTTACATAACTTAAGAAGTAGAAGCCAAGTAATCTAGTTAGTAATTACGTGCCTTCTGCTACATCACATCCAATTTGTAACCTCCTTTCCCAGCTCAAGACGTTTGGAGCTCCATCTGACCAAGTAATATACAGTACACTATTATATGTGTTCAAAAGAGTGTGAATCATAGAAGTGGCAATCTCGACCCTTATAGTTGTAAATGTGATAAACCGGGTTATGTTATGAGTTTTAGAAGGAAATGACTCAAAAATGTCTGAAAGGGAACACTTTTATTCATTATATATAGCTTCTACATACTTTTATATATAATTAAAGATTATTAATGAAAAATAAATGTTTTAGTCATATTTCATACTCCGTAATAACTTTCATAATAATCTGGACAAAAAGTGTCTCGGGTCAACCCAAATGGTCTGACCCATAATTGACAATAGCAGCAGTTTACTCATATTGACCCATTGCCCGCCCATTTTCCACCTCTAGTAGATCACTTAGGACATTAATGGAACCTCAACTCAGGTGGAACTCTTGACAAGAAGATATTCTTCTACAAGCATAAATATGTATTTAAATTAAGAAAGAAGCATTAAATACGAGAAATCACCAAAAAGATGTTTCTCTAAGCTTCCATTAGCCATATACTCGTAAATGATTCCCTTGTGGTTTTTGTCGTTGCAGTACCCAACGAGTGAAGTTATGTTTTTATGACGAACATCCATCAGAATCTTGACCTGTAGACAAAACATTCATAGTCTTCCATGTTATGACTAGTTTTTTACACTTCCTTTTAATGAATAAAGTTGTTGCAGATAGTTTACTTCCACTTTCATTTAGGAGGTTCAACTTTATGCATTGTTTGTTGATTTGGCTAACTGAAGCCATAATACTGGTAACTTAATTGAATGGTAATACTAAAAATAATTTATATCCTAAAGGTAATATATGGTATCTTTATAAATTTAAAGGCCTTTGCTAGATTTTACCTCGGCCTGAAATTCCTTGTGCCCTTGAGTTGATGAATTAGAAAGCATCTTCACAGCAACCTGGTTATTTCCAATAGATCCTTGGAACACTGTTCCAAATCCTCCTCTCCCAATTTCAGCCTCAAAGTTATTAGTAATACTTTTCACTCGAGAATATGTAAATTTCTGCTTTTTTGGTGTAAGAAACTCATCCTGCACTGTAATCTCATCTGCATTTTTTAATTTCAAATAGGAGCCAATCTCAAATTATGAAATGATTTCGGATCTTTCAATATTTTGTTGAACTTTCAGATCAAGTACCAAGTGGTTATGCTATGATATAACAATGCAAACCTTTCCCTTTCTGGCTTTTAATTATCAGCAGGATGATCAATAGTACGGCCAAAGCTGTAAGTATTACTATTCCTGCAATAACACCTTTTTTATACTTTTTGTTTACGCATGAACCCTTGAGACAAGCATTTTTTTCTTCATCACTAATTGCTTCAATGCTGAGGATGTAATCAATGTCAAAACAAAAACCCAATTAAGTGTTGGCTTGATTTTATTTGGAGTTATGTAGTTAAAAAGTAAGGAGGTAGCAAACCTCAATAACAAAGACCCTTTCTTTGACTTCGCGAGAAGATTTTCTGGAAGTGGTCTTGTGAAATTGTTTCCCATTAAGTTGCTGTTAGGAGTTAGGAAGACCATGTAACTATGTAAGGTTACTATAGAAAAAGCTTCTGAGTTTAGTTTGACAACCAGGTGATCACTTACAGAATCCGTAAGTCGTCTTTTTGAGCAAGAAACCCAGGCACACTTCCACTTAAGTTGTTGTAGGACAAGTCCCTAAACAGAAAACTAAGAGAATAAGCAATCTGTACAACGATTATAATAGCTGTTTTTAGCTTATGTGAGGCTAAAGGGGTGTTACGTTTAGGCCCATATCAAAATACCAGGTTATTTCCGTGCATTGCACGTTTATATGGTATTTTTCAGTGATTTCTCGTAATTTATTATAAACAAAAAAATTAGATCGTATAGCTTGGGATGAAAAAAAATATATATTGTAAAATAAAGGGCTAAATGTAAATTTTGTCCCTGTGGTTATTCAAAAATCATATTTTTCATTCGCGCTGTTTATTTTGAGCTAATTTTCATCCTTGTGGTTGGGCTTTCGTTCATTTCCTTTGTCCCTGTCGTTAACTCCCCCACGTGCAAGTCATGTGAAGTGCTCTTTTGTCATCCTTAACATGCTTATTTTTTTCAAAAATTTAAAGATTTTTTTTTTTATCATTAGACAAACTCTATTTATTATTTGTAAAACTTTACAAGTCTTTTTAATTGAAAACTTTGATTATTAACAGGGATTCGACGACTTTGGACACATTTTTTTTCAACTATGCCAAACCAATCTAGATAAATAAATTACTTGTTTTAACCCATTATCCAAACTTCCAATTCAAGCAGACATAGTAGCCATATTAAAAAGAAAAACCTCACTTGAAAGAGCTTGTTCAAGAGCATCGTAAGGGCTTAAGTGATAGTAGATAAAGAGTCAAAAACATAGTTGTTTTAAATAAAAAAAAACGTGTGTATAGATAAATTTACTTCGAATACATTTTCCCACAATCTAAAAAAATACGAAAGCCATGAATCACGACTAAGGATATACTCGTCAAAATGATCTCCTTTTGTTATGTCATAATCAATTACATTATTGTTGGTATAATAATATTAATACATACTTTTAGTCATAATCTTTTCTTATGACAATGGTTAAATCTTAATTTAATTAATATCTTCTTAATTCTTATCTTAATATATACTAAAAGACAATTGAACTAATGACCTATTAACCAATCATATCGCTTGATTTCATCAAATTGACTCTCGCTTATGTCATCATTTAATTTAATTATAAATTAAAAATCCTAATAATCATTATCTAAATATATTATTATATTATTATTTATATTAATATTTGTAGAAAAAGTCTCATTAATTTACATTTTTTTTTTTTCCATCAATAATTTACACTTTTACCCTAAATACTTAATTTATAATTATCACAATTCTAGCCAACTTACACATGTGTAAGTTAACTTACACATGTGTAAGTTAACTTTCCGGCGAGAATCAGGTTCGTTTTCGGGTGGATACGGTACGGGCCAGAGGCCCTTATCCGTTCTAAACTGACCGTCAAGGGACGCATATGGGAATCGTATGGATTTGATGGGCGGCGATCCAAGAGATGGTGACGGTTTGCTACGGTACGGGCGAAGCTCTTGCTGCCGGCGCCGACGCCGTGGTTGGGGTGGTCGGAGATGATGGTGGCTGGTGGTGGTTGTCTCGCGAAGGAAAAAACCTAGAAATTTAAACCCTAAAATGCTAAAAAAGTTGTACTTACACATGTGTAAGTCTCGCCGGAGATGGTCGCCGTCGCCGGAGGATCATGGTGGTGGTCGGAGATGATCATGGTGGTGGTGGTCGGAGATGGAAGGAAGAAGGAAGAAGAAGGAAGTAAGTTAACTTACACATGTACTATAAAAAGTACATGTACTATAATTATCTTTCCCCTATATATATATATATATATATATATATATATATATATATATATATATATATATATATATATATAGGGGTGGGTTATTTATAGTACAAGCAATTAAAAAAGTACAAAAAGTACAATGTTCTTCCTCCTTCTTTCTTCTTCTCCGGCGAGACTGCCGCCGCCAACCACCACCTTCTTCTCCGGCGACCGCCACACCTCCTCCTTCTTCCTTCTTCTCCGGCGAGACAACCACCGCCACCACCTCCGGCGACATCTCCGGCAACGAGAATCAGGTTCGTTTTCGGGTGGATACGGTACGGGCGTTGCCCTCATCCGTTCTAAACTGGTTGTCAAGGGACACGTATGGGAATCGTATGGATTTGATGGGCGGCGATCCAAGAGACGGTAACGGTTTGATACGGTACGGGCGAAGCCGCTGCGACGTCGGCGCCGTGGTTGTGGTCGGAGATGATGGTGGCTGGTGGTGGTTGTCTCGCGGAGAAGAAGAAGGTGGTGCCGGCGGCAGTCTCGCCGGAGAAGAAGCTGCTGGCCGAAGAAGAAGGAAGAAGGAGGAATGAGGAGGAATCCCTTGTACTTTTTGTACTTTTTTTTATTGCTTGTACTTTAATTATCTTTCCCCTATATATATATATATATATATACGAAATCCAACAGATAATCTCAATCTGTTAGTTATGTATATATATATAGGGGTGGGTTATTTATAGTACAAGCAATTAAAAAAGTACAAAAAGTACAATGTTCTTCCTCCTTCTTTCTTCTTCTCCGGCGAGACTGCCACCGCCAACCACCACCTTCTTCTCCGGCGACCGCCACACCTCCTCCTTCTTCTTTCTTCTCCGGCGAGACAACCACCGCCACCACCTCCGGCGACATCTCCGGCGACTTTTCCGGCGAGAATCAGGTTCTTTTTCGGGTGGATACGGTACGGGCGTTGCCCTCATCCGTTCTAAACTGGTTGTCAAGGGACACGTATGGGAATCGTATGGATTTGATGGGCGGCGATCCAAGAGACGGTAACGGTTTGATACGGTACGGCGAAGCCGCTGCGTCGGCGCCGTGGTTGGGGTGGTCGGAGATGATGGTGGCTGGTGGTGGTTGTCTCGCCGGAGAAGAAGAAGGTGGTGGCTGGCGGCGGCAGTCTCGCCGGAGAAGAAGCAAGCTGCTGGCCGGAGAAGGAGAAGGAGGAAGAGGAAGAACCTTGTACTTTTTGTACTTTTTTTTAATGCTTGTACTAATTATCTTTCCCCTATATATATATATATATATATATATATATAATATATAATATATATATTTAGGGCTTGGTTATTGTAAAAAAAATATTAAAGTAAAACAAATAAGACAAGATCTTGACCCTTAGATTATGGTAAAATTGATGCACAAAGATTCACGAAACACAAGTATATATATTGATGCACGATGATTTTCATGATGCACAGTGATTTTTAGTAAAGAGAACCTATTGTTTTATTTGGTTTAATTTAATACTTGTTTTATTTTACCTAAAACCTAAAAAAAGAGTAATGAAGGGAACCCTAGCCCCAGTACCACAATTGGATACCCATCGACTCACCTCGTATGAGCCATATGATGTCGGTACAATACCTCCATCCTAATCCCCACATTCTGGGCACCTCGGAAGATCGAACTTGCGTATATAAACTTCACATGTGAGCCTAGGCTTATTGGTCACGGGTACCTTAAAGGAATTATTTTTTGTACCAAGCGGGGATCGAACCTGAGACCTTAAGGTCACCAAATGTTTTCCTTATCTAGAACCTATATATATCGACCTCCCTCATACATCGTCGAAGACGGTATTGGGACCCAATACTCATGTATGACGGAATTGTGAGTTACTTATTAATCAATTACTTGGTAAGACTCGGTAATTGTTAAAGCTCAATCATCACAATCTTTAAGTTGTTAAAGAAGATATATAAAAATGAGTCAGTCCGGATGCATGGCATGCAACACATGAGTCAACCTAAAGGACTTTAAAGTTTAGAGTACTCTTTAGTTATGCTTCATTTTAAATACCCGAGTAGTTAGAATATTTAGTACCTTTTCATTTAAACTAAACATAGCTGAAATAGTTATTGGGAATTGGGTTGGGTTACTTTGTGTACTTGTTGTTTGTTGAAATCTACTGTTTATGCTATCAATCATTATTGTATGATGAAATCGTTTTACATGTTCATCATAAGGGGGAGAAATGATTAAATGATTGATAGATAGAATTCAAGGTTTTAGGTAGAATTTTTTCGAGGATGATTGTTGTGTTTGGATGTTCAAAGGATCGTTAGTTTAGGTGAAGAGAGTGAATAATTATCGTGCTAAGTTGAGAGATTGTTTTGAGAAAGTTAAAGGATTGATTCGAGATCGAGTATATTCAAGATGATGTACATGGTCGATATTTGAAAGATTTATTGAAAAATGACCATTGTTTGATGATTAGAAGAGTTTAAGATTGAATGAAGATTGTCATTTTATTGATACTTGAATAGTTAAGTTCGTTCATAGTTTGAAGAGATTGTTCATTTAAGGGGGAGCAAGAGTAAATTCATGTTTTGTTAAATATGCTCCGAAATGATTGTGTGTTTGAGGGGGAGCTAGCAATTGAAGATTAATTGTTTAAATGATAAGTTGCTCCGAGATAGTTGTTTGATTGAGGGGGAGCAAATGTTAATTGATCAAAGAATCAAGTGCTCCAAGATGTTTATTGATTCAGAGACAAGTTAGACCAAGAATTGAAGTTTTAAAGAAAATCAAATTCCACATTCCAAAACCAAGCTTCCGCAATGCCAAAAGAATTCAAAGATAATCAAGCTTCCGCATCCAAAAGATTTCAAAGAAATCAAAGTCAAAACCAAGCTTCCGCATGCTACTCAAAAGTTCAAGTTACTTCTCCAAGCAACATCAAGTTGAAATCAACATTCAAAAGTTCAAGTTGTGAAAGCACAAAAAGCTACAAAGATTTCAAAGATGCTTCCAAAGTATTCAAAGTTGCAAGAGAAGATCAAGTTTTAGAAAGTCATCGTCAACAATATATGTTTGTTGAGAAGATTCAAAGTCAAGGTTGATACAAGACGTTGAAGACAATGAGAAAGCTTCAAAGTCCAATCAACATTGAAGATTTTCAACAAATGGGCTCATCATGTTTATTTAAAGACCGAAGACGATGCAACATTTACAATTCAACACCAAGGGGGAGATTGTTAGAAATATAAAATGGTGTTAAATTGTAAATTAGTTATTGTGGAAGGGGTTTTAGTAATAAAGGTTCTTCCTCCTTCTTCTTCTTCTCCGGCGAGACTGCCGCCGCCAACCACCACCTTCTTCTCCGGCGACCGCCACACCTCCCCTTCTTCCTTCTTCTCCGGCGAGACAACCACCGCCACCACCTCCGGCGACATCTCCGGCGACTTTCCGGCGAGAATCAGGTTCTTTTTCGGGTGGATACGGTACGGGCGTTGCCCTCATCCGTTCTAAACTGGTTGTCAAGGGACACGTATGGGAATCGTATGGATTTGATGGGCGGCGATCCAAGAGACGGTAACGGTTTGATACGGTACGGGCGAAGCCGCTGCCGCGTCGGCGCCGTGGTTGGGGTGGTCGGAGATGATGGTGGTGGCGGTGGTTGTCTCGCCGGAGAAGAAGGAGGTGGTGGCTGGCGGCGGCAGTCTCGCCGGAGAAGAAAGCTGCTGGCCGGAGAAGGAGGAGAGGAAGAACCTTGTATTTTTTGTACTTTTTTATTGCTTGTCCTTTTATTCTCCTATATATATATATATATATAGATCTATATATATATAATAATATAATATATATATATATATATATTGGGGTTGTTATTGTAAAACAAGTATTAAAGTAAAACAAATAGGACAAGATCTTGACCCTTAGATCATGATAAAATTGATGCACAAAGATTCACGAAACACAAGTATATATATTGATGCTAGATGATTTTCATGATGCACAGTGATTTTTAGTAAAGAGAACCTATTGTTTTATTTGGTTTAATTTAATACTTGTTTTATTTTACCTAAAACCTAAAAAAAGAGTAATGAAGGGAACCCTAGCCCCAGTACCACAATTGGATACCCATCGACTCACCTCGTATGAGCCATATGATGTCGGTACAATACCTCCATCCTAATCCCCACATTCTGGGCACCTCGGAAGATCGAACTTGCGTATATAAACTTCACATGTGAGCCTAGGCTTATTGGTCACGGGTACCTTAAAGGAATTATTTTTTGTACCAAGCGGGGATCGAACCTGAGACCTTAAGGTCACCAAATGTTTTCCTTATCTAGAACCTATATATATCGACCTCCCTCATACATCGTCGAAGACGGTATTGGGACCCAATACTCATGTATGACGGAATTGTGAGTTACTTATTAATCAATTACTTGGTAAGACTCGGTAATTGTTAAAGCTCAATCATCACAATCTTTAAGTTGTTAAAGAAGATATATAAAAATGAGTCAGTCCGGATGCATGGCATGCAACACATGAGTCAACCTAAAGGACTTTAAAGTTTAGAGTACTCTTTAGTTATGCTTCATTTTAAATACCCGAGTAGTTAGAATATTTAGTACCTTTTCATTTAAACTAAACATAGCTGAAATAGTTATCTTTGGAACGAAAAGATTCAGTTGTGTGCTTGTTGTTTGTTGACATCTACCGTTTATGCTATCAATCATTATTGTATGATGAACACGTTTCACATATTCATCATAAGGGGGAGAAATGATTAAATGATTGATAGATAGAATTCAAGGTTTAGGTAGAATTTGTTTGAGGATGATTGTTGTGTTTGGATGTTCAAAGGATCGTTAGTTTAGGTGAAGAGAGTGAATAATTATCGTGCTAAGTTGAGAGATTGTGTTGAGAAAGTTAAAGGATTGATTCGAGATCGAGTATATTCAAGATGATGTACATGGTCGATATTTGAAAGATTTATTGAATAATTGACCATTTGTTTGATGATTAGAAAGTTTGAGATTGAATGAAGATTGTTCTTTTGATAGATAGTTAAGTTTGTTCATAGTTTGAAGAGATTGTTCATTTAAGGGGGAGCAAGAGTAAATTCAAGAGTGTTAAATATGCTCCGAAATGATTGTGTGTTTGAGGGGGAGCTAGCAATTGAAGATTAATTGTTTAAATGATAAGTTGCTCCGAGATAGTTGTTTGATTGAGGGGGAGCAAATGTTAATTGATCAAAGAATCAAGTGCTCCAAGATGTTTATTGATTCAGAGACAAGTTAGACCAAGAATTGAAGTTTTAAAGACAAAATCAAATTTCCGCATTCCAAAACCAAGCTTCCGCAATGCCAAGAGATTTCAAAGATAATCAAGCTTCCGCATCCAAAAGAATTCAAAGAATTCAAAGTCAAAACCAAGCTTCCGCATGCTACTCAAAGTTCAAGTTACTTCTCAAAGCAACATCAAGTTGAAATCAACATTCAAAAGTTCAAGTTGTGAAAGCTCAAAAGCTACAAAGATTTCAAAGATGCTTCCAAAGTATTCAAAGTTGCAAGAGAAGATCAAGTTTTAGAAAGTCATCGTCAAAATATATGTTTGTTGAGAAGATTCAAAGTCAAGGTTGATACAAGACGTTGAAGACAATGAGAAAGCTTCAAAGTCCAATCAACATTGAAGATTTTCAACAAATGGGCTCATCATGTTATTTAAAGACCGAAGACGATGCAACATTTACAATTCAACACCAAGGGGAGATTGTTAGAAATATAAAATGGTGTTAAATTGTAATATGTCTAGTTATATAAGGGGTATTAGTGTTAATTAGATGATATGTATATAAACCCTTACCACTTAACCTTGTAAATAACCTTTGAGATAATAAACACATAGTTAATATATTTTCTCTCTCTACTTCATCTTCAACCTCCCTTTCACACACAAACACACATTTCACACACTAACCATAATTCCACCATTGTTATCACAATTAAGCTCATTTTCATTTATATCAGGTAATAGTCATAAAGCATACAATAGTCCAAAAGGGACTACTTACCTAGGGTAATAGTCATAAAGCATACAACAGTCCTGTTGGGTTTTCGTTAACCGCACAACTATTGTGTCTACAATGAACGTTCTATTTCCGAAAGGTTATCAGAGTCATTTATTAAAACATGAGTGGTATCTTTTGTAAATAATTAAAACGGTTAATTATTTAAGTTTAAAAACAATTTTATATTATTAAAAGCATGTTTTAAAACCGTGAACGTTCCTAGGTAATGCTCGTCAATCTTGTAAACGAATTAATTTAATTAATTCGTTTAGACAATTAATCATTAATCATCCAAGATAACTCTATTTGCT
>CM067173.1:73350822-73446546 GCA_034093135.1 Erigeron breviscapus
TGTGTAGTAGTGAGTTTTTAGGTATTTCTTGTTTATAAATTTTAAAATCAAAGAGAAGAACTGCTGGCCCATCATAGGGATATGGCTACTCATGGGACTCTGGACTCATACAATGCTGGAAGGTTAGGCATTAATATTGAAGTGTTCAAGAGGATGAAAGAGGATCCCAGAGTTCATCAATGTCTAGATGCATTGAATGATGTTCATGTACGCTCGTTCTACGCTGAAGAAGAGCAGGTATATGACTCGTTAATTTATGGTGTTACAATTCCAGAGTTGATAAGGCAGAGAAAGGAGGAACTAGTGAACCTCCAGAGAAAGATAAGGAAAAATGCTGCTGCTCTGGAAGTAGAGTACAGGAAGAGATTGACTGGTCTGCCAAAGCTTACTGCCAAACAACTCAAGGCAATAAAGGATGCTGATGTGAGCAAGTTCATTCCCCTGGATACCACTCTGAGAATAAATCGCCAACAACACCAGTCCATTGAAGGACAATAGAGTGGTGTATCCAAGGAAACTGAATATATGGTCCAGATGGCAAAGCATAAGGCACAGTATGATCAAATGATGAATTTCAGGGCCAATACTAGAAAGATTGTTGATGCTGAAATCAAGTTGGCTGAAAATCATCAAGGAATGACCAGATTTCATGTAAAGTTGACCAGGGAGGGTAACTTTAAAGATGAAAGGAAAGATACAACAGTCCAAGCTTTTGGATGGACTGAACTGAAGAAGATAGGATTGACTTTTAAAGGTAAAACTGATCTATCTCCAGATGTTAAGGCTTTTATGAAGAGAGTTCAAAAGGTCTGGAGTAGAATACAACAAATGGAAGCTGTGTTGGGTTTGAGACCACCAGTGTCTGTTCCATCATCTCCATCTCCAAAGAGGAAGGCTACTGAAGATGCACCAGGGCATTCATCAAGAAGAAGGGCCTGAATCTTTTATCATGTACTTATTGTATTTAATAGTTTGATGAAAGTTGTAACTATTTTCCAGTTGATGATAGTAATAATAGTTGCAAATTTTTATTTTTTATAAGTAAATGATTAGATTTAGTCTAAGTTAGAACCTAAAAGATGAAACTGAAAACACTCATGATCTATAAAGTGTTTTCCAGTAACTTAGATTTTTTTTAGACTTAAATCGACTAAGTGTTTTCCAGGCATACAAATATGTATATCTATAAGCCTGAAAACACTTGCATTATTTCTAAACAAATAGGGGGAATTTGTTAGGTTCAGATTTCCTGGACTTGCTCCAGACTCGACTACTGGAGCCTTACTGAAGATCTGTCCAGAAATTGACCTACTCCAGACTTGGAATCTGGAGTCCCTCTGAAGATTTGTCCAGAAATAATTGAAGATCAGTGAGCATATACTTGTATAGGAAATCTGGAGTATTCTCCAGTTTAGCTCACTGGACTTCACCCCAGTCCAGATCTACTCTACTGAAGACGTTCTGACTGAAGTCAAAGACTGAAGGAAGAATAAAGAAGACTGACAAATGGCAGAGTCCACTGGAAGTCTTACCAGATCTGCACACTGGAGGATTGTTAGTGTTCTAGACCCTACAAGTCTGAACACTGATATCGAGGATTGACTTTTGCCTTTACACACTTTCCAAAGAACAATCCACTTGTTCTTTACCAAAGTATACGTGTGTTAAGGTGGTTGGATAAAAGGATACACTTGCATTTGATGTGACTTTATCCTTATTCCTTATCCAATACATTTAATGTTCTTGTCGGATCATTAAATGTATGCCAACCATATTTGTACGGCACAAAATTCACTAGTGAATTTTGTTGCCTATAAATACAAAGTCATTTCCTTGACAAAAATACTTTTTAAGCATTCATTTTGCATTTAAGTGAATTTGTCCAAATACTCTCGATCTTAAACAGGGATACTTCACAACTTTAAGTATCTCGATCCTAAAGAGTTATTTGAAAAATATAGATCATTTGTAACTCATAGGTTGTTAGGATATATACTTAATTGTATTATCTTGATTCCGCAACAACCTTGTATTTTATTTAAACATCATAAATAAAATACCCATGAAACAATACATAATGTTCCACTTTATTTGTTTATTGCTTTAAGTCTTGTATTACCTTATTTATATACTTGCATTTATATTTAAGTAATACTAGTCCTTTTCTAGTGATTATTAGACTTGTTGTATTTACACATTCCTGGTTTAACCATCGAACTTAAGGGACTCACAGTATTCTTCAAATCCAAAAGTGATGCACCTGCTGAAATCATCTCTCTCATCAAAAGAATTGAGCTCAAATACACTCGAAAAGTTTGTCAGTTGCGAAGTGATAATGGAACAAAATTTCAAAATAAAGTACTTGAATCATTTTGCATTGAAACTGGCATTTCTCAAAACTTCTCATCAGCACATTCTCCAGAACAAAATGGAGTTGTGGAAAGAAAGAATCGCACTCTGATAGAAGCAGCCAGAAGTATGCTATCTGAATCAGGTCTTCCCACCAGTTTTTGGGCAGAAGCAGTGGCAACAGCTTGTCATACCCAAAACCGGTCAGTCTACATTAAGAGACACAAGAAGACTGCTTATGAAGTACTCAGGAATCGAAAACCAAATATTGGATATTTCCATGTATTTGGTTGTCCAGTTTTTATTCTAAATGATTCCAGTCAGCTTGGAAAGTTTGATGCAAAAGCTGATGAAGGAGTATTTTTAGGCTATTCAGATATTCGAAAAGCCTTTAGAGTTTATAATTATAGACTCCAAAAGGTTCATGAGACAATTCATGTCACATTTGATGAATCTACTGATGCAATCAATAAAAGACCAAACCTTGATATTTCTCAAGTCGTTCCAATAAAGTTTGGTGAAACTGACCAAGTTCATCAGTCAGTTCCTTCCATCAGTTTCAATTTACCACAGAAACTGGTGATTGGATCTGATGTTCGAGCCACTCCAATATCAGCACCAGTTCAAACTCCAACTTCTCCAGTTCTTTAGGGAATGCCTTTCACTGAAGAGTTTCATGATGCAAATCGTGACCTCATTGACTCTGATGAGGATACTGAAGTTATTTGGGATGATCCTCCTCCAGTTGCAACTGAAGAGGATCATCAGGTGACTTGCACTGATATTGTAGTTCACCAGCCTAGTCAATACACTAAATGGACTGCAGCACATCCTATTGAACAGATTGTTGGAGATCCAAATAGTGGGGTTCAGACTAGAAGAGCCACCAGTGAGCAATGCTTAAATGTCACCTTCTTATCACTGATTGAACCGAAGAAGATTGACGAGGCTATGGCAGACCCAAGCTGGGTAGAAGCTATGTAAGAAGAGCTTATCCAGTTCGAAAGGAACAATGTGTGGGAACTTGTTCCATGTCCTCCAAGTTTGAAGAAAGAACCTATTGGAACAAGATGGGTCTACCGAAATAAGATGGATGAAGATGGCAATGTTGTAAGGAACAAGGCCAGATTAGTTGCCAAGGGTTATTGTCAAGCAGAGGGCGTTGACTTTGATGAGACTTTTGCTCCAGTTGTAAGACTTGAAGCCATCATAGAATTTTTGGCTTATGCAGTCCATCTGCAGTTCAAGGTCTTCCAGATGGATGTCAAAAGTGCGTTCCTGAATGGAACACTGGAAGAGGTGTAAGTTAAACAGACACTAGGCTTCATCAATGAGAAGCATCCTCACTGGGTATATAGACTGAACAAAGCATTGTATGGTCTAAGACAAGACCCAAGAGCCTGGTATGATACTTTAACAAAACATCTTCTTAAAAATGGCTTTCAAAGAGGTGCAATAGATAATACCTTATTTATCTTGAAAGAAAAAGGTAATATCTTATTGTTACAAATTTATGTTGATGACATTATATTTGGTTCAACTGATGATGCAATGTGTAAAACGTTTTCTAAAATCATGTCATCTGAGTATGAAATGAGTTTAATGGGTGAATTAACATTTTTCTTGGGTCTTCAGATCAAACAAACTGAAAATGGAATTTTCATAAATCAAGAAAAATATGTCAGAGATTTGTTAAGAAAATACAAATATGATTCAATCCCATCTAAAAACACACCTATTGCAGCACCATTAAACTTGGACTCTGACCAAACTGGCAAACCAGTGAACACCACTGACTATCGTGGTATGGTTGGTTCAGTGATGTATTTAACTGCCAGTCGACCAGATATAATGTTTGCAACATGTCTATGTGCCAGATTTCAGGCTAACCCAAAAGAATCACATTTGCATGTTGTTAAGCACATCTTCAGATACCTGAAAGGGTGTCCTAGCCTTGGTCTTTGGTATCACAAAGGCTCAGAGTTAGATTTAATGGGTTATTTAGATTCAGATCAAGCAGGTTGTAAGATAGATAGAAAATCTTCAACTGGTGGTTGTCATTTCCTTGAAGGAAAACTGGTAAGTTGGACCAGCAAGAAGCAGATGTCAGTCTCTATGTCCACTGCTGAGGTAGAGTACATTTCTGCGGCCAGTTGCTGTGCCCAGATTCTCTGGATCAAGAACCAGTTACTAGATTATGGTCAAAAATTTACAAGGACCCCAATCTTTTGTGACAACACCAGTGCAATTGCTATATCTCACAACCCAGTGATGCACTCCAAGACAAAGCATATTGATGTCAGATATCACTTTATTCGTGATCATGTTATGAAAGGAGACATTGAAATTCATTTCATCCCCACTGACAAATAGTTAGCTGATGTTTTTACAAAACCTCTTGATGAGAAAACCTTTAAACATCTCATCAGCGAACTGGGTATGTTAAATCCTTAACTGGAGATTTCGTTATGAACGCGTCAGTGACACTGATGAAGTTCTCCAGTTGAGGAGGTCCAGATAATCTTTGCTCGCCAGGCTATCGAACGCCTTTGTGATACTATCCTGGCACTAACTGATTACTGGATCATCATTTTGGGGGGAAAGACTTAAAATAATTTTCTTATTAAAATTCTTTTTATTTGAAAATGGCAACTGGAGAACTCTCCAGTTGAATTTCTTATTAAAATTCTTTTATTTGAAAATGGAAACTGGAGAACCCTCCAGTTGGAAACTGGCACTGGACTAATCCTCCAGTGTCCAGGTTCAGTCTTGTCTTAAAACTGGTGGTCAACCAGATTTCATAACGTTTGAAAATACTTGGTCAATATTTGTGACACGTGATGGTACTTGAGTGTTTGATCCACTTGCCAACCGTCATATGACGTGTTAAGGTCATTCTTGTAAATGGTTGCACTTTTTATTAGGAACACGAAAAGTTAGTGGGCGCGTGGAGAAGTTAAGCCGTCGTAGCATTTAATGCTGACACGGAGAATTAAATTTTTGCCTCAAAATTCAAATTTCCATTTGTAAAAATATCTTCAAAATTTGGTTTTGGCATTATAATATTCTCGGTATTTCATTGGGATCACAATTTGTCCTTATAAATACCCCTTATTTACTCCGATCACATTTACTTTCTTTTTCATTCTTTCATTTACTTCCCAATCATCCAAATCTCTTCCTTTCTCTCTCTGCTCAATAAATCAAAGAACCCTAATTCCAAAATTCTCAATTTCATTTTCATTTTCGAATCAAATGGCTCCTAAATCTTCAAGAAGTAGGGATGTAAATCTACTTACAGTCCCATACAATCCATCTACAAATGTCAAACGTGCCAATGGTGCTCCTCCAAATCCTAAATTTATTAAATTAAATCCCAATAATCCCATGGCTAGTTTGCAAGGGGTTCAAACTCCCGATTCTCTCATTGGAAAAATTCAGAAATTCCTTCGGGACTCTCCTATCGGCGAGTATTTTTCCCTTAACCCACGCAAGATGTATCATGATTACTTGTGTGAGTTCTGGTACACTGCTCAACTTTCCGCAGACTGTTCATCTATCTCCTTCACCCTTAAAGATGGATCAGTCGAGTGTACTATGACTGTTGAAACGTTGAGGGATGCTCTTCACCTCAACTACTGGAGACAGGGTGAGTCTCCAGTTCAGATATCCCAAAGTATAAACTTTCTCCAGGTACTCCTCGATATGGGAAACAGGGAGTGCTTGGAAAATGGGGTATTGAAAACAAAAGGTGCTATGACAATGAAGGACCTCTCACCATCCTGGAGGTACTTCTTCATTCACCTAGTTGAAATCATGGGTGGGAGTTCTGGTGGATTGGACCAGATCAACTCCACATAAGCAGAGATGGCTTACTGCTTGTGGAATGGACTCAGAGTGGATTTTGCTGATATACTATTCAGAAGCCTGGTACAAAAATTGAAGGGCACCAGGGGACCTTGCATCCCCTTCTTCAGGTATTTATCACTATGTTTCTTACATCTTCTGGGCAGTGAAGAATATCACAATACTCAGTCTTTATACAATGTCCCAGAGATGTTGAGAAATCTGGACGCCCTTGCCTCTGTATCTGGGGAGGTCCAGATTCCTCTTAGAATGTTGCTGGCATTCTCTAAAATCGATGCAACAGTCCAAGGTGATTCGGAAAGACAACTGGGCGGGCCTCAAAACAATGAGGGACCCACCAGTTCGTCTACTGGAATTATAACTGTTGTTGTACCCATTCAACAGTTTAACCCCTCCAGTTCCAGCGTGTTAGTCCCTCCAACTGTCACTGGAGACCTCCCAACAGGTCTCCAGGTAGCTCCAAAGGCAAAAAGGTCTACCCCGACATCTTAGGAAACAGTCAGCACTTGCCACTGATAGTAGTACCCCAACCAGCCTTCTAGGTCCCTCCCAACAGGAACTTAGAGATAGTCAAAGGGATGAACCGCAAGCAACCACCCTCGAAACTTCTGTAGGAGAGGGTGGTAAAGATAGTACTGGGATAACCCAACCCAGAGTAGAGTCCGTGTCTGCACAATTTGAAACTGGCCAAATTTCTGACACTACTGTTGCACGAACTGACGAAGTCTCTGGCCAGTCACAGCTGGAGACTGAGGTTCCAAACTCTACGGCTGATGATGTTATGATTGTGGATAGAGCAATTGTAACTGAGGCAACCCAAGTGACCTCTATCCCTGGTAACGTTGCTACGGTAACTGAACCTTCAACAGATGAAACCTTCCAGGAAACCGGAGAAGGTCATCTGGAGTCTGAACCACCAGTTCAGCAATCTCAGGGATTCATGAATCTGGGCATGAGTGTTGATGAATTCCATTTAGAGTCTTTGGACTCTGAAGGAACCCCTTCAGATACAGAGATACTTGATGCTTCTGTACAAGATCAAGACCCCTCATCTCTTATCTCACCCCCAGATCAACAAGTTTCAGTTTCCACCACAGATACGCTCACCGGAATTCCACAACAAAGATCACCATCACTAATATCAACTCTTTTTTTGCCTAGAAATAGGCACACCGCCCAACCGCCACCGTTGGACACACCTGAGCATTCTCAACATGTCCAAAACATTGATATCTCCATTCCTTCTTCTTCAATCCCCACTTCTGATTCAATTTCTCTTGCCACCGAGCAGTTAACTGTGGAGGTTTCTCTTAATGTACCTCCCTCGGTTGCTCCAGTGGCCCCTGCTGCTGGTCCAGTGACATATTCCCCTCCGTCACTGGACACTCAATTTGTCTCTTTTCAAACCGACATCCAAGACCTGATTAAATGGGTGGAGGATGTTCATAAGACAATTGAGAAGAATGCCAAGTCAATCTCCAGGTACAACAAAGACAATCTGACAAATCAAAAAGTGGTTGACCTGGGGATTAACAAGTTCGCTGAAAATGAGGACTTGGTATTTAAGAAGCTCAATGAGTTAGTCACTGGCTGTAACAATCTGGCCACTTCTCTTAAGGAAGCCTTTGAACTAACTCAAACCAAAGTCACAACTTCAATCTCTAGTTTGCTGGGCTCTACTGTTAGATCATCGGAGAATAAATTGAAGGAGATTGAAAGACAGGTCCAGGTTTTGGTTGATAGACCTGCTCTGAATGTGACTGAGCTTGGGCAGCAGTTGGCATTCTCAGTTGGTCAAAATATTGATGATACTTTGGGTGCTCGAGAGGAACAATTGTTTGAAAAGGTGATGTCTGAGATCACCAAGCTGGTCACTCCTCAGGTTGATCTGGCCCCACTCACAAATGAGATCAGCCAGTTGAGAGGCAGCATAAATGCTCTGAACACTCAAGTCTGTTCTCACTCTAAGTCTTTGGACCAACTGACAGCTGAGATTGAGAAACTGAAGAAGAAGGATGCTGAAGTTAAGGACAGAGTGGTTAGTGGTCTCACTGAAGATTCCCAAATTCTGAAAGACTTGAAGACTGGTCAGGAACAAACTGCTGTAAACGTTTTGACCCAGTCCAGGGAAACTAACCATTTGTGGAGGTCCTTTTGAATGGTTTGCACTATATTTAAAGAGTGCAAGGACATGCAGTCATGGCAGCCTCTTGACCGGTTGCCCACCAGCAATTCTGACTGGGAGGTAATTCGTCAAGGTCTAGATGCTGCCAAGGGGGAAAGAGCAGTCCTTGCACCCAGATTGCCAGGTCCAGTTAGTGCAAGACCTTTGGTTGAAAAGCAAGTTGTTGGTTCTGATGATAACCAACAAGTCATTGAACAGTTTGGGGATATTGGTGATAGGGGGAATGTTGAAAAGGGCAAAGGTATTGTAACTGATGAATCTGCCCAGCTAGCCACTGTTACTCCTCTTTTGGAAACTTGTAATGTTGACAGGCTCCCTCGAGTGTCACAACGAGATAGTGAAGGATTGGCAACAATTGGTGATGCAATAAAAGAAAGAAAGAAACAGAAATAAGCAAACCAAGTTGTAGCCAGAGGACAACTGGAGAGGTTGAAGATACTGGATGCAAGTGATGCAAACTTGTTGAGCATCCAACTCAATCAGTAGCTGAAGGTCAAGCACGATGCAAGGATTGTTGGCATGGTGAAAGAAATGCTTGACATTGAGCTTGACAAGCATTATCCAGATGATGAGGCAGAGTATGATGCCAGAAATCTCAATATAACAGTGGAAAAGGCCAGAGAAATAAGAGCTGAAGGTATTCAAAGGAGAATGGAGAATGTAAAAAAGGTGGTCAGGAGAGTATTGAATCCACCCAAGTCCAAAGGTAAAACAAAAACACTGCCAAGAGATGCAGACTTAAGGACTTGGGTAGAACCAAATGAACCCTCAACTGAAGATATCAAAGCTGCAGTACACAAACTGAGCACTGGCAAGATCCAGCTGGCCAATGAATCTGAAGCACAAGCATATCTAACTGAAGTGCTACAGCGGAGATATAACCCAGGCAAGATTATTGATATAAGAGTTTCGATCAGGCCTGGAACTCAACATTTCACAGTTGCGGTTCAATACTTTAATGGACCTATGCGTGAAATTGAAAATCCTGACGTCCACCATTATGGCTATTCTGAGCATGTGGAGATGCTAAGCTTGTTGTAAGCCAGGCAATAAAAGAACAAGGTTGAAAGGGGTTGGATTTTTGTTCTTCAAAGTCTTCTCAAGTTTAAGGAAAGTGTTGAAGAAAGACTGAAATTCGATGCTGAAGATAATCAACCCATTTCTTCAGTTGCCAAGAAAAGGAGAACTGGCAAGGGGCCATCTGTTTAAGTTCTTCTTCAGATTATCTACTTATATTTTATTTACTTTCTTGTGACTTGTATAAATTTCATTTCATTGTATAAAATGAAGTTTCCAGATTGTAACAACAAGATAGATAATAGATTAAATCTAACAAACTCAAAAGAAAAACCCAAGGCATTTATTGATCAATAAAAATGCCTTGGAAAATTTAGATAGATTTAGTCAAACTAGTCCTTTCAGTTCATTCTTGTACAGATACAAGAACTGGAAAAGACTTGGTATTATTTCAGGACATTTAGGGGGAATTTGTTAGGACTAGTTTACTGATAAACTGGTCAGTCTCCAGTTGCACCTGGAGACCTGAAGAAAATGTCCAGAAATATATTGAAGTCCAGTTGCAACGTACAGTTAATGCAACTGAAGACTTCCTCCAGTTGACATCTGACCAAGACACCTGAAGACATTCCAACTGAAGTCGAAGACATCAAGTGGAAGAAAGAGAATGACAATGGCAGCGAAGCCCAGTTGTCATTCTACTTCAGATGGAAACTGGGGAACATCGGTGTAAAGCACTTACAAAGCTTTACACTGATTACGAGGAAAAAACCTTTATGCTTTATGTGCTATTACACGGATAAAAAGATTTATCTATGTATAAAGTACAAAAGTACATAAAGTAGGTTGGATAAAGTGACTTTATGTCATAACTTTATCTAGCATTTTAAGGAATTAAATGCTATTCCTTAAATGCTCTCAACCATATTTGTATGGCCAAAGTTGACATCCCAAATCAACTTTGCCTATAAATTGAGGTCTTTGTAGAACCAAAAAATAACTTTGCAAACCTGCAATACTTTGGTGTTCTTGTGCAATATTCTCTCAATCGCAAAAAGGAACATTTCACAACTTTAAGTGTTTCGATTGTTGAAGAGAATTTCCAAGTATTAGATCGATTGTATTTCATAGGTTGTTAGGATATTTACACTTTGTATTATCTTGGTTCCGCAACAACCTTGTAATTTGTTTATACATCAATAAATAAATTACACTTGAAAAATACATATCATCTTACCAATTTACTTTATAAGTATTTATATTATTGCATTGTTCTTACTTATAATATATTGTCACCTTTATAAGTAATCTATCCAGAACTTGGTATACACTCACTGCAATTGGTCGTCTCCAGTTCAATATTTATATTGCAAAGTTAACTCACCATTGACATAGAGGTGTCTTCAGTTAGTACCATCTATTGAGTTGGGACTTACAGATTGCTCAGCTTCAGCATTGGCAGTCAACAAAATATCCCTTGAGGATGGATGAGTACCAGACTGACCAAGTGACTGGTCACCCCTTGTGGTGGTGATTAGTCTTTGACTACCAACATCTTGAGGACCATCGGTAGGTGTCTCACCCGCAAAAGACAGATTGAGGTCTTGACGAATCAAGCCCTCTTGACCAAAGGCAGTCCCTTGTGTTTCCACAAGTGCAGAGACGACTACAGTTGGTGTAATGTTAAGGGTAGAATTGGATGGTCCCTCTTCTGTGATGTTTTGTTGCACCACAGCCTCATTGGGACAGAATTTTGAGGCCTGTACTCCCTCTTGTGATCTAGGTGGAGCATTGGCAGCCTGTGCAGACCCAAAGTGTAAAAGAGAAGAATCAGCTTGTGTACTTTTTCCTATAAATCTTTTGTACACATACTCAAGATTTTGCAACTGTGGTAGACTCGACTCTTTTTGGACTTGGGTTGAGTCCAGGGTGTCCCTTTAATGATTTCACCACTCTGTTTGGAGAGTGATGAAGGCGATACAATTTGAGACTCAGTCTGACCTTGGGCTGAGGTATGTCTTTCAATGCCAACATCCTTTTGGGAGGATGCAGCAGTAACAGTTTTCCCTTTTATCTTACATGCACCATTTTTAGAGGATGCAGATGGGCGAATCGGCTTAGCAACAGGTGAAGCTGAGTCAGCTTGGGAACATTCCCTTGCAGATTCAGCTTCAAGGGGTAGTCTCCTTTGAGATGAAGAGACTTTAGCAGCTTTTGCAGCATGCTCCCCCTCAACTGATGGTTTCTTTCTCTTTAGAGATCTTTTCTTTTTGGGGATTTGGGAGTTTGGCTCATTTTGCAAAATTATAGATTTTTGTGAGGGATCGGCTAGTAAGGGATTTTGTGGGTCCACTTCCCTACCCTAGAAAAATGAAGAACGATGAGATGGAGAGGGAGTTTCAGGGATATTAGAAGTTGTACCTTGATCACCACTCTGAATGGACAAGTCTGAATCAGCTTGAGATTGATCAGCTTGTGTCGAAGGGTGGTCAGCCTCAGCTCCCTCCTGAGAATCAGATTGATCCTCAAGGTTCTCCATTTCCCTATTCACACAAAAATCTAAATAATCCTGCATAGCAGGGGTTAGTGACTGGTGAACCTCAATAGGTCCAAAAATATTTGAGGTCAGGGTTGAGATTTTTATGAAATCCCCTGTTGCCCTTTGGTAATCACCTTTTAAAAATTTTTCTATAATGTAACCCAAGATTCTGCCATAGTAAACATTTTCATATTTTGCAGAAATCTTGGTCACAAGATCATTAAAGATCAATTTACCAAAATCAATCAACCTATTGTGGCCCATGCAATAAAAGATTTGCATTTCAAGCTTATTTGGTGTATCAAAACCACCAACTTTGGTCTGCAATGATCTCACAATAGTTGAGATCAAATATTTGTAAATACCAGAAAAATGAGAAATTTTGACCGAACCACCAACCCTCCCTGAATAAGAAATATCATTTAAAACAGATTTAGCAACATCTAGGGTTGGGACGGATTCATAAGCAAAGTCAGACTTGTACTCTAAATCAAAAGACTCTTTAAACTTATCAAGTGTAAGTACAAGTTGACGAGATGCATTGTCCAAAGTGCCAACAATGCACTGCTTACCTTTGGTAGTGGTCGATACCCTGCTTGTGAGCCAAAACTCACAAAGCTGATTATAATTAATAAAACCAGGAGAAAGCTGCAGAATCTTACCCATTGGATGATAAAAGATATACCTTGCCATGTCAGAATAATCGGACTTGTTTGAAGGTGGATGGAGATTGGCATATTGTGGAGGCCGTACCTTGATCTGAGTGGAAACCCATTTGGCACCCTCTATTTCCGGAACCCTATCTCCCTTCAAATAGGTACCAATCTTGTCGACTTGTTTTGGTTCAGGATAATTAACTTGAGAAGATGAAGCCATTTGAATGATTAAGCTGATTGAAAAATAAGACTTAAAACAAATAAAGTACAATAAACTGAAAAACAGAGTATGAGAACTTTTGAGAGAAAACCGAATGAAAATGAGATTAGAGAGATGAGAATGCAATGGAATAGTGATTTGATCGAACGGGTTGGCTTTTATATGACCTTCCCACCAAAAGTGTGCCATTTTGTGATTGGAGAGAGAAAGTACATTTACCCCAATGGTCACTTTTTACCATGAAGGAAATGACGGTTGTGGTTTGTACAGAGGAAAGAGAGACAAACAGAGTGAAACAATATTTTATTTACAACAACAAGGAAAAGAAAAGATATAAAATAACTTATTAAGTAAAAGCCAAGCTGACTCCAAGCTGAGCTGACTCAGCTTGGTCATTGTTTGATCAAATAATCGCACTATCACTCAACCGGAGGTGTGAGTGGGTTTGGGGATGTTTTGTTGGTGATTCCCTTCCGGTCATAGGGTTGAAGACCGCTTTACGCCTACTGCTTGTTGATCCCAAGCCATTTCGTGCGACTTAGGGTTTATGGGGTAGTTTAGGGTTTTATGTATGAATACGGAGGTCGGATATGAGTTATGTATTTAGAGAGAATCGTGTATATGATGATGTGTGCCATATGGCTTCCTTCTCTATTTATAGAGGGTAAGAAACTTAGGGAAGAGGGTAAGAGAATTAGGGTAAATCTCTTTCACTTTTGAAAATATATTATTTCCTTCTTGAAGAGATTTGTGATAATCTCTTTACAAACCGTATCCGAGGTAATCGGACCTTAAATATATTATTTATTCGGATAATCATGGAAAGTATCTATATCCGATATTCTTTTGACATATTTTCTCGGAGCTGGGTATTTGTTACCTCAGGAGTTCCGGAATGATTATGTGGAACGGAGGTTGAGCTCCGTTCTGGGTCAAGTAATTTTACCTGTATGAAAGTATCTTCGTATCTGCTTCGGGTACGGAGCTAGAGCTCCGTATGGGGTATATCATCAAGCCCCCCAGTCTAATGGGAGGTTCTATCTGTAGAACATCGCAATAGACTTCAAAAAATAAAATAAAAAAAAGTCATTAAAGCGGACGGAAAAATTGGGGTATACTTATCCCATTTTCAACGGTTGGGATTTGGCTAGAGGCTTCCGCCGAAATATTATATATATACTATTTCACTTTTTGGTCAAAAATAAAAATATTTTACCTTCTGTGGGTGATAACTTCTTGAGCAATTCATCCATCGTCTTCCTACTTCCATCATCCCTTCAAGTGAAAGGTATGTGATTCTTCCTGGATCTCTTTGTATTAGGGACGGATGATTGAGTCTTAATAACTTTTGAGACCCTAATACAATCTTTGACCGATGAAGGTCTTTAGATCCATGTTTCTCTGTTATATGGATATCCTTATTGTCGGCATCAGCCATTTTTTTTGTTCCGTCCAATTTAGTTGAATCTTGCATCTCGTTTGTTTTTCCGCTTCCTTCCACCAATAGGATGACGCCGTTTTAGGTAGCATCTTCTAATCGACTCTTGTTGACTTTGCTAGGGTTTCAACATCACCATCATCATTTTCATCATTTTTTTATTATAGGTTTGTTTATATCCCCTCCTGCATTTATTGTAGAATGGCGTTCAAGCAGATGATCATTAGGCAATCATTCCTTGCTCAACTTGTCATGAAGGCTGCTCCCTCTGCCGCTGCTTCAGGCTCGGGAACCTCTGCTGAGGGCTCTGATCCTCAAGCCACTGACCGTGCTGGATTGAAGGCCATATGCCAGGCGGGGGAGGCCATTTCTCATGGAGTTGGCTCAGCCGGTTGTAACACCCTTCATTTAAAAATACGGGTTTCCAAAAAATTTTCGCCTAACGGCGTTAAAATCAAGCGGAAGTAAACTTAAAAGTCCAAACCAATTAAAATCTGTTTGGTCTTCTTATTAAATGGTGTTACTTAGTCATATCATCAAAACAAGTCTAAATGAAAACCCGTCGGCTGCCCAACACAAAACAACCAACTACATAATCAAGCAAACCTCATAAAAGACAAACATAAACAAATATCTATAAAAGTTCAGCATCTATGGGTAGCTAAGGTCTTCAACAAGCATTCTACCCAATTCCTCACTCTCCATTGTACGTCTTCCTCGGCTATGCTAAACCTGAGGGAGCAACACATTTCAAAAGACAAGTGTTAGCTAACGAATTAGCTAAGTAAGATAACACTTAAGTTATAAAACATTTATCCATTTCAAACATAATGGAATTATATACTTCATTAAGGCACAACACACATTAAACATACTATCACAACAAATACATCATATTAGGATGAACCACCCTAAATTTGTCTATCTTGCATTACTTCATTTCACACATATAACCACATAACTGCTTTTTACATTTAACTGCTTTTCTACGTTTTGACTGCTTTACTACATTTTAACTGCGTCAATGTGTAACATAAGTTACACCCGACTAGATGACAACCATTCAGTTGAACATCAAACGTCGTTAAGGAATGGCAAGCCAATCCCGAGTAATCCGTATGCACAAGACAAATGAGGGCGGTCAGACCCCTCGTATTACTCAACTGCATCAAAAATGACCATGTTGCAAGGAGCCACCCAAGCAACCTACGTCAACGCACTTAGCCGGGCTAGGGCAAGTACGGGTTAAGCTTAACACTTTCCTGCATCAAAGTTTAACGAGCTCGATCCTGCATTATTTAGTTTAGGTGACTACATTACCTAAACATTTACTACATTTACTGCTTTTACGTTTTGGGCCCTTAAACATGCACGTGTCATGGAAACTTACCAAGTCTAGTGAACTAGATGAGCAAGCCATATAATCATGCACAAAACAACATAGACTACATCACACTGCTTTACAACATACTGCATATTACTTCATATCATAACACTACATTATACTTCATACATAACACTACATCATACATCATATCATAACGTGGACTACATTACATATCATAAAGGACTGCATTTCAGGTCTCAAAGGTCAACTACATAACCCATAATACCTCCCGTGTAACCCCGTATACCCATAAACAACATAAGGTACCAATTGGGAAGTTATAATTATGAAACCATTCTTTTTGTTGAACCCTCAGCGTGTCAAAAGTAGTGTATCTTACCTTATATGGGCTCACAACAACTTAAAGTAAGCTTACAGTGCTTGATACGTACTCCCAACAACCTATAGTGAAGCACGAATGATCTAAGCATCGAATGGCAAAACTCAGCAAAAATACACTAGGTGTGCCGCACCTAAGTGAAGGGTGCGCCGCACCCCCCAATGACTACCATTAGGTGTGCCACACCTGAACACAGCACCTCCCCACGGAACAAGTCAGTGCGCCGCACCTGCTGCTAGACGGGAAAAACCCATTGTTTATCAATCCTAAACGAATTCTAACCCACTCCACACCCCATGAACGACCAATAAACATAAAAATGGCCTATTTCAAGCCTATTTACTGCTATGAAAACATTAATTGATTCAAGGCTTGATTTCCAAAATTATGGTGATATTTAATCACCCAAGAAACACGTTTAATTATTAACAAAACACCATTAAACCAACCCAAACCCTAAAACTCAAAAGGGATTGGTATGAATGAATTCATGAGTCAATAATCAAAGGAAAATACTCACTATACCTGAAGATAACAAAAGGGAATGCAAAAGACTCGATCAATCACCCTTGTATCACACGTTTTGAAGGATTTCCGGCTTAGAAATTGATAGGGGATTAGGGGGCAGCTAGGGCTTGAGAGGAAAAGTGATATTATCAGTAATGAATGACTAATGATCACCCTTAGGACCCTAAACCCATTTTGACTTTCACACCATGTCAAAACTGGTCCCTAAGCTTCCAAACACTACATTACTAGCCCAAAACTCCTTTATGGACTATATACTACTTATGGAATACTTTGAACACCTCAAAAGGCACATAACTACATCCTTAAACACATTACTACGTCAATCAATAAGACATTTAAATCTCCCACGTATTCTACATTAACTACATATAAGCATTAAATCTAACATAGACTTAACGAACACATTATGTTGACTTAACGACTCTAGTCAAACGTTAAATAAATGTTTGGGATGTTACAATTACCTCCCCCTTAAGGGGATTCCGTCCCCGGAATATCATCAGCAACGAACAACTCTGGATACTTCTCTTTCATCACCTCCTCGGCTAAACATTTCCTCAAGTAGGATACATGAAATGTGTTGTGAATTCCTTCCAATTCTGGAGGCAATTCCAACTGATACGCCACATCTTTGATATGCTTCAGCACTTTAAATGGTCCAATAAATCTTGGACTCAACTTTCCTTTCTTTCCAAAGCGAATGACTCCTTTTCATTGGGATACTTTCAGCATCACCATATCACCGACTTCAAACTCAATTGGCCTTCTTTTCTTGTCGGCATAAGTTTTCTGTCTTTCTCTTGCCACACCTAGAGCTTCTTTAGCAATATTTACTTTCTCAGCAGTGAGATCTATAATTTCAGGACCTGTAATTTGCTTTTCACCGGGCTCCATCCAACAACTTGGAGTCCCACATCTTCTGCCATAAAGCATTTCAAATGGCGGCATTCCAATGCTTGCATGATAGCTATTATTATAAGCAAACTCAATCAACTTCAAATGATTGTCCCATGCTCCACCATACTCTAATACACAAGCTCTCAACATATCCTCCAACGTTTGTATGGTTCTTTCACTTTGCCCATCCGTTTGAGGATGATAGGCGGTGCTCAAATTCACTCTAGTACCTAATGCACGTTGGAGACCTTTCCAAAAGCTAGATACAAATCTTGTGTCTCGATCTGAAACAATAGACAAAGGAACACCATGCTTTGAGACAACTTCATCAATATACATCTTTGCCATCTTAGTCAATGGTACATCTTGGCGTGTCGCTAAGAAATGAGCACTCTTTGTCAATCTATCCACAATAACCCAAACCATATCATTACCCTTTGGAGTTCTAGGTAACTTGGTCACAAAATCCATAGTTATATGATCCCATTTCCACTCGGGGATCTACAATTGACGCAACATTCCATATGGTTTCTTGTGATCAGTTTTAACCCGCGCACAAGTCAAGCATTTTTCCACAAAGTGTGCTACTTCTCCTTTAATGTTCGGCCACCAATAGATAGGTTTCAAATCTGCATACATCTTTGTAGCACCCGGATAAACTGAATATCTCGACCTATGTGCTTCTTCAAGGATCAACTCACGATTACCATCTAGCAATGGCACCCAAATTCGACCCTTATAAGTCCGAAATCCACGGCTATTTGTTTGCATCTCTAACCTTTTCTTCTTTCCAATACCTTCTTTATCAATGTTATCCTTCATTAAAGCTTTAACTTGAGCCTCCTTGATACGGTCATGTAAACCCGACTTTGCTTGTACAACCATACTCATCAATCTACATGAAAAATTCTGCACTTTCCTACTTAGTGCATCGGCCACCACATTGGCTTTACCGGGATGGTATTCAATTTTACAATCATAATCCTTCAAAAGTTCCATCCATCTCTTTTGTCTCACATTCATATCCTTCTGGGTAAACACATATTGTAGACTCTTGTGATCGGTGTACAAAGTAAACTTAGTACCATATAAATAGTGTCTCCATAACTTCAAAGCAAACACCACCACCGCTAACTCGAGATCATGGGTTGGGTAGTTCTTTTCATGTGACTTCAATTGGCGGGATGCATAGGCAATAACCTTATCCCTCTGCATAAGAACACAACCCAAACCTGTAATAGAAGCATCACTATAAACAACACGATCATCCGTACCTTCGGGTAAGGCAAGGATAGGAGCTTCACATAACTTTGTCTTCAATGTTTGAAAAGCCTTCTCTTGAGCTTCAGACCACACAAACTTCACCCCTTTCTTCGTCAATTCAGTCATTGGCTTAGCTATACGAGAGTAGCCCGATAAACCAAGAAAACTCTTAATCTCCGTGGGAGTCTTTGGCTGCTCTCACTTAGAAACAGCTTCAATCTTTGCGGGATCTACTTTAATACCTTCCGAAGAGATGACATGTCTAAGAAATTGGACTTCTCGAAGCCAAAACTCACACTTGGAGAACTTTAGATACAACTTCTTTTCCCTAAGGACCTCAAGGACAGCCCTTAAGTGCTCACGATGCTCGGCTTCGGACTTGGAATAGATCAGATTATCATCTGTGAAAACAATCACGAAATGATCCAGAAATGGGCGACAAACACGATTCATAAAATCCATAAAAGCTGTTGGCGCGTTTGTCAAACCAAAAGGCATGACTAAGAACTCATAGTGTCCATAACGAGTACGAAAAGCTGTCTTTGCCACATCTTCCTTTTTAACCTTCAATTGATGATAACCGGACCGCAAATCTATCTTAGAAAAGTATCTAGCACCATGAAGTTGATCAAAAAGATCATCGATACGCGGAAGAGGATACTTATTCTTAGCCGTTCGCTTATTCAGCTCACGGTAATCTATACACATGCACATTGAACCATCCTTCTTCTTTACAAATAGAACCGGAGCTCCCCAAGGCGAGGAACTAGGTTGTATAAAACCCTTGTCAAGTAACTCTTGAAGTTGCGACATCAATTCCTTCATCTCAGTAGGTGCCAAACGATATGGCGCCTTTGCAACTGGAGTAGCACCAGGAACAAGATCAATCTGAAAAGTAACCTCTCGGTCGGGAGGAATACCGGGAAGATCATCCGGAAAGACATCCGAAAATTCAGAAACTACATCAACATCAGAAATAGAAGACTTATCCTTTCGAGTATCAATCACATAAGCAAGGAAGTAATTCTTATTATGCCGAATGCATTTGAGAGCCTTCATCAAATTAATAATCTTTATGCTCCCTTTCTTCTTATCTCCATAAACAGAAATGACTACACCGTCCGGAGTAGTGAAACGAACTACCTTTTGAGAACATATAATAGTGGCATCGTTTTGGGACAACCAATCCATACCTATCACTATATCAAAACCAGCAAGATTAGTAGGCAATAGTTGAACCGGAAAGGAACGACCCTCAATCTCAATATCACAATCATCATAACCCTCACGTATGTCACTAATAGTACCATTAGCAATCTCTACCTCTACTGAACAATCTAAGGGAGTAGTGACTCTATCGAGTTTAGGAGCAAACAAGGTAGACGCGAAAGACCTATTTGCACTCGAATCAAAAACAACAGAAGCAGGTTTTGAGTTAACAAGGAATGTACCACTTACCACCTCGTCGTTGTCCTTAGCAGCTTCCACCGTCATTTGAAGAGCTTGAACTCTCGTCTTTTGAGCTGCTGCCTTCTTTCCATCTTTCTTCATTTGAGGACAATCGGCAATAAGATGACCTGTTCCTTGACACTAGTAGCAACGCATCTTATCCTTACAATCAGCTGCAATGTGCCCCGACGAACCACACTTATGGCACCTTTTAGTCTTGTCTGAACATTGACCATCATGAGTAGTCTTGCAAGCCGGACACCACGTGCCACTCTTCTTCTTGTCCTTACCTCCATTCGAGGTAGAACCACCTTTGAACTTCTTATTAGAACCCGAAGACCAATTAGATCTCCTCTTAAACCCCGACTTCTTATCATCAGCTTTCTCAACAACTTTTTCAGATTTGAGGTCATCATCCAACCTCTTAGACTCCTTAATAGCTGCAGGCAAGGTAGTGTGTTTCCTACATAAACCACGATAATTAACCAGAAGGCCATCACAATAAGCCTCAATCTGGTCCACCTCCCTACGAACCATATGTCCCAAAAACTTGAGTTTCTCCATGAATGAATGTGCATACTCCGTTATAGAACCTGGCTTGGCAGTCAAAGCCCTAAACTCCTTCTCAATCAGCCTCAAATCTCGAGTTCCCACATACTCTTCCAAGAACTTCTCCTTAAAAGTACCCCAAGGCATCACGCTAGTACCTCGGGAGCCATTGACACCGTAGTAGCCCTCCACCAATTACAAGCATTCTTCTTCAGCATACGAGTTGCACACAAAACCTTCATGGCATCAGGACAATAACATGAAGCAAAGACCACCTCAATGTCTTCTATCCACTCCATAGCACCAACTGCATCTTGTGTACCATCAAAATCTTTAGCACCACATTTCTGAAAACTCTAATACTTAAAGTTAGTGGTACGAGGAGCAACCACTGCATGAGGTTCCACCACATTTCCCCCACCATTCACATCTGCAACAACATTTTCAGGAGCGACTTGCGACCTCACATTAGATGACTCAGCGTCATTAGAGCGATCGGAATAATTTCCCTCCGTGTGCTCATCCCTACGTAAGCTAGCTTCATTCCGATTGATAGGAGCATTACTTGTAGTAGCTCCCCCACGTTGACTACTAGTACGTATGTTAACCATGTTGTCTCCACGCAATGACGACGGTTAGCAAGAATTAAAGTGAGAACAAAGAGATTAAGGCTACACGACATCTACATAAATTGCATATAAACACAAACAAGCCTCAACCTACACTCTCACTCAATCCCAACCCGTCCTAAAGTACTTCATCTCAAAGCTAGGCACACCTACATAAGCCTAACTTATCCTACATCGGCTTAAGTCCAAAATCCTACGGTCATAGTCGAACTTTGGTTCACTTAAACCATTTCTCTGATACCAACTTGTAACACCCTTCATTTAAAAATATGGGGTTCCAAAAACTTTTCGCCTAACGGCGTTAAAATCAAGCGGAAGTAAACTTAAAAGTCCAAACCAATTAAAATCTGTTTGGTCTCCTTATTAAATGGTGTTACTTAGTAATATCATCAAAACAAGTCTAAATGAAAACCCGTCTGCTGCCCAACACAAAACAACCGACTACGTAATCAAGCAAACTTCATAAAAGACAAACATAAACAAATGTCTATAAAAGTTTAGCATCTATGGGTAGATAAGGTCCTCAACAAGCATTCTACCCAATTCCTCACTCTCCATTCTACGTCTTCCTCGGCTATGCTAAACCTGAGGGAGCAACACATTTCAAAAGACAAGTGTTAGCTAACGAATTAGCTAAATAAGATAACACTTAAGTTATAAAACATTTATCCATTTCAAACATAATGGAATTATATACTTCATTAAGGCACAACACACATTAAACATACTATCACAACAAATACATCATATTAGGATGAACCACCCTAAATGTTCCTATCCTGCATTACTTCATTTCACACATATAACCACATAACTGTAAGTGCATGATTCTGTTGACAACAGCAACAGCGATTTGATCAGTATGTTTATGTTTTGTAATATGTAATCATAGACTTATGTTATGTTTAAACTTGTTATTTGGACTTAGATAATGTGAATGATTACATATTGATCAGAGGTTTGGTATGTTTAATGTTTACGACTTGTATGGATATGATTATAAGTAACATACAGATACAAGTGATAAACTAGTCACGTTTTAAGTAATTAAAGTATACTTAAAAGATGACAAAAGAAAGTGTGTATAAACTCGTGCTACAGTAACACGAGTTTGACTAAACTCGTGCTACAGTAACACGAGTTTGTCTAAATACGTGGTCATCACGTGTTTAAGTATAAAACACGCGTTTGCTAATGGGCTTTGGGCTTTAAGGTATACGGTCCATAATTAGCACGCGTTTATGAACATTAAGTATAAATACTCACACTTAAAACGTAATTAAACGGAATTAATTAAGAGATTACGACTAAACTCTGTCAATTAAGCAAACCCGCGCGCGTTTAAGGTCTTAGGTTGTATTCACAACGAAAGACGATATTTCTATTAACCAAACAGGTTATTACGAGAGGATTCCGCACTCTCGTCATAACTATAAGCGTTCTCGTGTACGATCAGTCCACAAGGACCTACAAGTGGTATCAAAGCCAATAGATTTTTCAATCTGAAGGTTCGAGATCGCTTTGTTTGGCTTAATTTTGCCAAAAATCGTGCAAGATTTCTAATCGGAAAACACGTGTTTGTCCTTGTAACACGTGTTTGCTTTTTAACACGCGTTTGTATTTTAAACTCGTGTTAGTCTTTCCTTAACACGTGTTTGCTATTTAACACGTGTTTGTCTTTTAAGCTTGTGCTCGTGCTTAAACACGTGTTTATCTTAAACACGTGCACTGTTCACTCTCTGTTCTAATCACGTGTTTATTTCAAACACGTGGTACTGTTCATTTGTTTTAAATTCTTCTTTTGTCGTATTTCGATGATGTCTGGAATACCTACAGTTTCATCAAAAGAGGCCCAATACATAAATGCTTTAATTCTTCACGATCATGAAGTCGGGCGTACCAATTCACCCCCAAAATTGATAAGACTTGAAAACTTCTGGAGCTGGAAAAAACGTTTTGAATCCTATATTCGCCTTACTGATTTTAATCAATGGGTGATGATTACTGAAGGATATGAGTGGCCAACTCATGAAGATGCTCTTGGAAATGAGGTCAAATACAAGATTGGGGATATGTCTGAAGTATTGAAGAAAGAATATGCCATTGAAGGAAAGGCCTTGTCAAACTTAGAAATATGCTTACCTCGGGATGCAATTCATCTTCTCGGAGAACATAAGACCTCTAAAGGTTTGTGGGATGCTTTAAACGCATACTGTGAAGGTGATGAGTTGATGAAAAAGGGAAGAATTAAGCTGCTGAACAGACAATATGAAGTCTTTAATGGGTTGAAATCTGAAAGTTTAGATGATTTAATAACTCGTTTTAATCATCTGATTACTGAACTGGGATATTTTGGTGTTACATTTACACAAAATAAACTAGTAGATAAATTTTTGGATTCTCTGCCGAACAAATGGAATGACTTTGTGCATAGTCTTCAAGAAGAGAAAGATTATGAATCTTACACCCTGGCAGAGATTGTGTCAAAAGTAAAGAACAGGGAAATGAAGCGTAAAGCAAAGGATGAGCTTTCGGTTTTTCAACAAAATCCGAGTCTATATCATGCTAACACTGATAATCTATTGTCTTCATCGTCCTCTACTTCTGGAAGTGGAACTACTGCTCTTCTATCCACTGAAACCATTCATCCTGTTATGGATTCTGATGGAATTGCAGGTTACATGGTTTATGACAATTCGTCTTCAACTAAGAATAGCAGTGGATCAAGAAACAGTGGAAGTACAACTGTTCGTTCGATGCCAATGAGTATGCAATCTGCTGAAGGACGTATGCAAGTATTTGCTGCTATGTGTTCTGCTCATGAGGCATTTATCAATGGCAAAATTTCAGATCCAAGTTTGATTGATAAAGATTATGAACAAGTTGATCCTGATGATTTAGAGGAAATGGACTTGAAGTGGCAAATGGCTATGCTCACTATAAAGCTCGTCGTTTTATGCAACGAACTGGAAGAAATCTTGCATCTGACAAGAATAGAGGATTTGACAAGTCCAAGGTTAAGTGTTATAATTGTGACGGTTTTGGTCATTTTGCTAAGGAATGTCAAAGACCAAAGCGTTTTGATAATTCTACAGCTAATCGTCAGAATTACAATCAGGGAGGTGTCCAAGCTGGAAATCAAATTAAATCAGCCAAAGCTACAGAGCATGATGGAATGATCATTCAGGAACTTCCTACAGAAAATCAAGTTCAAAATCCTGAAAATGCCATGGTGGCAAGACAAGAAGATGGTACTTATCTTTGGACAAAGGAAAATGAACCTGAAAATGCTTTGCTAGCTGAGATTTATGATGAAGTAGCTAATGTGATTGATGACGGAAGTGCTGCATTTGATTATGCTCTCTACACAAGTGAAGAGGCTGCTGCTACTGATGCTGCATTACAGGTTTCTGATGATGAAAAGAATGCAGATGAAGCAGTGAAGTTTAAAAAGGCTGATAAGCAGATAGATGAATCTTCTGATAAGACAAGCAGCCAGAGTGATAATCAATCGATGAGCTCAAGTGCAAAATTGGACAAGGCTATTTCTACAGAAGCTGATGATTTTGATATTCCTGAAGGTATGACAATATCAGACTTTGTTGCATATATGGCTGACTGCGATGATCGAGAGAAACAGGTAACTTTTTCTTATTTGACTGTTCGTCGTATTTGTATGTTTGTTAAAGATTTGATGCAACAACATAGTATTGCCTCATCCAAGACTTTAGAGTTAACCGCTAGTTATGAAACTATCAGCAAGGAACGTAGTTCATTTTTCTCTAAGAACAGTGCTTTACTTGATCAAGAACGTCAATTTAAGAGTAGGATTAAGTCACTTGAAAATGATAATGCTGCCTTAAAAGACAAACTGAAAGAATCAATTTTTAGAGAAAATCTTGCAAATGAAAAGATAGTTTTTCTTTCTAGTGAAATTGGTAAGAAAGAAAAGGCTTTGGCTGATGCTAGGGTTACCATTACTAAGCATGAGACTACGTTAGCTAAATGGAGAGGAAGTGATTTAGTAGCTTCTTTGGGTAAACCTAGACATCCTAAGGATAAAACAGGACTAGGAGCTGATTACTCTGATGTAAGACCTCCTTTTAACAACAACTTAGACCCTGTTTATCCTGATTTGGCTGAGTCTGACTCTGCTAAGCCTGTGCTTACTGACTATCCTAAGTCATCCGCCTCCACTGAACCTAACCAATCCAAATTCATTCCTAGACAACTGAGGACCAAAAACCATGATATACCAAAGCTAAGTCAGAAGTTTGTCAAGAAAGGAATTCAGACTAGTTCAACTGAGATTAAGTATGTTACTGAACCTGAACCTAGTTTGACCAAATCATTCTCAACTTCACCTGTGGCTAAAAGAAATGATTCACCAAGATATATTTCTCCTCGAAATAGATCTGGTCAGTCATCACAAAATGCAAAACCAGGGAATCATCGACAGAACTACAATGACCGTAACACATCTCGTGTTCCACAAGTAAATAGACCATTTTCCCTTAACAGATCTCAATCAAGGGTTGAGAATAGACCTTTGCAGCATGTTCAGCAATCATCCAAGGCGCCTATTGGGAGCAATGGATATTGGACTGAAATGCTAGTTAAGGACGAGAATGGTAAACCCAAGTCTATAAAGGCTTGGGTTGTCCTTGATAACTGATCCACTTTTGTTTCATGTGCAGGGGCTACCACCAATCCCTATTAGTATTTGGTATCTTGATAGCGGTTGCTCCAGGCACATGACAGGAGACAGAAGACTTCTGTCTGAGTTTGTAAATATTAAAGGATCACATGTAAATTTTTGCTGGTTCCAAGGGCGGACAAATCACTGGACAAGGAGATGTCGTCGATGGAAACTTACTTTAAAGAATGTCAATTACGTGGAAGAACTTACTCATAATCTGATGAGTGTATCACAAATTTGTGACCGAGGAAATTCAGTTTTCTTCAACGAAAAAGCTGCATTCGTCTTGAAACCGGGTTTTGTTATTCCAGATGATTGGATATTGTTGACTGCTCCTCGTAAAAGAGACATTTATGGTTTAATGTTGGGAACCAAGAATGTACAGAAGGAAGTCTGTTTGTTGTCTAAGGCAAGCGAAAGTGATTCTCTCTTATGGCATAGAAGAATGGGACATCTGCATTTCCGGAAGATGAATTACATTGTGAAGAATGATCTTGTTCAAGGTGTTCCTAAAAAGAAGTTTGAATTGGAAGATAGATGTGTTCCATGCTTGAAAGGCAAACAACAGAAAAAGCCTCACAAGCCCAAGACACAAAATTCAATTGCCGCTCCTTTTGAGTTACTGCATATGGATCTCTTTGGTCCAGTAAATGTTAGGAGTAGAGGGGGAATGTACTACTGCTTGGTTGTCACTGATGATTATTCAAGGTTTTCATGGGTTTTCTTCTTAGCTACCAAAGATGAGACTACGGAGATACTGATTAACTTTTTCACTGAAGCTGAGAATCTCTACAATACGAAGATCAAACGAATCAGGAGTGACAATGGCACGGAGTTTAAAAATTCAGTGATGGATGTTTTCTGTTTGTCTAAAGGAATTCAACATCAATTTAGTGCTCCGTATGAACCTCAGCAAAATGGAGTTGCTGAGAGAAAGAATAGGACCTTGATCGAGACTGCCAGAACTATGCTTGCTGATTCAGGGCTACCAACTATGTTTTGGGCAGAAGCTGTGAACACAGCTTGTCATGTGTTAAATCGGGTGCTTACTGTTAAAAGGTTTAATAAGACTTGTTATGAACTTCTCAACAAACGCAAACCTGATTTGTCTGGATTGGAACCGTTTGGCGTTCCTTGTACTTTTCTGAAAACTTCTCCTCAACCAAAGTTTAATTCTAAAGTGGAAGAAGGTTTCTTTCTGGGATATAAACCGGGAACTCCCATTCGTCGTGTTTTCAACTCGCAGACAGGTAGAGTCGATCTTGGTACTAATGTCGTGATTGTAAGTTACAAACCTGCTACTCATGCTGGTTCTGAGTCAAGTTTTGCTTATGATAGTGTGTTTACTTCACTTAAGGGTCCAATCTCTTTTCCTGGTGTTCCTATTGATGAAAATGTTGATATTATTAGAGATCACTTGAATTATGATTCTGAGGTTACTCCCGTTGCACCTATTACTGCTGATGTACCACCACCCAGAGTTGTTCCTACAACTGAGGTTGGTCAATCCAGTGGTTCAAGTGATCCAACTAATATTCCACTACCAGATGATGACCCGCTTGACTCATCTTCTTCTTCTTCTTCTGAACCTGATGGAGAGTCTCCTACCCAAATTGTTCCGAATCTGGGTGATGATTTTCCAGGTCACAAAACTCCTCAACATAGAGCAACTAAAGATCATCCAGTTGAAAATATTCTTGGTGAAGCTTCAGCATCTGTCCGAACTAGAAATCAGTTAAATAAGGAGATGACTAGCTTATTTTGTGAAGTGAAGGATACAGGTTTAATTACTGAATGTTTATACTCATGTTTTATTTCACAAGAGGAACCCAAGAATGTTAAGATAGCACTTCAAGATCCATTTTGGGTTGAGGCTATGCAAGAAGAATTGGCCCAATTTGAAAAACTTGGAGTATGGGAATTAGTTGATGTGCCTAGAGGTATCGAACCAATTGGAACTCGTTGGGTTTTCAAATGCAAACGAGATGACAAAGGGATTGTTACAAGAAATAAAGCACGTCTAGTTGTTCAGGGTTTTGCACAGCGAGAAGGTTATGACTACAATGAAACTTTTGCACCAGTCGCTCGGATTGAAGCTATAAGGCTATTTTTAGCTTATGCTAGTTTCAAAGGAATAAAGGTGTATCAGTTGGATGTGAAGAGTGCCTTCTTATATGGAGAAGTTAAGGAAGAAGTATATGTTCGTCAACCACCTGGGTTTGAAGATCCAAATTATCCAAGAAGGGCATATCGACTGGATAAGGCTCTTTATGGATTACATCAAGCTCCAAGAGTGTGGTATGAGAAGTTGTCAACACATCTGTTGACAAATGGATTTACAAGAGGATCGATAGACAGCACATGTTTATCAAATGGCAGAAGCAAGATTATATACTTGTGCAAGTTTATGTAGATGATATCATTTTTGGTTCATCTGACATTAAGATGTGCAAGGAGTTTGAAATGAGTATGAAGAAGGAATTTGAAATGAGTGCTATGGGAGAATTAAAATTTTTCCTTGGACTGCAAGTTGATCAACGAAAGGATGGTTTCTTCATTCATCAGACTAAGTATGTCAATGACATCTTGGAAAGGTTTCAAATGTTAGAATCCAAGACTTATGGTACTCCTGTTCAGTTGAATCATGGTCTAGGAGTTTCTAATTCTAATGATACACTTGTGGATGCTACGCATTATCGGGCAATCATCGGCTCATTGATGTACTTAACTGCTTCGCGTCCAGATATCATGTTTGCTGTTTGTCTGTGTGCTAGATTTCAAGCAAATCCGAAAGAGTCACATTTAACGGCTGCAAAACGGATCCTCAGATATTTAAAGGGAACCCAAGGACTTGGTCTATGGTATCCGTTGGGAGGAACGTTTGAGTTTGTTGCGTACACTGATTCGGATTATGGAGGTTGTAACAATGATAGGAAGTCTACAACTGGCGGATGTCAATTCTTAGGAGGGAGACTTGTATCGTGGCAATGTAAGAAGCAGACATCTGTTGCTCAGTCTACTTGTGAGGCAGAGTACATGGCTGCTGGAAGCTGCTGTTCCCAAAAGAAGTTAATTCATTTGGAAAAAGTTATAACTGATGATAATCTAGCTGATCTGTATACTAAAGCATTTGATAAAACTCGCTTTGAAAAGCTGATTCTTCTCAATGGTATGAAGAATGCTGATTCGTATTAGCTCTCTCAAAGAACTATTTTTCTTGTATATTTTATTTTATTTTACTTGTGTCTAGTCTAAGTCTGTAAATAGCTAGAGTCATGAAAATACAAAAAGAATGTCTATTTTAAGTTTGTATATAATTAGTGTCATCAAAAATAAAAAAAAAAAAGGGGAAAAATGAGAAAAACAAAAAGAAAATAATAGAGTTTTAAGTTGATGCTCTAACGATTAGAAGTGAGGATATTTTAGCTTTTAAGCTTGCTTAATTATAATATAACTGCTTAGTTCAGTGACTACTTCTAAGGATGTATCGGTAGACACAAAGTACCGAAGGTTTCCCTGAATATTAAATGTTTAATAACCGTATTTGTGGGTAACATGTCAGCATATGGCCTTGAATATGGACTTTTCAAGTGAATTGTGCCATCCTTAAAACTTGAGAAAGATTTAGCATTTGGTTTGCGATTGGATGTGTTTGTAAACCATAGGGGGGATTCGCATGCATTCGTGTATGTCAATCTAAACAGAACAAAATGGGTTTTAGCTTCTAAAGCAACTATTAAAACCATCATGATCTCGATTGGCTAAAACAAAGTACCGAAGAATAAAGAAATAATGAAGAATAGTCAAGAAATATCATCGAAAATTCTGAAGTATCAAATTGCTGCACATCAATGAAGTTAATTTCAAAGAAGCAATGAAGAATAGCCAATTCGAATCATGCACTATACATCAAATGTGTTTGTTCTGACCTTTGATCGTAAGATCATTAACCATGGTGACTTCAAAAGTTGTAACGCTTATAAACACATCTGGTTAAGGACTTTAATGCTCTGTCGATCTTAAGTGTATGTTTGACTGTGGGATACACATCTACATTAATAATAATGTGACATGAGTAACTTACTAGGTTACATGGTGACTGTCCTTGGCCCAAGTAATACGAAAGTGTCACAAATCAAAGGAAACTGGAAGTACCGAGTGTTTAAGAGGACAACTATACCGGTAATCGTTGTCGAGTCACTGTTCATAACTAATAATAAGAGAACTATTTCTCACCTGCAGGCTTATGTAATTGCTAATCTGATCTAATCCGCAGAAACTTAGAATTTCTGGTAAATAAATAATGAGGTTTAAATTTAAAGTTTATTTTGTCTTTTAAATTTTCATTTCTGTATTTTAATCTTATGTGTCAAGTAGTTGTGTCAAAACTAGTTCTTATTGCACGAGAGAGTTAATAATCATCAAATGATTCTATTGTTCAGCTATATGGTCCTTAACTGGATTATATGAGTTTTTATTGCTTGAAGTATCATGTTAAAAGGTTGTTTTCTGATATGGACATTAATTTGTTTAAGTTTAAGAAAATGATCTTTCTGAATGTTGTTGCTTTGGAAAAGTCAAAATATAGTCAAGATTAGTTTGATATATTTTTGAGATTTCAATTTGTTTTTGGTGAAAGTGCCTTAGGACCGATCGATTCAAGAATTTGTTGTTTTTGGTGAAAAGATATGCTTGACAATGATTCTTGACTGACCATATGTTTTCATTTCGATATTTTCTTTGCATGCTTAAAATAATGTTATCTGTTGATATTGATGCATTGATGAGTTTTCTTTAAGTGTGCAGGACTTTCGATATTGGAATTGTGTGTTTGTCCAAAGTTGTTAAAAAGTATCTGACCTGGTATCATTAGTTAAGGGGGAGTTTGTTTTTGCAGGCTTTCGATTGCTAATGATTATCGGTGATTGAATTGAGTCCAAATCAAGTCCTGGTATCGTTGTTTTCAAATGTCCGTTACTTCATGGTTTTATACATCACATTAATTTGTTGTGTAAGATTACCAAAGTTTATGTAATGGTTTTTCAGTTGATACAGGTATATCGTACAGTCAAGATTCTCAGGTTTGATTGTTAAAATTTTATCTGCTAATGATGACTTGATTTTCAGGGGGTTCAATCATTGAGTTTTCATACAGGTTATCTTTATCCTGTGTGTGTTGGCTGGTTAATCAGGTTTGATGGTAAAGGGTATGAAAATTCTCTAAGTGTTGATTGAAAATGTGGTTGAGTGTACAGGTAACACGCGTTTAATCATGTGCTAATCTACTCCACGTGTTTGGTTTTGACCACGCGTTTGGAATTTTCCTTCACGTGTTTGACTGTGTACAGCGTGTTTGGAATTGACCACGCGTTTAGGTGACTACACGGGTTTGACCTTTGTTCAGTGTTTGCCTTAAGTTAAACACGTGGTTGACCTGGTTTGACCACGCGTTTGGAAAATAACGTGTTAACAAAACCTTTTCAACACGCGTTTGGTAAATACACGCGTTTAACCTTATTCACACGTTTACCATTGATCACACGCGTTTACCCTTGTAACACGCGTTTGAAGAATGGGTACACGCGTTTACCTTTGTTTGCACGCGTTTACCATTATTCACACGTTTTTACCATTGTAACACGCGTTTGAAGAATTTGTACACGTGTTTAGGTCTTTTTGGCATACTACACGCGTTTACCTTGATTACACGCGTTTACCATTGATCACACGCGTTTACCATTGTAACACGCGTTTGAAGAATGGGTACACGCGTTTACCTTGTAACACGCGTTTGAAGAATGGGTACACGCGTTTACCATTATTCACACGTTTTTACCATTGTAACACGCGTTTGAAGAATGTACACGCGTTTACCATTGTAACACGCGTTTAAGAATGTACACGCGTTTACCTTGTAACACGCGTTTGAAGAATGTACACGCGTTTACCATTGTAACACGCGTTTGAAGAATGGGTACACGCGTTTACTTTAACACGCGTTTACCATTGTAACACGCGTTTACCATTGTAACACGCGTTTACCATTGTACACGCGTTTACCTTGTACACGCGTTTACCTTTGTTTGCACGCGTTTACCATTATTCACACGTTTTTACCATTGTAACACGCGTTTGAAGAATTTGTACACGTGTTTAGGTCTTTTTGGCATACTACACGCGTTTACCCTACTACACGCGTTTACCATTGATCACACGCGTTTACCATTGTAACACGCGTTTGAAGAATGGGTACACGCGTTTGAGACTTTAACACGTGTTTGCAACCAGATTCAAAAAATTTCCTAAGTTTTATTGTGCAGATTTATTATTGCTAAATTTTTGATTATTGCACTATTGTTTTTGCTTTACAGCAATGGCAGGAAATCCGAGAAATTTTTTCTCCACACACAATCAGTTGATTGATTTGTCAAGAGATCGCAGAAATGTGGAGTTTCATGGGTTGCTTCAGTATTTGGAACGATCACGTATTCATTTCGTGATCACTCACAATCCAGTCTTATATCAAGGTTATCTGCATCACTTTTGGAACAATGCGTCTGTAAGGGTGGTTCAAGCGCAGCGTGCACAAGGGGATAGAGCTGCTGTCCCTAGGAGTGTTAGGTTTCAGACCACTGTGGCGAATCAGACTTTTTCTTTCTCTGCTGCTGATTTGAGAGAGATATTACATTTGGGGACTGTTGAAGAAGAGAATGGTCCGATAGAGTTTGAAGAGACCTTGGTCAGAGGATGTTTTGGAAGGATGGGACATGCAACGCCTGGTGCTAAATGGCCGATTGCGAAGGCAGGTTTTTATGGTCAATGGAGGTTTTTGGCGCATGTATTGATTGTGGCGATCAGTAACCGACATGCAGGTTTTGATCAGCTTAATAAACAAGTAGGCTCGCAGATGGTGGCCTTGACATTGAATCGCCCATATTCATTCTCGGGTTATTTCTTTGATATTTTGAAGACCCAGATTACTCAGACAGGGGCGCAGAGGTTTATGATGTTGCCAAGGATAACGATGGCAATCATTAATCACTTTGTACAGAATCTGCCAGTCTTGGAGGATATATATGACATTGTTTCTCCACCAACTCGGATTTGGTCAATGATGTTAAAGATTAAGGAGAATTATCCAAATCCTCAGAATGTGCCATTGTTTGGACATTTGATCAATCCTAACTATCGAGCTCCGGCTGTTGGATGGGAAGATGAAAATGAGGTTGAAGAAGGAGGAAATAATGATGCACCACCTCCACCACCACCACCACGACCTCAAGTTCAAGTTCCACGTGTGGTTCCACGTCAACGACAACGACAACGACGGGTTCGTCCACGGGTTCAACCACAGGCTCAGCCTGAAGTTAGGCAAGTACAAGCTGCTGATGAAGAGGTTCAGGCAGCTAATGAAGCGTTGGAAGATCTGTTAGATCAGGCAGCAGGTGCTAATCCCGAAGTTGGTGAAGCGTTTGTACATGCTGCATTGGATCCAGATGATGTTATGGCACAAGTGGATAATTTCCAACCGTTGGATAATCTGGAGTTGTTCATAGAGTCTAATGCTGAAAGAGATCAGGAGCTGGATCGCTTATTGGAGGATGTAGATGATCAGCTGAATTATGTTAGGGCTGATGTTGATCGGGCAAGTGGTTCTTCTTCTGTTGAGAGAGGGTTGAAAAGGGTTCGCACTGAAGAGGAAAGTGAACCAGAGGAGGAGGAGACTCCTTTGATTAGACGCAAGAAAGCGCCTCGATCGGGAAAGGTTCTACCGGCTCATTTGGCTGCAGCATTTGAGACTTATAGACAACAAGAAGAGTCTGAGCAGAATGAGGTGACGGAAGGATCACTTCCTGAGCGAGATGAGGCTTCAGTTGCTGTAACTCAATCTGAATCTGTTCAAGTCTCAGTTACTCAATCTGAATCTGTTCAAGTATCAGTTCCTCAAGTTACACAAAGTGCTTCGTTTCGGCCTGTTGTTCCTATCAGCACTGTGTTTACTACTCTTCTACGTCCACTACAACCGCCTATGATTGGTCGACCTCCAGTTTCTACACAGTCTACTACTCGATCTTTTGAAGCCAGACCAACAGTTGAACCTGCGCATATCATGACGACTCAATTTAAGGTGAATCATTTGGAGACACGAGTTATGTCGTTGGAAGCTCAAATGAAGTCTATGCAAGGGTTAGTTGGGAAGTTAGTTGCTGAGTTGGAAGATGAAAAGCGTCAAAGTGCTGAACTCAGGGGAGACACCATTCCAAACAGAGTCAGAGATTGCTGGTATAGCTGGTGCTAGTACATCTGGGACTCAGAAAGATTCAGGAAAAGCTGTGATGGTGGCTCCGGATGTAGTTATTGATGATGATTCCAATTCAGGTAACTCAAATTCTGATTCTACTACCAATAAGTCTTCAGAGTCAGAGTTGCACCCATTAATAGTGCATAGACTAGAGAAGAGATTGGGATATGATTCACAAGCTCATCTGAGAGCTATGGCAGATTTTATGGATCCTGATGATTATCATGATCCAGGATCATATAAGGATCAAGTAAAAGAGCAGTTAGGGTTAACTTGTACATCTTCAGAGTCAGAATCGGATTCGTCAGATTCAGATTTTGTTTTTGAACCTTAAGAGATTAATAATTTGTGTACTTTAAATGTAAATAAGATAAAAATTATAAGATAAATATTGGTGTACTCAATTGTTACATTATATTTATGATATAGTTTATTTTATTTATGCTATCTTTTATGTCTTAATGTTGTTTGTCTTTGCATATTTGAAATATTTGAATTTTTAAATTTCAGATAAGCTTCAAAAGATAGATGCAGGTACATCTGAGGTTCGAAATGATGATTCTGAAAATGATGAAAGTTTGGAGGAAGGTGAAGTGAATCCTGATTTGGACTGGGATAATGTTCTTCAAGATGATGATTTTGTGCAACAACAAGTTCCAGATGATCAACAAGAGATTCAAGCTGAGCGAGTTTTTATTCCAAGTTCAAGAACTCTACACTTTACGGTTTTTACCAAAGTTGGGGATGATGAAGATGGAATTACTCTAAGCTGGAATATTGAAGATTCGAAGGAATTTGATGTGACAGAATATCCAGTGCCAAGTAGGGATGAAGATCACTTACATCAAATCGATAGAAAGATACCGGCAAGAGGATTTGTAGGAGAAGGTATGAAACCATCAGTCTTTTGGGATTTTATTAGTGATCGAGATGCTCATAAGTATGTCACTACTATTTTGAGTTGGTTTTTCGATGATGAGCTGAACTTGTTTATTATTAAAAGAGATGATGGTTGTCAGTACTTAAAGCCGATGAAAAGATATTTCAAGAGCCTTAGTGAATCTGATTTAATGGATTTAGGAAGGAAAAGGCTGGTTAATCCAAGTGGAAATGGGTATGCAACTTACTGGAGTAAGAAAGTGCAAGATGATTACAGGAAAAGATTTTATGATGATTTTGATAAAACCAGTTTGTTCATAATGCCAAGATCCTTAAAGAAAGTTACGAAGGATGATGGAACTATTGAATTTGTTCAAAGATCGATCAAGCGTGTATTGAAGGTTCCGGTAAAGAAATGGCCTCAAGATGTATTGAGTACACTTGATCACTGGGAGATTCATAATAATACTGGTGAGGCGTTGATGTATGGAGATAAGAATAAGAGGGTTATTTTGTTGCGCACATATGATCCTATGCAGATCGTGAATCTTTCCAGAGATGATCAACGAAGGTTATACGACACTCAGTGTTTGTTTATTCCTTCATGGACTACTGAGGAAAGCAGATACAGGAAGATTTTGCGTATTTGTTTACATGCTAATATTCATGCGAATAGCAGGAGATTGTTATTTGATGGATAATGTTTTTACAAGACTGAAGAAATCGTGTAGCTGATGTCAAGGGGGAGACTGTAAGTGCATGATTCTGTTGACAACAGCAACAGCGATTTGATCAGTATGTTTATGTTTTGTAATATGTAATCATAGACTTATGTTATGTTTAAACTTGTTATTTGGACTTAGATAATGTGAATGATTACATATTGATCAGAGGTTTGGTATGTTTAATGTTTACGACTTGTATGGATATGATTATAAGTAACATACAGATACAAGTGATAAACTAGTCACGTTTTAAGTAATTAAAGTATACTTAAAAGATGACAAAAGAAAGTGTGTATAAACTCGTGCTACAGTAACACGAGTTTGACTAAACTCGTGCTACAGTAACACGAGTTTGACTAAACTCGTGCTACAGTAACACGAGTTTGTCTAAATACGTGGTCATCACGTGTTTAAGTATAAAACACGCGTTTGCTAATGGGCTTTGGGCTTTAAGGTATACGGTCCATAATTAGCACGCGTTTATGAACATTAAGTATAAATACTCACACTTAAAACGTAATTAAACGGAATTAATTAAGAGATTACGACTAAACTCTGTCAATTAAGCAAACCCGCGCGCGTTTAAGGTCTTAGGTTGTATTCACAACGAAAGACGATATTTCTATTAACCAAACAGGTTATTACGAGAGGATTCCGCACTCTCGTCATAACTATAAGCGTTCTCGTGTACGATCAGTCCACAAGGACCTACAATAACTGCTTTCTACATTTAACTGTTTTTCTACGTTTTGACTGCTTTACTACATTTTAACTGCGTCAATGTGTAACATAAGTTACACCCGACTAGATGACAACCATTCAGTTGAACATCAAACGTCGTTAAGGAATGGCAAGCCAATCCCGAGTAATCCGTATGCACAAGAAAAATGAGGGCAGGTCAGACCCCTCGTATTACTCAACTGCATCAAAAATGACCATGTTGCAAAGAGCCACCCAAGCAACCTACGTCAACGCACTTAGCCGGGCTAGGGCAAGTACGGGTTAAGCTTAACACTTTCCTGCATCAAAGTTTAACGAGCTCGATCCTGCATTATTTAGTTTAGGTGACTGCTTTTACATTTTGGGCCCTTAAACATGCACGTGTCATGGAAACTTAACAAGTCTAGTGAACTAGATGAGCAAGCCATATAATCATGCACAAAACAACATAGACTACATCACACTGCTTTACAACATACTGCATATTACTTCATATCAAAACACTACATTATACTTCATACATAACACTACATCATACATCATATCATAACGTGGACTACATTACATATCATAAAGGACTGCATTTCAGGTCTCAAAGGTCAACTACATAACCCATAATACCTCCCGTGTAACCCCGTATACCCATAAACAACATAAGGTACCAATTGGGAAGTTATAATTATGAAACCATTCTTTTTGTTGAACCCTCAGCGTGTCAAAAGTAGTGTATCTTACCTTTTATGGGCTCACAACAACTTAAAGTAAGCTTACGGTGCTTGATACGTACTCCCAACAACCTATAATGAAGCATGAATGATCTAAGCATCGAATGGCAAAACTCAGCAAAAATACACTAGGTGTTCCGCACCTAGGTGATGGGTGCGCCGCACCCCCCAATGACTACCATTAGGTGTGCCACACCTGAACACAACACCTCCCCATAGAACAAGTCAGTGCGCCGCACCTCCCACATGGGTGCGCCGCACCTGCTGCTGGACGGGAAAAACCCATTGTTTATCAATCCTAAACGAATTCCAACCCACTCCACACCCCATGAACGACCAATAAACATAAAAATGGCCTATTTCAAGCCTATTTACTGCTATGAAAACATTAATTGATTCAAGGCTTGATTTCAAACATTATGGTGATATTTAATCACCCGAGAAACACGTTTAATTATTAACAAAACACCATTAAACCAACCCAAACCCTAAAACTCAAAAGGGATTGGTATGAATGAATTCATGAGTCAATAATCAAAGGAAAACACTCACTATACCTGAAGATAACAAAAGGGAACGCAAAAGACTCGATCAATCACCCTTGTATCACACGTTTTGAAGGATTTTCGGCTTAGAAATTGATAGGGGATTAGGGGGCAGCTAGGGCTTGAGAGGAAAAGTGATATTATCAGTAATGAATGACTAATGATCACCCTTAGGACCCTAAACCCGTTTTTGACTTTCACACTATGTCAAAACTGGTCCATAAGCTTCCAAACACTACATTACTAGCCCAAAACTCCTTTATGGACTATATACTACTTATGGAATACTTTGAACACCTCAAAAGGCACATAACTACATCCTTAAACACATTACTACGTCAATCAATAAGACATTTAAATCTCCCACGTATTCTACATTAACTACATAGAAGCATTAAATCTAACATAGACTTAACGAACACATTATGTTGACTTAACGACTCTAGTCAAATGTTAAATAAAAGTTTGGGATGTTACACCGGTCATCCTATCATTGAGGTTTCTGAATGCCCTACTAGCGGGGAGAATTTTGATCAGCCTACGGATGAGCAGGGCACTGTTGCTGGTGGTCTTAAAAGTAGAAAGAAGACTTCCGCAAAGAGGCCCAACGTGTCCTCGTCCAGAAAGAGGGTCAAAAGGTCCGACGAGGCAGGTGAGAGTGCTGGTATGTGTTCTATAAATGGTATCCCTTTCTTTCCATTTTCTTTTCTCCTTGTCTTTATACGTATGTATTTTGCAGAGTTCAATCCTTTTCTTCAGGCTCCAGATGGTCAGTCGTGTCGTCAAAGTATTGGATCTATTGCTCCTTCTGAATGGAACTCTAAGCTGATGAACATGGACTTGGCAAGGCTTTCTGGGTTGTTTAATGAGTCTTCTTTTTGTGCCTCCATGATTGGAAATGCTTTAGATTCGAGGTTGTGCGAGCTTTCGGAGGACTCGGGTCCCTCGTGTGGACAAATTGAAAGGTTGAAGCGGAGAAGCTGTCGTTGGAGTTTAAGGTGTCTGAGTTGGAGGTAAAGTTGGGTGGATTGTCTACAGAGCTTGAGTCTGTTCGTGGTAGTGTCCGAGCTAAAGGAGATGAGATCAATGTCCTGAAGGAAGAACTGGCTGTTAAGGACACTCTGTTGGGTCATCATCGTTCTGCTTTCGTGGATCTGAAGGAGAGGTACAAACGACTTATTGTTGATGTTATTCCTCATGTTTGCAAGTCTTTCTTGAATGGTCTTGAAGTTGGTAGGAGGATCTCGGATTTGTGTAATGCAAATAGGATGGATGCTGAGTCGGAGTTTCTTCGTGTTCTTGCTGCGGAGGGTCGCCTAACCGTTAATGGTTCCGATCTTGCGAAAGATACCGCAGGTCCATTGAACAGGTCAATGAGTGAGCTGGAAGATGTACACTCTCTGTACCTCCGTGCTATTTCGTCAGATCCTGAAGCTTCTCCTACCCAACTGTTACAAATTCCCAATGCCTAGATAGTCTCTGATATTTGAACTTTTCTATCCATTGACATGTCTGTTGCTTTTTGTTGGATTTTGATGGTTGTTTTGCAGATTAATTTTTTTTCTTTCTCTTTAGTATCTTCGACTAGTAACCGTTTTCCATGTATACAGCCTATATTTGGATTATCTAATGGCGTGCCTTTTCAAGATGCTGATCAGGATATCTATTGGCTTTTGCCTTTGCAAGACTATTCCGTAAGGCTGAGATTTTCACAAGATTTGCCTGGCCAAGGCTTTATCTGTGACATAAACTGGGCTTTTATCTTAGTCAAGATTTATCCACAGTGTTGCTGACTTTTTGGTGTCTTGTGACAGTCGCCTTATGATGTTATTTGTCTTATGGCAGTCGTCTTATGACGTTTTTTGCTTTATGGAAGCGTTATCGGGCGTCCCCTGAACTTCTCATAAAGTCTTTAATACATGTATAATTTACGCGCGCGTTTTATATTTTGATCGATCCTTGAAAGCTTTTATTTTTGTAAAAAAATAATTGACAGGGGGTCACTACATAGTAAGGTCCCGAACTGCTCAGCTTTCGTTTACTGATCCATGGTGGTCCGGAATCTTCCTTGTTCCGTTTACGAAGCGAGCAATTATCTGGGTACGGCGTTATTAGCCTTTTCATCTGTTGGTGTTGCTCCGTGTTTTCTCCAGATGGGGGTCCGGTAATTGGAGTCTTATCCCCGAATTGCCCCGTTAAGTTGCATGTAGTTCCCTTATTGTTGGTCAATCTGGCAATTCTTTGGATTCTGATCTCCTTTCGGTCTTTTTTGGGAGGCCTTCGGTATTGGTGACTCCTCCTGTGTAACGGGGATTTGCGCCTGCGGAGGGTTCTCCGGCGGGTTTCCTATCCTTGCTTTCGACGTTTCTCTGTTTATCCTCCTCTCCAGGTGTTGTAGTTTCCCGGCGGTTATTGCGTCCTCTATGGCCTGTTGGAGGTTTCGACACGAGTTCGTGTCGTGTCCATAGTCTTTGTGAAATGCGCAATATTTTTCCCGGTCCCTTTTTCGGGTTGTTAACTTGGGTGGAGCTGGAAACACTCGCGCTATCGGCTCCGTTGCGAGGATGTCCTTTGGTGATTTCGTTAGCTTCAACAATATTATTTTCTTGCCTTCCTTTGCTGCGCTTCCCCACCTCGGATTTTTGGTGGGGTCTTCGTTTTCACTGCCCCAGGTCTCTTTTCCTTTTACCAGAAAATTTTTTTGTCCCAGTTATTCCCTTGGCATTAATCCAGATGTGGGCCTGGATTATGAGCTGATTGTATGTTTCGGGTAGGTTTATCGTTAGATGTTCAACTAACTCTAACACTCGAAGCCCATGGATGAGTCCGGATATTTTCTGACTTTCAGGCAAAAAAACAAAAAAAAATAAAATTGTAGATTTAAAAGAAAAAATCAAAGAGAAAATCAGGCAACCCACTTATCTCTTGGGTTTCGTGTGTATACCTTGCAATGAAGTCCCTAAGCATTTCCTCGCTTCGGCGTTTTATATCGTGCGCTGCCACATGTGTTTTCCGATGTTTCTTCTGTGTGTTGAATCGTGATTTATACTCCGTTTTTAAGCTAGTTGAAGACTTTTCTTGCACTTTGAACTTGAATTCTTGATATGTTGTAAGAATGATGATATAGATGATGAAATTTGTTATTGATTTACTTGAAACAACATGTATTGATCTTGGATTTAAAGAGGGAGAAGAGTAATTTGCTCTTGCATGTGGTAGTTAGAGAGAGAAAAAGAGAGAAATGAATGAATGAATGAAGAATGAAGGAGGTGGGGCGGATAGCGTTGGGTTACTTGGATGGGTTGCGTTGGGTATAACCCATGGATAGGATCCATTTTCATTTTACTAGTTAAATTAGATGTCATCTAAATGAAAGTCGATTTGCACTAACTAATGACCTCAATTAGCACATAAATTTTTAATTAACAATAAATTGACCCATATGAACACATTGCACTCAATTGAACCACAATTTGCACTTGAACATATATTGATTAACTAAAACTTAATAAAATGTTCACATAGTCAAAGGGTCAAGAATCACGATTGTTACAAAATCAGTCTTGTCAAACATGGGTGGTCAGGTTGAAGAACCATTATCAGTGTACATAGATTGAGACATATTTTAAACCAAAATAAAAGTTAAATGAGAGGGATCAAGTTAAGTGTATTACAAAACCCCTGCTCTGATACCACCTGATAGGTCCCCAAGGAGATAACAGGATGGTTTAAGATGTCTCAAAGAGTTGTAGAGGGGGGTGAATACAACTTTTTAAACTTATCCATCCTGAAAACACTTTTTAATGCGGAGTGTAAATTATCTTAAAGTGTTTGTCCATATTCAGCTTGATATTAATGAAACAGTAAGTAAATGAATAGAATATAAAGACAATAAAGTAAAGTGCAGTCCAAGAACAAAGTGCAAGCTGATTTTCAACTAATTCTTTTATTCAAGAATAAAAAGAATTACAAGTAGTTGTGGAATAGATTAGCCTACAAATCTAACTACATGGCTAAATAGCAAGTTACAACTTTGTTTATTAACTCTACTAGCCCAAGCTGAGTACAACACAGATCCAAGCTGATAGCTTTAATCGTTGTGAGAGTTAATGTTGTGGATGTACACATTCTTGAGACTCTAAGGTTGGTTTATATAGGCATCAACCATGCCCTGGATGCCGTCCATTATCTTCCACGCGTCTTGATCTAATGGCTTCTGCTTGATCAGTACCTGGTGATAGTGACATTGTCCTTTTTGTTCCCCATAGCCTTACCAAGGTTTATCGTGCAGTCACATGTATAATGGACACCTCAAAGAATGTTTACAAACACCAACTGGCACTTTAGAATGTCCTATCTAATGCTTGAGAGCATATAGATGTACATTTGGAACAATTGTCAGCTCAGAAGCTCTTTGCAGCCCAACTTCTTCTTTGTGAGTCTTGATTATCATGCCAAGTTCAGGAGTTTCAATGATTTGGCCTTCCATTGGATTTGCAATTTCAGGAGGCAAACTGAAATTGAGCTTATCCATCTTTTCACCATATCCAGACTTTTGAATCTTCATGTGCAATTGTCTTCTTTTGAGTAAGTCTTCAATGGTTACTTTCTTTTTCTTTGTTCTTTTGAGACCAGGCACAGTCTCATCTTCATCAGCTTCAGAATGATCTTCAGGAGCAAATGGTTGTGGTAGTCCAAAAGTGTCAATATTATAATTGAACATTTTTAAAGGTTTTGTAAGTATATATTGTATACTTAAAATATATACTTACGAAAAATAATTTTCTCTTTTCGTCATCAACTTGAGAAACTTTTTAAAATTTCATCATTAACTAATTAAAAATTTTCAACATATTATTTATAATTTTTTTCTTTATAAAATATTAAAAACTGTATGTTAACTTATATTTTTAATGAGTATATAAATCAAGATATTAAATATTTATATAAAACTATTTTTAAATAATTTAATACAGTTATTTAAACCCACCATATGTATATATGATATTATCTAATAAGTAAGTTAAATACTTAATTATATAACAATGTCTATAATCTTTGAATATATAAAACTTTAACATGTAGTCATTTAATATTAATCAGACTCATCTAATTCATATCAATTCATTACAAAATATTTAACGTTTATAATTTTTTGTGTCTACCGTGTATATATGAAAAATATATACTTTAATTAGCTGTTAACCAATCAAAATATTTGATTTTACTAAATAACTATAATCTTATACCCAATATTTAATATGATTAACAAAAGGCAACGACGAATTTTACATAATTTTATGTTTTAAGTTCATAATTTTTTTCTAATTTTATTAATACAATTCATTATTTAATATTATTTTTTATTTATCTCAAACTCTATCTTTTAATTCGATCATGAATCTCAAATATTGTTTTTCAATCAATATTTTATTTTTAATTTTGTAAAAAAATGTTGATACATTGTTTTGAATAAAAAATAAGGGTATAATAATGCTCATGTAAATTGTTATTAACATTTTTATCAAATATTGGTTTGTACTTACAACGTCTCGTTTTAAGTTGATAATAAGCAACAAATATCAAATCAAAAAAATATAAAAAAATATTATCTACAAAAAAGTATTGAAAAATTATATACGTTCAATGTTTTAGAATTATAATCTTTTATTTTTGTACCTACATTTTTGACATTTAAATTTACAAATTCAACAATAAACCTATCTTAAAGATGTTATAAAAAAATCGGTGTATTTGACACGGGTGTAAATCTAGTAAAATACTATTTTATATTGGTCAAATATGAAAAATATATATCGAGAAAAGGAAACGAACTACCAACTGGATGACTAACGTACTTTTTCTATTGTACACGGTTGCCCATTATACTTTTTTATTGATGTATTGTAACACCCCAACAAGGCGGAAACATGAGATATCACAAGAAAAGCACAACACGACATGGAAATTAAGTAGAGTAACACTAAATGCATAAAAAGGATTAGACAATCCATACAATTCAATTCAAATGCAAGTACCAGATCGTACAAAAATGCATAAGGAGCATGACCATCAAACGTTTACAAAAGATAGTAGAAAAGATGGAAAATGATCCTAAGCATAACCCTTAATCGGGAACTATGAATCACGGATCCAATAAGTAGTCCAAGTCCAATCCTAGCATGCAAACAATAAATCAATCATCCAATACGTATCTGGTTTACCTGTTCACCTGAAAAGTATACTAAAACGGGTCAACATAAAGTTGGTGAGTTCGTAGGTTTAAGTAATGAAAATCAAGTGTCGGGATATCAACCGTTATCGATAAGTGAGGATTAGAATACCACGTCAAAGAAACCCTAAAAGGGTTCACGTCACCACAAAACGTCAACGTCTCAATAATCGTCAATATACATAATAACGTCATAATATGGGTTCAACAACCCGTATCGCGGTTATGATCATGTCGGGTGTGGATTCGTCAATCCACTGTCACGTCTTACATAATATAATATAATATACGTCATCATATCGTCATAATATGGCCACGATTATACCGGATGTGGACTCGTCAATCCACCGTCACGTCTTACATAATATAATATCACGTATTTCGTCACATATAAACGTCTAATAACACGTATCACAATCAAACAATTAGATATCTAACGTCTCATTTCATATCAAAACAAATTGTATCAACCGACAAACGATTAAACGACAAGTACACTTTCCACCCCAAATAAAGTAAGCATAGGGGCTACGAAACTCACCTTTGCCTAGTAATAACAACTTTAAATCGAGCTATAAGTGTCCGATGATAGCCTCGTGTTCACCACCTAATCATAATATTTAACATGTATATTAATATATATAACGACACACTTTTCTTTTAGTTTGAGTATTCGACTTTGAACCCTCCAAACAACTCGAATTGGACATCATAAGAGAAATGAGGAATGACCCGAAAGAAAGCCCCGCACCTCATTAAGATCATATTGGCATACTCCCTCAAAAAAAAAAGCAGACCCCATTGAAGGTGTGATGGGCGTACAAGACGCCACCCAAGAACATGCAGTGTAAGCTACGCCCTTGGAGCCATACCAGACGCTCAGCTACAACACCACTAGCGTCCATTACGCCAAAGGTGGGCGTTAGAGACGCCACACCAGAAACAAAACGTGCAGTAGCAGTTCAACTCATTTTCGACCCAAAAATGCACCAAAACCCTGATTTAGCTTACAAATCGGCATGGGAAGGTTTAAGAATCGTTTTAGGACGTATTTACACTACAATAAACGAAACCCACTTTGATTTACCATGCCATAACCTAAATTCCGAATTCAAAAATCCATTTTGACCTAATTTGATAACCAATTAAGAAGCCTAAATTAGCCAAAATCGGTTTTGACTCAGATTTTGACTTGAAATCACTTGAGTTTGACTAGTGACATGATAATAAGCATAAAACATTGATATTGAGACAAGTTAACTTACCAAAAAACTTCACCAAAGATGGAAACCCGAATTCAGGCTTTAAAATGGTATTTCTTGCACTTTAAATTCCCAAATTTTGATACGATGATTACTTGATAATGAAGATGAATAAACTAACATAAATCCAACTTGAAACACATTAAATGAAGTGAAGATTTAGAGAGTGTGAGTGTTTTGGGTCTTGCATCCAATGAGAAGAGACCGGGAGAGAAGATAAGGGTAATGAAGGTGAGTGAGTGGATGAGAAAGAGAGAGTGTAAGAGTTTGGGGGAAATGGGTAGGGTTGGGTCAACGGGTCGGTCATATGGGTCAACGGGTCGACTCAATTACGTTCTCTAGTCAAATATTAAATCGTCTTACGTCACAATTAAATCAATACGACCATCAAGCCTCGTTTAGCATATTACACGTTATTAAATCGTCAAATAACGCTTCAAGTAATTCGACTAACTAAATTAATTAGTCTCTAGCACGAATAAGTCAACAGGTCAAGTAATAAAAATTTCATTTAAATCATGAAATTACATCGCATTTAGTCACATTTAAACAAGTCAAATTACGCAAATGTTACATGTAAATTACCCACAAACTTATAAATACATTTATTTAAGGGTTTAGGACGGGTTGGATAACCATTCAGAAAGAAGCGTTGAAACAAGAGCGAAAAATAAGAGTTGCATGTAGGGCCATAGGGGTGATGAAAATGTGAGCCGGCCAGCCGATAAAACCTGTTGAACCAGCCCAAAAAAGTCCGAACCAGATGTGTTAAAACATGATCTGTCCATGGGTTTAACTTTTACGTAAACCGGTCCTCACTCCGGGCCCGGGCTAACAAGTTAAAAAACGGAAAAACCCGACATGCATTGTACACAAATCTGAGTTGGTTTCCTATTTCTACACATTACATGATGAGATCAGTTGTAGTGGTAATATGTTTTTAACATAAGGTAATGCTTTTTGAATGTGGCTGATAATACTAAAGTTATAAAACACCTATATATGTTAGTCGCAAAATTATTATTGTACGAGTATCCAGTACGAGTAATTAATATAGAAACATGATTAGGAATGGTATTTCCTACTCTTCTGTGAACGAGTATACCTCTTCAAGACTTCAAACATGTCTACATTTACATTTATGTATGGGTTAATCGACCCGACTTCTAAACGGGACTGAACACGGTCTGTGAAACATGTGATGGACTCGGTTCACTTTTGTAGTAACTTTTTGTTTTCAGGTCTGGCCACGTTCAGGCCCATGATCACCCCTAGTTGCGCGGCTGAATACATGAATTTCGAAGAATGAGAAGCTGCTAAACTTTGACCGTTACCGAATGGATCATGAACAACTGAAAAGGTGGAATACTATAACTATCTTCTATTTGATTTTCCCTTCAAATAGACGGTCGTTTCATTGTTTAGCCAAATATGGTTTCCAGGAATTATATCATACTTTTCTCAAAGGAAATCAAATGCCTGAAAACATATATACTAGAAAGACCACCAGAGCTTTAAAGTAAGACAAATGTCATGATCATGCTCATTACAAGTACGAAAAAAAAAATAATCAAATGAGGAGATATTTCAAACAGAATTGTGATCCCAAATGACAGGCTACCTAGTTTGAAATTGAAGGCTTGGAGATGAACTCAAGATACTCCTTCTTGGCCTCAATCTCATCACATGACGCAGAGTTGTTATCCGAGAGCCACGTAGTTGTTTCATCAATTGCATACTTCAAGTCCTTCAAGACATCTGGGGGCAGATCATTTCCATTAACCTTGTTCCTTAAATGATATAAACAATCCTCTAAGGCATTGTATGCATCCATTTTCTTGTACTCCTGATCTTCAATTTTAAATTTCTCTGCATCGTCAATCATTTTCTCAATCTCTTGCTTCGACAATCTTCCACTGTGATTGGTAACAATAAGTTTTTTAGTCTTACCAGTTGATACCACCTTAGACGTGACAGTGAGGATCCCATTAGCGTCAATTTCATAGGTATCCTCAACTTTCGAGACTCCCTTGGGAGCATGTGGAATTCCAGAAAGCCTAAACTCTCCTAACAAATAATTGTCGGTGGATCTAGTCCTCTCCCCTTGATAAACCTTAATTGTGATAGACGTTTGGGCGTCTATGGTGGATTGGTGGTAACAAATCTAGCAGACTTCTTGGTGGGAATGGGAGTGTTTCGTGGGATGACAAAACTCATTATATCCCCCTTTACCTGGGTTCCAAGTGACAAGGGAGTGACATCCATTAGCACCAAGTTTTTCAGCATCAATGTAGTATCACCAAATAGCTTTGCAGCCATAACGGCGGCTCCATATGCAACGGCTTCATCAGGATTAATGTTCTTGCATAACTCCTTACCACCAAAAAAGTCCCGCAACATACATTGGATCTTCGGTATTCTAGTAGACCCACCTACAAGAATCACATCATCTACACTTTCTTTACATATACTTGCATCAGCTAAACAAGCCTTAACATTCTCGATACACTCCACAAAAAAGCTCATATTCAGCTCCTCGAACTTGGCACAAGTAACCCCTTCATCAATGGTAAGTAGTGATACATCAAAAGTGCCACCTCCGAGATCAAATACAAACACATTTCTTTTCCCAGTAATACCCGACAAATTGTCTACACCATAAGCGATTGCTGCTGTTGGCTCACTGATCATGCGAACAACATTTAGACCAGCAATGGTCGCTGCATCTTTTGTCGCTTGACGCTGACAATCGAAATAAGCCGGGACTGTGATAACAGCATTTTTCAGTGTTTCTTTCATCTTGATAAGAACCATTGAGGATATTTCTTCGGCTGAGAACACTTGTTCTTGGCCCTTGTAAGTAACCGCAATTTTTGGAGTGTCATTAGTCCCTTCTATGACCTTAAATGGCCACATCTTCATATCTTCCTCCACCATGTCTTCACTGAACCTCCTTCCAATCAACCTTTTCGCATCTAAAAGTCCATAACAAAATGAATTTTATATATCTATAAAATAAAAAGCATAAAGTACTATTAAACATTGAAATATGTAAACGGACCAAATATAGTATTCGCGGGGTTCCTAGCAAATTGATTCATTGCACCATCACCAATGAGACGTCCAGATTCAGTGAAGGCAACACAAGATGGTGTGATTCGGTTGCCTTGATCATTAGTTATGATCTCTATTCGATCATGTTTCCATACTGCGACACACGAGTATTTGGTTCCCAAGTCAATGCCAATTGCTGGAGCTTCACCACCCCTAAACGCCATTCCTATACAGTTCAAGTAGCGATTATGAAATACTACGAATAACGGATACACTACAAAACACATGACAATTAGTGACTCTTACCTTTTATGACTAAAAGTCAATACAGTCAGGAAAAGTAATTTCCCTTTAAACTTTTTCTATACTATACGTAAACAAAAAAATCCCAAAAGCATAAAAGACTAATTTATTAATATATTTCTCAAGTCCCCAATTCGTGAAAGAACTAGCTAAATAAGAAACTCTCGATTCGTGATGTCATCTCAAATCCCCAATTCGTGATCCACCGGAAAAACTCTTGATCTTCTCTACAGCTCGATCAACGTTATCTCTACAGCTAGATCACCGGAAAAACTCTTGATCTTCTCTACAGCTCGATCAACGTTATCTCTACAGCTAGATCACCGGAAAATCTCATATCGATCACCGAAAAAACTCAGAGCGATCGGAAAATCTCTTCTTCAGCTCGATCTCAGCTGTTCTTCTCTCGATCTCATCTGATCTTTTCTCGATCAACGTTATCTCTACAGCAGCAACGTCACTCGTTTCTCACCGACCGGAGAAATTCGCGGCACCATTAACGATCTGTAAGTGTTTCTATTTCGTTTAACTTTTTGATTATTCTTTTAATTTCGTGATTAATTTTGCTCTTGATTTTGTGTTTATTGATTTGATTTTATTAATTGATGTTTCTATATATATATATATAATTATAAATATATATATAAATTTTATATATATATATTATATATTTTCTATTTTGTATAAAATTTATGTATTATATATATGATGTATACATAGTTAGATACTGAATTAGCTTGATGAATGTTGATTTAATTTTGTAATCTGTGAATTTTATTGGTTTGATTTTGTGATTTTTTGTTTTTAACTGATTTTTTAGGCAATAAGTTGATTTCCTAAATTCTTAAATATTTTTCTTCATTTATGTCATAGTTATTGTCATGGATAAATCGTGGATGTATTCTACGCGTAGATCCAGTATACAATACGTAAATGGTGTAGAATTTTTTTTAGACTTTGCCTTTGATAAGTCAGGTCAGGGTGGAAAGATATTGTGTCCATGCACACAATGTCATAATAGATTTCACTTAAAGAGAGGAGAGGTTTATGATCACCTTGTATGTTGGGGTTTTCAAAAAGGATACTCCAATTGGACATCTCATGGTGAAACTTGTGAGGCATTATCTTCAAGAACGACCTCAGATCATGAAAAAGGGGACTATCAAATGGATATGAATGAGTTACTACACGATCTTTTTCCCACCGCCCCAATGAACATTGGTGAAAATGAAGTTGAAGGTGAACCCGGAGGTGGAGACGAAGGTGAAGTAGAAGGTGAAGGTAATTTGAACAGACAACCATCAATGCAAAATAATAAAAATGAGTTCAATTATTTGCTTAAAGATGCTGAACAAAAGGTGTATCCAAATGCCAAACATAGTAAGCTGTCATCTTTGGTTTATTTGTACCATATAAAATGCCTTAGTGGTTGGAGCAACAAATCCTTTTCTATGCTCTTGGAGTTTCTTCAAGATCTGTTGCCCGGAGGAAACCTTTTACCTAAAAAAGTCCACGTTGTGAAAAAAATCATGGCCAAGTTAAGATTAGGCTATGAAAAAATTCATGCATGTCCTAATGGTTGTATGTTGTTTTGGGATGAAAACGTTGACAAAGAGACGTGCAGTTTTTGTGGAACTTCTAGATGGAAAACCATGGAAGATATGCCAGAAGATGGGATAGGTGTACAAAAGAAGAAGGCTATGAACATTTGCGTTGGTTTCCCTTAAAACCAAGGCTTCAAAGATTGTTAATATCCTCGAAGACGTCTAATCTCATGAAATGGCATCATTTTGAGCGAGTACGAGATGGTAAGTTGCGACATCCGGCTGATGCATTAGCATGGAAAGACTTTGACAAGAAATATCCTGAATTCGCAAATGATCCTCGTAATGTTCGTCTGGCCCTAGCAAGCGATGGTATTAATCCATATAGGACGATGAATGTAGCCTATAGTATTTGGCCTGTCTTTGTCATTCCATATAATCTACCTCCATGGTATGTGATGAAACAACCGAACTTCATTCTTTCTTTGATAATTCCCGGTCCGAAAGGACCTGGGAATAAAATAGATGTTTACATGCAACCTCTGATCAAGGAATTAGAAGAGTTGTGGGATGTCGGTGTTAAAACTTATGATGCCTCTATGAAAGAGAACTTTTATTTAAAGGCAGCAGTTCTTTCTACAATCTCCGATTTTCCAGGATATGCCAACCTTTCTGGGTGGAGCACCAAGGGAGAATATGCATGTCCTCTGTGTGCTTTGGATAAGTCATCAAGATGGCTAGATCATGGGCAGAAGTGGTGTTACATGGGTCATCGAAGATATTTGCATAAAAATCATTGTTCACGTAAAGATACTCAATCCTTTGATGGATATGAGGAGTTAAGAGATCCTCCCATCCCACCATCTGGGGTTATTTCTCTCAATCAGTTAGAAAGTGTTGATTTTCTTGTTGACAATGCCGAAAAGAGTCCGTGGAAAAGGAAGAGCATATTCTTTAAGTTACCTTACTGGAAGAACTTGTTGTTACGTCATTATTTGGATGTCATGCATATTGAAAAGAATGTATGTGACAACATTGTCGGGACTTTGCTTGGACAAGTGGGGAAGTCAAAAGACAATATGAAAGCTCGTCTAGACCTAGAGAAATGGGGCATTAGAGAGGAGCTTCACCCAAAAAAGAATCCTCGAAGCAATAATATGTATCTACCAAAAGCATGTTATGAAATGACACGAGGCGAGAAAGATTTGTTCTTACAAATTCTGAAGTCTATCAAACCTCCCGATGAATATTCCTCTAATATTTCTCGTTATGTGCAATTAAAAGATAGGAAGCTTATGGGGATGAAAAGTTATGATTGCCACATGCTGATGCAAGAATATTTGCCAATAACATTACGTGGAACTTTGCCCGACCATGTTAGCATGATTCTCATTGACTTATGTGACTTTTTCAAGCGCATTTGTCTAAAGGACCTAACTGAAGATGATCTGAAGTTTCTTGAATCATGCAGGATGGAACAAATTTTTCCTCCCTCGTTCTTTACTGTGATGGTTCATTTGGTGATTCATCTGGTTAGAGAAGTAAGACTTGGAGGACCTGTGACTTTTCGGTGGATGTACCCTATTGAAAGGGACCTTTCAACTCTTAAATCTTATGTAAACAATAAAGCCTACCCAGAAGGTTCAATAGCGGAAGGGTACTTGGCTAGAGAAAGCTTAACTTTAAGCTCAAGATATTTGTCAGGAGTTGAGACCTTATTTTCCAGACCAGTAAGGAACGATGATGATGACAATCAAAATGAGATAGAAGAATCAAACTTCCTTAGGCCTGGACGACCGTTGGGGCAACGCGAGAATTCTCAGTCAGTTCCTAAAAGGAAAAGGTTCCCTAAATCTGATATCGATGAGAGGTCCCTTAAACAAGCACATCGTTACGTGTTATTTAATGTTAACTCAATAACACCTTTTCGAGAGTAAGTCACTTTTATTTCCAAATTATTTCAGTTCTTTCTTGAGATTGTATTGTATGTTAATCCTTTTTTTTTTTAATTTTAAGGGAACACAAAAGTTTCATTAAAGGGCAGAATCGTGCACGAAGACTAAATGAGAATCAACTCCAAAAGATTCATTGTGAAAACTTTAGTGAATGGTTTCAAAAACCGGTAATTCTACCATACCCTGCACTAAAAGTTAGTGTCATTCTGACCCATAACCCAACAGATACATTTTAGTTCTGGTCCTTTTATTGTTTTTTATAATCACTTAAGATGCTTTTTGATAATTCTCCATAGGTTGCACGCTTAGAATATCAAAAGGATTTAAGGGTCACAGAAGAAATTAAGTGGCTTGCTCGTGGTCCCCAAAGGTTCCCTAAATCTGATATTATGTTTGCTACATTCATGTGCGCTAGATTTCAAGCTAACCCTATGGAAAGTCATGCTCAAGCAGTTAAGAGAATTTTTCGGTATGAACCTTGGTTTATGGTATCCAAAAGATACCGGTTTCGAACTATCTGCCTACTCAGATGCAGACCATGCAGGGTGTAAGTTAGATCGCAAAAGCACTTCAGGAAGTGTGCAGTTCCTCGGAGATAAGTTAGTTGGTTGGTCTTCAAAGAAACAAAATTGTGTTTCCACGTCCACAGCAGAAGCTGAATATGTAGCAGCTGCTAGCTGTTGCTCACAAGTTGGTATCTGATGATAAAAAAGAATTCCCATTTACTGTGACTCCAAAAGTGCCATTGCAATCTCTTGAAATCCTGTTCAGCATACAAAGACAAAGCACATCGATGTAAGGTATCACTTCATCAAAGATCATGTTGAAAAAGGTAACATCGAACTTTACTTTGTCCCTACAGACTACCAACTTGCAGACCTCTTCACAAAACCTTTGGATGAACAAAGGTTTAATTTCTTGAGAACCAAGTTGGGTATGCTTGATCTACAAACTTAATTGCTTATTTGCCATATATTCTTTGTTTATTTTCTTGGTCAAACAATTGATGTGTGCTTATGTGCTCTTACATGCAATGTTTGAGGGGGAGAACAAGGGTAGAATGCATGCTTATAGGGGGAGTTTGTATATATCTTGTTTTTCCTTAGTCAAATATCTTGCTTTCATAGTTGTTTATCTTTAAAACTTAAATCTTTCTAAGTACTTAAACCATTTCCTAAAAATAAAAAAAATTTAAAAAAAAAAAAACGGTATTAGAACATATTTTTTCAAAATCCAATAGTCAAAACCGGTATTGACCACTATAAATACCCCCCTTGGACCTCCATTTTGACTACCAGTTTCATTTTTCAAAACTATTATTTTCATAACTAATACCGGCTTTCTCTCAAACTTACCGGCTTTCTTACCGGCTTTCGTTTTTCCTCAAACTTTTTCAAATCAAAACCGGTATTACTATATATTTTCTTAATTTTATTTAACTATTGTAACTGTATGTGTATTGACAGTTTAAACTTTAATGCAGGTCTACAAAAAAAGGTTCGGCGTCATACTAGGAAACAAGCAATCTGGGATTTGGAGAGTGATGAACGGATTGAGGTTTATTTTAACGAGTTAGGGCAGCCGGTTGGGGACGAGGGAAATGAGCTCACTAGTTTTCTGGGGACACTAGTGAAGATGTCAAATCACCTCTCAATAGAGCACCTAGATTGGAGGAAAGTATCTGATGATAAAAAAGAAGATTTGTGGAGCCTCGTGAAGGTAATTTATATTGCATAACTTGAATGGTCTAATCTGTTTCATTTGAAATATTTACTTCTTCTCTTAACTCATTTATAGGGCCGATTTATTTTTCTTCCTGCTGAAACTAAAAGAGTTAAAGATTGGGTGTTGTCTGATATCGGAACTAAATTCAAGTCATGGAAGTATGAGCTGAAAAAGAAATGGTATGATCCAAGTTCTACAGTAGATGGTATTGTGGATGCTCAAAATGATTCCAGGGTTGATAAATCACAATTCAAAAAGCTAGTGACTTATTGGTTTAAAGACAAAGCCCAGGTAATGTTATTGATGTTATTTCTGGTTCTGGTTTATGTACACTTGCTCCATATAGTTATTTCTAATTTGGTGGCCCTGTTTTTATAAGAATATTCTTTCGTAATCATGTGAATGGTTTTAAATCTTATTTGAGGAAAATAAATAAGTTAAGTTCAACTTGAATAATAGAACTGTCACTAATATGTGAATGGACAGGCGGAAAGTGAGATGAAGAGAAAGATTCGTCAAAAGTTCAAAGAGCCTCATGTCACGGGAACCAAATCGTTTGCTAGGCTTGTTCATGAAGAGGTACTTTCTGTAACCTTTAGATTTCATTATGAGGAGGTACATGTAATGTCAACCAGAACCAAATTCAGTGAGTCTCATACTAGTTTGAACTTCAAAATTTATGTAGACAAAAAAGAATAATGGTGTCCGGCCGTCACGGGGAAAAACATATATTTTAACCCGTACACGTGAAAATGGAGATATCGTCAATGAAGTGGCTGCCGAAGTTGTGGTATGTATCTCTTAACCTTTTTTTATTAGTTAAAACTGTTTTTTTTCCCCGTTTAATATGTAGTGTTGGTTGGTATATATTTTTTGTTTATGGTATTGTATCTTTATGAATTGTATGATATGATTTCTTGGTGTATTTTTTAACTAATTCATATTATCTAGGGTAAATTGAAAAACTTGGAGCATGGGTATACTAGTTCTACCGATGTAGAGAACTTTGATTGGAGAAATGATGACTTGGCTAAGGTCAAAGGACCAGAAAAAAGAGGACGTGTTAGATGCTTGGGAAAGATTGTTCTACCAAAAGAAAAGGGATCTTGTTTCTCACAAGATCCCCAAGTACCCATGTTGAATGCTCGTATTAATGAACTTGAAGACAAAATGAAAGAAATGGGTGAATCGAAAGAAAGACAAGATGCTGAAATGAAGGAATTGAAAGATAAACAAGAAGCTATGATGCGATTTATGGCTGCTTTTAAAGAGCATTTACCTAAATCAAATCTGTCCGGCATATTTGTGATGAACACACAGGTAACGATAGTGTATCATTCCTTAAATTAATTTTTGTATATAGTTGCAGATTGATATTCTTTTGAACTCTAAAATCATTTCAGGCTGCTAATGATTCATCAAGCGTGTATGATCACCCAACATCATCTCATGCAAGTCACAACAGGTAGTATTATTCATGTTCTATATATGTCGTGTTCTTTATTTATAAAGTGTAAAGGTTCCATTGTGTTTGACAAGTTAGGTACTGATTCTTTTTTTTATGCAACAGTTCATGAAGACCTCATATCCACGTATATGTTAATTAGGTACGTCATGTCTTACTCTAAATGTATGATCCTAGTGCTACATACATCTGTCTCCTCCCTTCCTTGCCAACCCTCACCCCATAGATGTGGCAAGATAGGTCGAATAAGAGGTCAAAACAGATTTATGTTGTTACGGGTTGATTGAGCCAATTGTTGTGATTTTATCAGTTTGACCTCTTAATTGGCATGGAGAATGCCTTGGCCTTTGAGAAAACAGAGTTATTAGTAGTAGTATATAATGTCGGGTCTTTTGTGCGTTTCTTAGCAGCAAGCTTCCAACTTGGTTTTCTTATCTTTTGTCAATTGTTTGAAGGTTCATGATCTGGTTCTCTTAATTTAGTATTGCCTTCTTTAGATTTATATGTCGAGTATAATGTGATCTGTTTTATCAATTGTGTTGAGTCGGCCTGGTTTTGGTCTTGGCAAAGCCTCGACAAGTCTTTATAAGTCTGCTGGTCAAAGGTGTTTTAAGGTCATGTGATTGAATTGAGGTATGTTTTTAAGCAAATTAAGTTGTTAATTGTAAGTGTTTTTGCTATATGCAGATTCTTGCAAGGATCAATAAGGGATTTGATGTAAGCAGGATTCTGTACTTCTGTTGCTGCGCCTTGATGCCAAATATATATTTTTGCAGATTTCTTTTGTAATGTCAGTCTAAAGTTTTCAGAATTCATGGCTTACAAACATCATGTATCTTTGGTTGGAGGTTTAATATAGGTGGATTTGATCTAATTCAGGTTGCAATAAACAATTTTTTTTTGTGGCCTGTTTGTATTCTTTTTGGATGGATGTCTAGTATAAAATTGAAAAGTGAAATTTTAAATGTGTAAACTGATACTTTTAGTGACTGTACGTTCTGTCATAAAATGAGCTTTAATCCAAGGTGTTTTAAGTACTTTTAGTGACTGAATGTTGTAGACACTGTAGTATTTTACATTTAGTGACTGAAATTTAGTGTAGCAGTAGACTTTTAGCTACCGTTCCATTAATGACACATTTTTTTTCAGAGGGAGAAGGCCAAAATGGATTTAGTGACTGTTTTAAAAGATTTAGTGACACTTTTTTTCAGTCACTAAATGTCACTTATCTTGTAGTGATACAAAGATCGTAGGAGAAAAATATGTTCAACATTTTCACACTTCAATGTGTGAAATTCAATATGTACACACCAAAAATTAAAAACTTAAATGTGTTAAACAAATATAACATATGTATAGTACTGATACGTCCCACGGTGTATCAATAAACCAAAGTATATTGTACACAGGATAGTTGTAGAGGGGGTGAATACAACTTTTCTCGAACTTTACAAACCTTTAAGTAAATACGTTTTAAAGACTCAGTTTATAGATTAAACATGTAAAGAACAAGAATCATTAAAACAGTAAAGCAGTAAAGACACAACATTCTTGAACACAGATTGTGGTTTTCAAATGTAATCCTTTATTAAGAAATAATCTATACAAAGAATTACAGGGTTGTTGCGGAATAAAGATAGCCTACAGATATCTAAACAACCCTATGAAATGACAAACAACAATCAATAAGTTTCAGCTTAAGAGAATCAGCCCAAGCTGATCTCGTACAGACTAAGCTGTGTCTAAGAGCAGAGAAACTTGTGTGAAGAATGATTCTCAGGAAATGCCCCCCATATGCAATCAAGGAATGAAGCTTTTATAGGTGAAAGCTCTTCTTCTCTTGGTATCCAATTCATCCACGTAGTCTTCTTTCATTGGATGTTGACGGAATAATCAATCGTGCCTTTACCTCGTACTTGTGGTCCCCCACGTACAGCTGCACATTCTTCATCGTCCAATAAGAGTATGGACTCGCATATGCATATCTAACCACCAACCTGGATACTAGGAATATTCCTAGTCACGTCATATGTCCTTATCTTCAATCCAGGTTGTTATCTTCACTTGAGTTTCAGACACAGATTGGACCGTTTGTCAAGGCACCAATCTGCCTAAGTGTTTCCAAGCTGACTGCTAATCCTAAGCTGCCTTCCACTACCAGCTTGGTCTTCTATCTTCAATCCTCCTCTTCGACTTGGATTGAATGCTATGTACATGTTGATGCAGCTTGAATAACACTAGCTTCCATAAGATATTACATTACAAAGAATGAAGCATGATATGGGTCAGTTACAGATCGCAAGCTGTGTCAGCTTAGTCTGACCCAGATCAGATTACAAGAACCTCAAGATTACTAAGTGTTTATAGGTCAGATTTGTCATCATTAAATTTACAATTAACATTGGGACTCAACAATCTCCCCTATTTGATGATGACAAAACCCAACTACACTTCTAACTATCAGCTTACAAAGAATCAAAGTAAAATATGACTAACAGCTTGTGACCCTTTGAATCTTTTGGGTTCTTTTCAATCTGATATGAAGTTCTAACAAGACAACTGAATTTGTACAAATACTTGCATATATTGAGAAATACAAAGTATTACATTCAAAACTTATTCCCCAATCATTTCTACAGTTTCTTGCTTTACTTCAAATGATGGGGCAATTCTCACATCTACTTGTCTATCTAACCCCTCATCAATGAGAAACTGCTCATACCCATTACCTTTTTCACTGAAAGCACAACAGAATATGTATAAGGTAAATAGGTGCATAGTTGGTACCTTTTTCAATTCAGCAGTTCTTTGAAAGACAAGTTGCCCTCTTGCATTCACAAAATACATCCCATGTTCTGGTTCAGTTATGTGCATACCACTCCTTGCATCAAGTACACCAGCAGGTAGAGACAGAGTTAGATGACTCAGAATCTTGTCAAGAGCTTCAGGAGCCAATTGTTCAAGTAACTCTGAAGGGTTCAAATTCTTTAAGAACATTGAGTGATCACCTTCAGGACCATCAAGCTTGACATGTCTTCTCCTTTTCTTTTTGAGAGGCTCTTCAGACTCATATTCATCATCCATATCATATGCTTTGGGTCTTGGAAGGCCAGAGATATCAATCTTATGTTTTGCAATGATAGCCAACTTCTTCTCAAGGGCCTCCAAGGCTGTTTCTCTATGAATGCCAGTCATACCATAAACAAGGTTATGCAGTTCAACCCACTCTGAGTAACCTAGATCAAACAGCTTGTCTAGATCATGAGTTTCCCAGCTGGTTTCATAACCTTCACTTGTAATCTTATGCTAGGAATGGGCTGCCCTCTTCTTCTTTTCAATTGTACCTGGGAGATTGGCTCTGGATGTCTTCTATAATTCAATCTTTCCTTCACTTTCTTTATGTCCAGAGCCTCCCATCCAACACGGGTTGCAACACTTTTCTTCACATCTTTAATCTTCTGTGATGGCTTAGTGTGAACCACCACTTTCTTCTTGCCTTGGCTTTTGCTTATATCCTTTCTTTTTGATCCAATGGCTGCAAGGTCTTCTTCATCTTCTTTGGCCAATGTTTCTTGAAGAACCTCAGCAACTTCTGGATCAGATTGCAACACAGCCATTCTTTCCCTTTCCAGTCTATCTTCCTTTATTATTTTGTATGTCTCCTTAACTGACATTTTAAGAATAGGTGCTTGTTGAACAGCCAGCTCCCAATCTTTTTCTTCTTGTGTTAACACCTTCACACCACTTGACCCAACTTCAGTTTTTCTTTTCTTTATTTTGAACTGAGACAGAGTGGTTGTATCATCACTTGAAGAAGATTCAACATTCAATTCTTTGGGAGCTGTGTCAGTTTTGGAGGACACAGCTTGAACAGGGTTAGCTTGGGAAGACTTTAACTTTTCATCAACCTTTTCTTTTCCAACATCCTTCCTTATATCTCCCATGACAACATCAATGGTCTCCCCCTCAATTGCACCACTCTCCTTCTCAGCCTCTTCATTCATTTTTCCAACATTTTCACCACCAGTACCAGACTCAGACTCTGGCATTTTTATCTCTTCCTTTTCTTCCTCACCATCCACCTTAGAACCATAAACAACCATCCTCCTGTCAGCCTTATTCTGTCTTTCTCTCAACCTTTCAAAGTAATTTGCAATATCCCTGTCAACCTCAGCTCTTTGCCTTTCAAATTCTCGTTCAATTTCAGCCTCACTCATAGCACTCTTCTTTTTACCCTTCTCCCACTTTTTGTCATCATCACCAGGGAAAGAGCTTACAGGAGTGGTAAAGAGGCCTTTTAGCTGATGGTCGAGCACATCAATATTTACATTTGTTAGATAGCAGGCCCTTCTTAGTTCAACATAACCCTCATGAAGGAGCTCAATCTTAGATTTGAAACCCTTTGATGCTTCAATCAGATCATTCTTGAAATCTGCTTGTGACTTGTTAGCAGATTGAAGCTCAATGATGACATCTCTTGTGAACTTGGTTGCAGCTTTTTCAATCTGACTCAGAGTACCCTTGTTTCTTTCCTTCTCTTCATTGATTGCCTTTGTAAGACCATCAAGGGATTCTGTCAGCTTGCTCTGGTTCTTCTGCATCAAGTCAACTGCCTTCAATACATTCTCTTTCAATGCAGTCTGTTCTTGACGCAGCCTTTCCACCTTCAAATCCGTCAATTCTTGATCCTTTTGGATCTTTTCCAAGCATTCAGTCAGCTTTGAGCTCTCAACCTTATAGGTTGAATTGAACTCAGTGAGCTGACCCACCACATCTAAAATGAGATAGTGGCAGCTTGGGAAGAACTTGCAGTTGGCTTAAAAGCCACTAACTCTGGAAAGAGCAGCCTGCAATCCTTAGAATCTGGGTCATTGGGCGTATATAGAAGGGGGTGGAGGCTTAAGGAGTTTTGGAAAATTTTCCCATGAGAGTGAGTCTCATGAGAAGATTTGTCAGAAATGATGATGAGTTGGTCAGCCTGAGAAATATTAACGTTTGATTCAGGCTGAGGGCCAGTGGGAATGTGTTTATCATGATGTTGATCAACTCCTCCACTGGCATCTTCCATCAGAGCATCCCTTGAGGATGGACGGGCAAACTCATCATCGAATGAAGAATCACTTCCGGAGATAGTGATTAGATTCTCATTGGCATCGAGAGGAACACCAATGGTTCCCTTTGCTGCACAAGGGGCTGACATAACTGCCTTAAAGACAGCCATGTAACCTACAGGATCCCTCTGTCCAAGGACAGATGCAGACACAGACCCTGCAAGTGTAATGTTTTGTGCATTTGATTGCCCTTCAACAGAGGTGTGTTGTTGCACCAAAGTATCCTTAGGGAGAATTGAGACCTGTACCCCTCCTTGTGATCTAGAAGGGGCATTGGCAGTCTGTGCAAACTCAGAGTGTAAGAATGAAGGAGTCTGACCAGCTTGGGGAGGAGAAGCAGTGTCACAAAGGCATTCGATACTTCTCTCCTTTGGCTGATCATCCTCAGATTGGATGTGCATTGACTCTGACTCATTTTGGATATGGGCTGGATCCACTGTTATCCCTTTAATGATATCATCAACCTTTTGGGAGGCTGATGATGGCGATTTAGGTACAGACTCAGTATGACCTTGGGAGGAGGTCTTTATTTCAATACCTTCACCCTGTTTGGAGGGTTGGGTAGCAACAGTTGTTCCCTTTTGCTCGTCTACACTTTTTTTGGGAGAGTGCAGATGGGTGTGGTGTAATCGGCTTGTCAGCTTGGGTGGCAAGGACAGCTTCGGAACGTTCCTTAGCTTCCCCTGCACCTTGGGGGACTTTCTAATGGTTTTGATGTTGCATTATCAACCCCTAGAAGCTGACACAAATTTCCTTTGGGATCTTTTCTTTTTAACACTGCGAGGCACTAAGTCCTCAACAATGGGTCTTTGAGAAGCAGATTTTGATTGAGTGGATGAGGGTGTGGTTAGGGTGGCTGATGTTGTGGCCAACCCTTCACCATCTTTTGTGGGAGAAGAATGAATAGATTGAGAAGAGTTAGAGTTAGAGGGTTCAGAAGCATGTGTACCTTGGTCCCCCTGATTAGCAGATTGAGTGTCAGAATCAGATTGCGTCGAAGTAGGGACAGCTTCCTTAAATGCCTCTTGTTCTCTCTCTCTTTGCCGGCAAAAATCAAGGTAAATCTGCATTGCTTGGGTCAGACCTTGCGCAGTTACCTTGGGACTATTGAAAATGTTAGAGTTAATGGACTTGCACTCCACAGTCTGGCCAGTTGCCATACTGTAATCATTGTCAAGTATTGCTTCAATGATAAGAGCAAGAATCCTACCATAAGGAATGGTAAGACTCTTCTTGTTAACACGATCAACCAAGTCCTTAAAGATTAAGCCAGCAAAATCTACTTTGGTCATAGTGACCATAGAATGAAAAATTTGCAATTCTAAGACATTAGGCTGATCAAAGCTGCCTGCCTTTACTTGTAAGGTTTTTGAAATTGTGCTTAATAAATAATTCCAAATACTAGTTAAGTATTTCATTTTTACTACTGAAGCCAATGGACCAGTATATTCAACTTCTTGTAAAACATTTTTGGCTTCAGTATGTGTTGCAACATTTTCAAAATCATCATTAGGCATATATGACAGCTCAAATGCAGACGTAATCCTCTCTAAAGAAATATATACCTTTTTATTACCGTTGAGGATCGTGCCATAGATTGCTGGATTTCCTTTCTTGTTCTGTCCCACAAAACAGCTCGCCCAAAATTCACAGAGAAGATCTTAAAACACCCAGTCTGGTTTCTCAATCATCACCTTGCCGAAGGGATGGTACCACAAAAATGCCACAATATCATCATATCCTTTTGCCCATGAAGGAGGATGAATATTGGCATAAACCAGACTACCAATCTTGATTTTACCAGTATCAAGATCAGCGCGAGCTACTACCACATTACTTCCCACCTCATAAGGTGAAAGTTTATTTGCGCTTATTGGAGCTGGGTATTGATTCTCAGATTCAGAAGAAGCATTAGAGTTATTAGCAGAATTAGATGAAGAAGCCATTTTAAAAACAAATTTAAAGAAGAAATTTTGAAACAATAAAACAGTTTTCAGATTTCAGAGGAAAACAAATTGATTTGAGAGAAAATGAAGAAGTGAAAAGGGGATTTAGGTTAATCTGATAATATATACAATTTTGAAACAACCGTTTGGAAAAAGAGAGAGAGAGAAAGATTGTGATTGGAGGATCAACAAGTAGTGGGAGTACTTTTTCAGTAACCGGCTGTAACACCCACACGTGTCATTCTCCAATTGGATCAACAAGTAAACTAAATAAAATAATATAAGTAATAAAACGCACTGAGATATTTAATAACAAAAATCACCACAAAGCTGGGTCAGACTCAGCTTACCCTCTTTTACTTGATAAAACACCAAGTATGAAGGGTAGTCTGTGTCAGACACAGCTTGCCCTTAAATTTGCGACAAATTCAAAGGGGTCAGATTTGTTATTACTTAGCTCACTGACTTTTACAAATTTAGCATACCTAGCTTACTTATAAGATAGTTGAACCTTGATTCATCCAATGGCTTTGTAAATAAGTCAGCATGCTGATTATCTGTTGGAATGAAGTGGAGTTCAACATCTTCTTTCATCACATGATTCCTAATGAAATGATATCTTATATCAATGTGCTTGGTCCTTGAATGAAGTACAGGATTGTTTGATATTGCTATGGCACTGGTACTGTCACAAAAGATTGGAGTTTTTGATGCAGTGACACCATAGTCTTGAAACTGATATTGCATCCAAAGAATTTGAGAACAACAACTTCCAGCAGCAACATACTCAGCTTCAGCAGTGGAGATGGAAACTGAATGCTGCTTTTTGTTGGACCAGCTTACAAGTCTATTGCCAAGCAATTGACAAGCTCCTGAAGTACTTTTTCTGTCAATCTTACAGCCTGCAAAATCAGAATCTGAATAGCCAATTAGATCAAATCCTCAGTCTTTGGGATACCAAAGACCCAGATTAGGACTACCTTTAAGGTACCTGAAGATTTTTTTTACAGCCTTAAGATGTGATTCCTTAGGACTAGCTTGATATCTTGCACAAAGACATGTAGCAAACATAATATCTGGTCTACTTGCAGTCAGGTAAAGTAATGATCCTATCATACCCCTATAAGCTGTGGTGTCAACAGATTTGCCATTTTTGTCTTCACCCAGCTTATCTCCAGTTCCCATAGGAGTTTTCATAGGTGAGCAATCACTAAAACCAAATTTGTTTAAGAGATCTTTAACATATTTTCCTTGGTTTATAAAAATTCCATTTTTAGTCTGTTTAACTTGTAAACCCATAAAATAGTTTAGTTCTCTCATCATGCTCATTTCATACTTTTTAGACATTAGTTCAGAAAACTTTTTGCAAAGTCTTTCACTGCTAGACCCAAAGATTATATCATCTACATAAATTTGTACAAGCAGAATATCACCATTATACTTTCTCACAAATAAAGTCTTGTCAACATTACCTCTTTTGAAATTGTTAGCCAAAAGAAATTTAGACAAAGTATCATACCATGCCCTTGGAGCTTGCTTCAAGCCATAGAGAGCTTTATCAAGCTTGAAAACATGATCAGGAAACTTTGAATTTTCAAAACCTGGAGGTTGTTCAACATAGACTTCTTCTTCTTCTTCCAATTTCCCATTCAGAAAAGCACTCTTCACATCCATTTGATAGACTTTGAAACCTTTGTGAGCAGAGAAGGCCAAGAACATTCTGATTGCCTCTAGTCTAGCCACAGGTGCAAAAGTCTCATCATAATCAATTCCATCCTCTTGTCTGTAACCAAGAGCTACCAATCTTGCTTTGTTTCTGGTCACAACACCCATTTCATCCATTTTGTTTCTGTAGACCCACTTGGTTCCAATCACAGTCTTGTGATGAGGTCTTGGAACAAGTTCCCAAACCTTATTTCTTTCAAACTGTGTGAGTTCATCTTGCATAGCATTTACCCAAGATGGATCTGCCAGAGCTTCATTAACCTCAGTTGGTTCCACCTTACTCACAAAATTGACAAACATGTAGAAATTGTCTGTTGCCTTCCTTCTTGTTTTCACACCAGTAAGAGGATCACCAATAATTGGGTTAATTGGATGACATCTTGTCCATTTTTTCACATGAGTTGGATTATCTTCAACTGGGACAGTAGGCTGATTCAGATTAGAAGGTCCAGCTTGATCTGCTTGTGTAAGAAACTGGTCAGCATGGACTTGAGTTGAGGAATCTAAAACAGCTTGAGCATTATTTGATGGATTAAGATTTGCTTCTTCAGCAGGAGTTGGATCAGCTTGTTCATTTTCAAAGATTGGGACACCTTCTTCTTCTTCAATGAGTTGCTCCCCCTGAGTTTGAGCATTATCAGTTCCAACTGGAGGATTAGTTGGAGGCTCATTCTCAGGTACAGCCAGTTCTTCAAAATCAAAAACTTCATCTTCGGGAGGAGAGCAATCTGGCTGAGAACAACTTTCTTCAATGCTTACATTTACAGAGTTCTCAATTGTTTTTGTTCTTTTATTGTACACTCTGTAGGCCTTCATCATAGTTGCATATCCAAGAAGGATACCTTCATCTGCTTTTTCATCAAACTTTCCAAGATAGTCTTTCTGATTCAGAATGTAGCATGGACTTCCAAACATTCTTAGGAAACCAATTTCTAGTTTTCTCCCCCTAAGAAGTTCATATGCAGTCTTCTGGTTCCTTTTTACAATAAGGGATCTGTTCTGGGTAAAGCAAGTTGTGTGAACTGCTTCAGCCCAGAAATGAGACTTGACATGTACATTGTTTTGAGCCATCATGGATCTGGCAGCTTCAATAAGAGTTCTGTTTCTTCTTTTTGCAACACCATTTTGTTGAGGAGTTCTGGCAGCTGAGTAGACTTGTGAAATTCCCTTTTCACTGCAGAATGTATTAAGAGTGATATTCTTGAACTCAGTACCATTATCACTTCTTAATTTCCTGACTGGCCTTTTGTAGAGAATTTCAGCTTGCTTGATGAAATGAATTATACTGTCAGCAGCTTCACTCTTGTGCTTTAGAAAGAAAACCCAGGTATATCTAGAATATTCATCAACAATGACCAAGGAGTATCTCATTCCAGAGAATGAAGGAGTACTAATTGGTCCAAAGAGATCCATATGAAGCAGATCCAAACAACTGTCAATGGTTGAGCATGTTTTGGACTTGAAAGTAGCTTTGTGCTGTTTGCCTTTTTCACAAGCATCACACAGCTTGTCCTTCTCATATTTTATCACTGGAAGACCAGACACCAACTCTTTCTTACACAGCTTGTTGATGTCTTTGAAATTTATATGAGACAATCTTTTATGCCACAACCAGTTCAGCTCATCTTGAGTCTTTGACATGAAACAAACTTCCCTTGTCACAGTAGGTTTTCTCAGGTCAAAAGAATATAAAGACTCATCCCTTCTTGCAATAAGAACCACATTGCCTTCTAAATCAAGAACAACTCCCTTATAAGATGTGAATCTCACTTCATAGCCAGCATTACACAATTGACTTACACTGATCAAATTGTGTTTCAAGCCATTCACATAAGAAACCCTTCTGAAGGTCAGGGGACCATTCGAAAGTAAACCAAATCCTTCTGTCTTTCCTTGAGAGTCATCTCCAAAAGTAACATTAGGACCAGCGCGAATCCGAAAGCTACATAGCAGGGACTTACATCCGGTCATATGCTGGGAACACCCACTGTCCAAGTGCCAGGTATTATCATCATGACTGCCCTGCATTTTCAATAAGAGATTAGTTCTTTTTGGGAACCCATCCAAAGATGGGTTCACCAGAGCTGACCTTCTGGTCTGACTCAGACTGGGATACAAAACATAAACTCTTATCACATTTGGTCATCCATTGTTGCTTGATCTGTCCCTTACCATATTTGAAATTCTTTTTAGCAACATTTGGAGTTTCCTTTTGAACAAAACCCTTGCCTATTCCAGATTTCTTACATTCAGCCCTCAATTTTCTTTGATCAACAAAATTTGGATCAGACACATTTTAAAGAAAATTTGCATTAACAGAAACCTCACCAGTTCTAGACTCAACATATTTTGAAATCATTTTGTCAGAGTCAGATTTGGTGGTTTTTGAAACAGACTCAGATTTTGTTTGTGACTCATTTTCGTTAGAACCAGACTTCTCATTCTTTAACAGCTTTCTTTTCTCTTTTGGAACACTATGATCTCTATCCTTTCTTTTAATTCTCCTGGAATTCTTGTTAGTTTTAAACATGGAATCTGACACAGATTGGGTAATGGTCAGTTTGGACAAGTCAAGACTTTCTTCAGGTTTTAACTCAACAACCTTATCAGCCTCTGACACAGCTTCAGCAATGGTCTGACTCATGGTTTCAGGATCAACAAACCCAATACCAGCTTTCTGAACCAACTTGATTGGTTTATAATTCTTTCCTTTGGTTAGGACTTTGGGTGGTGAAGGAGGCTGATAACAAGGCTTCATAGCACATACTTCAACAATGGCTATGGCCCTATCATAATCACCATCAAAGATAGCTTGGATCTGATGAGGTATTTGGTCATTTACACACTTAGCAGCTCTCTTTGAACAGATACACCATGATTCTGTAATTTGTTTCATTTTCAAAAACTTATCTTCTGAAGTCTTAGCTTCTTTAACCAAAATAGAGTTTAATTGCTTTTGTGCTTTGACTTCAGACTCAAGTTTTTCAATGGTGTGATTTTTAGAACTGACATCAAGTTTCAAAACATGAATTTCCTTTTTGAGTTCTTGATTAAAGTGTTTTTGCAAAAGGACCTCATCACCAAGTCTATTCAATCTAGACAGCTTCTCATTATCAGACAGATTGGAAAAAGAAGTTACCTCAGGTGGAGTTTGACTGGTAGATGCCTGGTGAGCTGACTCAGATTGCTGTTGCATTTTCTCCATATCTTCAGCAAACTTCTGAGTAGCTTCCTTAGCCATGAAACATTTGGCATCCTTGTACAGCTCATCATCAGATGAAGTGGCACTTTCAGCCCAGTCTTTGGCTACCAGACTCTTCTCACTTTTGTTCACCTTTTCAGACAGCTACTTATGCTTTTAAGGATTTGTACTTAGTCTTGAGCTTTGAGTATTTTTCACCTCTTCCACCTTTGGCTGGCACAGCTTGAGAAGACTCTTTGGATCTGCAATCACCAGCCATGTGTCCAGTCTTGCCACATTTGTAACAAGTGACTTTGGACATGTCAAATGGCTTCTTTGTCTTATCAGCTTGCCCAACTTTTTCTTTTCCTTTGAACTTACCAAAGGATCTCCTTCTGATCCTTTCAGCCAACATAGCTACTTCATTAGCTAGTTCATCACCATCAGATTCAGCACAAACAGAGTTAGGATGAGAAAACACAGGAATATCATCACAGACATAAGGAATGATCTCATTACTAATTGAACTAGGATGTTCAGACATGGAAGCAACAAGTGCAGCAGCAGGCTGACTATACGAATCACCCATAGCAATTAGTTTCCCTGCCTCTGAACACTCTTGGTTATGAAGCAAACCAAAGAGTCCAGGGAGATCAAGATCATGATAAACAGAACTTAGTTTAACAGATGAAATATAGTTGTTCCATTTTGGTGGTAAAGAATCAAGAAATTTACTTTTCAAAACATCATTTTTCTTAATAATTCCAACAGCAGCCAAATCATTTACCAAAGCATTAAAGCGGGTATGAGTGTCAGTCAAGGATTCATTTCTCAAGGAGAAAAATCTCTCATACCTCCTGGTTAAAGTAGTGATGGTGGATTCCATGGAGGTAGAGCAACCCTCAAACATAACAGTCAATGTACCCCACATTTTCTTTGTTGTTGAACACATTTTAATAGAATGGTAGAGGTCTTTGGGTACAGCTTGGACAATGAAATTTCTAGCCTTCACATCCAAGTTTGCCAACCTCCTATCCTCATCCCCCCAATCTGTCTTGTCCTTAACAATAGATTTAACTGTGGCAGGAATGGTTGGTTGACCTTCCCTAACCACAGCTTCTACCACAATGGTTTGTGTAGGAACATAAGGACCATCCGCAAGGATGTCAGGCATATTGTTATCGATTGATTCAAGGAACAAAGACATTCTACCTTTCCACCTACTGAATCATCTTTATCAAACATGGGTGGTCTGGTTGAAGAACCATTATCAATATAAGATGACATAATGCTTTACTATAAGAGAAAATATGCAAGGATCAAGTCAAGTTAATTCTTAACCCCTGCTCTGATACCGATTGATACGTCCCACGGTGTATCAATATACCAAAGTATATTGTACACAGGATAGTTGTAGAGGGGGGTGAATACAACTTTTCTCCAGCTTTACAAACCTTTAAGTAAATACGTTTTAAAGACTCAGTTTTTTTTTTTGGAACGGCAGAAATATATTATTAATAAAAAAGAGACCAATCTAGCAAGATACTAGAAGTCTAAATACAAGATTACAACAAGTTCAATCTAGACTAACTGCATAGACAAAGCCTAGATCATTCCCGAAGCTTTAACTGCTAGGAATGCAAAAGGGTTGAAAAAAACTTATGCCAATTACCGGCGAGACATAAGAAAAAACCCCACCAACGAAGGCTGAGCCACCGGTTTTCACTTCGAGGTGTTTTTGATGCATTCCCATACAAGATTCGAGGAAAAGAAAACTAAAAGAACTAAAGAAACACGAAAGATCCAAACCCAGCAACCACGATTAATTATTTCTAATAGGGGACGCGAGCCACTCCTTCCAATCCATGCGATCCTTCTTGTCTCGGTTATGAATCCACAAGTATGAGATTGAAGCTACAGCATTAAAGATGTCATTAGTACTCTCTAGAACATTGTTATGCAACATGTTGTTTCTAGCTCTCCAAAGGTACCACCACCAAACAAACATAATCGCCTGAAGCCTTTTTCGAGTTCGAGCAAGCACCTTTAGATTGTCACACCACTGTAAAACACTTTCTGGAGCTGCAACAGGGATGTCAAAACAAGTCCAAGTACACAACATTGTTCTTGTATCCTTGGCAACCTTGCAATCATTAAAAGTATGATTAACTGTTTCCACCCCATTTTTACAAAGGGGACATCTAAATGTATTCACATCAATCCCCCTCGTGAACAGATTAATGCTAGACGGAATGATGTCCTTTCGCAATCTCCACACAAAAAGATTTATCTTCTTAGGGACCAATTTATTCCAAATAGTTTTCGTGGGATTATTCATAGAGAATTGGTGATTATCGATACAGTTTCGAACCTGAGCGACGGAAAAATAAGACTTGCCATTAAGATCCCAAACCCACTTATCTTTTGTATTGTCCAGCCGATTAGGAAGCATATTAAGGAGTTGAAGGACCTGATCGTTTTCGCGGCTGGACCTGGGAGGTCTCCACCATTTCCAACTCCAACCAGTAGCATGATCAAATCGGTTGCTAACAAGACAGTTTCTATCTTCATCTAACGCAGCAAGCCTCGGGAATCTAATTCCTAAAGGCTCGTTACCACACCATAAGTCATTCCAGAATTTAGTATCATGACCATTCCCTATAACATGCTTCATGGAATGGTGACCAATAGAAGGAATCTGTTGAACTTCTCTCATGCAGCCAACCATCCGAGACCAAGTACCTTTATTTTTTGCTAGTAGAGAGACAAAACTATCTTGACCATGAATAGCAGTTATTACTTTCACCCATAAGTTATTAGTGGCAGTAAGTGTGCGCCATCTCCATTTATAAATTAAAGCTTGGTTCATGGCATCAAGACTACCAAAACCAATACCGCCATCATCTCTACTAGCAAGAACAGAGCTCCATTTAGACCAATGAATTTTCTTTTTTTGGTTAGTACCTCCCCAAAAAAAATTAGATCTTATGGATTCCAATATGTTATTGACCTTTTTAGGCATTCTGTAGATGGAAAAAAAATAGATACCCAAGGACCCAAGAACCCAAGATAGAAGGGTCGCTCTTCCACCGATGGACAGTAAATTTGCTTTCCAATTGCCCAAACGTTTCTGAAATTTTGAAATTACCGGGTTCCAAGTTGCTATCCTAGCCGAACTCCCCCCAATAGGAATACCAAGATATTTAAAAGGTAACGATTCGACTTTGCAACCCACTTCTTTAGCTAACATAGCGACTTCCAAATCATTAACACCGATCCCAATTAAAGACGACTTATCAATATTAATCTTAAGGCCAAAAACATAAAAGAAAAAATTTAGAGCACTATTAATGACCTCCATATTGTCCTTGGACCAGTCGCCAACTAACATCACATCATCTGCATAAAAAAGATGAGAAATAAGAAGTTTGTTAATTTTGACACCTTTAAAAATACCTTTTTTCACCAGGTTGTTGATAGCCACATGCAGTCCTTCCATAGCAACAATAAATAAGAACGGAGCCATGGGGTCTCATTGTCTCAATCCGTGACGAATATTGAACTCTTCTGTGGGGCTACCATTTACTAACACTGAGGATTTAGCAGAAAAAAGGTAGGCTTTTATCCAATTGATCCAAGTAATACCAAACCCCATAGCCGCCATAATAGTAAAAAGAAAATCCCAAGACAATGAATCGTATGCTTTTGCAAAATCAATCTTGAAAAGCATAAGACTTTTTTTCTTACTTTTGTACCAATCTATAATTTCATTAAGGATTAAAGGGCCATCTAAGATTTGCCTGCCTTTAATGAACGCCGTTTGCTCCGGACTCACCACATAATCGACCACTCTAGCCAATCGATTAGCAAGAAGCTTGGCAATGATTTTGTATTGCAAGCCAATCAAACTAATTGGCCTAAAATCAGAAATAGTAACAGGATTGTTCACTTTAGGAATCAAAGTTATAAAGGAGGAGTTACAACCTGTAGGGATGTTAGAGTGATGATAGAATTCAGCCACCATATTAGAGATATCGCCTTTAACGGTATCCCAACTTCGCTTAATAAATTCAAAAGAAAAACCATCTGGGCCAGGAGCTTTTTTCCCACCGCAGCTCCAAATTGCTCCTTTTATTTATTCCAAAGAAAATTCGTTTTCAAGGGAGCGTACTTCATTAGGCGAGAGTTGTTTGAAATCAGAATGTTGAACAGCAAACGACAGCCCCTCGAAAGTTTTGAACTTATGTGCATAATGCTCAAAAAAGCACTTCTTAATATCAGAAGGTTCCGTGATCCATAGCCCGTTATATTTAATCCCCTTCATGTTTCCTACTCGCCTTTTTTTGTTGATTATGGCATGGAAGTATTTTGAGTTTTCATCGCCGTCCACACTCCATTTAGCCTTAGCCTTCTGCTTTAAATCTTGATTGAGTTTGTGGTCAAAGGATTGCAATTCAACCAAAAGATCTCTCCTTTGATCAAATAAACTAGAGTCACTACACGCTGAGGCAATACAGGTGTCAATATTGGCAATATCTCTATTGATATCTTCTCTGCTTCTATTATCTTTTCTTTAAAGACTCAGTTTATAGATTAAACATGTAAAGAACAAGAATCATTAAAACAGTAAAGCAGTAAAGACACAATGAACACTGATTGTGGTTTTCAAATGTAATCCTTTATTAAGAAATAATCTATACAAAGAATTACAGGGTTGTTGCGGAATAAAGATAGCCTACAGATATATCTAAACAACCCTATGAAATGACAAACAACAATCAATAAGTTTCAGCTCAAGAGAATCAGCCCAAGCTGATCTCGTACAGACTAAGCTGTGTCTAAGAGCAGAGAAACTTGTGTGAAGAATGATTCTCAGGAAATGCCCCCCATATGCAATCAAGGAATGAAGCTTTTATAGGCGAAAGCTCTTCTTCTCTTGGTATCCAATTCATCCACGTAGTCTTCTTTCATTGGATGATGAAGGAATAATCAATCGTGCCTTTACCTCGTACTTGTGGTCCCCCACGTACAGCTGCACATTCTTCATCGTCCAATAAGAGTATGGACACGCATATGCATATCTAACCACCAACCTGGATACTAGGAATATTCCTAGTCACGTCATATGTCCTTATCTTCAATCCAGGTTGTTATCTTCACTTGATTGTCAGACACAGATTGGGCCGTTTGTCAAGGCACCAATCTGCCTAAGTGTTTCCAAGCTGACTGCTAATCCCAAGCTGCCTTCCACTACCAGCTTGGTCTTCTATCTTCAATCATCCTCTTCGACTTGGATTGAATGCTATGTACATGTTGATGCAACTTGATTAACACTAGCTTCCATAAGATATTACATTACAAAGTATGAAGCATGATCTGGGTCAGTTACAGATCGCAAGCTGTGTCAGCTTAGTCTGACCCACATCAGATTACAAGAACCTCAAGATTACTAAGTGTTTATAGGTCAGATTTGTCATCATTAAATTTACAATTAACATTGGGACTCAACAAGTACGGTAGATACATATACTTATAATAGTATAAATAATATAACGGCAAATTAATATACAATCAAATGTAAGGTGTTTGTTTAGTTTAAGAGCAGAAATAATAATATGCCGCTAAAAAAAATATCCTATCAACAATACCAGATCCCAATATGGGCTCGAAATGAGAAACATAAAATTAATGGTATGTATCGAGGATTTAGGAGATACCTCTGACAATCAAACTGTGAAATTCAAGGACAGACAATTCAGTTTCTTCCTTATGGTCGTTGAATTAGACCTAATATAGTAATATGTCTTTTTATTGCTTCGTATTAGTCTTTTTTGGTTGCTACGCTTTAGCCCATTATGAGGCTAAATTATACGGGAAGCTTGGCCCACTTTGTATACATAATATCTGGGCCCTGGGGGGACTGGTGAGAGTATTATGGCCGATTTCAGTAAAATACTATTTTATAGTGTCAATTCTGAAAAATATAAGGCGTAAAAAATGTTTTCAAAATTTTCATTTTTAATTTTCTAGAAAATAAAAAGTTTTCTTTTATTTTCTAGAAAACAAATAAAAATTTTGTAATCGTGTTCTAACAAGAAAACTAGAAAACATGTTAGAGATGTGACGACAGAGTGAGGAGAAAATGGAAAATGGAAAACAGAAAAAGATGTTTTCAAGTTTTCCATTAAAAAGTGGAAAACATTGTTTTCTGTTTTCTTGGAAAATATTCTTAGAAAACTATAATTAGAACGCGTTTTCTGTTTTCCATGTTTTCTTGGAAAACAAAAATGGAAAACAAGGGATGTTTTCTGCAACCAAATGCGCCCATAGTATCTCGGGATCTCCGTAATAACTGTTTTTACAATGTTTGTATCAAAGCTTTTACCAGCTTTTAAATATCAATTAACAATTAAATTGAATTGAACCAGGCTTTTGTGTACGTAACATGTCAAACGAAAAAGCAATTTGATTGGACATCAACTTTAATTCAACGTATGTCCCAGAAATTACTACATATATTTAGCCAATTGATAACCCTGAAGTTTGGATTTGGCAGTGGCGAAGCTAGAAATTTTTGAGTGGGGGTCGGGATCTAAATTTTTTTTCCTAACGCTATTAAAATGGGGGGTCGAAACCGAGTATATTGAAATTTTTCTACACGAAAACAATTGTTATCTGTGATTGTAAGATGTTCATCTCAACATACTCACATGGTCTGGATGAATGATTTAGGACAGGTTGGATATACCATTAAGAGGGAAGCGCTCAAACAAGAGCGAAAAATAAGAGGTGCACGTAGGGGTGATCAAAATGTGAGCCGGCTCGTGAAACCTGTTGAACCGGCCTGGAAAAAGCCCCGAACTCGATATAACCGGTTAAAACACGGTCCTGTCCGTGGGTTTAATTTTCACGAAAAACCGTCCTCGATCCCGGCTTACCAGTTAGAAAACAGAAAACCCAACATGCATTGTACACAGTCTGATTTGGTTTCCTATTCCTACACATTACTTGATGAGATTAGTTGTAGTGGTAATATGGTTTTAATATAAGGTAATGGTTTCGAATGTGGCTGATAATACTTAAAATGTTATACTGCATCAAGCTAAATATAAAAGTTATAAACCTTATGTTAGTCCTTAGTCCCAAAATTATTATTGTATTGTATCTATTAGTATAGAAACATGATTACGCATAGTATAATTTACTACTCTTCTGTGAACGAGTCTATCCATTTACATTTGTATCCTAAGTTGCTTGAATTCACTCAAATCAGTTATCCCTGCAAAAGTATGTTCAGGTTTCAGGCCAATCATGGGTTAACCGACCTGACTTCTATACCAGATCGAACCCGACCGAGTGAAACAGGACCGGTACTCGGTTCACTTTTTTCTGATAATTTTCGGCTTTCGGGCTGGGCTTGGCCAATCACCGGGTCAGGCCGGGTTCAGCCCATAATCAAAGTGGAGTCGCATCATTAAACATGGAATGCATGAGTGATCCAAAACCAAGATAGTGAAGTTTTTAAAAACCAAGATATAAAGTCTTTAAACATTCATGCGTCAATTGTCTTGGCATTTGTTTAAGACACCTTATGGTGGAAAAATAATTGTAATAAACCCTTTCATGTAAACATAGTGTCAGAAGTGTTGAGCATTAAATGCTTTGTACATTTTTTTTTTTTTTAATTTGTTGTGAATTGTTGAATTAATTTGACAACAACGAAATTGTTGAAAACTAAAAAATTAATCTTAATCATTTTTTTTTCTCTTCTCAAATCTCAATAATTCATTTTTTTCTCTCTCCTCCATAAATCATTTTATTCCTCTAATTCATTCAAATCTTTTATTTCAAAAACCGTACATCGATAAATTATAAAAATTATATGGGTGTTCTTAAAATTCATGCTCTTTCATTAGAGAGGTCATTCGGTATACTTTCCACGAATGTTTGATACGGTACGGGATTCGCCCTTTCGGGTATTAATAAGGGGTAGCTAGTGGGGTGATAGGTCATAGGGTGTGATAGTCATAGTGGATGATCGGTCATAGGGGTGATAGGTCATATAGGGTGATAGGTCATAAGTGTGATCAATTTTTTGCTAATTAGATACGGTACGGACTTCGCCCTTTCGGGTATTAATAAGGGGTAGCTAGTGGGGTGATAGGTCATAGGGTGTGATAGATCATAGGAGGTGATCAGTCATAGGGGTGATAGGTCATAGGGATGATCGGTGATGGGGTGATCTACCTAACAGGCTCCGCCCTCGGATTTAAAAAATCGTCGAAAGTATATCGAATGACCTCTCTAATGAAAGAGCATGAAATTTTAAGAACACCCATATAAATTTTATAATTTATCGATGTACGGTTTTTGAGATAAAAGATTTTGAATGAATTAGAGAATAAAATGATTTATGGAGAGAGAGGAAAAAAATGAGTGGTTGATATTTGATGGGTATTTAATCCTAGCCTTTAGATCAATAAAATGAATTGCTAGGATTTGTTTTATAATTTTCACAAAAAAAATTAGTTTGTAAATGAACATTATGTTTTGTAATTGTGTAAGACACATTATTGTGTACGTACAACTTCAGTTTGTCAAATCCTTTCATGTAAGAGCATTCACAGTGGGTGACACTTATCCTTCAAGGACTAGTCCCTGTCAGCACCACATCAGCTCCACATCAGCCCAAGGACTAACCAAGGACTCATCCCTCAAAACACCCACAATGCCAGGACTAGTCTAGGACCCACCATTTATTTCACTTTACACTTCTATCTAACCATTTATTTCACTTTACACCATTTATTTCATTAGTCCCTGGGGGATGAGTGAGCCAAGAACTAGCCAAGGACTAGTCACACCTAGTGGTGTGCACTAGTCCTCCAACAAAGAACAAGCCATGGACGAGCTAAAACAAGCCCATTGTGATTGCTCTAAGTACCTTACTTGAACTAGATACGTTTTACAAGCTAGCTAGCAAATCCTTTCATGTAAGGACCTTACTTGAATTAGATATGTTTTACAAGCTAGCTAGAAGTGCCCCAATATTCTTCATTTGTTACAAACAGATTAACTCCCTTCATAAAGTTTCCAACTACAAGCAGGACTGACGACAAGTCCATACAAAATATATAAATTTTGCAGAAATCAACTAGTGATCCACGTTATGTTTTATATCTTCTAGATTGACACTTAGTGGTCATGGAATGTACCGCTAAATTCCTCAGTGAGAAGTTGTGTGTCGTACAATGGTTTGGCACAACCTTCTGCCTTAATTCCTCTTACCATATTTAAGTTTTATGTTTCTTACCTTTGTATTTTTACTCGCATCTTGATTCCATAACACGATAAGTTACCTATTTAAGTTCTGAAACTATTTAACACACAATTTTGCTGATACGTGTTGGAACTATAGATTTCAGTGGTTGTATTTTAAAATGAAGAGGTATTTTAGAATTAATTGATACGGAGTATATCAATTTTTATCTGATCTCTACCGATACACACGACACACACATTTCACAAACTCACTCAATTCCTCCATGAGTCACCTATAAACAAGCCTAAATCACACAATATACGATCCTAGAATTGGTATCAAAGCAAAAATAACAAAACTGAGTAGCTTGAAAAAACTCACAAGGAACAAATACCAAGCAAATGTCAAGCAATTAAGCCACACTGTTAATATTTACACGGAACTGATGTAGCATACAATCGAGCAGAAAAAGCAACATCACGAACAAAAATATGGAGCAAGAAGTGAAGTACGACAACTAGCAAACACGTACAAATTACACTTAACAAATACCAAACCAAAACGTAAGTAACCTGAGCAGTTTACTGAACCTAAAGCATCAATCAGATATTCAGATTTTCATTCAGACATTTCCTCGAACACTTTATGTACATTCTGTTCATCATGGTGGATTCAGGAATATAACTTGTAATTAAATCTTCTAAAATTATTTATCAGTATAATTTACTAGTAAAAATTGAAAATTTTAATTAATTATTTTTAAATCTTGACCTTTGAATTTAATTTATAAATTAAGATTTATTTAACTTTACAAATACAGTTAAAACCAACTGTATGATGACTCGTTTTTTTTTTTTGGCATGATAAGTTAGTTGACAAAATAAGACATGAATATGTAGAATTGGGGTATGTTTGGTAGCAAGCTTTTAAGAACTTTAAGTTTTAAGCTTTTAAGTAAAAGCTTCTACGTAGTAAAAAGTCTTGTTTGGTTTAAAGGGCTACAAGCTTTTAAGTCATGCGAAAAGCTCTTTTATGAAACGCTACAACTCCGTGTTTGAGAAGAAGCTACAAGCTTTTCATTCGTAAATTACTTAAAATCCTATAGGTGACCAACAACTATCTCTTATGTAAATTTATTTTATACATAACAGTGTATGTAGATAGATATGTATATGCACATAAATGCTCACTTGTTGACTATTAAAAACTATTGGGTTTCGTTTTCATGCTTTGATGTGATAACACATTTCAAATTTGTAAGAACTAGAGTGAAGACCCGTGCGTTGCACGGCGAGGTAAGCGGTCGGGATTCACGTCTATGGTCGGGTATCGTTGAATGTTTGCAAGAAAGCGCAGTACCGGGCCAGGTATCGTTGAATTATCTTCTGGACTATATTGGAAGATAGAGGAGGGTTTGTTTTTGGGTTGGATGGGCTAATCTTATTTGGTAGCTGGACTGCGCTATTGGGCTATGCATTATAACCAGTTGAATATATTTTTGTTAGATGGGTTATTGTGGTTTTAAAAATGGACTGGATTAGTGTAGCATGGATACGAAGTTTTCTTTTTTCATATTCGTGTGGGTAACATAATTAATCATATTAATACTTACATGATCTAATGTTGTTATATAATAGTTATATGTAATAATGTTTTTTTACACAGATTAAATTAATTTTTTGAGTATCTCATTATTATATATAAAAATCAGCGTGGTTTTACGGTTATTATTGTAGTGTTATTATTGTATGGCAATGAGTTGAAACTGCCGAATACGCCTGGGTGTTTTACAAAGTTTGTTTTTAATGAGAAGTATGTTTCGTAGGTCACTTGATTGGTCTACACATTCAATTAATAAATAAGTACAGCTCTTCTAAGTATGCATTTTTATGAGGAAAACATTGCAAACAAAATGGAGTTCATTTGTACCATGATATTGCAAGTTATTATTGTGTAACTTGAGTACACAATACTGTTGTGTCGTTCCGTATTGCATTGTGTTTGTAGCAAAACATGGACTTAACATTTCCCTCGAGATAGATGAAAAAGAAGGAAGACTTGTAATGACTCTGTGGTCCTAAACGAGTAACAAACAAAAAAGAATAGTTGTTACTTATTTTATTTGTGCTTTTAGTATAATATCTTGATGTCAATGTGGATGTGCCTGTACAAAGGATTAGTTATCATGTACCTGTTTCCTGTCGATGCATCTTGTGTATGGCATAGAAAGGATTATGTTTTACAATTCGATTGATGTCTATGATTTGTGTTGTTTGTCTGGGTAGATGAGTTTTTTTATTCAAAAAATTATAACTAAGACAATCCTAAATGGTTTCTTCAAATGAAGGAGACTTGGATTGAACAGGTAATATTGAACTGATGAGTGGAATCAATTAATGTTTGAGTTTGTTCATAAGCTAATATTCTTAAATAACAGTTATTTGTTATTTATCAGAGTAGAAAACGAAGTGACTTATACTATTTGCCTTCCTTTTATTTCTATGTTTTAAGACATGTAGCATAAAGTATACAATTAGCTACGTTTATTAATCATTACCTTTTATTTACAGGAGTTGGCTGATATCTTGGTAAACAAATCAACTTCCTTTTATTTCTATGTTTTAAGACATGTAGCATAAAGTATACAATTAACAGATGGCATAAATAAAGGCAGTTGTACCATATACCTTTTTTTCCCTTTGATTTGGTCACCCTCCAGGTTCCCATCTGAGTTAGCTACGACCAATTTTTCAGCGTTTTGTTCTTTAAGGACCCTGAAATTGGTGAGCAGACAGCATGGATGTCACCAAACAATTGTGCCAGGAGACTATTTAATATGGAAAACTAACAAACCGCCCTCACAATTTTCGTTTGGTTGGTTCTCGCTTCTTTGATGGAGTGGGTATCGACTGAGGTTCTTTTGGTGCCATTGATGATGATCCTCCAACGGAAGGCATGCTTGCTGGCTTGCTCCCAGTAATGGCACCAACCGGGACACTCATCACCATCCCAATCAGCCTGACCACGTGCAATAAAACGCACGGTTAGGTGCAAATATTTAGCAGAAAACACTCACTAATTAAAGCTGTCTGCAAACCTGTTCCTCTTCTTCAATCAAATACTTAGCTGTCCTACTAAGCAATTTTTCGGCAGGTTCATCAAACAGAGTCACGACGATCGAATTCGTCTCGTCCCTTACTTCCAACTGAAGCTTAAACCTAATGTTTAATGCAGCAAACAAACTCGAAGAATGAGAACGGAATCTTTGAATTTTCAGGGACATATGCATAGAACCTAAACCGGGGGGGCCAAGAAAGTGCCAAACATGGGGTTTAATGTACAGAAAAATGACCAAGTATGAATCGACCAACCTGAAATGAGGATACAATACACTCGCCTTGCAATCCTCACACCAGAAACCACTCTTAGTCTTGGTAAGCCCCTTCCGACACCGACCACTGGAGCATGTGATTGTGTTGTACTATCTTTCACTGTGTCCATTTATTGTGCAGCCATTCCTGGCAATTGTGTTCCTAAAAAGGATAGTCTGCACAATAAATGGACACAGTGAAAGATAGTACAACACAATTACAATGGGAAAGAACAATGATTGCCAGCAAATGAACCGAATTCATCATAATGCAAACAATAAAAAACATGCCAAAGCATACATGCGATTCTCAAATAATATATAACTGAATATATAGATGTACACCCATTTAAAATGACATTAACCAAGAAGAATGTGAACTATAGCACCACAAAATCTCCTAATTAATCTACTATAGAGCAACTGCCATAAGTGTAAAAAATAAGACCCATGCAAATTCTAAGAGAATCAAATTTACCAATGGGTTGACCCTAAAGCAATAACTGGTAAAATAACAACTCTGCATACATAGGAAATGATTTAAAATGAAATCGTAAAGCATGGTTCAATTTGATTAAATGTATAGAATAACTTACCAACAAAGTACTTATTCTCCGTCGGCACAAGTTTTTCAAATGCACAAAGCTAAAACCCATAACGTTCGAACGCAGCTACATAACCGGTGACCTTTCTTGCAGATGTAGCCCCATCAAACTCAAGCATGTAAGGGTTATCTTTCAAAATCCGAAACTCCTTCCTATTAGCTTGCACACAGAACCCGACCAACTTATACAACTGACCCGCTTGTATCTTTACAGCAAGCCTGTTTGATCTATTGTGCATCAACACGCAGTGCATCATATTTCCCTGCAGATCAAGAACTATAATTTAACACTATATTATATCTATAATCCATTAACAGAAGATCAAACAGTGTAATGGCTTACCATCTGGTCTGACACCATGAAATCCGTACTCAAATGTGCTCCTTTGGTGTTATACACATCCCACTTACGACAGACCATAACCACCAACGGGCTAGCACTTCCAGGTTGGAGTTCATCCAGGTACAAATCAGATGCGGCAAAAGACTTGCACGAACCAAACCCTTGTTAGCCATGTCCGGAAAAAGCAATATACTATGTAAGCAATATGTAAAATGTATCAAGAAATGGTTGTAAACAAACTAATATGAAGAATGTAACCTTATATAGATGTATTCTCAATAAATATTTATGACTCTTCATACACTTCACTCAAAGGTTACAGAGAGCCTGATCATAAATCATAGCATTAACTCTGACTGAATATGAAGGCTCAATTCTCATTATTGCTTTAAAATATGAACCGGTTCTCTAAAATATATACCGATCCTATGTAACACGCTATAGCTATAGATACATATACATCTATTTATTTATTATTTATATATATATATATATTATATATATATATATATATCTATAGTTAAAGAAAAGCCGACCATCCATCTGCTCATGATGAAATTTAAATTGAAGAGACTAAACAATCGAAGGAATGTGAGGATTTTGGACTTCATTAAAGTATTAAAAGCCCTCAATATTAAAAGCCTAAATAACTTTATAATTTCTTAATAACTTCTCATTTGGTTGTTAATAAACACATCTTATTTATAATTTATAATAAAAACTATAATATCTACTTAGTTTAAGTGAAGGAGAAATAACCATCATGTATATGCATATCAGGTTGTACCTTTTTGAAGGTTTGACGAAAAGGCCAAAACTCTTCTTCCTCACTACCAACAAATTCCAAATCTTTCTGTATCAAAAAACCTTACTAATATGCGTAAACGATTTGAGATTTGCATATACACAAAAACCATATTCTGTTTTTATCCATAAAAGTAAGTTACAAAAGCTAATCCATATAAAACAGAAAAAAACAGATATAGATAGATAGAAGGAGAACAAACTAAATTTTTACTCACCTTGAAATACAGAATTTCCCTCTTTTATGATCTGATAACAATCACCTGCACATTATCATACGAAAAATAGAATAAATACATAAATATAAATATAAATACAAACCATTTATCAATTGAGAAAGAACATTAGGTTAAAAAAACCTAAAATGGGCTGCTTTTAATTGAGTTTAGCATCGCCATATCATATGTGCGAATATTTTATTAGAATCTTGAATACACAAACAACACATATCAAAAGCAAAAGAAGAAACAAAATAAACTAATTGGAAAATAATAAAAAGAAGCAAAAGCATAACTGTAAATCCATCATGGGGTGCGGACGGATTTGATCCTTTTGTTTCAGGAGGAAGAGCCTCTCATCATATTGCAGCAGGGGAGTATTTTTTTCCCCATCGACCTTTATAATTCCAGTAAATAGATTTATCCAAAAAAAAAAAAATTAATTAGGTTAAAAGAAATTAAAAATTGTGTTTATGTATGTATATGTGTGTTATTTGAACAAAAGGAAGGATAATGGGTTTTGGATGGGTATATAGACTCACCGCTGACGGATATATAGATTTAAAAAGGGAGTTACTTGCCTTCAATCCAAAGTTGTTTCATCTGCCAAACTATGGCAGTTTATGCCTTCTCAGTTACTGAACGTATTACCATTTAATTCCTTAAATCTTCATATCACTAAATCAAATACGTAAGTATCATATCATAATCAATACAGTAAATACCCATTCGGAGATGCAATTCAAATACCCATTCGGAGATGCAATTTATGTGGTGTAATGCATAATTGATTAAAAAAATAAGATGGTAATAAGGAACCCTATTAAGTACCCTAATAATACCCCATAAATATAACGCTAAAAATCGCCAAATTTTCCACCCCTTGATTTACTTTTATATATATATGATAAAGCTTATTATTTAGGTATTATACATATGTATTGAAAACAAAATGAGTTTTCTTTATGTATAAAATTAAGAAAGATTTATATATATATATATATAATATATATATATATAGTATATATATATAGTGAAGGGATCAAGTGAGAACCAACATATATGGTGAGAACCGTGAGAACCACTAAAAAACCATCTCTAAGGGCTTTGCCCTTAGAGTTAAGGGCTACGCCCGTACCGTATACAACCGTCACCATCTCTTGGATCGCCGCCCATCAAATCCATACGATTCCCATATGCGTCCCTTGACGGTCAGTTTAGAACGGATAAGGGCCTCTGGCCCGTACCGTATACATACGTTTTCTTAACGCGTAACCCATATGATTTTTTACAAAAAAATTTTATTTTTTTTATTTTTTTTTTGGAATGGGTTTTTGTTAAAAGAAAATAAAAAACAAAAAAAAGTTTCAAAAAATGAAAAATAAAAATTAAAAAAATAAAAAACCACACAAAAAAGAAGAAAAAGGGAGGAAAACTAGTGGTTCTCACGGTTCTCTCCATATTTGTGGTTCTCACGTTAACCCTACCCTATATATATATATATATATATATATATATATATATATATATATAGTGAAGGGATCAAGTGAGAACCAACATATATGGTGAGAACCGTGAGAACCACTAAAAAACCATCTCTAAGGGCTTTGCCCTTAGAGTTAAGGGCTACGCCCGTACCGTATACAACCGTCACCATCTCTTGGATCGCCGCCCATCAAATCCATACGATTCCCATATGCGTCCCTTGACGGTCAGTTTAGAACGGATAAGGGCCTCTGGCCCGTACCGTATACATACGTTTTCTTAACGCGTAACCCATATGATTTTTTACAAAAAAAAAATTTTTTTTTTTTTTTTTTTTGGAATGGGTTTTTGTTAAAAGAAAATAAAAAACAAAAAAAAGTTTCAAAAAATGAAAAATAAAAATTAAAAAAATAAAAAACCACACAAAAAAGAAGAAAAAGGGAGGAAAACTAGTGGTTCTCACGGTTCTCTCCATATTTGTGGTTCTCACGTTAACCCTACCCTATATATATATATATATATATATATATATATATATATATATATATATATATATATATATATATATATATAATATATAATAATGTTCATATATATATATATATATATATATATATATATATATATATATATATATATATATATATATATATATATATATATATATATATATATATATATATATATATATATATATATATATATATATATATATATATATATATATATATATATATATATATATATATATATATATATATATATATATATATATATATATATATATATATATATATATATATATATATATATATATATATATATATATATATATATATATATATATATATATATATATATATATATATATATATATATATATATATATATATATATATATATATATATATATATATATATATATATATATATATATATATATATATATATATATATATATATATATATATATATATATATATATATATATATATATATATATATATATATATATATATATATATATATATATATATATATATATATATATATATATATATATATATATATATATATATATATATATATATATATATATATATATATATATATATATATATATATATATATATATATATATATATATATATATATATATATATATATATATATATATATATATATATATATATATATATATATATATATATATATATATATATATATATATATATATATATATATATATATATATATATATATATATATATATATATATATATATATATATATATATATATATATATATATATATATATATATATATATATATATATATATATATATATATATATATATATATATATATATATATATATATATATATATATATATATATATATATATATATATATATATATATATATATATATATATATATATATATATATATATATATATATATATATATATATATATATATATATATATATATATATATATATATATATATATATATATATATATATATATATATATATATATATATATATATATATATATATATATATATATATATATATATATATATATATATATATATATATATATATATATATATATATATATATATATATATATATATATATATATATATATATATATATATATATATATATATATATATATATATATATATATATATATATATATATATATATATATATATATATATATATATATATATATATATATATATATATATATATATATATATATATATATATATATATATATATATATATATATATATATATATATATATATATATATATATATATATATATATATATATATATATATATATATATATATATATATATATATATATATATATATATATATATATATATATATATATATATATATATATATATATATATATATATATATATATATATATATATATATATATATATATATATATATATATATATATATATATATATATATATATATATATATATATATATATATATATATATATATATATATATATATATATATATATATATATATATATATATATATATATATATATATATATATATATATATATATATATATATATATATATATATATATATATATATATATATATATATATATATATATATATATATATATATATATATATATATATATATATATATATATATATATATATATATATATATATATATATATATATATATATATTTATATATATATATATATATAGATATAATTTATAATAGTTGTCCCTTCTAATCTCTATCATATAACAATTCATCACAAATATTAGTACTAACATTCTCCCCATTTTGTGTGAATTGTCGGCGGTCTTCAAATAAACAGAGGGGTTTGGTTCCTTGGAACATTCGGTTCTTAAGTTTGAGTTTTAGATGCTGAAATCTATAACTGTTTTGACATCTTTGAAAATAACTCTTTCTTGATTTCTTTTGTGTTGAGGCTTGACAAATTATGGGTATTGATAAGTGTCTTGGTTTGGGGTAATTGTCTTTGATTCTGGATATTGGTTATTGTCTTTGGTTGTCATTGCTTTTATAAGAGGTTCAAAATGGAAATCGTGATTGGTGACTTGGGATCCGAGAATGAAAAGCTTCTAGTGATGGTGTTAGTATTGTTAATATTGTGTTTTGAGGTTTGGAAATTCTTTTGCTCCCCCTCAATTGAGTGTTCATCTCTGGAAGTTTTTTCATCATTTCAAAAACTTTTTAGATGCTCCCCCTCAAATGATGAATCTTATTTTACTCCCTCGGAGCCTTTTCACCATTTCAGAAACTTCTTATTTTCTCCCCCTCTAACGAAGAATCTTCTTTGCTTCTCCTTAAACAAGCATTCATTTTGCTTCGTCATTCCTCAATTAACCTTCAAGCTAATCTTTATATGTCGCTTCAAAATCTTTACCCTCTATCAAACAAACATCTTCATTTTCTTTCCATGATCAACTAACCACTATACTATCTCTCCCCCTCATGATGAATATGAAACGTCATGTTCATCATGAATATTAATAAGTTGATAACGATCAAACGATTGATGATGAAGTTTAGTTTTGAGAAAAATAGTTTTAGCTTGGGTTATACACTAAAGTATGTATAAGCCACTTGACATCAACTTACTTTGAAAGAACCTTGGGAACCCATTTGAGAACGGGTCCAATGGTCTTACACACTTTAGAAAGGCAAGTGTCAGTTGTATCAACTTGATCCAAAGATGTTGCATTCCACTTTAACTTGAAACACGGTGTTTCATTTTGAAATAGTCTTTGTGGAATTAACGGTGATTTGAAAGCAGTGAGAGGTGTTTGAACAAAATCATTTACCTCTTGCACACTAGTATGAATGTCTTTAGGTGCAAGAGCATATAACTCCGAAAAAGAGTATTTCAACGATTTTGTTTGTGTGGAATCAGAAGAAACATCTTTTGGTTGTTTCCACACACGACTTGGTCTTGAGAAATGAAAATTTGGAGAAATCAGTGAAGACTTAGAAGAACTCAAGGCTCCATATGAACGAGGTTTCTTAGTAAACTTAAAACCCTTAGTTGAAGCACTAAACCACCCATACCGGTCACGAAAATGAACCTTCCCATTGGTGTCACGACTAACCTGTAAGGGGTTGGAGAAAAACTGGGAGGTCCGGATGTTCTTTGGTGAACTAGTGTACTTTGAGGAATTAAGAACTTTGTGAGGATTGCTAGTAAGAGGTTTACTAGATGAGGTAGAAGGTCCTGGTTTCTTGAAATGGTTTGGTGAAGCTTTGCTGTATTTAGTGCTTTGGGTAGTTGTAAGTGGTTCTTTGGATGGTGTGAGTTTCTTAGGTAGTGGTGCATTCATCTTTGACACTTGAGTGGTTTATTTGGGTTGAGGTGTGTATATCTTAGAAGGTTGGGTTTTCTTCATTAGGAATGGTTTGGTTTGAACACCATCCATAGAGGAGGTTGAGATAAATGATTCAAAGAAGTCATTGATTTCTTGATCTGAGTTGAACATAGGTATATCCAACTCCGTTGACTTGGTCAATGGCGGGACAATGACGGTTGACACACATTTTGGTTCACAGAGTGGTGAATCTAGATTGAGGGATGAGGATGGACTAATTTCGGTTGACTGGTTTGCAAGTTGAGTTTTCAAAGAGGAAGAATAGGCCTGGAGTTGCTCAACTATCTTCAAAAATCTTCTCTTTTTGCTGAAGAAAATGGTTTTCTTGTTTTCTAATTCATGAGTCAACTTAGAAACTGTGGAATGCAAATGATCATTTTCTTTTTGAATGCCTTCAATGTTGTTCAAAGTGAGATCATTTGCCGATTTGAGCTCTTTGTTTTCCAATTTGAGTTTCTGATTCTCAAGCTCAATTAAATGGAATTTGTTAAAAGCATGTTGTTTGGTTAAGTAAATCTTTGCAACGCAAGGAGTGGTACGAGGTTGAATCGAGGTAGTTGAAGAACATGTACACAACCCATCTTTATGAAGTTCCCCTTGAGCCCAAGTAGGTTTTGTAACCATGGATGAAAATAACTCTCTTAAAATCGGATCATTTGAAAAAATGTCTTGTGGTGGATGGGTCGTCATCTTAGAATAAAAATATCCCAATTGCAGTCCAACTGATGATAAGTATTCAGCCCAAAAAAAATAATTCAGCCCAAATGACACTTAATCCAATCAACAAAAAAATTTGATCACCTCGTGATGCCTATTGCAACTTGCAAGACAAAATGAAACTTTAATATTTACCACAATTACAATTTCAGATTGAAGTCAAGTTATCTCAAACTCCCATGTGATTGAGAGTTTCTTTTGGGAGGATTATTGATATCCGAAATCTTGAAAAAAAATTGAAGGTTATATATTGTAAGGATTTCGGATGTATGTGTTGAGGTGGGATGGATGAGGTTTTCAAGTGTGATTTTTGAATAATGAAGACAAAAGAAAGATTTAGGATATGGGAAAGATAAATGGTTTTTGGATACAACAGTGACTAATGGTTTTCAGATATAGTGACAAAAAGGTTTCCGGTATGTTGACTAAAAGGTTATCGGATATTAAACAAATAGGGGTTTTGGATATTATGAAGTTACACAAATATTTTGGTGAAAAGTTTTTGGATACCAAAAGGATTTCGGATATTGCAAGGCAGGAAATCGGATATAAGTGACACAAAAAGGAGATTTCAGATAATGGCTAAAAAAATGAGGTTTTCTTATATTTGGAAAAGGTTTTCGGTTTAAAATAGTGAAACAGTAAGGTTTTCGGATATATAGAAAACAAAATAAGGATTTCGGATTGTGTGCTCAAAAAGAAGATTTCGGATAGTTGTCTGATGAGGGAGTTTAGGATAATAAATGTTTTGGTATTTATATGTTTAGAAGTGGTTATTTCGGATATATGGGGACAATGAAAGAATTCGAATATGATGGCCAAGTGTGGTTTTCTGATATAAAGGTTTTCGGATATACTTTAGAGAGTATAGTGGTTTTCTAATATTGACTAAAAAGGGATTTCGGATGAAGGCCACAATTAATTAAAAATGACGGTGGGCTTAAAAACAAAAAAATGATTGTTTTGGCAAGACACAAAAATTAAAACGTTCAAGAAAGTGGGACGGTGGGGAAGTTGACAGTATTTCTGATTGGTGGGAATTTCGGATATTAGGAGTTGAAGTTCTTGAAAGAGAGTAGTGAAAAGGATTTCGGATATTTGTGACTAATGAGTTAGGATAAATGCCCAAAGTTGAGAAGATCGGATGCTTAACAAAGTAAACCAATGTACAACAAACAATTAATTATATGATGAAGTGGGCCAGTGGATTAAAAACAAACGAATAGTCACTTGTAACAACCATTTTTATCATGTAATCCTAACAATGAGCAACCGCTATTCCCAAAAAAAAAACTTTTCGATCTTGATCTATCCCATAATCAATTGTTAAACAGTATGAAGATTAACAATGATCTTTGCCGCTCTGATACCAATTGATAAGCAAAACTAATAGCATAAACACCACATAAGATCAAGATCAAAAGGAAATGTATGAAGGCATAAAATGTAAAGGAAAAAGATGAGAAATGCGGCTGAAATGTATGTGTGATTAGGGTAGAAAAAGTGGCAAAAGGTTATTAGGTTATTAATCCTTGGGGCTTAAATACCCAATGACCAACTTACAATATTAACCCCTCTAGTCTAAGAAAATTCAATTCAACACAAATAATAATATCCTAACATTCTCCCCCTTTTGTGTGAATTGTTGTCGATCTGTAAATTGGCCGAGGGTTCTGGTTCCTTGATCATTTGTCGCTTGTTTGAGTTTTAGAAATGGAAATTGTGATTGGTGACTTGGGATATGAGAATGAAAATCTTCTGGTGATGGTGTTGGTATTGTGAAGATTGTATTTTGAGGTTTGGAAATTCTTTTGCTCCCCATCAACTGCGTGTTCATCTTTCAGAGTTTTTTTTCCTGAAACTTTTTATTTGCTTCCTTTCAAATAATGAATCTTCTTTTGCTCCCCCTCAAATGATAAATCTTCTTTTCCTCCCCCTCAAATAATGAATCTTCTTTCATCTTTGAAACTTTCGATTTGATTCCTTTTTGCTCCCCTTAAATGATGAATCTTCTTTCTATCTCTCCCCCTCATGATGAATATAAAACGTCATGTTCATCATGAATAGCAATAAGTTGATAAAGATCAAATAGTTGATTATAAAGTTTAGTTTTGAAAGAAACGGTTTTAACCTCGGTTATACACTGAAATATGTATAAGCCACTTGACAGCAACTTACTTTGAAGCAGTTTTTGGAACCCATCTAAGAATGGGTCCAATGGTCTTAGACACTTTTGAACAACACTTGTAAGTTGTGTCAGTTTGATCCAAATACATTGCATTCCACTTGGACTTGAAACTCGTTAATTCATTAAAATTTGTACATTGTTGTTGAGAAATTTAGAGAAGTGATTTTTAATATACAATGTACTAGTTTAAAGGCACGTAATGTGGTCTTATTAAGATTTTTGTAAACATGGGCTAAAACTATAAATGATTTAACTTTTTTTTAAAGACAACAACGGATAAATGGCTAACACCCTCACGCGGATGCGCCCACGCCGTCTCCTGGCAATGCCCTAAAGGGTTTGCTCCCTATGTATTCGATGAGTATAACATTGGTAAGGCCCCCCCACCACAATTGCATGTGGCAGGTTTCGAACATGAGAAAAAATAAAACACTTTGGTAGCATCACATTTAAAAGTTAGCATCACTTGATTTACCCTACTATTCATGTATGTTGAAAGGTATTCTATGTCACAACAAGAATAGCCTTTTAAATTAAAAATTTTGTGTTTACATACCATTTTTCAGTTCTGTTCCATGTCATAACAAAATTAGCCTTTTAAATAAAAATTTGATGGTGTTAAACTCTTGTGAACGATGTTAAACCAACAGACAAGTCCGAAGCAGCTGCTCAACTTGAATCTAATCAACAGTCATACATGAGATCGATATGCAAATAATCAATTGTTTGTGTCAGCCAAATATACCAAGAAAGTCTTCTCAATTGAACAGACAGCACACACTTTATTCTGAAATGAAATCTGAACATCAAATTATATAGAGCATGAACGGGTTGACAGTCATTCTGTCACAAGCAAGTCTCCACATGTCGATATTAATCTTGAGTTTAGCAAGCAATTTGAGTCTATCAAAGAGTATTGATGGCTGTTTAAACGTATTTCGTCGTCTAATTACTAGGGGGTGAACTTGCTAGAGGAGGGTCAGAAGAAGGTTGATTATGTTTATTGGCGGTTCCCAATTGGTGATGGATGTTACTCCACGCCACTAAAATAATCAGAGCAAAGTGTGTAAGTGTGTGAGAACATGATCCTCAAATGAATGATTGAGAGGAGTATTTATAGAGGCTGAGGAGACAAGATCTGAGTACTTGCCTCCTATGACGTTTTAGTACGATTTGGAGCCCGTTGGGAGCGTACCTTCCTCAACGGTGATTGGCTTAGCATTACGTCATCTTGTCCTGTTGGTCGGCCACGTGTTAATCACATGACATTCTATTTGTTCTATTATGTTGGATCCGGAGCTTGGTCCGGATCATGTGATTACTTCTATTCGGGAGCTACGCTGCTTTATATGTAATCGTTTCTATTCGGGAGCTACGCTGCTTTATGTTGTTCTGATCAAGTCATAGTGCTAACTAGGATGGTGCACTATCAAGCCCCCCCGCTTGGCATTGTAATACTTAGAATGCTAAGTTAAAAATAAAGAAAAAGAGTCACTAAGCAATATACTCTTTCGGGAGCGTGTTTTAGGGATCCTTCCTCTAGTTCGAATTCCCATTGGTGCCCAGATATCGATCTCGAGTGTTCATCGTATCTTACCCTTCCCCCTTTTGAAAGAAAACAAAAATGAAAGCTACTCCAAAATATTCTAAACGTTTTTTTTTAGCTAACATAATAAATGCAAATTCGTATTATTTATTTGTTATTTTATTTTTATTTTTGGAAAGCATCGTGCTTCGATCCGAGTTTTTTGAAAAGTATCCTGCTTAATTCGTGAAACATCTCATCAAGGAGAGACACTATAAAAAAGGGGGGGAGGGTTCTTATTTATCTCTCTTCCTCCTTTTTTTTTTTATTTTCTCTCAAAAAATTCTTTTTTGTTTTTTACGGTCCACCATTCCGGAGCATACATCCGGTTTGGGTGCTCCATCCGTGACACACATATATATATAGATCGGGTCCTATTGTTTTAATAGCTCGTGTTTCTGATCCGGAACCTTTGATTGTTTTAGGGTTTGTGTCGCCGATCCGGAGCCTTCTTGTGGCCTCCATTTTATTTGCAGCCGATCCGTGGCTTCCGGTTTACTTCCAGTCAATCCGGAGCCTTCCCGTGGCCTCCGGTTTACTTGCAGCCAGCCGATCCGGTCCGGACCCTACCGTGGCCTCTTCTCAATTTTCGGTGCATATTTACCTATTCCGGCCGTATCCAAAGCTTCTTTGTGGCTTCCGACTTTTCCGCAACCGATCCGGAGCATCCCTGCCGAACCTACTTTAACCGGAGCATAGGCCACTTAAGCCGGACCCTACTTTAATTCCGGAGCATACACTCCCGATTCGGGAGCATACACAGCAGAAACCGGAGTTAGGTTACCGATCCATAGCGTCCTTTTTCAGGTTTGTCTCATCATTTCACCTTATCTTTATGGCAAAAAACGATTTGAAAAGGCAAACGTGTAGCTTAAGCCTTGACGAGTTAGGGTCCTTTCTATCGACACATAGGTTTCCACCTGGGTTAGGGTACATGCTTCCGCAGCCGCACCATATAGCTACTAGGGCTCCCAAAGGAAAAGTTACTCTTTATTGTGTTGCTTTCGAGAAGGGTAACATGCGGCTTCCTTTCACCGATTTTTATTGTAAAGTCCTTAACCATTTCCAAGTTCATGTTTCTCTAGTGAATCCCTATGGTAACATTAGGGTGACTATGTTTGAGCTTTGTTGTCGGGCTCATGGGAGGGAGCCTACTCTTACTTTGTTTAGGAGGTTCTTTAGGTTAGCTAAAGCTGGGAGTTGGTACACTTTTGAGAAGCGTCCCGAAGATGAGGTAGGTGAGTGTGTAACCGGGGTGCCGACTTCCATTAAAGGTTGGAAGTCTCGGTTCTTTTATGTCGACGAGTCTGTGATACCTTCTGATTATCCTTTCGCTCGGACCTTACGAGAAAAATCCAAAGGAAATATGTCTTTTGAGCTTCCGGATAGCGGGTTCGACATGTCTTTAGTTGTCGAGATGACTGAGCATCCATTGTGCTATCGTGTACTTCCGGAGCCTATCCTTTATCTCGCCGGCTTATCCAAATTATGGTCCCATCATCCTGCTGTTCCCATGATAGCCGTTGGAGGGCGGGGTATGGCTCCGGATTACTTTTAATTGGATCTTTACTCATTTTATTGCTGTTTTCAATATTTTTCATTATTTTGTTCTTATTACTTATTCGTACACACATATGTTTGCTAACTTTAACTTTGTTTTTGTAGCGATGGGGCTTAGAGGATATCTTAAAGATGGTCATAAGAAGGGTTCCTTTACTCCCAATCCTCCCAAGACCGGAGTTGTTCCTTTAGAGGATTTTACCGAGGAGATAGCTATTGCTCCTGAGGGAGGTGATTTTGTGGAGGCAGATTCGGATCCACCTTCCGATAATGCAGTTGCAGCCTCTCATCCTGCTTCTGGTGTTGACACTTATGTTCCTTTTGGTACGGTGGTCGGCCCACAGAAGAAAAGGAAGCTTATTCGTGATGCTCCCTCTGGTTCACAGGCTCCATCGACCCATGATGAGGGTACTAGCTCTACTGCTCCTAAACATACCCATCCTAATTGATGTGTGAAATTGAGTTTAAAATTTATAAACAAGAATTACCCTAAAACTGACTACTACACACTTGCGGGCAGTGGACCCGTTCGTATATAGTATAGCTAGAAGGTAAGTCCGAATTCGTTCACGGGGATTGGTTTTGAAATAATTGTAGCTAAAGTAGTTTGGGAAAAAGGATGGAACCGTCGCCGAATTGCTACCTCCCTTTGACAATATTAAATTAAGAAATTGAAATGACAAGACAATTGAAAGTAAAGAAAGTTCAAACAATATAAATAAAGATCATCCACTTCGAATCCACTTGACTTCAGTTATGATTGCACACGATAAAGATCAAATTAATTAGAGTTGACAAGATAATCGTGAAAGGATAGAAATGCTCGCGTGTACCACCAACCGCAAGCAAATCACCCAAACACCTAAGTTGCTAGTTAAATTACCCAAGCCGGTACCACCAATGCCTAGAAAATCTCCCCAACAATTAGTTTGCTTGATTATCCAATTACCAATTATGCCTATGTGAATTAAAACGTGGTACCACCAACCGTTTCCAAACATGTTTACCGATTAACTCTAATTATAGATTTGACATTCACCGTCATACCATGAACCGGTGACAATTGACCATAGACAATCGAATTGAAACGATAAACATATTCACCTAGTACCACTAACGATAAACACATAAACCATCAACATCAAAAGAATAAATCACAAGGAATTAATTGATAAAGATCACGACACAACGATAATTGAGTCAACTCTTGAATTAAAATATTGCAATCATATCATTCGTCAAGTTTCATCAAAGTGGATGATTAGAAATCTAGCCACTCATGCTAAATTGAAAATAACAAATGAAATAGAAATAGAACATATTGTACCAAATTGTTTGAATAGAAATTGCAAGACGGATAAGTAGATACGATCTAGATGGTTGTTCTTGAATATTCAATGAATCAATTGATGAAATCTGAGATGACCCTTCGAAGAATTCGCCTAGAACAGCTCCTAGAAAGAAAGCTTGGATAAGTTGGGAAATAGGGTTATGTTTTCTATTTATACCCCTTCAAATCTGATGCAAAAGAGGCTGTAACCCTGATTCCCCGTGCAGCTGACTGCGCCGCAGTGGGCATGGTGTGCTCTCACTGCGGCGCAGTGGAATACCCCTGGAAACTTTGTTCTCTAGTAACTGCGGCGCAGTGGGGCTAGTGCACTCCCACTGCGGCGCAGTGTTAAATCTCTGAAAAGCATATCTTTTTTCTCGACCTTGACTGCGGCGCAGTGGGACACGTGCACTCCCACTGCGGCGCAGTGTTAAATCACTGGAAAGTTTTGGCCTTGGCACCCTTTGACTGCGGCGCAGTGGGGCAATAACCCACCCACTGCGGCGCAGTGCATATCTGCTGAAATCTTTGTTCTTCTTTATCAACATCACTCGAACACTCGGGTCAACTTCATGGCCAAAAAATCGTCAGAAAATGTACCAAATGGACGCGCAACCTGCTAAGAACCTGAAAGCACTAACAAACACCATAAACGCGCCAAATGCATACAAAATCGACTCAAAACACATACGAAAAAAGCCAATAATGATGTGGGCGATCTATATAAATTGGTCACATCAAAGCCTCCACACTTGAGCGTTGCTTGTCCTCAAGCAAATCTGGAAATTAAGCAAAAAGCATTCCTTGGCACGAAGCTACATGAACACATTACAAATTTCCAAAAAGAAGCCAAACCAAGTATGTCGATGACAAGGACTTTGGTGAAGCAGTTTTAAAT
>CM067173.1:73447546-73493008 GCA_034093135.1 Erigeron breviscapus
CTTTGTCCAGATCAAAAGTTTCCCAGCTGGTTTCATAACATTCTCTTGTTAATCTTATGCTAGGAATGGGCTGCCCTCTTCTTCTTTTCAATTGTACCTGGGAGATTGGCTCTGGATGTCTTCTATAATTCAATCTTTCCTTCACTTTCTTTATGTCCAGAGCCTCCCATCCAACACGGGTTGCAACACTTTTCTTCACATCTTTAATCTTCTGTGATGGCTTAGTGTGAACCACCACTTTCTTCTTGCCTTGGCTTTTGCTTATATCCTTTCTTTTTGATCCAATGGCTGCAAGGTCTTCTTCATCTTCTTTGGCCAATGTTTCTTGAAGAACCTCAGCAACTTCTGGATCAGATTGCAACACAGCCATTCTTTCCCTTTCCAGTCTATCTTCCTTTATTATTTTGTATGTCTCCTTAACTGACATTTTAAGAATAGGTGCTTGTTGAACAGCCAGCTCCCAATCTTTTTCTTCTTGTGTTAACACCTTCACACCACTTGACCCAACTTCAGTTTTTCTTTTCTTTATTTTGAACTGAGACAGAGTGGTTGTATCATCACTTGAAGAAGATTCAACATTCAATTCTTTGGGAGCTGTGTCAGTTTTGGAGGACACAGCTTGAACAGGGTTAGCTTGGGAAGACTTTAACTTTTCATCAACCTTTTCTTTTCCAACATCCTTCCTTATATCTCCCATGACAACATCAATGGTCTCCCCCTCAATTGCACCACTCTCCTTCTCAGCCTCTTCATTCATTTTTCCAACATTTTCACCACCAGTACCAGACTCAGACTCTGGCATTTTTATCTCTTCCTTTTCTTCCTCACCATCCACCTTAGAACCATAAACAACCATCCTCCTGTCAGCCTTATTCTGTCTTTCTCTCAACCTTTCAAAGTAATTTGCAATATCCCTGTCAACCTCAGCTCTTTGCCTTTCAAATTCTCGTTCAATTTCAGCCTCACTCATAGCACTCTTCTTTTTACCCTTCTCCCACTTTTTGTCATCATCACCAGGGAAAGAGCTTACAGGAGTGGTAAAGAGGCCTTTTAGCTGATGGTCGAGCACATCAATATTTACATTTGTTAGATAGCAGGCCCTTCTTAGTTCAACATAACCCTCATGAAGGAGCTCAATCTTAGATTTGAAACCCTTTGATGCTTCAATCAGATCATTCTTGAAATCTGCTTGTGACTTGTTAGCAGATTGAAGCTCAATGATGACATCTCTTGTGAACTTGGTTGCAGCTTTTTCAATCTGACTCAGAGTACCCTTGTTTCTTTCCTTCTCTTCATTGATTGCCTTTGTAAGACCATCAAGGGATTCTGTCAGCTTGCTCTGGTTCTTCTGCATCAAGTCAACTGCCTTCAATACATTCTCTTTCAATGCAGTCTGTTCTTGACGCAGCTTTCCACCTTAATCCGTCAATTCCTGATCCTTTTGGATCTTTTCCAAGCATTCAGTCAGCTTTGAGCTCTCAACCTTATAGGTTGAATTGAACTCAGTGAGCTGACCCACCACATCTGAAAATGAGATAGTGGCAGCTTGGGAAGAACTTGCAGTTGGCTTAAAAGCCACTAACTCTGGAAAGAGCAGCCTGCAATCCTTAGAATCTGGGTCATTGGGCGTATATAGAAGGGGGTGGAGGCTTAAGGAGTTTTGGAAAATTTTCCCATGAGAGTGAGTCTCATGAGAAGATTTGTCAGAAATGATGAGTTGGTCAGCCTGAGAAATATTAACGTTTGATTCAGGCTGAGGGCCAGTGGGAATGTGTTTATCATGATGTTGATCAACTCCTCCACTGGCATCTTCCATCAGAGCATCCCTTGAGGATGGACGGGCAAACTCATCATCGAATGAAGAATCACTTCCGGAGATAGTGATTAGATTCTCATTGGCATCGAGAGGAACACCAATGGTTCCCTTTGCTGCACAAGGGGCTGACATAACTGCCTTAAAGACAGCCATGTAACCTACAGGATCCCTCTGTCCAAGGACAGATGCAGACACAGACTCTGCAGGTGTAATGTTTTGTGCATTTGATTGCCCTTCAACAGAGGTGTGTTGTTGCACCAAAGTATCCTTAGGGAGAATTGAGACCTGTACCCCTCCTTGTGATCTAGAAGGGGCATTGGCAGTCTGTGCAAACTCAGAGTGTAAGAATGAAGGAGTCTGACCAGCTTGGGGAGGAGAAGCAGTGTCACAAAGGCATTCGATACTTCTCTCCTTTGGCTGATCATCCTCAGATTGGATGTGCATTGACTCTGACTCATTTTGGATATGGGCTGGATCCACTGTTATCCCTTTAATGATATCATCAACCTTTTGGGAGGCTGATGATGGCGATTTAGGTACAGACTCAGTATGACCTTGGGAGGAGGTCTTTATTTCAATACCTTCACCCTGTTTGGAGGGTTGGGTAGCAACAGTTGTTCCCTTTTGCTCGTCTACACTTTTTTTGGGAGAGTGCAGATGGGTGTGGTGTAATCGGCTTGTCAGCTTGGGTGGCAAGGACAGCTTCGGAACGTTCCTTAGCTTCCCCTGCACCTTGGGGGACTTTCTAATGGTTTTGATGTTGCATTATCAACCCCTAGAAGCTGACACAAATTTCCTTTGGGATCTTTTCTTTTTAACACTGCGAGGCACTAAGTCCTCAACAATGGGTCTTTGAGAAGCAGATTTTGATTGAGTGGATGAGGGTGTGGTTAGGGTGGCTGATGTTGTGGCCAACCCTTCACCATCTTTTGTGGGAGAAGAATGAATAGATTGAGAAGAGTTAGAGTTAGAGGGTTCAGAAGCATGTGTACCTTGGTCCCCCTGATTAGCAGATTGAGTGTCAGAATCAGATTGCGTCGAAGTAGGGACAGCTTCCTTAAATGCCTCTTGTTCTCTCTCTCTTTGCCGGCAAAAATCAAGGTAAATCTGCATTGCTTGGGTCAGACCTTGCGCAGTTACCTTGGGACTATTGAAAATGTTAGAGTTAATGGACTTGCACTCCACAGTCTGGCCAGTTGCCATACTGTAATCATTGTCAAGTATTGCTTCAATGATAAGAGCAAGAATCCTACCATAAGGAATGGTAAGACTCTTCTTGTTAACACGATCAACCAAGTCCTTAAAGATTAAGCCAGCAAAATCTACTTTGGTCATAGTGACCATAGAATGAAAAATTTGCAATTCTAAGACATTAGGCTGATCAAAGCTGCCTGCCTTTACTTGTAAGGTTTTTGAAATTGTGCTTAATAAATAATTCCAAATACTAGTTAAGTATTTCATTTTTACTACTGAAGCCAATGGACCAGTATATTCAACTTCTTGTAAAACATTTTTGGCTTCAGTATGTGTTGCAACATTTTCAAAATCATCATTAGGCATATATGACAGCTCAAATGCAGACGTAATCCTCTCTAAAGAAATATATACCTTTTTATTACCGTTGAGGATCGTGCCATAGATTGCTGGATTTCCTTTCTTGTTCTGTCCCACAAAACAGCTCGCCCAAAATTCACAGAGAAGATCTTAAAACACCCAGTCTGGTTTCTCAATCATCACCTTGCCGAAGGGATGGTACCACAAAAATGCCACAATATCATCATATCCTTTTGCCCATGAAGGAGGATGAATATTGGCATAAACCAGACTACCAATCTTGATTTTACCAGTATCAAGATCAGCGCGAGCTACTACCACATTACTTCCCACCTCATAAGGTGAAAGTTTATTTGCGCTTATTGGAGCTGGGTATTGATTCTCAGATTCAGAAGAAGCATTAGAGTTATTAGCAGAATTAGATGAAGAAGCCATTTTAAAAACAAATTTAAAGAAGAAATTTTGAAACAATAAAACAGTTTTCAGATTTCAGAGGAAAACAAATTGATTTGAGAGAAAATGAAGAAGTGAAAAGGGGATTTAGGTTAATCTGATAATATATACAATTTTGAAACAACCGTTTGGAAAAAGAGAGAGAGAGAAAGATTGTGATTGGAGGATCAACAAGTAGTGGGAGTACTTTTTCAGTAACCGGCTGTAACACCCACACGTGTCATTCTCCAATTGGATCAACAAGTAAACTAAATAAAATAATAAAAGTAATAAAACGCACAGAGATATTTAATAACAAAAATCACCACAAAGCTGGGTCAGACTCAGCTTACCTTTTACTTGATAAAACACCAAGTATAGAAGGGTAGTCTGTGTCAGACACAGCTTGCCCTTAAATTTGCGACAAATTCAAAGGGGTCAGATTTGTTATTACTTAGCTCACTACCTTTTACAAATTTAGCATACCTAGCTTACTTATGAGATAGTTGAACCTTGATTCATCCAATGGCTTTGTAAATAAGTCAGCATGCTGATTATCTGTTGGAATGAAGTGGAGTTCAACATCTTCTTTCATCACATGATCTCTAATGAAATGATATCTTATATCAATGTGCTTGGTCCTTGAATGAAGTACAGGATTGTTTGAAATTGCTATGGCACTGGTACTGTCACAAAAGATTGGAGTTTTTGATGCAGTGACACCATAGTCTTGAAACTGATATTGCATCCAAAGAATTTGAGAACAACAACTTCCAGCAGCAACATACTCAGCTTCAGCAGTGGAGATGGAAACTGAATGCTGCTTTTTGGACCAGCTTACAAGTCTATTGCCAAGCAATTGACAAGCTCCTGAAGTGCTTTTTCTATCAATCTTACAGCCTGCAAAGTCAGAATCTGAATAGCCAATTAGATCAAATCCTGAGTCTTTGGGATACCAAAGACCCAGATTAGGACTACCTTTAAGGTATCTAAAGATTCTTTTCACAGCCTTAAGATGAGATTCCTTAGGACTAGCTTGATATCTTGCACAAAGACATGTAGCAAACATAATATCTGGTCTACTTGCAGTCAGGTAAAGTAATGATCCTATCATACCCCTATAAGCTGTGGTGTCAACAGATTTGCCATTTTTATCTTCACCCAGCTTATCACCAGTTCCCATAGGAGTTTTCATAGGTGAGCAATCACTAAAACCAAATTTGTTTAAGAGATCTTTAACATATTTTCCTTGGTTTATAAAAATTCCATTTTTAGTCTGTTTAACTTGTAAACCCATAAAATAGTTTAGTTCTCTCATCATGCTCATTTCATACTTTTTAGACATTAATTCAGAAAACTTTTTGCAAAGTCTTTCACTGCTAGACCCAAATATTATATCATCTACATAAATTTGTACAAGCAGAATATCACCATTATACTTTCTCACAATAAAGTCTTGTCAACATTACCTCTTTTGAATTGTTAGCCAAAAGAAATTTAGACAAAGTATCATACCATGCCCTTGGAGCTTGCTTCAAGCCATAGAGAGCTTTATCAAGCTTGAAAACATGATCAGGAAACTTTGAATTTTCAAAACCTGGAGGTTGTTCAACATAGACTTCTTCTTCTTCTTCCAATTTCCCATTCAGAAAAGCACTCTTCACATCCATTTGATAGACTTTGAAACCTTCGTGAGCAGAGAAGGCCAAGAACATTCTGATTGCCTCTAGTCTAGCCACAGGTGCAAAAGTCTCATCATAATCAATTCCATCCTCTTGTCTGTAACCAAGAGCTACCAATCTTGCTTTGTTTCTGGTCACAACACCCATTTCATCCATTTTGTTTCTGTAGACCCACTTGGTTCCAATCACAGTCTTGTGATGAGGTCTTGGAACAAGTTCCCAAACCTTATTTCTTTCAAACTGTGTGAGTTCATCTTGCATAGCATTTACCCAAGATGGATCTGCCAGAGCTTCATTAACCTCAGTTGGTTCCACCTTACTCACAAAATTGACAAACATGTAGAAATTGTCTGTTGCCTTCCTTCTTGTTTTCACACCAGTAAGAGGATCACCAATAATTGGGTTAATTGGATGACATCTTGTCCATTTTTTCACATGAGTTGGATTATCTTCAACTGGGACAGTAGGCTGATTCAGATTAGAAGGTCCAGCTTGATCTGCTTGTGTAAGAAACTGGTCAGCATGGACTTGAGTTGAGGAATCTAAAACAGCTTGAGCATTATTTGATGGATTAAGATTTGCTTCTTCAGCAGGAGTTGGATCAGCTTGTTCATTTTCAAAGATTGGGACACCTTCTTCTTCTTCAATGAGTTGCTCCCCCTGAGTTTGAGCATTATCAGTTCCAACTGGAGGATTAGTTGGAGGCTCATTCTCAGGTACAGCCAGTTCTTCAAAATCAAAAACTTCATCTTCGGGAGGAGAGCAATCTGGCTGAGAACAACTTTCTTCAATGCTTACATTACAGAGTTCTCAATTGTTTTAGTTCTCTTGTTGTACACTCTGTAGGCCTTCATCATAGTTGCATATCCAAGAAGGATACCTTCATCTGCTTTTTCATCAAACTTTCCAAGATAGTCTTTCTGATTCAGAATGTAGCATGGACTTCCAAACATTCTTAGGAAACCAATTTCTAGTTTTCTCCCCCTAAGAAGTTCATATGCAGTCTTCTGGTTCCTTTTTACAATAAGGGATCTGTTCTGGGTAAAGCAAGTTGTGTGAACTGCTTCAGCCCAGAAATGAGACTTGACATGTACATTGTTTTGAGCCATCATGGATCTGGCAGCTTCAATAAGAGTTCTGTTTCTTCTTTTTGCAACACCATTTTGTTGAGGAGTTCTGGCAGCTGAGTAGACTTGTGAAATTCCCTTTTCACTGCAGAATGTATTAAGAGTGATATTCTTGAACTCAGTACCATTATCACTTCTTAATTTCCTGACTGGCCTTTTGTAGAGAATTTCAGCTTGCTTGATGAAATGAATTATACTGTCAGCAGCTTCACTCTTGTGCTTTAGAAAGAAAACCCAGGTATATCTAGAATATTCATCAACAATGACCAAGGAGTATCTCATTCCAGAGAATGAAGGAGTACTAATTGGTCCAAAGAGATCCATATGAAGCAGATCCAAACAACTGTCAATGGTTGAGCATGTTTTGGACTTGAAAGTAGCTTGTGCTGTTTGCCTTTTTCACAAGCATCACACAGCTTGTCCTTCTCATATTTTATCACTGGAAGACCAGACACCAACTCTTTCTTACACAGCTTGTTGATGTCTTTGAAGTTCATATGAGACAATCTTTTATGCCACAACCAGTTCAGCTCATCTTGAGTCTTTGACATGAAACAAACTTCCCTTGTCACAGTAGGTTTCCTCATGTCAAAAGAATATAAAGACCCATCCCTTCTTGCAATAAGAACCACATTGCCTTCTAAATCAAGAACAACTCCCTTATAAGATGTGAATCTCACTTCATAGCCAGCATTACACAATTGACTTACACTGATCAAATTGTGTTTCAAGCCATTCACATAAGAAACCCTTCTGAAGGTCAGGGGACCATTCGAAAGTAAACCAAATCCTTCTGTCTTTCCTTGAGAGTCATCTCCAAAAGTAACATTAGGACCAGCGCGAATCCGAAAGCTACATAGCAGGGACTTACATCCGGTCATATGCTGGGAACACCCACTGTCCAAGTGCCAGGTATTATCATCATGACTGCCCTGCATTTTCAATAAGAGATTAGTTCTTTTTGGGAACCCATCCAAAGATGGGTTCACCAGAGCTGACCTTCTGGTCTGACTCAGACTGGGATACAAAACATAAACTCTTATCACATTTGGTCATCCATTGTTGCTTGATCTGTCCCTTACCATATTTGAAATTCTTTTTAGCAACATTTGGAGTTTCCTTTTGAACAAAACCCTTGCCTATTCCAGATTTCTTACATTCAGCCCTCAATTTTCTTTGATCAACAAAATTTGGATCAGACACATTTTAAAGAAAATTTGCATTAACAGAAACCTCACCAGTTCTAGACTCAACATATTTTGAAATCATTTTGTCAGAGTCAGATTTGGTGGTTTTTGAAACAGACTCAGATTTTGTTTGTGACTCATTTTCGTTAGAACCAGACTTCTCATTCTTTAACAGCTTTCTTTTCTCTTTTGGAACACTATGATCTCTATCCTTTCTTTTAATTCTCCTGGAATTCTTGTTAGTTTTAAACATGGAATCTGACACAGATTGGGTAATGGTCAGTTTGGACAAGTCAAGACTTTCTTCAGGTTTTAACTCAACAACCTTATCAGCCTCTGACACAGCTTCAGCAATGGTCTGACTCATGGTTTCAGGATCAACAAACCCAATACCAGCTTTCTGAACCAACTTGATTGGTTTATAATTCTTTCCTTTGGTTAGGACTTTGGGTGGTGAAGGAGGCTGATAACAAGGCTTCATAGCACATACTTCAACAATGGCTATGGCCCTATCATAATCACCATCAAAGATAGCTTGGATCTGATGAGGTATTTGGTCATTTACACACTTAGCAGCTCTCTTTGAACAGATACACCATGATTCTGTAATTTGTTTCATTTTCAAAAACTTATCTTCTGAAGTCTTAGCTTCTTTAACCAAAATAGAGTTTAATTGCTTTTGTGCTTTGACTTCAGACTCAAGTTTTTCAATGGTGTGATTTTTAGAACTGACATCAATTTTCAAAACATGAATTTCATTTTTGAGTTCTTGATTAAAGTGTTTTTGCAAAAGGACCTCATCACCAAGTCTATTCAATCTAGACAGCTTCTCATTATCAGACAGATTGGAAAAAGAAGTTACCTCAGGTGGAGTTTGACTGGTAGATGCCTGGTGAGCTGACTCAGATTGCTGTTGCATTTTCTCCATATCTTCAGCAAACTTCTGAGTAGCTTCCTTAGCCATGAAACATTTGGCATCCTTGTACAGCTCATCATCAGATGAAGTGGCACTTTCAGCCCAGTCTTTGGCTACCAGACTCTTCTCACTTTTGTTCACCTTCTCAGAGCTCAGCTACTTATGCTTTTAAGGATTTGTACTTAGTCTTGAGCTTTGAGTATTTTTCACCTCTTCCACCTTTGGCTGGCACAGCTTGAGAAGACTCTTTGGATCTGCAATCACCAGCCATGTGTCCAGTCTTGCCACATTTGTAACAAGTGACTTTGGACATGTCAAATGGCTTCTTTGTCTTATCAGCTTGCCCAACTTTTTCTTTTCCTTTGAACTTACCAAAGGATCTCCTTCTGATCCTTTCAGCCAACATAGCTACTTCATTAGCTAGTTCATCACCATCAGATTCAGCACAAACAGAGTTAGGATGAGAAAACACAGGAATATCATCACAGACATAAGGAATGATCTCATTACTAATTGAACTAGGATGTTCAGACATGGAAGCAACAAGTGCAGCAGCAGGCTGACTATACGAATCACCCATAGCAATTAGTTTCCCTGCCTCTGAACACTCTTGGTTATGAAGCAAACCAAAGAGTCCAGGGAGATCAAGATCATGATAAACAGAACTTAGTTTAACAGATGAAATATAGTTGTTCCATTTTGGTGGTAAAGAATCAAGAAATTTACTTTTCAAAACATCATTTTTCTTAATAATTCCAACAGCAGCCAAATCATTTACCAAAGCATTAAAGCGGGTATGAGTGTCAGTCAAGGATTCATTTCTCAAGGAGAAAAATCTCTCATACCTCCTGGTTAAAGTAGTGATGGTGGATTCCATGGAGGTAGAGCAACCCTCAAACATAACAGTCAATGTACCCCACATTTTCTTTGTTGTTGAACACATTTTAATAGAATGGTAGAGGTCTTTGGGTACAGCTTGGACAATGAAATTTCTAGCCTTCACATCCAAGTTTGCCAACCTCCTATCCTCATCCCCCCAATCTGTCTTGTCCTTAACAATAGATTTAACTGTGGCAGGAATGGTTGGTTGACCTTCCCTAACCACAGCTTCTACCACAATGGTTTGTGTAGGAACATAAGGACCATCCGCAAGGATGTCAGGCATATTGTTATCGATTGATTCAAGGAACAAAGACATTCTACCTTTCCACCTACTGAATCATCTTTATCAAACATGGGTGGTCTGGTTGAAGAACCATTATCAATATAAGATGACATAATGCTTTACTATAAGAGAAAATATGCAAGGATCAAGTCAAGTTAATTCTTAACCCCTGCTCTGATACCGATTGATACGTCCCACGGTGTATCAATATACCAAAGTATATTGTACACAGGATAGTTGTAGAGGGGGGTGAATACAACTTTTCTCCAGCTTTACAAACCTTTAAGTAAATACGTTTTAAAGACTCAGTTTTTTTTTTTGGAACGGCAGAAATATATTATTAATAAAAAAGAGACCAATCTAGCAAGATACTAGAAGTCTAAATACAAGATTACAACAAGTTCAATCTAGACTAACTGCATAGACAAAGCCTAGATCATTCCCGAAGCTTTAACTGCTAGGAATGCAAAAGGGTTGAAAAAAACTTATGCCAATTACCGGCGAGACATAAGAAAAAACCCCACCAACGAAGGCTGAGCCACCGGTTTTCACTTCGAGGTGTTTTTGATGCATTCCCATACAAGATTCGAGGAAAAGAAAACTAAAAGAACTAAAGAAACACGAAAGATCCAAACCCAGCAACCACGATTAATTATTTCTAATAGGGGACGCGAGCCACTCCTTCCAATCCATGCGATCCTTCTTGTCTCGGTTATGAATCCACAAGTATGAGATTGAAGCTACAGCATTAAAGATGTCATTAGTACTCTCTAGAACATTGTTATGCAACATGTTGTTTCTAGCTCTCCAAAGGTACCACCACCAAACAAACATAATCGCCTGAAGCCTTTTTCGAGTTCGAGCAAGCACCTTTAGATTGTCACACCACTGTAAAACACTTTCTGGAGCTGCAACAGGGATGTCAAAACAAGTCCAAGTACACAACATTGTTCTTGTATCCTTGGCAACCTTGCAATCATTAAAAGTATGATTAACTGTTTCCACCCCATTTTTACAAAGGGGACATCTAAATGTATTCACATCAATCCCCCTCGTGAACAGATTAATGCTAGACGGAATGATGTCCTTTCGCAATCTCCACACAAAAAGATTTATCTTCTTAGGGACCAATTTATTCCAAATAGTTTTCGTGGGATTATTCATAGAGAATTGGTGATTATCGATACAGTTTCGAACCTGAGCGACGGAAAAATAAGACTTGCCATTAAGATCCCAAACCCACTTATCTTTTGTATTGTCCAGCCGATTAGGAAGCATATTAAGGAGTTGAAGGACCTGATCGTTTTCGCGGCTGGACCTGGGAGGTCTCCACCATTTCCAACTCCAACCAGTAGCATGATCAAATCGGTTGCTAACAAGACAGTTTCTATCTTCATCTAACGCAGCAAGCCTCGGGAATCTAATTCCTAAAGGCTCGTTACCACACCATAAGTCATTCCAGAATTTAGTATCATGACCATTCCCTATAACATGCTTCATGGAATGGTGACCAATAGAAGGAATCTGTTGAACTTCTCTCATGCAGCCAACCATCCGAGACCAAGTACCTTTATTTTTTGCTAGTAGAGAGACAAAACTATCTTGACCATGAATAGCAGTTATTACTTTCACCCATAAGTTATTAGTGGCAGTAAGTGTGCGCCATCTCCATTTATAAATTAAAGCTTGGTTCATGGCATCAAGACTACCAAAACCAATACCGCCATCATCTCTACTAGCAAGAACAGAGCTCCATTTAGACCAATGAATTTTCTTTTTTTGGTTAGTACCTCCCCAAAAAAAATTAGATCTTATGGATTCCAATATGTTATTGACCTTTTTAGGCATTCTGTAGATGGAAAAAAAATAGATACCCAAGGACCCAAGAACCCAAGATAGAAGGGTCGCTCTTCCACCGATGGACAGTAAATTTGCTTTCCAATTGCCCAAACGTTTCTGAAATTTTGAAATTACCGGGTTCCAAGTTGCTATCCTAGCCGAACTCCCCCCAATAGGAATACCAAGATATTTAAAAGGTAACGATTCGACTTTGCAACCCACTTCTTTAGCTAACATAGCGACTTCCAAATCATTAACACCGATCCCAATTAAAGACGACTTATCAATATTAATCTTAAGGCCAAAAACATAAAAGAAAAAATTTAGAGCACTATTAATGACCTCCATATTGTCCTTGGACCAGTCGCCAACTAACATCACATCATCTGCATAAAAAAGATGAGAAATAAGAAGTTTGTTAATTTTGACACCTTTAAAAATACCTTTTTTCACCAGGTTGTTGATAGCCACATGCAGTCCTTCCATAGCAACAATAAATAAGAACGGAGCCATGGGGTCTCATTGTCTCAATCCGTGACGAATATTGAACTCTTCTGTGGGGCTACCATTTACTAACACTGAGGATTTAGCAGAAAAAAGGTAGGCTTTTATCCAATTGATCCAAGTAATACCAAACCCCATAGCCGCCATAATAGTAAAAAGAAAATCCCAAGACAATGAATCGTATGCTTTTGCAAAATCAATCTTGAAAAGCATAAGATTTTTTTTCTTACTTTTGTACCAATCTATAATTTCATTAAGGATTAAAGGGCCATCTAAGATTTGCTTGCCTTTAATGAACGCCGTTTGCTCCGGACTCACCACAGAATCGACCACTCTAGCCAATCCATTAGCAAGAAGCTTGGCAATGATTTTGTATTGCAAGCCAATCAAACTAATTGGCCTAAAATCAGAAATAGTAACAGGATTGTTCACTTTAGGAATCAAAGTTATAAAGGAGGAGTTACAACCTGTAGGGATGTTAGAGTGATGATAGAATTCAGCCACCATATTAGAGATATCGCCTTTAACGGTATCCCAACTTCGCTTAATAAATTCAAAAGAAAAACCATCTGGGCCAGGAGCTTTTTTCCCACCGCAGCTCCAAATTGCTCCTTTTATTTATTCCAAAGAAAATTCGTTTTCAAGGGAGCGTACTTCATTAGGCGAGAGTTGTTTGAAATCAGAATGTTGAACAGCAAACGACAGCCCCTCGAAAGTTTTGAACTTATGTGCATAATGCTCAAAAAAGCACTTCTTAATATCAGAAGGTTCCGTGATCCATAGCCCGTTATATTTAATCCCCTTCATGTTTCCTACTCGCCTTTTTTTGTTGATTATGGCATGGAAGTATTTTGAGTTTTCATCGCCGTCCACACTCCATTTAGCCTTAGCCTTCTGCTTTAAATCTTGATTGAGTTTGTGGTCAAAGGATTGCAATTCAGCCAAAAGATCTCTCCTTTGATCAAATAAACTAGAGTCGCTACACTCTGAGGCAATACAGGTGTCAATATTGGCAATATCTCTATTGATATCTTCTCTGCTTCTATTATCTTTTCTTTAAAGACTCAGTTTATAGATTAAACATGTAAAGAACAAGAATCATTAAAACAGTAAAGCAGTAAAGACACAATGAACACTGATTGTGGTTTTCAAATGTAATCCTTTATTAAGAAATAATCTATACAAAGAATTACAGGGTTGTTGCGGAATAAAGATAGCCTACAGATATATCTAAACAACCCTATGAAATGACAAACAACAATCAATAAGTTTCAGCTCAAGAGAATCAGCCCAAGCTGATCTCGTACAGACTAAGCTGTGTCTAAGAGCAGAGAAACTTGTGTGAAGAATGATTCTCAGGAAATGCCCCCCATATGCAATCAAGGAATGAAGCTTTTATAGGCGAAAGCTCTTCTTCTCTTGGTATCCAATTCATCCACGTAGTCTTCTTTCATTGGATGATGAAGGAATAATCAATCGTGCCTTTACCTCGTACTTGTGGTCCCCCACGTACAGCTGCACATTCTTCATCGTCCAACAAGAGTATGGACACGCATATGCATATCTAACCACCAACCTGGATACTAGGAATATTCCTAGTCACGTCATATGTCCTTATCTTCAATCCAGGTTGTTATCTTCACTTGATTGTCAGACACAGATTGGACCGTTTGTCAAGGCACCAATCTGCCTAAGTGTTTCCAAGCTGACTGCTAATCCCAAGCTGCCTTCCACTACCAGCTTGGTCTTCTATCTTCAATCATCCTCTTCGACTTGGATTGAATGCTATGTACATGTTGATGCAACTTGATTAACACTAGCTTCCATAAGATATTACATTACAAAGTATGAAGCATGATCTGGGTCAGTTACAGATCGCAAGCTGTGTCAGCTTAGTCTGACCCACATCAGATTACAAGAACCTCAAGATTACTAAGTGTTTATAGGTCAGATTTGTCATCATTAAATTTACAATTAACATTGGGACTCAACAAGTACGGTAGATACATATACTTATAATAGTATAAATAATATAACGGCAAATTAATATACAATCAAATGTAAGGTGTTTGTTTAGTTTAAGAGCAGAAATAATAATATGCCGCTAAAAAAAATATCCTATCAACAATACCAGATCCCAATATGGGCTCGAAATGAGAAACATAAAATTAATGGTATGTATCGAGGATTTAGGAGATACCTCTGACAATCAAACTGTGAAATTCAAGGACAGACAATTCAGTTTCTTCCTTATGGTCGTTGAATTAGACCTAATATAGTAATATGTCTTTTTATTGCTTCGTATTAGTCTTTTTTGGTTGCTACGCTTTAGCCCATTATGAGGCTAAATTATACGGGAAGCTTGGCCCACTTTGTATACATAATATCTGGGCCCTGGGGGGACTGGTGAGAGTATTATGGCCGATTTCAGTAAAATACTATTTTATAGTGTCAATTCTGAAAAATATAAGGCGTAAAAAATGTTTTCAAAATTTTCATTTTTAATTTTCTAGAAAATAAAAAGTTTTCTTTTATTTTCTAGAAAACAAATAAAAATTTTGTAATCGTGTTCTAACAAGAAAACTAGAAAACATGTTAGAGATGTGACGACAGAGTGAGGAGAAAATGGAAAATGGAAAACAGAAAAAGATGTTTTCAAGTTTTCCATTAAAAAGTGGAAAACATTGTTTTCTGTTTTCTTGGAAAATATTCTTAGAAAACTATAATTAGAACGCGTTTTCTGTTTTCCATGTTTTCTTGGAAAACAAAAATGGAAAACAAGGGATGTTTTCTGCAACCAAATGCGCCCATAGTATCTCGGGATCTCCGTAATAACTGTTTTTACAATGTTTGTATCAAAGCTTTTACCAGCTTTTAAATATCAATTAACAATTAAATTGAATTGAACCAGGCTTTTGTGTACGTAACATGTCAAACGAAAAAGCAATTTGATTGGACATCAACTTTAATTCAACGTATGTCCCAGAAATTACTACATATATTTAGCCAATTGATAACCCTGAAGTTTGGATTTGGCAGTGGCGAAGCTAGAAATTTTTGAGTGGGGGTCGGGATCTAAATTTTTTTTCCTAACGCTATTAAAATGGGGGGTCGAAACCGAGTATATTGAAATTTTTCTACACGAAAACAATTGTTATCTGTGATTGTAAGATGTTCATCTCAACATACTCACATGGTCTGGATGAATGATTTAGGACAGGTTGGATATACCATTAAGAGGGAAGCGCTCAAACAAGAGCGAAAAATAAGAGGTGCACGTAGGGGTGATCAAAATGTGAGCCGGCTCGTGAAACCTGTTGAACCGGCCTGGAAAAAGCCCCGAACTCGATATAACCGGTTAAAACACGGTCCTGTCCGTGGGTTTAATTTTCACGAAAAACCGTCCTCGATCCCGGCTTACCAGTTAGAAAACAGAAAACCCAACATGCATTGTACACAGTCTGATTTGGTTTCCTATTCCTACACATTACTTGATGAGATTAGTTGTAGTGGTAATATGGTTTTAATATAAGGTAATGGTTTCGAATGTGGCTGATAATACTTAAAATGTTATACTGCATCAAGCTAAATATAAAAGTTATAAACCTTATGTTAGTCCTTAGTCCCAAAATTATTATTGTATTGTATCTATTAGTATAGAAACATGATTACGCATAGTATAATTTACTACTCTTCTGTGAACGAGTCTATCCATTTACATTTGTATCCTAAGTTGCTTGAATTCACTCAAATCAGTTATCCCTGCAAAAGTATGTTCAGGTTTCAGGCCAATCATGGGTTAACCGACCTGACTTCTATACCAGATCGAACCCGACCGAGTGAAACAGGACCGGTACTCGGTTCACTTTTTTCTGATAATTTTCGGCTTTCGGGCTGGGCTTGGCCAATCACCGGGTCAGGCCGGGTTCAGCCCATAATCAAAGTGGAGTCGCATCATTAAACATGGAATGCATGAGTGATCCAAAACCAAGATAGTGAAGTTTTTAAAAACCAAGATATAAAGTCTTTAAACATTCATGCGTCAATTGTCTTGGCATTTGTTTAAGACACCTTATGGTGGAAAAATAATTGTAATAAACCCTTTCATGTAAACATAGTGTCAGAAGTGTTGAGCATTAAATGCTTTGTACATTTTTTTTTTTTTTAATTTGTTGTGAATTGTTGAATTAATTTGACAACAACGAAATTGTTGAAAACTAAAAAATTAATCTTAATCATTTTTTTTTCTCTTCTCAAATCTCAATAATTCATTTTTTTCTCTCTCCTCCATAAATCATTTTATTCCTCTAATTCATTCAAAATCTTTTATCTCAAAAACCGTACATCGATAAATTATAAAAATTATATGGGTGTTCTTAAAATTCATGCTCTTTCATTAGAGAGGTCATTCGGTATACTTTCCACGAATGTTTGATACGGTACGGGATTCGCCCTTTCGGGTATTAATAAGGGGTAGCTAGTGGGGTGATAGGTCATAGGGTGTGATAGTCATAGTGGATGATCGGTCATAGGGGTGATAGGTCATATAGGGTGATAGGTCATAAGTGTGATCAATTTTTTGCTAATTAGATACGGTACGGACTTCGCCCTTTCGGGTATTAATAAGGGGTAGCTAGTGGGGTGATAGGTCATAGGGTGTGATAGATCATAGGAGGTGATCAGTCATAGGGGTGATAGGTCATAGGGATGATCGGTGATGGGGTGATCTACCTAACAGGCTCCGCCCTCGGATTTAAAAAATCGTCGAAAGTATATCGAATGACCTCTCTAATGAAAGAGCATGAAATTTTAAGAACACCCATATAAATTTTATAATTTATCGATGTACGGTTTTTGAGATAAAAGATTTTGAATGAATTAGAGGAATAAAATGATTTATGGAGAAGAGAGAAAAAAATGAGTGGTTGAGATTTGATGGGGTATTTAATCCTAGCCTTTAGATCAATAAAATGAATGGCTAGGATTTGTTTTCTAGTTTTCACAAAAAAATTAGTTTGTAAATGAACATTATGTTTTGTAATTGTGTAAGACACATTATTGTGTACGTACAACTTCAGTTTGTCAAATCCTTTCATGTAAGAGCATTCACAGTGGGTGACACTTATCCTTCAAGGACTAGTCCCTGTCAGCACCACATCAGCTCCACATCAGCCCAAGGACTAACCAAGGACTCATCCCTCAAAACACCCACAATGCCAGGACTAGTCTAGGACCCACCATTTATTTCACTTTACACTTCTATCTAACCATTTATTTCACTTTACACCATTTATTTCATTAGTCCCTGGGGGATGAGTGAGCCAAGAACTAGCCAAGGACTAGTCACACCTAGTGGTGTGCACTAGTCCTCCAACAAAGAACAAGCCATGGACGAGCTAAAACAAGCCCATTGTGATTGCTCTAAGTACCTTACTTGAACTAGATACGTTTTACAAGCTAGCTAGCAAATCCTTTCATGTAAGGACCTTACTTGAATTAGATATGTTTTACAAGCTAGCTAGAAGTGCCCCAATATTCTTCATTTGTTACAAACAGATTAACTCCCTTCATAAAGTTTCCAACTACAAGCAGGACTGACGACAAGTCCATACAAAATATATAAATTTTGCAGAAATCAACTAGTGATCCACGTTATGTTTTATATCTTCTAGATTGACACTTAGTGGTCATGGAATGTACCGCTAAATTCCTCAGTGAGAAGTTGTGTGTCGTACAATGGTTTGGCACAACCTTCTGCCTTAATTCCTCTTACCATATTTAAGTTTTATGTTTCTTACCTTTGTATTTTTACTCGCATCTTGATTCCATAACACGATAAGTTACCTATTTAAGTTCTGAAACTATTTAACACACAATTTTGCTGATACGTGTTGGAACTATAGATTTCAGTGGTTGTATTTTAAAATGAAGAGGTATTTTAGAATTAATTGATACGGAGTATATCAATTTTTATCTGATCTCTACCGATACACACGACACACACATTTCACAAACTCACTCAATTCCTCCATGAGTCACCTATAAACAAGCCTAAATCACACAATATACGATCCTAGAATTGGTATCAAAGCAAAAATAACAAAACTGAGTAGCTTGAAAAAACTCACAAGGAACAAATACCAAGCAAATGTCAAGCAATTAAGCCACACTGTTAATATTTACACGGAACTGATGTAGCATACAATCGAGCAGAAAAAGCAACATCACGAACAAAAATATGGAGCAAGAAGTGAAGTACGACAACTAGCAAACACGTACAAATTACACTTAACAAATACCAAACCAAAACGTAAGTAACCTGAGCAGTTTACTGAACCTAAAGCATCAATCAGATATTCAGATTTTCATTCAGACATTTCCTCGAACACTTTATGTACATTCTGTTCATCATGGTGGATTCAGGAATATAACTTGTAATTAAATCTTCTAAAATTATTTATCAGTATAATTTACTAGTAAAAATTGAAAATTTTAATTAATTATTTTTAAATCTTGACCTTTGAATTTAATTTATAAATTAAGATTTATTTAACTTTACAAATACAGTTAAAACCAACTGTATGATGACTCGTTTTTTTTTTTTGGCATGATAAGTTAGTTGACAAAATAAGACATGAATATGTAGAATTGGGGTATGTTTGGTAGCAAGCTTTTAAGAACTTTAAGTTTTAAGCTTTTAAGTAAAAGCTTCTACGTAGTAAAAAGTCTTGTTTGGTTTAAAGGGCTACAAGCTTTTAAGTCATGCGAAAAGCTCTTTTATGAAACGCTACAACTCCGTGTTTGAGAAGAAGCTACAAGCTTTTCATTCGTAAATTACTTAAAATCCTATAGGTGACCAACAACTATCTCTTATGTAAATTTATTTTATACATAACAGTGTATGTAGATAGATATGTATATGCACATAAATGCTCACTTGTTGACTATTAAAAACTATTGGGTTTCGTTTTCATGCTTTGATGTGATAACACATTTCAAATTTGTAAGAACTAGAGTGAAGACCCGTGCGTTGCACGGCGAGGTAAGCGGTCGGGATTCACGTCTATGGTCGGGTATCGTTGAATGTTTGCAAGAAAGCGCAGTACCGGGCCAGGTATCGTTGAATTATCTTCTGGACTATATTGGAAGATAGAGGAGGGTTTGTTTTTGGGTTGGATGGGCTAATCTTATTTGGTAGCTGGACTGCGCTATTGGGCTATGCATTATAACCAGTTGAATATATTTTTGTTAGATGGGTTATTGTGGTTTTAAAAATGGACTGGATTAGTGTAGCATGGATACGAAGTTTTCTTTTTTCATATTCGTGTGGGTAACATAATTAATCATATTAATACTTACATGATCTAATGTTGTTATATAATAGTTATATGTAATAATGTTTTTTTACACAGATTAAATTAATTTTTTGAGTATCTCATTATTATATATAAAAATCAGCGTGGTTTTACGGTTATTATTGTAGTGTTATTATTGTATGGCAATGAGTTGAAACTGCCGAATACGCCTGGGTGTTTTACAAAGTTTGTTTTTAATGAGAAGTATGTTTCGTAGGTCACTTGATTGGTCTACACATTCAATTAATAAATAAGTACAGCTCTTCTAAGTATGCATTTTTATGAGGAAAACATTGCAAACAAAATGGAGTTCATTTGTACCATGATATTGCAAGTTATTATTGTGTAACTTGAGTACACAATACTGTTGTGTCGTTCCGTATTGCATTGTGTTTGTAGCAAAACATGGACTTAACATTTCCCTCGAGATAGATGAAAAAGAAGGAAGACTTGTAATGACTCTGTGGTCCTAAACGAGTAACAAACAAAAAAGAATAGTTGTTACTTATTTTATTTGTGCTTTTAGTATAATATCTTGATGTCAATGTGGATGTGCCTGTACAAAGGATTAGTTATCATGTACCTGTTTCCTGTCGATGCATCTTGTGTATGGCATAGAAAGGATTATGTTTTACAATTCGATTGATGTCTATGATTTGTGTTGTTTGTCTGGGTAGATGAGTTTTTTTATTCAAAAAATTATAACTAAGACAATCCTAAATGGTTTCTTCAAATGAAGGAGACTTGGATTGAACAGGTAATATTGAACTGATGAGTGGAATCAATTAATGTTTGAGTTTGTTCATAAGCTAATATTCTTAAATAACAGTTATTTGTTATTTATCAGAGTAGAAAACGAAGTGACTTATACTATTTGCCTTCCTTTTATTTCTATGTTTTAAGACATGTAGCATAAAGTATACAATTAGCTACGTTTATTAATCATTACCTTTTATTTACAGGAGTTGGCTGATATCTTGGTAAACAAATCAACTTCCTTTTATTTCTATGTTTTAAGACATGTAGCATAAAGTATACAATTAACAGATGGCATAAATAAAGGCAGTTGTACCATATACCTTTTTTTCCCTTTGATTTGGTCACCCTCCAGGTTCCCATCTGAGTTAGCTACGACCAATTTTTCAGCGTTTTGTTCTTTAAGGACCCTGAAATTGGTGAGCAGACAGCATGGATGTCACCAAACAATTGTGCCAGGAGACTATTTAATATGGAAAACTAACAAACCGCCCTCACAATTTTCGTTTGGTTGGTTCTCGCTTCTTTGATGGAGTGGGTATCGACTGAGGTTCTTTTGGTGCCATTGATGATGATCCTCCAACGGAAGGCATGCTTGCTGGCTTGCTCCCAGTAATGGCACCAACCGGGACACTCATCACCATCCCAATCAGCCTGACCACGTGCAATAAAACGCACGGTTAGGTGCAAATATTTAGCAGAAAACACTCACTAATTAAAGCTGTCTGCAAACCTGTTCCTCTTCTTCAATCAAATACTTAGCTGTCCTACTAAGCAATTTTTCGGCAGGTTCATCAAACAGAGTCACGACGATCGAATTCGTCTCGTCCCTTACTTCCAACTGAAGCTTAAACCTAATGTTTAATGCAGCAAACAAACTCGAAGAATGAGAACGGAATCTTTGAATTTTCAGGGACATATGCATAGAACCTAAACCGGGGGGGCCAAGAAAGTGCCAAACATGGGGTTTAATGTACAGAAAAATGACCAAGTATGAATCGACCAACCTGAAATGAGGATACAATACACTCGCCTTGCAATCCTCACACCAGAAACCACTCTTAGTCTTGGTAAGCCCCTTCCGACACCGACCACTGGAGCATGTGATTGTGTTGTACTATCTTTCACTGTGTCCATTTATTGTGCAGCCATTCCTGGCAATTGTGTTCCTAAAAAGGATAGTCTGCACAATAAATGGACACAGTGAAAGATAGTACAACACAATTACAATGGGAAAGAACAATGATTGCCAGCAAATGAACCGAATTCATCATAATGCAAACAATAAAAAACATGCCAAAGCATACATGCGATTCTCAAATAATATATAACTGAATATATAGATGTACACCCATTTAAAATGACATTAACCAAGAAGAATGTGAACTATAGCACCACAAAATCTCCTAATTAATCTACTATAGAGCAACTGCCATAAGTGTAAAAAATAAGACCCATGCAAATTCTAAGAGAATCAAATTTACCAATGGGTTGACCCTAAAGCAATAACTGGTAAAATAACAACTCTGCATACATAGGAAATGATTTAAAATGAAATCGTAAAGCATGGTTCAATTTGATTAAATGTATAGAATAACTTACCAACAAAGTACTTATTCTCCGTCGGCACAAGTTTTTCAAATGCACAAAGCTAAAACCCATAACGTTCGAACGCAGCTACATAACCGGTGACCTTTCTTGCAGATGTAGCCCCATCAAACTCAAGCATGTAAGGGTTATCTTTCAAAATCCGAAACTCCTTCCTATTAGCTTGCACACAGAACCCGACCAACTTATACAACTGACCCGCTTGTATCTTTACAGCAAGCCTGTTTGATCTATTGTGCATCAACACGCAGTGCATCATATTTCCCTGCAGATCAAGAACTATAATTTAACACTATATTATATCTATAATCCATTAACAGAAGATCAAACAGTGTAATGGCTTACCATCTGGTCTGACACCATGAAATCCGTACTCAAATGTGCTCCTTTGGTGTTATACACATCCCACTTACGACAGACCATAACCACCAACGGGCTAGCACTTCCAGGTTGGAGTTCATCCAGGTACAAATCAGATGCGGCAAAAGACTTGCACGAACCAAACCCTTGTTAGCCATGTCCGGAAAAAGCAATATACTATGTAAGCAATATGTAAAATGTATCAAGAAATGGTTGTAAACAAACTAATATGAAGAATGTAACCTTATATAGATGTATTCTCAATAAATATTTATGACTCTTCATACACTTCACTCAAAGGTTACAGAGAGCCTGATCATAAATCATAGCATTAACTCTGACTGAATATGAAGGCTCAATTCTCATTATTGCTTTAAAATATGAACCGGTTCTCTAAAATATATACCGATCCTATGTAACACGCTATAGCTATAGATACATATACATCTATTTATTTATTATTATATATATATATATATATATATATATATAATATATATATCTATAGTTAAAGAAAAGCCGACCATCCATCTGCTCATGATGAAATTTAAATTGAAGAGACTAAACAATCGAAGGAATGTGAGGATTTTGGACTTCATTAAAGTATTAAAAGCCCTCAATATTAAAAGCCTAAATAACTTTATAATTTCTTAATAACTTCTCATTTGGTTGTTAATAAACACATCTTATTTATAATTTATAATAAAAACTATAATATCTACTTAGTTTAAGTGAAGGAGAAATAACCATCATGTATATGCATATCAGGTTGTACCTTTTTGAAGGTTTGACGAAAAGGCCAAAACTCTTCTTCCTCACTACCAACAAATTCCAAATCTTTCTGTATCAAAAAACCTTACTAATATGCGTAAACGATTTGAGATTTGCATATACACAAAAACCATATTCTGTTTTTATCCATAAAAGTAAGTTACAAAAGCTAATCCATATAAAACAGAAAAAAACAGATATAGATAGATAGAAGGAGAACAAACTAAATTTTTACTCACCTTGAAATACAGAATTTCCCTCTTTTATGATCTGATAACAATCACCTGCACATTATCATACGAAAAATAGAATAAATACATAAATATAAATATAAATACAAACCATTTATCAATTGAGAAAGAACATTAGGTTAAAAAAACCTAAAATGGGTTGCTTTTAATTGAGTTTAGCATCGCCATATCATATGTGCGAATATTTTATTAGAATCTTGAATACACAAACAACGCATATCAAAAGCAAAAGAAGAAACAAAATAAACTAATTGGAAAATAATAAAAAGAAGCAAAAGCATAACTGTAAATCCATCATGGGGTGCGGACGGATTTGATCCTTTTGTTTCAGGAGGAAGAGCCTCTCATCATATTGCAGCAGGGGAGTATTTTTTTTCCCCATCGACCTTTATAATTCCAGTAAATAGATTTATCCAAAAAAAAAAAAATTAATTAGGTTAAAAGAAATTAAAAATTGTGTTTATGTATGTATATGTGTGTTATTTGAACAAAAGGAAGGATAATGGGTTTTGGATGGGTATATAGACTCACCGCTGACGGATATATAGATTTAAAAAGGGAGTTACTTGCCTTCAATCCAAAGTTGTTTCATCTGCCAAACTATGGCAGTTTATGCCTTCTCAGTTACTGAACGTATTACCATTTAATTCCTTAAATCTTCATATCACTAAATCAAATACGTAAGTATCATATCATAATCAATACAGTAAATACCCATTCGGAGATGCAATTCAAATACCCATTCGGAGATGCAATTTATGTGGTGTAATGCATAATTGATTAAAAAAATAAGATGGTAATAAGGAACCCTATTAAGTACCCTAATAATACCCCATAAATATAACGCTAAAAATCGCCAAATTTTTCCACCCCTTTGATTTTACTTTTATATATATATAGATAAAGCTTATTATTTAGGTATTATACATATGTATTGAAAACAAAATGAGTTTTCTTTATGTATAAAATTAAGAAAGATTTATATATATATATATATATATATATATATATATATATAGTGAAGGGATCAAGTGAGAACCAATATATATGGTGAGAACCGTGAGAACCACTAAAAAACCATCTCTAAGGGCTTTGCCCTTAGAGTTAAGGGCTACGCCCGTACCGTATACAACCGTCACCATCTCTTGGATCGCCGCCCATCAAATCCATACGATTCCCATATGCGTCCCTTGACGGTCAGTTTAGAACGGATAAGGGCCTCTGGCCCGTACCGTATACATACGTTTTCTTAACGCGTAACCCATATGATTTTTTACAAAAAAAAAAAAATTTTTTTATTTTTTTTTTTTGGAATGGGTTTTTGTTAAAAGAAAATAAAAAACAAAAAAAAGTTTCAAAAAATGAAAAATAAAAATTAAAAAAATAAAAAACCACACAAAAAGAAGAAAAAGGGAGGAAAACTAGTGGTTCTCACGGTTCTCTCCATATTTGTGGTTCTCACGTTAACCCTACCCTATATATATATATGTATATATATGTACATATTATAGTAGATATATATATATATATAGTGAAGGGATCAAGTGAGAACCAACATATATGGTGAGAACCGTGAGAACCACTAAAAAACCATCTCTAAGGGCTTTGCCCTTAGAGTTAAGGGCTACGCCCGTACCGTATACAACCGTCACCATCTCTTGGATCGCCGCCCATCAAATCCATACGATTCCCATATGCGTCCAGTTTAGAACGGATGAGGGCAACGCCCGTACCGTATCCCCCATCCCGCTGATCCACGGTCAGTTTAGAACGGATAAGGGCCTCTGGCCCGTACCGTATACATACGTTTTCTTAACGCGTAACCCATATGATTTTTTACAAAAAAAAATTTTTTTTTATTTTTTTTTTGGAATGGGTTTTTGTTAAAAGAAAATAAAAAACAAAAAAAAGTTTCAAAAAATGAAAAATAAAAATTAAAAAAATAAAAAACCACACAAAAAAAGAAAAAGGGAGGAAAACTAGTGGTTCTCACGGTTCTCTCTATATTGGTTCTCACGTTAACCCTTTTAATATATATATATATATTGATTATTTGCTGTAAAAATCATTTTTCACTTATAACTTAAAAGTGCATGATTACATGATTCAAAGTATTTGTTCATAAATAATTTAGGGTAGGATTGTCATAAAAATTAAATTTGTTGATAATCAAAAAACTAATAATTTAAGCAACAAACAAGATCAAGATCAAAAGAAAAATAGATGAATGCTTGAAATGTAAAGGAAATGTAGAGAAATGTGGTTGTAATATATGTTCTTAGGAATAGGGTAAATGGGAAAAGGCCTCCCAAAAACACTAACCCTTGGGGCTTAAATACCCAAGGATTAATTTATAATAGTTGTCCTTCTAATCTCTATCATATAACAATTCATCACAAATATTAGTACTAACATTCTCCCCATTTTGTGTGAATTGTCGGCGGTCTTCAAATAAACAGAGGGGTTTGGTTCCTTGGAACATTCGGTTCTTAAGTTTGAGTTTTAGATGCTGAAATCTATAACTGTTTTGACATCTTTGAAAATAACTCTTTCTTGATTTCTTTTGTGTTGAGGCTTGACAAATTATGGGTATTGATAAGTGTCTTGGTTTGGGGTAATTGTCTTTGATTCTGGATATTGGTTATTGTCTTTGGTTGTCATTGCTTTTATAAGAGGTTCAAAATGGAAATCGTGATTGGTGACTTGGGATCCGAGAATGAAAAGCTTCTAGTGATGGTGTTAGTATTGTTAATATTGTGTTTTGAGGTTTGGAAATTCTTTTGCTCCCCCTCAATTGAGTGTTCATCTCTGGAAGTTTTTTCATCATTTCAAAAACTTTTTAGATGCTCCCCCTCAAATGATGAATCTTATTTTACTCCCTCGGAGCCTTTTCACCATTTCAGAAACTTCTTATTTTCTCCCCCTCTAACGAAGAATCTTCTTTGCTTCTCCTTAAATAAGCATTCATTTTGCTTCGTCATTCTTCAATTAACCTTCAAACTAATCTTTAATACTCTTTACCCTCTATCAAACAAACATCTTCATTTTCTTTCCATGATCAACTAACCACTATACTATCTCTCCCCCTCATGATGAATATGAAACGTCATGTTCATCATGAATATTAATAAGTTGATAACGATCAAACGATTGATGATGAAGTTTAGTTTTGAGAAAAATAGTTTTAGCTTGGGTTATACACTAAAGTATGTATAAGCCACTTGACATCAACTTACTTTGAAAGAACCTTGGGAACCCATTTGAGAACGGGTCCAATGGTCTTACACACTTTAGAAAGGCAAGTGTCAGTTGTATCAACTTGATCCAAAGATGTTGCATTCCACTTTAACTTGAAACACGGTGTTTCATTTTGAAATAGTCTTTGTGGAATTAACGGTGATTTGAAAGCAGTGAGAGGTGTTTGAACAAAATCATTTACCTCTTGCACACTAGTATGAATGTCTTTAGGTGCAAGAGCATATAACTCCGAAAAAGAGTATTTCAACGATTTTGTTTGTGTGGAATCAGAAGAAACATCTTTTGGTTGTTTCCACACACGACTTGGTCTTGAGAAATGAAAATTTGGAGAAATCAGTGAAGACTTAGAAGAACTCAAGGCTCCATATGAACGAGGTTTCTTAGTAAACTTAAAACCCTTAGTTGAAGCACTAAACCACCCATACCGGTCACGAAAATGAACCTTCCCATTGGTGTCACGACTAACCTGTAAGGCTGTAACACCCCGAGCTAGGCTCGAAATGCACCGAAAAGCATGACACAAGATGGAATTATCATAGAACGAGACTATATGAAAATAAAAGGATTCCGGGAACCCAACAATTTAGATACATGTCACAAAAGCATAAGGAGCATCCAACCATCAAAAGTTTACAACAATAACATTCAAAAGATGGCTCATGATCCTAAGCAAATCCCATCAACGGGTAATGGATCACGGATCCATGGTCAAAGTCCAACATCTAGCAAGCTCGTCAAGCCCTTTGGTTCTCTTGGTTACCTGAAAAGTGCACTAAACAACGTCAACACTAGGTTGGTGAGTTCGTAGGAAAGAATGAACAAGAACACGTTTCAATGTCCACCAATACATAATTAGTATTAACATGATCTAATAATTGCACACTTGTTCTCAACATGCTCAAATGCCCGTAATGTACTCTTGTACTCAATTTCACGTAATGTACTCATTGTTCTCAATTGCACGTAATGTACTCATAGTACTCAATTGCACGTAATGTACTCATAGTACTCAATTGCACGTAAATGTACTCATTCATGACCATCAATGTCCACACATAACCCAAACATCTTATGTATATACTTCGTACGATACTACTTTTGAAAGGCCTTTGATGCTTATATATAGGGTCCCCCGCAGCCTTCCCACCACATCTCCAACCTTTCAAAGGCATTACCGTCCTCCATATATACACAACTCCTAAACAACTCAATACAATTTACAATAACCATACACTAACACATAAATTTCACATCAACAATAACGTTACACAACAAGTACGTCACAAAATATCATCATGCACGAAGTACACTTTTCAGCCCGACTCTTAAAAGAGTAGGGGAGGCTACGAAAACTCACCTTTGCCTTGATTTACCGAGTTAAAGTGAACTAGAACGTCAATTAATTGCCAAGCGATCACAACCTATCATAATGTACATGTACGTATCAATATATATACAACCATGTCCTCATTTAGCATTTATGAACTTTAGAGTTTAACCCGGGACTTGAACGCGTATTAGAACTGAGTACGATAATTTGGGAGACAAGGAAAGACCCGTTTGGAAGTTCGATGTGTCCCAAGGAAAGTGAAATACGATTTAAACTCAAAACAGGAAAAATGACCATTAGAGACAGCCGTAAGCTACGGCCCTTTTGGGCGTAGGTTACGCTAGGAGGAAACTCAATGGGCGTAAGGTACGGTGAGATTGGGCGTAAGCTACGCTGGGCAAAATTCAAGGGGCGTAACCTACGCCAGAGAGGGGCGTAAGCTACGGTGCTCCAGCAACATGCATTTTGGACGAGTTTTGGGCGTAAACAGTAGGGTTTTGGCGTAATGAAAATGGAGAGGGGCGTAGGTTACGCCAACAGGGGCGTAAGTTACGCTCGTTGAAAACCAGCAATGCACCAGCAGGTGCTCTTGACCTAAGCACGACCCAAAACCCTAATTTCTTGATACTTAGACCATGAAATCGACTTGCACAACTTCGAGACCCATTTTTGAACATAGTTAAACATAATTGAACATAACCAAACATGTTTCATCATCCAAAACCAACCTTTAACACATTTTCTTGTTAAAATTCGATCTTGACCCATTTGAACACAAAATCGACCCAAAACTTAGTTTTTGACTTATAAATCGTTTTGAGGAGTTCCTTGGCCCGTTTTTGAACATAACCAACTCATTTGAACATAACCCACTCAAAAATTCCATTCCAAAACATGGCTTTTGACCCAAATCGCATTTTGACCTAATTTAGATAACTAGAAACCCTAATTTCGGATTTTGAAGCTATAAGGACCAAGAGTGCTTAGATTTAGATGTAATACAAGTTTAACAACTAGAATGATGAATTTAAGCTAGAAAACACTTACCAAAACTTCCACAAGCAATCAAACCCGATTTTGACCTAGTTGAAGCTTTTCTTGCACTTTGAGACTTGAAATCTTTGATATGATGTTAGAATGATAATAAGGATGATGATTTTTGTTATTAATCTAGTTGAACTAGCATAATGACCAAGAATCTAGAGAAAGATTGAGAGTGTGAGTATTAGTGAGATGGGAGAGAATATGGAAGTGTTATGAATGAATGGATGGGGGAAATGAGGGAGGATAGGGTTGGTTCCTTGGGTGGGTCATGGGTTTGGGTATAACCCATGGATAGGATCCATATCATTTACTAGTTTAAATTAGATGTTATTTAAGTAAAAGTCGATTTGCACTAACTAATGGTCTCAACTTGCACGTAAGTCTCTAATTGTACAATAAATTGACCCATATGAACACATTGCACTTAAATGAACCTTAAATTGCACTTGATCATATATTGATTAATCAAAACTTAGGAAACGTACCCATAGTCAAAAGTCGAAATGCACGGTTGTTACAGGGTTGGAGAAAAACTGGGAGGTCCGGATGTTCTTTGGTGAACTAGTGTACTTTGAGGAATTAAGAACTTTGTGAGGATTGCTAGTAAGAGGTTTACTAGATGAGGTAGAAGGTCCTGGTTTCTTGAAATGGTTTGGTGAAGCTTTGCTGTATTTAGTGCTTTGGGTAGTTGTAAGTGGTTCTTTGGATGGTGTGAGTTTCTTAGGTAGTGGTGCATTCATCTTTGACACTTGAGTGGTTTATTTGGGTTGAGGTGTGTATATCTTAGAAGGTTGGGTTTTCTTCATTAGGAATGGTTTGGTTTGAACACCATCCATAGAGGAGGTTGAGATAAATGATTCAAAGAAGTCATTGATTTCTTGATCTGAGTTGAACATAGGTATATCCAACTCCGTTGACTTGGTCAATGGCGGGACAATGACGGTTGACACACATTTTGGTTCACAGAGTGGTGAATCTAGATTGAGGGATGAGGATGGACTAATTTCGGTTGACTGGTTTGCAAGTTGAGTTTTCAAAGAGGAAGAATAGGCCTGGAGTTGCTCAACTATCTTCAAAAATCTTCTCTTTTTGCTGAAGAAAATGGTTTTCTTGTTTTCTAATTCATGAGTCAACTTAGAAACTGTGGAATGCAAATGATCATTTTCTTTTTGAATGCCTTCAATGTTGTTCAAAGTGAGATCATTTGCCGATTTGAGCTCTTTGTTTTCCAATTTGAGTTTCTGATTCTCAAGCTCAATTAAATGGAATTTGTTAAAAGCATGTTGTTTGGTTAAGTAAATCTTTGCAACGCAAGGAGTGGTACGAGGTTGAATCGAGGTAGTTGAAGAACATGTACACAACCCATCTTTATGAAGTTCCCCTTGAGCCCAAGTAGGTTTTGTAACCATGGATGAAAATAACTCTCTTAAAATCGGATCATTTGAAAAAATGTCTTGTGGTGGATGGGTCGTCATCTTAGAATAAAAATATCCCAATTGCAGTCCAACTGATGATAAGTATTCAGCCCAAAAAAAATAATTCAGCCCAAATGACACTTAATCCAATCAACAAAAAAATTTGATCACCTCGTGATGCCTATTGCAACTTGCAAGACAAAATGAAACTTTAATATTTACCACAATTACAATTTCAGATTGAAGTCAAGTTATCTCAAACTCCCATGTGATTGAGAGTTTCTTTTGGGAGGATTATTGATATCCGAAATCTTGAAAAAAAATTGAAGGTTATATATTGTAAGGATTTCGGATGTATGTGTTGAGGTGGGATGGATGAGGTTTTCAAGTGTGATTTTTGAATAATGAAGACAAAAGAAAGATTTAGGATATGGGAAAGATAAATGGTTTTTGGATACAACAGTGACTAATGGTTTTCAGATATAGTGACAAAAAGGTTTCCGGTATGTTGACTAAAAGGTTATCGGATATTAAACAAATAGGGGTTTTGGATATTATGAAGTTACACAAATATTTTGGTGAAAAGTTTTTGGATACCAAAAGGATTTCGGATATTGCAAGGCAGGAAATCGGATATAAGTGACACAAAAAGGAGATTTCAGATAATGGCTAAAAAAATGAGGTTTTCTTATATTTGGAAAAGGTTTTCGGTTTAAAATAGTGAAACAGTAAGGTTTTCGGATATATAGAAAACAAAATAAGGATTTCGGATTGTGTGCTCAAAAAGAAGATTTCGGATAGTTGTCTGATGAGGGAGTTTAGGATAATAAATGTTTTGGGGGGGGGGGGGGGGGGGGTGTTGTTTGTTTTTTTGTTTGTTTTGGTATTTATATGTTTAGAAGTGGTTATTTCGGATATATGGGGACAATGAAAGAATTCGAATATGATGGCCAAGTGTGGTTTTCTGATATAAAGGTTTTCGGATATACTTTAGAGAGTATAGTGGTTTTCTAATATTGACTAAAAAGGGATTTCGGATGAAGGCCACAATTAATTAAAAATGACGGTGGGCTTAAAAACAAAAAAATGATTGTTTTGGCAAGACACAAAAATTAAAACGTTCAAGAAAGTGGGACGGTGGGGAAGTTGACAGTATTTCTGATTGGTGGGAATTTCGGATATTAGGAGTTGAAGTTCTTGAAAGAGAGTAGTGAAAAGGATTTCGGATATTTGTGACTAATGAGTTAGGATAAATGCCCAAAGTTGAGAAGATCGGATGCTTAACAAAGTAAACCAATGTACAACAAACAATTAATTATATGATGAAGTGGGCCAGTGGATTAAAAACAAACGAATAGTCACTTGTAACAACCATTTTTATCATGTAATCCTAACAATGAGCAACCGCTATTCCCAAAAAAAAAACTTTTCGATCTTGATCTATCCCATAATCAATTGTTAAACAGTATGAAGATTAACAATGATCTTTGCCGCTCTGATACCAATTGATAAGCAAAACTAATAGCATAAACACCACATAAGATCAAGATCAAAAGGAAATGTATGAAGGCATAAAATGTAAAGGAAAAAGATGAGAAATGCGGCTGAAATGTATGTGTGATTAGGGTAGAAAAAGTGGCAAAAGGTTATTAGGTTATTAATCCTTGGGGCTTAAATACCCAATGACCAACTTACAATATTAACCCCTCTAGTCTAAGAAAATTCAATTCAACACAAATAATAATATCCTAACATTCTCCCCCTTTTGTGTGAATTGTTGTCGATCTGTAAATTGGCCGAGGGTTCTGGTTCCTTGATCATTTGTCGCTTGTTTGAGTTTTAGAAATGGAAATTGTGATTGGTGACTTGGGATATGAGAATGAAAATCTTCTGGTGATGGTGTTGGTATTGTGAAGATTGTATTTTGAGGTTTGGAAATTCTTTTGCTCCCCATCAACTGCGTGTTCATCTTTCAGAGTTTTTTTTCCTGAAACTTTTTATTTGCTTCCTTTCAAATAATGAATCTTCTTTTGCTCCCCCTCAAATGATAAATCTTCTTTTCCTCCCCCTCAAATAATGAATCTTCTTTCATCTTTGAAACTTTCGATTTGATTCCTTTTTGCTCCCCTTAAATGATGAATCTTCTTTCTATCTCTCCCCCTCATGATGAATATAAAACGTCATGTTCATCATGAATAGCAATAAGTTGATAAAGATCAAATAGTTGATTATAAAGTTTAGTTTTGAAAGAAACGGTTTTAACCTCGGTTATACACTGAAATATGTATAAGCCACTTGACAGCAACTTACTTTGAAGCAGTTTTTGGAACCCATCTAAGAATGGGTCCAATGGTCTTAGACACTTTTGAACAACACTTGTAAGTTGTGTCAGTTTGATCCAAATACATTGCATTCCACTTGGACTTGAAACTCGTTAATTCATTAAAATTTGTACATTGTTGTTGAGAAATTTAGAGAAGTGATTTTTAATATACAATGTACTAGTTTAAAGGCACGTAATGTGGTCTTATTAAGATTTTTGTAAACATGGGCTAAAACTATAAATGATTTAACTTTTTTTTAAAGACAACAACGGATAAATGGCTAACACCCTCACGCGGATGCGCCCACGCCGTCTCCTGGCAATGCCCTAAAGGGTTTGCTCCCTATGTATTCGATGAGTATAACATTGGTAAGGCCTCCTCACCACATTTGCATGTGACATGATTCTAACCTGGAAAAAAAAATATAACACTTTGGTAACTATATGGTAAAAATATGGAAATAGAAACGAATTCTTGATCTTTTTTTCCACTTGCAGAAGTTGCAGTAGGCATCTCTATCTTCCTCATCTACATTGAAGTAAAAAAGCAAACGCTCTTTTGCTTTTCAGATTAACTCAAGGGGTTCCTTCACCTTTTTAAATTTAAAAATAAGTATACACTTTGGTAGCATCACATTTAAAAGTTAGCATCACTTGATTTACCCTACTATTCATGTATGTTGAAAGGTATTCTATGTCACAACAAGAATGGCCTTTTAAATTAAAAATTGTGTGTTTACGTACCATTTTTCAGTTCTGTTCCATGTCACAACAAAATTAGCCTTTTAAATAAAAATTTGATGGTGTTAAACTCTTGTGAACGATGTTAAACCAACAGACAAGTCCGAAGCAGCTGCTCAACTTGAATCTAATCAACAGTCATACATGAGATCGATATGCAAATAATCAATTGTTTGTGTCAGCCAAATATACCAAGAAAGTCTTCTCAATTGAACAGACAGCACACACTTTATTCTGAAATGAAATCTGAACATCAAATTATATAGAGCATGAACGGGTTGACAGTCATTCTGTCACAAGCAAGTCTCCACATGTCGATATTAATCTTGAGTTTAGCAAGCAATTTGAGTCTATCAAAGAGTATTGATGGCTGTTTAAACGTATTTCGTCGTCTAATTACTAGGGGGTGAACTTGCTAGAGGAGGGTCAGAAGAAGGTTGATTATGTTTATTGGCGGTTCCCAATTGGTGATGGATGTTACTCCACGCCACTAAAATAATCAGAGCAAAGTGTGTAAGTGTGTGAGAACATGATCCTCAAATGAATGATTGAGAGGAGTATTTATAGAGGCTGAGGAGACAAGATCTGAGTACTTGCCTCCTATGACGTTTTAGTACGATTTGGAGCCCGTTGGGAGCGTACCTTCCTCAACGGTGATTGGCTTAGCATTACGTCATCTTGTCCTGTTGGTCGGCCACGTGTTAATCACATGACATTCTATTTGTTCTATTATGTTGGATCCGGAGCTTGGTCCGGATCATGTGATTACTTCTATTCGGGAGCTACGCTGCTTTATATGTAATCGTTTCTATTCGGGAGCTACGCTGCTTTATGTTGTTCTGATCAAGTCATAGTGCTAACTAGGATGGTGCACTATCAAGCCCCCCAGCTTGGCATTGTAATACTTAGAATGCTAAGTTAAAAATAAAGAAAAAGAGTCACTAAGCAATATACTCTTTCGGGAGCGTGTTTTAGGGATCCTTCCTCTAGTTCGAATTCCCATTGGTGCCCAGATATCGATCTCGAGTGTTCATCGTATCTTACCCTTCCCCCTTTTGAAAGAAAACAAAAATGAAAGCTACTCCAAAATATTCTAAACGTTTTTTTTTAGCTAACATAATAAATGCAAATTCGTATTATTTATTTGTTATTTTATTTTTATTTTTGGAAAGCATCGTGCTTCGATCCGAGTTTTTTGAAAAGTATCCTGCTTAATTCGTGAAACATCTCATCAAGGAGAGACACTATAAAAAGGGGAAGGGCTTCATTTATCTCTCTTCCTCCTTTTTTTTTTTATTTTCTCTCAAAAAATTCTTTTTTGTTTTTTACGGTCCACCATTCCGGAGCATACATCCGGTTTGGGTGCTCCATCCGTGACACACATATATATATAGATCGGGTCCTATTGTTTTAATAGCTCGTGTTTCTGATCCGGAACCTTTGATTGTTTTAGGGTTTGTGTCGCCGATCCGGAGCCTTCTTGTGGCCTCCATTTTATTTGCAGCCGATCCGTGGCTTCCGGTTTACTTCCAGTCAATCCGGAGCCTTCCCGTGGCCTCCGGTTTACTTGCAGCCAGCCGATCCGGTCCGGACCCTACCGTGGCCTCTTCTCAATTTTCGGTGCATATTTACCTATTCCGGCCGTATCCAAAGCTTCTTTGTGGCTTCCGACTTTTCCGCAACCGATCCGGAGCATCCCCTGCCAAACCTACTTTAACCGGAGCATAGGCCACTTAAGCCGGACCCTACTTTAATTCCGGAGCATACACTCCCGATTCGGGAGCATACACAGCAGAAACCGGAGTTAGGTTACCGATCCATAGCGTCCTTTTTCAGGTTTGTCTCATCATTTCACCTTATCTTTATGGCAAAAAACGATTTGAAAAGGCAAACGTGTAGCTTAAGCCTTGACGAGTTAGGGTCCTTTCTATCGACACATAGGTTTCCACCTGGGTTAGGGTACATGCTTCCGCAGCCGCACCATATAGCTACTAGGGCTCCCAAAGGAAAAGTTACTCTTTATTGTGTTGCTTTCGAGAAGGGTAACATGCGGCTTCCTTTCACCGATTTTTATTGTAAAGTCCTTAACCATTTCCAAGTTCATGTTTCTCTAGTGAATCCCTATGGTAACATTAGGGTGACTATGTTTGAGCTTTGTTGTCGGGCTCATGGGAGGGAGCCTACTCTTACTTTGTTTAGGAGGTTCTTTAGGTTAGCTAAAGCTGGGAGTTGGTACACTTTTGAGAAGCGTCCCGAAGATGAGGTAGGTGAGTGTGTAACCGGGGTGCCGACTTCCATTAAAGGTTGGAAGTCTCGGTTCTTTTATGTCGACGAGTCTGTGATACCTTCTGATTATCCTTTCGCTCGGACCTTACGAGAAAAATCCAAAGGAAATATGTCTTTTGAGCTTCCGGATAGCGGGTTCGACATGTCTTTAGTTGTCGAGATGACTGAGCATCCATTGTGCTATCGTGTACTTCCGGAGCCTATCCTTTATCTCGCCGGCTTATCCAAATTATGGTCCCATCATCCTGCTGTTCCCATGATAGCCGTTGGAGGGCGGGGTATGGCTCCGGATTACTTTTAATTGGATCTTTACTCATTTTATTGTTGTTTTCAATATTTTTCATTATTTTGTTCTTATTACTTATTCGTACACACATATGTTTGCTAACTTTAACTTTGTTTTTGTAGCGATGGGGCTTAGAGGATATCTTAAAGATGGTCATAAGAAGGGTTCCTTTACTCCCAATCCTCCCAAGACCGGAGTTGTTCCTTTAGAGGATTTTACCGAGGAGATAGCTATTGCTCCTGAGGGAGGTGATTTTGTGGAGGCAGATTCGGATCCACCTTCCGATAATGCAGTTGCAGCCTCTCATCCTGCTTCTGGTGTTGACACTTATGTTCCTTTTGGTACGGTGGTCGGCCCACAGAAGAAAAGGAAGCTTATTCGTGATGCTCCCTCTGGTTCACAGGCTCCATCGACCCATGATGAGGGTACTAGCTCTACTGCTCCTAAACATACCCATCCTAATTGATGTGTGAAATCGAGTTTAAAATTTATAAACAAGAATTACCCTAAAACTGACTACTACACACTTGCGGGCAGTGGACCCGTTCGTATATAGTATAGCTAGAAGGTAAGTCCGAATTCGTTCACGGGGATTGGTTTTGAAATAATTGTTGCTAAAGTAGTTTGGGAAAAAGGATGGAACCGTCGCCGAATTGCTACATCCCTTTGACAATATTAAATTAAGAAATTGAAATGACAAGACAATTGAAAGTAAAGAAAGTTCAAACAATATAAATAAAGATCATCCACTTCGAATCCACTTGACTTCAGTTATGATTGCACACGATAAAGATCAAATTATTTAGAGTTGACAAGATAATCGTGAAAGGATAGAAATGCTCGCGTGGTACCACCAACCGCAAGTAAATCACCCAAACACCTAAGTTGCTAGTTTAATTACCCAAGCCGGTACCACCAATGCTTAGAAAATCTCCCCAACAATTAGTTTGCTTGATTATCCAATTACCAATTATGCCTATGTGAATGAAAACGTGGTACCACCAACCGTTTCCAAACACGTTTACCAATTAACTCCTATTATAGATTTGACATTCACCGTCATACCATGAACCGGTGACAATTGACCATAGACAATCGAATTGAAACGATAAACATATTCACCTAGTACCACTAACGATGAACACATAAACCATCAACATCAAAAGAATAAATCACAAGGAATTAATTGATAAAGATCACGACACAACGATAATTGAATCAACTCTTGAATTAAAATATTGCAATCATATCATTCATCAAGTTTCATCAAAGTGGATGATTAGAAATCTAGCCACTCATGCTAAATTGAAAATAACAAATGAAATAGAAATAGAACATATTGTACCAAATTGTTTGAATAGAAATTGCAAGACGGATAAGTAGATACGATCTAGATGGGTGTTTTTGAATCTTCAATGAATCAATTGATGAAATTTGAGATGATCCTCGAAGAATTCGCCTAGAACAGCTCCTAGAAAGAAAGCTTGGATAAGTTGGGAAATAGGGTTATGTTTTCTATTTATACCCCTTCAAATCTGATGCAAAAGAGGCTGTAACCCTGATTCCCCGTGCAGCTGACTGCGCCGCAGTGGGCATGGTGTGCTCTCACTGCGGCGCAGTGGAATACCCCTGGAAACTTTGTTCTCTAGTAACTGCGGCGCAGTGGGGCTAGTGCACTCCCACTGCGGCGCAGTGTTAAATCTCTGAAAAGCATATCTTTTTTCTCGACCTTGACTGCGGCGCAGTGGGACACGTGCACTCCCACTGCGGCGCAGTGTTAAATCACTGGAAAGCTTTGGCCTTGGCACCCTTTGACTGCGGCGCAGTGGGACACGTGCACTCCCACTGCGGCGCAGTGCATATCTGCTGAAATCTTTGTTCTTCTTTATCAACATCACTCGAACACTCGGGTCAACTTCTTGGCCAAAAAATCTTCAGAAAATGTACCAAATGGACGCGCAACCTGCTAAGAACCTGAAAGCACTAACAAACACCATAAACGCGCCAAATGCATACAAAATCGACTCAAAACACATACGAAAAAGGCCAATAATGATGTGGGCGATCTATATAAATTGGTCACATCAAATCCCCCCACACTTGAGCGTTGCTTGTCCTCAAGCAAATCTGGAAATTAAGCAAAAAGCATTCCTTGGCACGAAGCTACATGAACACATTACAAATTTCCAAAAAGAAGCCAAACCAAGTATGTCGATGACAAGGACTTTGGTGAAGCAGTTTTAATCTTAAATGAAAATCCGAAATGTTTGACAATATCTGAACAATCCACAAGCCTCAATAACACGACTAAGCAAAAGTGAAACAAATGAGCCTATCAAAATCATCCTACTCCAACGAACTTAGTATTGGTGTTGAATATATATGAAAAATCACTCATTGCTCGGTCGTGATGCATATCTTACCATAGGCTTGAACAAGGATCATAGCTCACCGACATGGCGTGAGCACCAAGTACATCATCAAAATAGGCATATAGGACGGTTGTATAGTTAGGCTAAGGTATATATAATGGATATTTACAATGGAGTATGTGAGTGTAGGTTAGAAATGAAAGGAAACAATCAAAAGTATAAGGTATGTATAAATATGTACAAAATAGTCTAATCAAAACCCGTACCATTGATTGCCACCAACCCATAAGATGTTATCCCGCTAAGACACCTCCAAAAGTAACCAAGTAAACCCGACACCATTGTGGTGTATCAACTTCAAACAACTTCAATTCAACCAAGTCTTCCATTCTTAATGATACAACAAAACTTTAGACATCTAAAAATGAGAAGTACCCACTAGTAGCCCAAGTTTTTTTTTTTCTTTTTTTTTTTTTTTTTTTTTTCTTATTTCACTTTTTTCATTTTTTTTTTTCATTATTGAACCACTTTTACTCTACTAGTAGGCACCCTCTTACAATGATGAACATGTCTATAACACTTACTTCCTTTGAACAATCCAAGATAATCCTCAATAACTTGACCAATTGACGTATTCTCATAGACAAGAATATTCCACTAGACAACCCATAAACCGTCCAAACAAACCAATGACAATCAATGGCCCCCCAGATTAGACTATCGGTATAGTAAGGTATAATTAGGTAAAGTTTACATATATAAGTGGATATATACAAAGGAAAAGGCTAAGTTAAAAGGGATGTATAAGTGTACTTTGCACTAAGGCTGAGTGCAACAAAGGTTTACAAAGGAAGGAAAGAAAGTGATCTCACTGCGGTCTCGTAACGATCACCAGGCCAAGTTCTAGCTCAACACATCACCGGCACACTCATATCAAAGAAATGAACCCGGAAATGGAATAAATAAACCTAAAATTCGCACATCTTAGTTCAGAGTTCGAAATGGAACCCTTACTCCCGAATAAATCCAAGAGCCTAAGAGAGGGACAAAGTACAAGGCAATCAAACCAAAACCGTAAACACCTAGCACATCTATAAATGAATGAAATCTCACAACTTTAGGTGTTTGGGAAATTTGAGTATGCAAGTAATGTTATCAATCCACAAGGATAAGCCCAATAACCGTTCAGAACACATTTCGCCGATTAAAATTTTGCCAAGGAAAAATTTGTAGTAAAATTGCTCATTAAATTATTATGAATTAAGTGACAAAAGCAATTTACCATAAGGACAAGCTCAACACAAGTTTCAAATCATATCATCTTCCGTTATCCTACCAAATTGAAACCACCAATCTCAAACATGCACATCATAGTTCAGAATTCATCCAACATTCCCCCTCCTTTTTCGTCTTTCCCCCTCCTCGCCCCCCCCAAAATAGAAACCCTTACCCTTGGATAAAATCCAAAAGCCTATGAGAGGGACACATCCACAAGACCGGTTGAATACCAATGGCAAAACAACAAAAGAGATATATCCGGTTGCTTAAACCTATTTGCCACTCCCCCACACTTAAGATGGACAATGCCCTCAATGTCCATATTCGGTCAAACAAAGGTAAATAGGGGTAAGCAAGATAGATAGAAAGATTGAGCACACATACCGGATTAAGGACACACTCCGTTTCAAAACAAGTAAGTCGACCCCGCGTCACAAATGGCGCTTCCTAAAAAGGAAGAACACTTTGCTTGACGGGAGAAACAAACTAGCCCCAAAACGGAAGGTGCGAGAGCTGCGTGTGAAACAATGGCAGTAAACATACCAATAAACAATAAAGTGCTGAACTTACTGCCAGCATATGCACACGATCACACAATCAAATCAATGGATGCCACAGAATGTAGGTGAGAAAGAGAATCCAACGGGTCCCCCCCACAGTTGGGTTGCACAATAGGTGTGGCCATCAAACGGATAGAACCTGTCCAACTTCAAATAACAAACACAACCAAATATCCATACAAAAATTCAAACTAATCTAAAGTCTCATGCAGAAAATTAAAGGAACAAAAGAAAAGAAAAGAGTACAAATGTTTCATCACCCCGTAGGGTGGATACCAGACAAAGATAAGAAAAATACAGTCATCAGAATACCAACAATATCAATCACCAAATGATTCCATCTCACGGTACCGGATGGGAATCATTATCTCCTCACTGCAACTGCCCGTGGTAACCATATGGAAGACCGGGTGGACCAAAAAGGTCAGTAATCCAATTGCGCTCCTCTTCTTGACCTGAACCTGGGCCTCCAGCATCTCCTCCAGACTGTCTACCGCCAAAACCCGAACTCGAACCTGCAACAAAACCAGGAACAAAGGAAGATGAACCACCGGCATCATGTCCACCAGCAAAACCTCCGGATCCACCAGCATCATGTCCACCCTGAAAAGTACCAAACTGCACTGGCCCACGAGGAGATCCTCCCAAATTATGGGGCCGAGGTGACATGTCCCCCGGGGCAGTCATAGGGAAGAAAGACTGACCACCCTGGCGATAATCGGGGACATGAATAGGTGGTGGTCTAAACTACGGAACCAGATCTGATGGAACAAACTCGTTCCCATGATATTGTGCATTCCACATAGGCTGATAATAGTCCAATGTATAGTTCGTGTAGGCCTGCTGCGAACCAACCCATGTCATATCCTGGTCCATCCGCCTCTGATAAGCCTCAAATGCCCGGCGGCTCTCCTGTTGATCCTCATATATCTTCTGAACTGTGGATCCTAACTCAGTCAAATCAAAACCGCTACGGCTACGCCTCCTCTGTGGCTCATGAGGAGCATCCTCCATATCAACATCATCCTCCTCCACATCCGGCGGTGGTGACTCTACAACCCCCTCATCATCCAACAGTCTCTCCGGCACATTCCCCTGCTTCTTCCTTACTATCTTCGCCCTAATCAACTCCTTAGAAGTTAAATCCACTTGATACACGGCCTGAGAAAGATACGTCTGGCACGCATCCAATTTGAACACTCCCATCCTTTTATAAATCCGGGTGATAAAATGACCCAAAACAAGCTCAGAATCGGAATGGTTGCACATTCGGTCCAAGAGTACCATCGGAGGCAATGCAAACTTCCTAGGCGACCCCTCAGAAAACAGCTTCATCAACCACAAATCTAATTGATAGGCCTTATCCCAATGAGTCGACCTTTGAACAAAAGACGTCACTAATATCCTGTGGAGCAACCGTAACTTAACACTTTTGATTTTAGAGACACTACCATAACCTCCAGTAGGCCAAGCCACTCCCCCAGAAATCCGAGTCCAATACTGAGGAATGGACTCACCATCACCCAAATCTGCCTTAACATAAAATCCTTGCCTCAAAAGATTTCTCCAATCCGGGTTATCCAACTCTTGCCTAGAATACATACCTACATAATGACCAAACTCTGCTATGGATAACTTCCTCTTCTCTCCCCTACAGTAGAACACAACAATCCGTTCCTCAAAAATGTCTTTGACCTTGTGTAATTCCTTAGTCAATCTCAAGGTCGAATAAAACTCCAAACACAATTCCCGGTAAACTGGTTCCCTGTTAAGAAACACTCTATCCCAAATTTCGCAATTGACCACCCTATTACCAACTCTCATCCCCATAGAATACCACTGACGAATATTTGCTTGCACCCCAAAGTATTGAGCCTGAGTTATGAGTGAAATACTTAGGTGGGCAAACGGGATGCTTTTGAAGCTTGTACAGTTTGTTCAAGTAGTTGTTCTTGTGAGGTTGCCTAATATCATCAAATTGCAACCAAGCATGTCTTTCATTCAACTCTCCCACAAAGTGAAGCGGCACTTCCTCTTGTCGCCTAGGTGCTTTATGAGGCACGTTAGCTGCCTCACTAGATTGGCCTTCAGCTTGTTTCCTCTTGTCAGCAGCGGTCTGCAATCAAATACATAAAGCAAATAAAACATGAGAACTAAGAATGCAAGACTTAACCCATTACGTAATAACAAACAAAATCGCTGGTCAGAAAGTCTGCATTGCGGCGCAGTGAGACTTGGCAGCCCTCACTGTGGCGCAATGAGATTGTAATCACGTGCAGGTCAGGTGGTGGCCACTGCGGCGCAGTGGCAACATGCATACCCACTGCGGCGCAGTGGCGAAGAAAAACTGGGCAAGTTCATCAGTTCATCACGATGGGTAGCCAAATAGGGGTTAATTAAATACTCAAATTCAGCAATAATGAAGCAATAGTCACCAACTAATCCAACATTAACCTCCCCCACACTTGTTCATCACAAATCTCTAAATTCTCAAAACCCTAATTTCAAAATCAAAATCAAAATCGGATGAACAAGTGTTTTAAATGAAAGATTAACCACCCCATTAGCCTCATTAGCCCATAAACAACAAAACCCTAGAATTAATTACGAAATTAAAAACCCTAAAAATTAAAAATCAAAAATAAAGAAATAAATAAAGAAAATAATCAAGAAAACTTACTTCTCTTCCCATGATGATAATGTAGAGATGATAATCTAGGAGAAAGAAAGAAAATGCGAGCTTTTAAGTGAATAAATGGGTGAATCTAGGAGTCCTTGGGGGGTTTTTAGAGCCAAGTCGGTTTCAAGATGGAGAGAAAGATAGATATAAATTTTGTGGGGGAAAAGAAAACTGAAACATTTGACTCACTTAATGACCCCGCTCCCCTGTTGACCAGTCCACAAGCCCACTGCGGCGCAGTGGGTTTCGACCTCCCCCACTGCGGCGCAGTGGGGTAAAATTCACCCGCGGCCAGAATTAACAGACTACGTCGCAGTCACTCAAGAACCACCCCCACTGCGGCTTAGTGGGGGGTTACTGTTCACATTCCCAAAGAACAAAATTTTCAATACTTAAAACAAACACTCACCTGAAACCGCATCACATCAAATCTGCACCTGCACTTTCTCAACAAAACAAAATCAAATCTAACTAATAAAAAGAAAATAAAGTGCAATAAAATAACACGGGTTGCCTCCCGAGAAGCGCTTAAGTTATTAACGAGTCGTTAGCTAGACTCGACCAACTTTCAAGTCTCGAATTCAAAAATGGGGATCTCCTCGATTATCCCCTCAACTTGCTCTTCTTCCAAATAAAGCTTAAGTCTATGACCATTGACAATGAACGAACCGTCACCATTTCGCTTAAACAACTCAACATAACCCGACGGGTATACATGCTTAATCTCAAAAGGTCCAATCCACCTAGAAGTTAGCTTAGGTTGCTTAATCTTAAATTTAGACAAGAATAACAAAACCTTAGCTCCAACCTTAAACTCCTTTCTACGGATCCTCTTATCATGCCAAACTTTGGTCCTTTCCTTGTAAAGCCTAGAATTTTCATAAGCACCTAGCCTAAGCTCATCAAGCTCATGAAGTTGCAACATTCTAAGTTCACGTGCTTCCATCAAATCCAAATTCAAATTCCTTAAAGCCCAATACGCCTTATGCTCTATCTCAATAGGTAGATGGCAAGTTTTTCCATAGAGCAACCGGTATGGCGTGGTGCCAATCGGTCTTATAAGCCGTCCTAAACGCCCACAAGGCGTCATCCAACTTCTTCGACCAAACCTTGGGGTTATCTCCAACAGTTTTCTCTAAAATCCTTTTCAAAGCCCTATTGGTGTTTTCTACTTGTCCACTAGTTTGTGGATGATAGGAAGTAGAAAAATAATGCACAACACCATACCTTTTCATGACCTTAGCTAATTGATGATTTGCAAAATGGGTTCCTCGTTCACTAATCAAAGCTCTAGGGCAACCAAATCGACAGAATAACTGTTTCAAGAAATCAATGACTACCCTCGCATCATTCGTGGGCAAAGCCTTGGCTTCGGCCCATTTAGACACGTAGTCAACGGCGACAAGAATATATTGAAACTTATTAGACGGTGGGAATGGTCCCATGAAGTCTATACCCCAAATATCAAAAACCTCGCATACCTGAATGCTTTGTTGAGGCATCTCCTCCCGCTTAGTAATGCTCCCTTGTCTTTGACAAATGTCACAAGTCTCTACCAAAGTTTGAGCCTCATTGAAAATTGTAGGCCAATAGAAACCTGAATCAAACACTTTCTTACCAGTAACTGAAGGACCATAATGACATCCAGTTGGCCCGTAGTGACACGCATCCAAGATCTCTCTAGTCTCACTTCCAGCAACACATCTCCTAATCATACCATCTGCACAAACAAGAAACAAGTATGGATGGTCCCAAAAATAATACTTAACATCTGATATGAGCTTCTTCTTCTGCTGGTACGTGAAATCATTAGGTATCTCACCTGCAACCAAATAATTAGCTATATCTGCAAACCAAGGAGCATCATCAGAGTTAGAGATAAACATTAAAGACTCATCGGGGAAGTGATCATTGATCTCCCCATCACGAAGTTCCTCCCGGTGAGGATCTTCCAAACGACTCAAATGGTCGGCAGCCAAATTTTCAGCCCCTTTCTTATCCTTTATCTCAATGTCAAATTTTTGCAACAAAAGAATCCAACGGATAAGCCTGGGTTTAGCATCCTGTTTCGAGAACAGGTACTTAAAGGCTGAATGGTCAGTGAAAACTATGGTCTTACTCAAAACAAGATATGATCTAAACTTATCAAATGCGAAGACCACTGCAAGCAACTCCTTTTCTTTGGTGGTGTAATTTTGCTGGGCGGGGTTCAAAGCTTTACTAGCAAAGTAAATGGGCTTGAAATGCTTATCAACCCTTTGCCCAAGCACAACTCCCACATCATAGTCACTTGCATCACACATCAATTCAAATGGCAATTCACAATCCGGACCAACCATTATAGGAGAATTAGTCAACTTCTACTTTAAAACCTGAAATGCACTCAAACAAGCATCATCAAATACAAAAGGGACGTCCTTCTCCAACAAGTGGGTCATAGGACGAGTAATCTTAGAAAAATCCTTAATAAAACGGCGGTAAAAACCGGCATGTCCAAGAAAACTCCTTACCCCTTTCACATTGGAAGGCGGGGTAATTTGGCTATAACATCTATCTTAGCCCTCTT
>CM067173.1:73494008-73609529 GCA_034093135.1 Erigeron breviscapus
ATCTTCTTTCAAGACCGTCTTAATTCTTTCCTTAACAAGTTGTTAAAACGATTTTCTACCAAGACCGTCTTATTTTTCAACAAATTTTTAAGACGATCTTCTCACAAGATCGTTCTACCATTTCTTTTACTTAGAATATTTTCAACAAGTCTCTAAGACGATCTTCTCTCAAGATCGTCCTACCATTTATTCATTAATACTTAGAAAATTTTCAACGAATTTTCTAAGACGATCTTCTACAGATTATTTTGAAGATAATATTTTAATGAAGGTGATGATCAAAAGTTAAGTTTTTTAGGTTTTTTGTATTTTCATATTCTTTTTTGTCATCAAAATTTGTTTTTATAATTAGTATTATTGGATCTGTTGTTTTTCATTTTTTAATTTATTATTTCAAAATAAATAGTTTAATTATTGCTTGTAGGAAATGGTGTCACTGAAGCTGCAAAAAAAGGCTAGCTTCGAGTGTACTGAAGTGTGGCTGATGGAAAGTTCGATCAGATCCAAAACAGGGGATGAAGAGAAGCAGAAACCATTTGATCTGAATGATTAAATAATAATCAAAGAAGGTAAAGCTGGTATTTTGATGCACACCAAGAATGAAGTCTTTTACATGAAAACCCTGATCAATTTAAAAGTTTTTTTGGCTTAAAGTTTGTTGCTTTTTGCTTCAATATCATATTATATGAACCAGGTCTCTTGGTAAGTTTTGGTTTTATGATTTAGCGTTTTTAAAATTAGAGTTTCATGTTACTCATATTATATCTTACTTTTGTTTGTTTTCATTTTTGTTTCATAGGTATTCGGATGAAGATGATGATGAAAATGACGATGAAAAGGTAAGTTTCCAAAGATAATCTTCATGTTTATTATATATATGTATATATTCTTTTTATCTAATGGTACTAATGGAATTAATTTTTGTGTGAAATAATGGAGTAATCTTTTGATTTACGCTGAAATATATATTTTGTTTGTTGATATTTGCAGTTTTTAAACCGGATATGAAGAGTTAAAGCTGAATATTAGTGTATATTTCAATACAGGTAAATGAACCTCAAGTAGATCCTTTTAAACTTGAAGGCCATGATGCTAAAGTAACAACAGTAGATTGGTATGTCTTTTGTAAAACTATTTCACTTATAATTCTCTTAAACTCGGCACATGTATGCAGACTAATTGTTCTTTATTTTCTTCAGGTGTCCATATGAAATGGGTAAAATAGCTATATGGATGTCAAAACCAGTTGCCAAACTTTACCCCCTTGCTCTGCAAAATATGCAACACTTTTGAGCACATTGTCTATATAGTGATTGAAGATTAGTTAAGTGTAGTGGTGATACAGTTGGTCAGATGGGTAACAAGTAAAAAATTGTGATCGTTTTAGACTTTAGTGCAAGTCAAAAAGGGTTTTGAACCTGTGATGGATGATCCAGAGAACAAATTTTTTTTGTCCTGTTCCTTTTTTCTATTTGGTAAATTTTTTAATTTCTGTTAATAATTACAAACACCATATTATCATCATACAGATGTTGAGGTTTTGTGATTCGCAATATACTATCTGCAACTTTCAACTTGGTTGTCACATTCCCAGAGAAAAACCGATGATTTAGCGCTGGAGGCCTTAAAAGAACAAAAAGGGATGCATAATCTGTTGCATAAGTCTTTACTTCCCAAGGACGATGCCTATGCAAGGGCTTGCATTTTGGAAGTTAGAATAGGTATCTTTTGACTGATTATTATATTGTTTTGAGCATACTACCAAATCTTGCTTTGTTTATGCAATCAAGTTGTTTTGATGTTGTGAGTGGTGTTGCTATCTTCTTCTTACTTATTGTTTCTGATTTTGATACAATATACATTTGTACCTATGTTTCAGATATGCAATAGCTCTGAAGATCTACAATTTGTGGATGCATCAAGACTTTTGAGCAGTCTCCAAAATGCTTCCAAAGGGTTAGTTGTTTGACAATATTAGTTTGGAGAGAAAATATTAGTTTAATTTCAATTCTACGAGCATGGTACCCGCGCAATGCGGCGGCGATGACAGTGACAGTGATGTGGTGGTATCGACGGATGGTGACGGCGGCGACGACCGTTAGTGGCGGCCGATGCGTCAAGTGGTGTAAGTATTTGATATAAAGATATTTGATTTAAAAGAGTAGTGAATATCTTTTAGAAGATAATGGAATGATTGTGTAAATTAATTCATTAAGGGTATATTAGTAATTTCGCATGTCCAAAAATGTTAACTTTTCAACGTAGGGTATAATTTTTATATAGTAGTATAGATATGTTTAGAGATTGCAAACTGGGCATGTTGTTTATTGAAACAAAGCGGGAAAATTTAGAAGTGGGTAAAAATGATTCTGCACACGTCTGGTTGTTTTGAACTACAAGCATGTTTATCCTTTAACTTGAGTTTTATCAAGAATTAACATGTTATAGACTTAGAGATAAAACTTGATACGAATTGGGCCAATTTTAAGCAAATAAGCCTATATTACAGCCTCATTTTCACATGTATCTGTTTTAATTTTTTACATAAATAATCACTTGGTGCAGCTTGCACGTCTTTGCTTCAAAAGGCCGTCGATCAAGGTGACAAGGTCAGAATTGCACATGGGAGAAGCTAAGCTCTCTTCCATAAAATCCAATTACAGAACCGAGCTTGTTCTTGATGAGTGTGTTGCCATTCTCAATTATATGTGTAGATTGAAATGTGGTGCAGAAAGATTAGCTGCAGCTTCTCATGGTGCATCAAACACAGGTCGGTTTAATGCATCAAAAAGAAATCCTTTGTGGAACTGTATAACACAAGAAAGTTCAATTGGTTCTCTTGAGGAAGACCTTGCAGATGCTCTGCTTATTCCTTCGATCATGTTAATAAGAGCTGGCGGCACTACCAGGCACATGATGGAAGTGATAGGGAATTTAAGGGTGCCGAATTGAACACATGGACGCGATCTGGTGGGCCCTTAATGAGAACAACTCCTGATCAGTTTGTTGATTTTATTCAGAACCTTGACATCGAACTCGAAAATGAACAAGACTATTAAAGGTTTTCAGAGTTTCCGTGTGATTCCACCCGATCGTTTATCATCATATTTGATTGGGATTTATTTGTAGTGAACCAAAGTTGAAGGTTCCATTCACAAAAGTGCATTTTTTTTGTATATAATTTAGTTGGTTCTCTAGGCTAGGGGTTGTAAAACAATGAAAGCCAAGGTTCTGAAACTTGATTATTGTCCATGAAGTTTATAAGATTCAAGTTTTAACTCTATAATCTGAATCTTTATTTATAATTTAGTTTTACTGTGACCTTGTAGTTTAACTTTATGCTTTGTTCTATGAAGTTACAAAAAATCACTTGAACATGTCTGTCGATGTTAGTATTCAAGTCCAGGTGGTAGATGTATTAGTATTCATTACTCTCTCGATTCAAATTTAAAAGGGTCTCTCAATGACAACTCATTTATCAATCCATTATTGATATTTGATATCATGATCTTAATATAGATATCAATCTTCAAATCAAATAATAAAATTGATCATATCGAAAGATATATTACAATCTTAACATTTATTACGGATTTTGATTGATGAATCTTTATTATAGAGATTGAAGGTATCTTTCTTTCAGTTTAATTTTATTTTATAAATTTTTTTGTGTTATATTGTTCTAGAGATCGAAGCTTTTAAGAATAGTTTTATTCATCTACTTCTTCATAGATTTCAGTTTAAACCTCCCCAAAGTTTTTATGTATCGTTGTTGCCGTTGTTGCTTCTTTTTTATTTAATTCATATTTCAATGATAAGGGTGTGCCGACCTTGTAACGGATATGTTTCTACAGTTTCATCAACAGAGGTGAAGATCAAAAAGCTTATGCCTATGGATGCAGCCTAGAAGACTAATAATCTGCTGATGGTATAGATATTTTATAGGAAACTGCTTATGATATAGTTTCTTATAGAAAGCTGCTCATGGTATAGATTTTTAGAAAACTGCTGATGACATCATTTTTAGTGCAGTCAAAAAGTGTTCTGAACCTGTGATGGATGACCCAGAGAACAAAGTTTTCTTGTCCTGATCCTTTTTTAGGCGTCTGGTGACCCGACCAGTAATCTGGTATTTCGACCAGACTTATCGCTGTAAATAGTAGTGTTTTGTCCATATCCAACTATTTGCAGCGATTACTGACAGGGGGCCCGTTATTATTCTGCCAGATTTGCCATTACTGGCATGGGGGCCGCACTATTTGCAGCGACTATCGCTGCAAATAGTAGGTGTGGTCGAGATACCAAAAAACAATGGTCGGGCTACGGGCTGCGTTATTTTATTTGGTAATTTTTTTTGGTTTCTATTAATAATTACAAACACCATATTATCATCATACAAATGTTGAGGTTTTATGATTTGCAATATACTATCTGCAACTTTCAAATTCCTACACTGTCATTGATCTGGGAGTTTCTCTCTCTTCTCTCTCTCTCTAACCTCTCCCTCTCCCTAACGGTAACAAATTTCTAGATCTAAGATCTGAATTTGTGAACCGAAGAGTGGGATTGAGATTGAGATTGAGAGTTTGAGATCGAGATTATCCCTATCCGGTTAAGCTTCCACTCCGGTGGATCTAACCTTATTTTTTTCACCCGGGCCGGAGGTCCCTTCCACTGCGGTGGAACCGGAAGCAGCCTCCCTACCTTTGAGTAGGGGTAAGGTCTGTCTACATCATACCTCCCCCATAGCCCGACTTATGTCGGGATTGGGTACCTTGTTGTTGTTGTTGTTGTTGTTGTATCTGCAACTTTCAAAAAGCCTAAAAACTTTGTGGCTGCTCAACATCTTCCTTAATTTTAGGTAGTTATTTTCACATCTTTCTTAATCTTGTGTGTGTATATAATAACATATATATAGGGTATGTTTGGCAAAACTAGCTGGTAGCTAGTAGCTGGTAACTGAAAGCTGTAACTGGAAGCTGGTAGCTGACGCTTTTTAGATATATTTATGTGTTTGGCAAACTAGCTGTAGCTTTTAACAAAATGTGTAAAATGACAAAAATAGACATAAGTAAAAAAAAAGTTTAGCACTAAAGATAATACTGTTATTTGTGTGTGTGAAAGTTATAATTTTTAAATACATAGGAAAAACATAATTTAATTCCTATATAATACATATATAAAAAAAACTTAACTTGTTTTCTACATATACACATGCACATATGTATATATATATATGATACATACGAGTAAAAAAGTGTGATACTTAAAACCAAATACAATTACAAAATAGAAATAAAAAACAAAATCTATTGTGCTGTAGTCATTTGCAAGTTGTGCTTTAATACTTATATATGATACCCATATGGCCATATATATTCTCATTCCCATTATACGTATGTGCTAAAGTAAAAAATATATATGTCATGATCCTGTGCATAAATCTCACGTGAAATTATTATAACAATTATCTAAGCGAATGAAAAGGGGGTTATTTAAGTAAGTTTACAATGTAAAAGCTTGCAGCTTGTGTGAAACGCTAACATTAGTAGCGTTAAGAATTGGAGCTTTTTCACATAATCTAAAAGCTTCTATCTCCTTCAACCAAACAAGACATTTTATTAGGTAGGAGATTTTTCTTAAAAAGTTTGAAGCTTGAAGCTCCTAAGCCAAACATACCCTATAGTATTAAGTTTGTCATCTTGAAATTTTCGATGGATGAATTTTGAATAATATATGATATATAGTGTCCGTGGACAAAGCAATTGAATGCTCCATTGGAAGATATTGATCCTGAAATTCATGCTTGGCAATGGAAGCCCTTTTCCATTTCGTTTTCGTAAACTTCTTGTTTTATTTAATATGTTCTACGTCTGATTATGCATGATTAGTTAATTGATTAGTGAGTTCAAAGTGTTAGCTTAATTACAATTTGCACACCACGTGTATGTGAAAATGCGTGAAAAACTGATTGCGTAATCGATGGTGTAGAAGGAGATCAGGTTGTGTTTATTGCGTAGTTGTGTAATTGAGTCACTGCGTTTGAAAATGGTAATCTTTTAACAGAGTGCATAATTGCTTTTTGAACTTGATCAAGATAACAGTGTGGTTGGTTAGGGTATATTCTTTGGGGTCTGTTGAAGTTGTGCCTGTTACTACTAGGAAAGCTAAAACTATATGGTTTATGAATTACAACTTTCTATCAAACCTCTGTTTTGAGAGACTTTCTGTTATCTTTGCACTTCCAAGGCTTCACATGTGTCTTTCCTCGCATCTTTCATCTTCCCAATTGTAATATTTGAGCAACTTTCAGTTATCGTTGCACTTCCAAGGCACTTTGGCTTATTTTACCATTATTATTGGCAAGTTATTTTTCTTTAAAGCTGCAAGTGTAGCTTCTCAATTGTTAAAATAACCAAATTTTATATAAAATCTAAGAATAATTTTAGAAGATTAATAATAAGAAGACAATATACCGAAATAGTCATGTTACTTGATTAAAGGATAATAGGTTTAAATACCAAATAGTTTTAATAGTATGAACAAACTCAAAGCCATCAACGGTTACATCGGAAAGAGAAACAAATACAATAACGGTAATGATTTGATTGATGGGAGAGAATGTTAGAGATCCAAGACTGATTGAGGCTCTGTATATATTGACAGAGATGATTCACTAATAGCCCTCCTTGTTCTCTCTCTTGTCACCTTAAGTCCTTCTGCTTCCAAGACTTTGTTCTTCACAGCTTTAGTCCTTGCATAATTCAAAGTAAGCAGAAGTGGTCCTGAACATGAGAGCCTGCACATCAACATTTTAAGTTAGCCATAATTAAGTTGCTAAATTAACACCCTCCCACAACTTAATTGTGGAAGATGTCATAAAGACCAAGTTTGTTACACAAAACATTATGTTGTGCTTTTGTGGCAACCCTTTTGTGAAGATATCAGCTAGATTATTTTCTGAAGCAACCTTTATAATTTCAATAATCCCTTGCATAACCTTTTCTCTTGTAAAAAACAAATCAAGCTCAAAGTGCTTGGTCTTTTCATGAAAAACAGGATTGGCTGCAATTTGTATTGCAGCCTTACTGTCACATTTGATTTGGACACAGTCTTGCCCATAAATACCCAAGTCCTTGAGAATTTTCAAAACCCATATGATTTCACAAGTGACAGAGGCAAGAGCCCTAAATTCAGCTTCAGCTGAAGATCTAGATATTGTAGGTTGCTTTTTACTTTTCCAAGATATTAGGGAACCACCAAGAAAGAGATTGAAACCAGTTATGCTCTTTCTGGCAGTAACTTTCTTGGCCCAGTCTGAATCAACATAGGCAGTGAGGTTAAGAGAGGTGTTTCTTTTAAAATGAACACCTTTACCTGGAGATCCTTTAAGGTATCTGAGAACCCTTAAGGCAATTCTGAGATGGGATTCAAGAGGGTTGTGCATAAACTGACTTAGAATATGAACAACATATGCAATGTCTGGCCTAGTGAGAGTTAAGTAAATAAGCTTACCAACCAGCTTTTGATATTCTGTCATATTGCTTAAAGGCTTATCAGTTTCATCCTTAACATTAAAAGCCAGATTGGGTTCAATGGGAGTTTGGGATGGCTTGCATCCAAGCAGTCCAAATTCTGCAATCAAATCTAAACAATATTTCCTTTGTGTCATACAAAGGCCATCTTCAGTGTCATTATCTCAATTCCAAGAAAGTATCTCAACTTTCCCAGGTCTTTAATAGAAAATTTAGAGGTAAGAAAAAGTTTACACTGGTTAATAGATTTCAAGCAGTTACCAGTAATGACAATATCATCCACATAGACAAGAAGAATGACAAGAGTCTTATCAGCAGTTTTAGTGTATAAAGAGTAATCACTTTTGCTTTGGACAAACCCATATTCAGTCAAAGCACATGTCAATTTCTCATTCCATTTCCTAGGTGCTTGTTTGAGCCCATACAAGGACTTAATCAGTCTACAAACCCTAGTGTCAGAACTAGAGTGATAACCAGGAGGGGGCAACATGTAAACACATTCATCAAGATCACCATACAAGAAAGCATTGTTAACATCAAGTTGAAAGATAGGCCATTGATTATGCACAGCAACAGTCATTAAACATCTACTGGTAACCATTTTCACCACTGGTGAAAAGGTTTCATCAAAATCTATTCCCACTCTTTGAGAGTATCCTTTGGCAACAAGCCTGGCCTTGTATCTATCTATCTCACCAGTGGATTTGTACTTGATTTTGTACACCCACTTACATCCAATGGGTTCCCTATTAGGTGGGAGATCAGTAATTTCCCAAGTTCCATTTTCATGTAAGGCTGCAATTTCTTTGTTCATAACCTCAACCCACAAGGGGTCTTGACAGGCTTCATGATAAGTGGTAGGTTCATGATGTTTATTCAGATTGGTCACAAAACAAGAAATTTCAGAGTTTAACTTAGAATAGCATACAAAATTGGCAATACTATGCTTGGTTTTAGTATTGAGAACAAAGTCATTAAGGTGTTTGGGTGTTCTAGGGATTCTAGAAGATCTCCTAGGTTCAACAGGGATATCAACAAGGTCATTCCTTTGAATTAACTGAGTGTCATTACTAGTGTTACCCTCAGAAGAATTGTTTTCATCATTTGGAAGTGTTGCAGTCAATGATTGATCCCTAGCAGCTTCATCAGTTCCACCAAAGAAATCAGATTGATCTCTAATGGGAGACTGTGTACCACCAGAGGGATCATCATCACTGCCATCACTTTCATTGTTATTGGATCTCCCTTCATCATTGGGTTTGTGGGCATTGGTTGTATCTTGATTATTCAGAGAAACAGAATCAGAGGAAGTAAAGGACTAACATTATTATCATCCATTGGTTTGTGAGAATCACTAACCATTTTTAAAGGAAAGACATTTTCATAAAACTTGACATCTCTTGAAAACAAGATAGTCTTATTATCCAAGCTAAACAGCTTGTAACCTTTCTTTTCATTTGAGTAACCAATAAGCACACATTTTTCAGACCTACTAGAGAACTTATCATGATTATTTAAGATAGTGGCAAAACAGAGACAACCAAATGCCCTAAGGTGGGAGAGATTGGGTTCATGTTTATAAATTAATTCATAAGGAGATTTTCCAGAAAGCACAAAGGATGGTAACCTGTTGATTAAATAAGTAGCAGTTAGGACACAATCAGACCAAAGATAAAGGGGTACCCCCCTTGAAACATAAGAGCTCTTGCAACATTGAGCAAGTGTCTATGTTTCCTTTCAACCACACCATTCTGCTGGGGACTATAAGTACAAGAGGTTTGATGAGTTATCCCATGTTGATTCATGAAAGAGTTCATCTTTTGATTGATAAACTCACTTCCATTGTCACTTCTAACAACCTTAATGTTTCTTTTAAATTGAGTTTTAAGAAAGCTGTGAAAATTAACAAAGTTATCATAGGTTTCATCCTTACTTTTCAAAAGGTATACCCAAACTGCCTTGGTGTGATCATCAACAATAGTGAGAAATGATTTGTATCCTTCTCTGGTTTTCACTTTATAGGGCCCCCAAAGGTCAATATGAACTAACTCTCCTAATGAGTGAGTTTTGTGTTCACTCAATGGAAAGGGATCTCTAGTCTGCTTAGCCTTATGGCAAACTTCACAAGGTGAAGTGACAATATTTTCATCAAGGTTTAACTTTCTTCTAAGATTATGCAAGACATGATCAGATGGGTGACCAAGTCTGTTGTGCCAAACATGGGTAGAAAGGTGAAATTCAAAATTGATGTGATTACTAACAACATTAGTACCTTTAAACTTATTTTGGAAAATATATAAGCCCCCATTTTGTCTACCACTCCCAATCACTTTCTTTGTTTGTAAGTCCTGTATAACACAACTATTTTGGTCAAAACCAACAAAGGCCTTACTATCTCTAGTTAAGCTATATACAGACAGAAGATTTACACAATACTCTAGAACATATAAGACTCCAAACAGAACAATGTTCTCATTTAATCTCAAATCACCAATTTTTAAAATCCTAGCCTTAGTGCCATTAGGATGACCCACAGTAAGACCCAAGCCAGAGATATCATGAACATTAAACAAAAAACCTTCATTACATGTCATATGAGAGTTAGCACCAGAATCAGTGATCCACCCATTTTCAAACATTTTATTTTTGACACCAGTATTAAAACAGAAAAACTGTTCAAAGTGAGAACTGAAGAAGCAATTAGAATTAACGAAAGTACCTGTCATATTGGCTTGTAATCCTTTAGTGGGAGACATGTCATTTAACAGATTCATCAACTTAGTGTATTGTTCAGAGGTGAGGGTCATGGTAGTATTAGAGTCAGTTCCAGAATTGGAACTGGATGGAGAACAAGTACTAGACAGATCACTCAACACAGCATTATTATTGTTTCTATAAAAAGATTGGTTATTGTTCTTTCTAGCATTAGAATTTCTGCCATATCCAGCAGGATAACCAACAACTTCAAAACATTTCTCCAAGGTATGCCCATACCTATGGCAACCAGAACACTGAGGGGTATCAAAGTTTCTATTACTTGATCCCTTTTTCTCAAAATTTCTATTGTTATCAAAAAGCCCGCTTTCAAAACTGTTTTTGTTGTTAAAATTGTTAAGGTTTCTGTTACCAAAGGGTCTTTTTCCATCAAAAGTTTTTGCAACAAAGGCACTGTTATGAGGTTTTGAGGAATTGTCACTAGAGTTGCCAGCTCTATGAGATTCCTCTCTAGAAACAATAGCAAAGGCTGCCTTGACAGTGGGCAGAGGATCTTTCATAAGAATGTTACTTCTAACTTGTAAATACACATTGTCAAGTCCCATAAGAAACTGCATAAGTTTTAATAGCTGATGGTGCTCTTGAATTTCCTTTGCTGCATTGCATGTGCAGGTAGGAAGCTTGACAAGAGCATCAAACTGTTTCCAGTAAGAGTTTAATCTATGATAGTATTCAGAAAGAGAAGTTCCATTTTGAGTCAAAGAATGAATTTTATGATGCAGATTAAAGATAATGGATCCATCCACTTTATCATAGGTTTCCTTAAGTTCTTCCCAAACATTTTTGGCATTTTTTGAAAAGATTTGACCCAAATATAACTCTTCAGTGACAGAACTAAGAATCCATGACAACACAACAGAGTTACACCTGTCCCACTGTTTAGCAAGAACTTCATTATTAGTAGGTTTTACACAAGTACCAGTGACAAAGCCCATTTTATTCTTGGTTTCAAGGGCAAGTTCCATAGCACAAGCCCAAACCCTATAATTTTCAGTCCCTTTAAGCTTAAAACTGATTAAAGGTGTACCAATAGTGTCACTAGCATATAAATACAGTTCATCACCAAAGTCCAGTTTACTTATCATAGTTCCAAATGGATTACCAGTATCAAAATCATCAAGAACAACATCATCATTAATATCAGCCATGATTTCAAAACAAGCAGATAAAGAAACACAACCACTTAATAGAACAAACAACACCAAGCAGAACAGAAGCCTAAAGAGCAACAAGATAAGGGACCAGATTCAGGAACACTGAAGTGTTCAAGACAAGTATTATACAGGGCCCTCTCTTCTACCAAGAAAAGTTAGAGATAAACAGATAACAGACACAAAGATAGCAAATAGATAACAAGTAGTAGCAGATAAATAACAAGTAGGGATCCAAGCCTATAGGCCAAACACTTCACACCCAGAGCACTCCAAGTGTGAAGGAATTTGCTACTGACAAGGTAGGTTGGAAGACTTACAGTGGGGTCGCCAACAGTAATTCCAGTATATCAATAAAGGGACAAGAACAAGAACTAGACAGATCATTCAAAACAGCATTATTATTACTCCTATAAAAGGACTGGTTATTGTTCTTTCTAGCATTAGAATTTCTGCCATATCCAGCAGGATAACCAACAACTTCAAAACATTTCTCCAAGGTATGCCCATACCTATGACAACCAGAACACTGAGGGGTATCAAAGTTTCTATTACTTGATCCCTTTTTCTCAAAATTTCTATTGTTATCAAAAAGCCCGCTTTCAAAACTGTTTTTGTTGTTAAAATTGTTAAGGTTTCTGTTACCAAAGGGTCTTTTTCCATCAAAAGTTTTTGCAACAAAGGCACTGTTATGAGGTTTTGAGGAATTGTCACTAGAGTTGCCAGCTCTATGAGATTCCTCTCTAGAAACAATAGCAAAGGCTGCCTTGACAGTGGGCAGAGGATCTTTCATAAGAATGTTACTTCTAACTTGTAAATACACATTGTCAAGTCCCATAAGAAACTGCATAAGTTTTAATAGCTGATGGTGCTCTTGAATTTCCTTTGCTGCATTGCATGTGCAGGTAGGAAGCTTGACAAGAGCATCAAACTGTTTCCAGTAAGAGTTTAATCTATGATAGTATTCAGAAAGAGAAGTTCCATTTTGAGTCAAAGAATGAATTTTATGATGCAGATTAAAGATAATGGATCCATCCACTTTATCATAGGTTTCCTTAAGTTCTTCCCAAACATTTTTGGCATTTTTTGAAAAGATTTGACCCAAATATAACTCTTCAGTGACAGAACTAAGAATCCATGACAAAACCACTGAATTACACCTGTCCCATTGTTTAGCAAGAACTTCATTATTAGTAGGTTTTACACAAGTACCAGTGACAAAGCCCATTTTATTCTTGGTTTCAAGGGCAAGTTCCATAGCACAAGCCCAAACCCTATAATTTTCAGTCCCTTTAAGCTTAAAACTGATTAAAGGTGTACCAATAGTGTCACTAGCATATAAATACAGTTCATCACCAAAGTCCAGTTTACTTATCATAGTTCCAAATGGATTACCAGTATCAAAATCATCAAGAACAACATCATCATTAATATCAGCCATGATTTCAAAACAAGCAGATAAAGAAACACAACCACTTAATAGAACAAACAACACCAAGCAGAACAGAAGCCTAAAGAGCAACAAGATAAGGGACCAGATTCAGGAACACTGAAGTGTTCAAGACAAGTATTATACAGGGCCCTCTCTTCTACCAAGAAAAGTTAGAGATAAACAGATAACAGACACAAAGATAGCAAATAGATAACAAGTAGTAGCAGATAAATAACAAGTAGGGATCCAAGCCTATAGGCCAAACACTTCACACCCAGAGCACTCCAAGTGTGAAGGAATTTGCTACTGACAAGGTAGGTTGGAAGACTTACAGTGGGGTCGCCAACAGTAATTTCTGTATATCAATAAAGGGACAAGAACAAGGAATATAAGTATTCCTTTATGTAAGGCAACATAATATAGGTTTCAAGAAGATAATAGGATCTAAGAAGATCAGATCTGCTAATGGAAACCAATAAAACTACTCAAATGGCAAGACTGCGACCCTTAGAGAAAGGGAGTCCCACACACGAGCAGAAAGAAGATGTACCAGGATTCAACACTCTCACGACCTATGATTAGGAAGGAGGAGAACCAGAATATGGAAAATCAATTGATTGAACACAAAACCCTAAAAAGAGCAATATTCAATCAAGAATAAAAAGATTTGCGGAATAATAAATCAATCGATTGAGTATGAACCCTAAAAAGGGAAAAGCCCCAAATCGAGATAAACCCTAAAAAAAAATTCACCAGAAAAAGAGAGATAAGAATCAATCGAATCAAACCCAAATCTTAAACGAGATAATAGCCAACGATGGCTCTGATACCATGTTAAAATAACCAAATTTTATATAAAATCTAAGAATAATTTTAGAAGATTAATAATAAGAAGACAATATACCGAAATAGTCATGTTACTTGATTAAAGGATAATAGGTTTAAATACCAAATAGTTTTAATAGTATGAACAAACTCAAAGCCATCAACGGTTACATCGGAAAGAGAAACAAATACAATAACGGTAATGATTTGATTGATGGGAGAGAATGTTAGAGATCCAAGACTGATTGAGGCTCTGTATATATTGACAGAGATGATTCACTAATAGCCCTCCTTGTTCTCTCTCTTGTCACCTTAAGTCCTTCTGCTTCCAAGACTTTGTTCTTCACAGCTTTAGTCCTTGCATAATTCAAAGTAAGCAGAAGTGGTCCTGAACATGAGAGCCTGCACATCAACATTTTAAGTTAGCCATAATTAAGTTGCTAAATTAACATCAATAGATGGAACCTCTTCATCAGGGCATTAAAGGTTGTCTTGCAGGTAGTGTTGTTTGTCCACCATGCATGTTTAGTCTCCTGAATTTTAAAATGATTGCTACATCTACGTGAAGAAATACTGATTAATGTTGTTACTGTAGCTTTAAGGCTAGCTCGAAGGATATATTTAGGTATGTATCATACTATCATGATTTATTGCTTCGCTTTTAGTTTTAGTAACAACAACAATGTTAAGATCAACTTCCAACCTAGGTTATCATTCAATATGGGTAAATCCAAGCTTGGCAAACCAATATGAATAAAAATTCACGTTTGAGTGTCTAAGTTAGTTAAACCAGCTCAGGTCAATCCAGAGAAGCTCAAGTTTGGTCTGGGTGTCAAGTGGGTCAAATTTTACAGGTTCTTAGTGTGCGTAACATCTTTAAAGTTTTTTTTCCCTGAAAATTAATTTTAATATGTCTAATCAGATATTTAGACCCTTTATATACCTCCCACATTTTGTCATCTCTATATCCAAGGAGTTATTACAAGTGTACACATCCCAATTATGAAGTGAAAAAGATTTGAACTCTCATATGCCGGACAACTAACAGAAATTGTGTATATGGGCTCACATTATCGATATCGTTTGTATGCAACTCTACAGATTTCGGTTATTGTATTAAGATTCAGGCCTGATTTAGTATTAAGCTTTGAATGTTTTTCATGCAACTGTGTTGTTTTTCCATATTTGGTTGTTGATTTCTTTTACATTTAATTGTTACATCTATGTAATTACTAAGCTTTCTTTTACATTTAATTGTAACTACCATGATCAGGTAGCCTACCACATAACCAGTTAATTTCAATACTCTTGATATCTATGTGTTCTGCAAAACATTGAATATAGAAATCACATTGGATGTTTCTTGCTATAACTTTTTTCTCATAATTGTGACTTGGATCCCCATTGTAAACAGGATGTTGTTGTATGGCTAGAAAATTTTGAGTAAAAAGCTTTAGAGCAGAAAGAAACGAAACTCCAAAACCGGATGCATCAGGTCACCTTAGTTTTTTTTTTTAAACTGCACCTTAGGTATTATGAACTATCCAATGATATCAATCTATGGACCAATATATATGACGTCATTCTTGCAGTGTATCAGATCTATTTGACTTCATTAATCCAGATCCGGACTCTAAGAGGGCAGATGCACTGAGGTAACGACGTGCCAAGTTAGTTAAATACTTAACCTGGTGTACAAACTGAAATAGGAAGTTGGCATTTGATCATCTATCTTACTTTTTATGTATAAACTATTACGCATCACCGGTCGGTGAGAAGGCTCTTGAACTACAGATTGATGCACAAAATGATGACACCAGTCTTAATGATATTGTTGAAACCACTTTAACAAAAGCAGAACCTGCTATTCGGGAGGATATACAAGAGGTGATTATTCAAGAAGGGACGAATATGGATAATACTACTAGACATGAAGCAATAAGAGTGATCTACAGGAGGAAAAATGGATGGGTTGGGTATAGAAGGGTTTTACAATGTGATATTGGGCTTAACCTCTATGACCTTAACATATATGGACATTATTGTAGGACTGGAACAATTTATGGCTATTCTGTTTTTGTTTGATATATAATTAGTTCTTATAATACAATTTGTGGCTGCTTTGTGAAGTGTAGATGGACATACGGGAAGTGGAATCAGATATTTGGAGTGTTCAAATGGGTTTACGCGCTCTAACAAGGGCTTTATCACAAAGAGTTGTTGCAAAGAAGATCCAGGTCCTCTTAAAGATTTGGTAAACATGTTAATGCTTCAATCAGTTAGTGTATTTGTCTAATCTATATGTTTTCATATCTAAAAAATAACAGGTGATTGGTAAGGCACTTGTGCCGAGTATCAAGTTTGTGGAGAAAAGATGTGGCATCGTATTTGATGTAAGGTTAGACATCATCTTTTTTAACACAGAGTAGTATCAATTTTGAATAATTGCATTCTCATATTCATCTTTTCAGTTTGACCTTGATGCATAACAATACCGATAGAAACAGCAAAAGCAAGATTTATTGATTTCATTGTCGATAATTTCAGTAGCACTCATGTAGTTGAGGACTGATGTAATATCACAACCCATGGAAGAAAAAGGTAGGCAGATGACATGAAACTACAGGTGGTTTGGATAGCAAGCTTGCCAAAAAGTTTCCAAAAATGGTGTTCATTTTGTTTTTTGTATCTCAGTGTTAGTTACTTTGTGAATAGTTAATGACAAAAACTTATAGAAAACTTGAAGAGTAACTTTCTTGGTTAGTTTAATTTACATGCCTAAATTATGTGTTTGATGTAAAGTCTCAGTGAAGTTTTCTATGTCTAATTTTGAGCTCTTTTGGGTTCCATTTTCTTCTCTGTCATGCTTGTCATTATTTCTCTACTCTCACTTCTTTGTAGATTAGGACTTCTTTCTATGAGGTGGGAATGAAACTGTTTATGATGTAGTTTTTTCATAAAAACCTGCTGATGACATCATTTTATTTTAGGAAGCTGCTGATGTACAATGAATGTGGTATGTTGTTTCATTCTAGAAGTTCATGGTATGTATAATGAATGCTTATGAGTAGAAAGATTATAAAGAATGTTTTTGTAATAACCTTATTCACTCTACTTGTTTTTGAAAAAATCATACATTTACTAGAATGTCATATTGGTTATGCTAATTCTCTTCGTCATATTGTTGCTGCCAATATTAGAAAGTGAAAATGATGTTATATGTTGGTATGTAGCTACATATTTTTGATGAACGACCGAATGATGTTATACTTTACAAAGTATTTCTAAGTTATTACCATTTTAACTTATATTTTTTTTTATAATAATATACGTTAAGTATATTTATTTAATTAATACCTAAAGTCAGTCCGTCCATCGGACGAGTATACACCTATATATATATATATATATATATGATTATGTATATACTACGGTTATATACATTTTTAAAAAAATATTATGTTAAGACTGTATATAACCATTTCCATGTTGTTGTGTTTAAACTTGTTTCTAACTTACATCAAAATATATATAAAAATTAGTTAACAAAAGATTTTATGTTAAACTATTTGATAAATATGATATATAGAAAAGTAATTTATATGATATCATTGGTTTTGTAATGAACTAATGATATATAAGAAATACTACTCAATTGTCCATTAGATGGGTATCGAATTATATAAACCAAATTCCAGCCTTGGTTAAGCCGAAATCATAACTCTTTACCTCCCAAATTTTGACACTTAGGTCGCGTTTGGTTCACAGAATTTGATGGAATCTGATGGAATTGGAATTGAATTCCATTCCTTAGCGTGTTTGGTTGGTTAAAGATGGAGGAATCACATTCCGTTGGAATGTAAACATTCCCTCATTTGATGGAATCTCCATTCCTTGGGGATGGGGGAAGGAATTTCATTCCGTCCCTCACTTGAATCTTAAAAAAATCAAAAACATTCCGTCAAATTCCATTCCTTCAGATTCCAATTCCTTTGACAGATTCCATTCCTTCCCAAATCATTCTGTGAACCAAACGCGCCTTAACATTCTTTAGCCTCCTCGTATGACACGTCTATCAGCAAGAGGGGGCAAGATGAGCGTAACAAGCAGGCTGGGTAAAGGGTCGATTTTGTTTGAACAGTTATTGAAACTAGCAATAGTAGTTCATACCTTAATTGTGATAAATAAGAACTTTTATTATCACAATAAAACATTCCCATCTTGACACAACCATGTATGCGTTAAAATAGACACTTGGGTAACTTCAACATGTTTGACCTATTCCCCTTGCAGCCAATAAAAACTTATTCATCCATTTGACCCATTTAAAAGCAAGCACAACCCAACATGAGGGATTCATGTATCAATGAGTATTGGGTCAAACTGTAACCTCTACTATTAACGTATATGTTTTAGTCTATCAAAAATCAACTACCTAAACTTTCAGTTCCCTGAGTCTGAAAACCTAGAAAGCAGACCCTGAGCTACCTCTTTGTACGCCTAAGATTATAGAGTTTTAAAAAATACAGTAATAAATAACATGGTGCTCAAGCAGAGCATACCTGAGATTCATGGGCATCCCTAACAGCGCGCTTTGTCCATTTTGTTGTAGCTTTCTGAATCAACGGTAGGAGGACCATCAAAGGTTGCAACAACGAATTGATCATCCAGCCTGCAACATTCAAAAAATAGCTAATGAAGAGTAGACAATGCTTCTTGTTGACATAATAGAAATAAATTCCCCAGCTGCAGGGAAACAACTCAGACTCCTATAATAACATTACCATATGCTTATTTACCCTGTAGCAGCTCTTAGCATTTGAACTTCATGGCATGTCAATCATATTTTTAAAAATACTAGCGTTCCCCTAAGCAAATATAATAGAGATGACAAAATACTGTCAGGTTGAGTAACCATACCGAAACGGGTAAACAGTATGGGTCAGGTTAAACACCTTTGGTCCCAAGGAACTTCTTAATCCATAACAAACTTTTATTATTAATAAAAAATGACTTAGATAAATCTATGAAAAAAGGAATCTACAGTAGGCAACTTCTGTGAGTTTGACCCATTAACATAATCTAACTTGAACCATTCATAATCGAGTTTGCAGCGTCTAAATATAGATACTATAATCAGGGATCTTAATATTAGTCCCAGTTGGAAGTTAATTCGCAAAAAAAATATTCATCCACCCATAGAAAATATCTTAATTTATTAATCTAAAGTCACAAAAGGTTGCATGTTCATTATCACTCTGTAAAACAAATGACCACACTGACACCCATGCAATCAGTTTAGACTTTCAAGGATATTTGCACTTTACCAAATACATTCAAGAAAAAACAAGAAACAGAATAGCAATGGACACAACATGGGTAAAGATGAGTAATATATAGAAGAAAGATAGACGAATACCGTTCAAAATCAGGAAATAATGGCAAAATTTCGACAGGCTGCAATTTTTTGTTAGTTGCATGAACTGGGTGCGACTTGCAAGCCTCGAATGAAGCCTTGATGTCCTTGATTTTCCTTTCCCTGATCAAAGCAGCAAAAAACGTCATTTGCTAGTTCATCCATATAAAGAGAGAAGCAGATACCTACTATTAAGGTTGTCCAGTAGGGCATTTCCACGCCTCTACCGTAGTTCTTTCGCTTGTTTTTCAAATGACTGCATGTTGCATTGAAGAAATATGACTTCTTGTTTAGCCAAACAAACATATAATTACATACAAGTAATGTGTTAGATATGATCCTAAAACTATATTGTTATTACGAAAATCATCTAAACTTCCTTTCATAAGTGAGTTGAAGTATTCTATGCATCTGAAAATATTTTATATGACTTAATTTCAACCCATTCGGCCTGTTATAGATCAGACATCACCTGAATTGACCCATTCGTAAATAAATGGGTCCAGAATCCAGATTGTCACCTCAGCTAATGTATAAACAACATAAGCTTTGTGTTCACCTGTCTTGTTGCATCCGTGCTAAGAGGAGAGATATATTGCGTCTTGACAAGCCAAGCCATCCCTTTATCCGTGGGACGCTCCTTTCTTTTTTAACTGGGGTCAAAGTAACATCCTCAGGAGCAATATGTAGTATTTGGAGCACTAATCCAGAAAGGAAAGAGTTTTAGGTGTTAATTGACAAGATTACATTGATAGACCGCGAGTGTAATCAACTATTACTTGTAGACACCGAGATCAAGTGAGGCTAATTATGCACCGTTTCCAGTGAAGTGAGAGCATATTTGACAGCTCTGCAAAGATCAATCGTGAGATTAAAAGGGATACTACAAGTACAAGCCATAGATGTTACATCACACGTCCTTGAACTGGAATTTATGTGCATTCAATTTACTTGGTAAGTACAAAACTAGTTTAATAGGAGATGATGTGTAGTGAACATATACAAAAGCTACTGACCGAGTTTTCAAAAGACTGAACCGTAGTTGCGAATTTACTTTTGTGTTATCTACAACCAACTTGCCTCTTCTTATGATATATAATTAAATATATCTTTATCAAAATAAAAAATACTAAGGTTGTGATAAAGCTGAACATTATTATTATTAAAAAATGTGATCAATTGTAACCATAGTGAAATAGTTATCATCTTGAGAAATCATAAAAAAACGCCTTGTTGATAAGTATATACTATATAGTAAACATAGAACCAGAAACATAACCACAAAAGGCGGATAATAATCCGATTCATTCCAAAAATTAGGTTTAATGACTTTATTAAATACATAAGACTTGATCGAATTTTTTTTAAAGTAGAGGGGTCAAAATTGAGGAGACTACTCTATTAAAGGTTTCCCTATCATTTTCAATACCAAACAATTAGAAAGTCTGAATGGGGCCGGATTCTTTAACTATTATACATATATATACCCAAAAAAACAAATCAATAAAGAGATACACTAGCTAGTGACGCTGTAGTCATATATAGGTCATCCACATAATTTATGACTGAGCTACGTAAATATGTTGTTATTGTCTTCAAGATTAATTACTTTTGTTATACAGTAGCTGTTACTTACCCTAGCCTGAGTGATCCCATATTTCCAATATGCATATATACATGAACCCGTTGACCATTGATGTTATCCCCCATTCGATAGATAGAAGTGATTTTATGATCGATTTTGAAGATAAAATGTCTGTTATATGTGCAATCATTGGCAAGAATAAGCATTGCCTTGCTCTTTGGCAACCTATAACATTCTATAGCATGTGATGTATCGCGCAAACACCCCTCTTTCTAGGCATTCTTTTGTTATTCGGCTTCAAATGACCAAAAATTTACTACATGGTTTTTCCCAACCCTCAAAGCCGCATAAACGCATTTCCATTATAAAAACTAATAATATCGTAGTTACTTTTATAATTTAGAACATGTCATCATGATAACCGTACCGTTCAAAAACGTTTCATGGCACCTGAACAATTGATCTATCCACAAACGTCAATGATTAATTAATAATCCAAATTGCGCAGCCTCAGCTTTTAATCAAAAATCCATTTGGGTGGTGATTGGTCCAGGTGGGTACATTCTAATAGCCTTTAGAAGTAGCTACAAAGCTTTACCTTCCAGTCATCCTTTGATATTGAAGGGCATCAAAATCAATAGCTAGTAAACACCTTTATGTTCAGTATCCAAGATGACAGTCTTAAATATACACAACCGCAAACTAGTCTATAGTACGGCAACCAGAATGGGCAGCGGGAGAAGTTATGCTATAGTTCAAGCATTTAGATTTATTTAAAACACATAGCAGTCGAAAAAAATCTTCATAGACCACAAAAGTTGAAACAAAATTCAGGATCATATAACTCTTGAAGGAAAAGAATTATTAAGTTGTATCAGGCAATAATACTCGCACATATATACAGATTAAGAATAAGCATGCCATGAAACTATGAAAAACTTTTCTGACAAAGCATATGCTTCGTTCCTATACAATGAGACTGTTTTTTATTAAATCACTGAAAACAATGATGTATACCATAAACAAACCACCCAAGAACTTTGAGGAATTTGTGGTTGGTCATTTTCGCATTCGTGCTCGTGATATTCTTCTTTTGGCATGGAACAAGAAGCCCTATTCAAGCACTTTGCTGAAAGATTTGCGTGCATGCATCAAACCACTTCTAGCTGCATTCAATAAAACCAGGCCAAAGGAGGAGAAAATAGTATTAAGGGAGAAATTAGAAGAAAAGTCAGCGTCTCACCTTCCAACATTATAAAAGACAAAAGCTACTAGTAGTATATTTTATCATGACAATTACAATACATATTAGTAGTAAGTGTGTGCGTTAATCTTATTATGTTAAGATTGCAAACAATATTTGCATCCTTTAAATATTTCGCATGAGTATTATCATTATTACTCTCTGATATACTCTATTCTTAATATTTGCATCCTTTAAATATTTCGCATGAGTATTATCATTATTACTCTCTGTATTATACTCTTTTTATACTTTATTATTGTAATACAAATGAAGGAATATTGTGGTCAAAACAATCGCACTAGTCTTGTCTTCCAATAATGCGCAGCAACGTTACTTTACCGCTTTTTCCTTTGCTCCAACGAGCTCTTCGGGAGAAAAAAAAACAACCCATACCATAGTCGCCGGTTTCTAATCGTAGTGGTCAAAAATCCCACAACTCTTCTTCGTTAACTTGCAGCTTTCCAATAATGTGCAACAACTTCGATTTACAATAGACTTAATTTTTCATCAATCATAGCTCCAACAAGTTCTTGAAGAAAAAAAATCATGTTGCTCCAACAAGTTTTGTTAATTCTTTTTCATTTTGGAGCTCATTAAGGTTAATAAAAATTGGGAAATTTGAAATACATTATTATGCTATTTTTCTTTATGATTATTGTATAAGTTACACACAATCTTTGAGATAATAGTTGATCTCATAATGTAAAGTTTGTATATGATCAAAGAGTACTCACTGGGACTACAGCCGACTTAATATGTTTGTCGCGATTTATATCTTGTTTGGACAAGCTTAATATAGAAAGTATATTGATCGAATGAATTAATTTTATTAAGCCACTGGGTCACTATTTATACAAGAAGGAATCCTTGTTATTCAAGAAAAGGATCCTTTAAATTAGGAAAAAGATAATGACTAAAAATAAAATTCTACACTCCCCCTCAAGTTGGAGCATGAAGATCACGAATGCCCAGCTTGCCAAGAAGCAGTTGCAATTGTTGTGCGCCCAATGGCTTGGTTAATATATCTGCAATTTGTTGTTTTGTATTAATAGGTAGAGGCACTATTTCTTTAGACTCCACTCGTTCACGAACAAAATAGCAATCCATCTCAACGTGTTTTGTACGTTCATGAAAAACCGGGTTGTTAGCTATATGGCGAGCAGACAGATTGTCACAAAACATTGGAGTAGCAGCAGAAATATAAACTTGTAAGTCTTGTAATAGCCATCTCAACCATAAAGCTTCACTGACAGTTGATGCCATTGCACGATATTCAGCTTCAGCAGAAGAGCGTGAGACAACCGACTGTTTCTTTGTCTTCCAAGAAATAGGAGCACCCCCTAATAAGAAAATATAACCAGTGCGTGAACGTCTAGAGATTTGACAACCCAACCAATCTGAATCACAGTAGGCAGTCAACTCTAAATTCCCGTGCTTTGGGAAGAAAACACCTTGCCCAGGTGTAGCTTTTAGATAGCGTAAAATGCGATGAGCAGCATCCATATGATCCTGTCGAGGATCAGAAACAAATTGGCTCAATAGGTTGACAGAGTAAGCAATGTCTGGTCTAGTAGCTTGAAGGTACAAAAGCCTTCCAATAAGCCGCCTGTATTGAGGTGCATCAGTTTTGGGACTTTCAAGACAGTGATCAATCTTTAGATTCTGTTCCATAGGAAAGGTGCTAGGTCGACATCCCATAAGTCCAGCATCATCAAGAATGTCCAATATATATTTGCGTTGGCTCAAGACTAAGTCGTCTGGAGTCCTAGCTACTTCAATCCCCAAGAAGTATTTTAATGGACCAAGATCTTTGATGCTAAAACTACGATGAAGATATTCTTTCGTCTTTTCCATTTTGTTGATATGGTTGCCAGTGAGAATTACATCATCAACATAAATAAGAATGGCAACAAATAAATCTCCTTCTTTGAAAGTAAACAAAGAGTGATCTGCCTTAGACTGTGAAAAACCAAAGTTCAGAATATCTGAAGTAAATTTTTGATACCAACCTCTTGCAGCTTGTTTGAGACCATAAAGAGATTTCTTCAAACGGCAAACTCTAGTTTCGTTCTTTTCGCTGAAACCTTGAGGTACTTTCATATACATTTCTTCTTCCAAATCTCCATGTAAAAAGGCATTGTTGACATCGAGTTGATGAATAAGCGAATATCTTTTTACAGCAACAGCCAAGAGAGTACGTACAGTGACTAATTTAGCAACGGGTGCAAAAGTGTCATGATAATCAACACCTTCCATTTGTGTGAATCCCTTAGCTACAAGACGAGCTTTGTACCTTTCAATTTCACCATTCGGTTTATACTTTATTTTGTAGATCCATTTAGAATCTATGTTTCGTTTACCTGGCGGCAATGGTTCAAGAACCCAGGTCTGATTTTTTTCAAGAGCTTCAATCTCCTTTTTCATTGCTTCTTGCCAATTTTTATCCTGCATAGCTTCGCGAAATGTTCTTGGCTCATTTGTAGAAGTAATGGCCGTCAAATATGCTTTATGAGCAGGGGAAAAGTTCTTATATGAGACAAAATTGGAAATAGGATGTACCGTCGATGAAGATTGATCGTGTGTGGGGTCTGAGTGGTCGATGGATGGTGGTAGTTTGACATTGAAATCTGTGAACCAATGAGGCTGAGTCTTGTTTCTTGTGGGTCTAGGAAGCCGACCACCGTCTATAGACACGTGTTGATCCTCTTGCAAATCCATGTTTTGATTTACATGTGGATCACCCAACAGATCATGCTCATTAGAGAAACCCGTTTCACCTACGGCGGCTTGTTCATCCACAATCGGATCCACTATTGACTCAGATGCAGGAGAGTCATCAATAGGATTGCTTATATCTACATCATCTTTATCATAAAACAAGGCCTTAAAACAATTTGTGTTTGCGGTTTTGTCTTGGATTTTAGCAAAAGGAAACAAATTCTCAATGAATTTTACATCCCGTGAAGTGACAAAATTGCCATGCTCTATATCAAATATCTTATAACCTTTGGTGCCTTGAGGGTAGCCCAAGAAAACACCCGGTCTCCCCCGCGGCTCGAACTTGTCTCCCCCTGTTTCTGTGCTCCTGTAATAAACTAGGCACCCAAATACTTTAAGATGATCATAGTTGGGAGTCTCATTGAACACAATCTCGTAAGGGGTTTTGTCACCAATCACCTTTGATGGCAAACGGTTTATGACGTAAGCAGAAGCAAGAATACATTCTCCCCAGAACCTTTTTGGAAGATTAGCTTGAAACATGAGAGCGCGAGCTACTTCAAGCAGGTGGCGATGTTTTCTTTCCACTACTCCATTTTGCTGAGGAGTGTGTGGAACTGTGGTTTCTAGTAATATGCCTTCCCGAGCATAGAATTCAATCATTTTGTTTGAGGTGAATTCACCTCCGTTATCACATCTTATTCTCTTAACATGCCTGCCAAATTGCGTTTTCACCATATTCTGAAAATATATCAAACAATCACTCGCCTCACTCTTATGCTTTAAAAGAAAAATCCACACAGCTCTACTAAAATCATCCACAATAGTTAAGAAAAAACTTGCAAAAGAAGTTGAACGTTTTCGATATTTCCCCCAAATGTCACAATGTATTAAATCAAAACAACTTTTACTCTTAATGGAACTCTTAGGAAAAGGAGAGCGAGTGAGCTTAGCTTTATTACAAATATGACAACTAAAATCCTTAGAATTAAAAGAGATACTGTCCAAAGAACCAATTTTGCACAACTTTTCAAGCGAGCCATGCCCTAGGCGTTTATGCCATGTCTCTGCGTCCACCTTTGTTGTCATAGCCTTTCTTTCTTCCATCACCATGCCCATCCGATATAGACCGTTCACGTATTTCCCCACACCAATCAACTTCCTCGATTGTAAGTCCTGCAAATAACAGAATTCCGGAAAGAAAACCACGGTACAATGTAAGTCTCTGGCCAGCCGTCCAACTGAAAGTAAATTGCATGTAAAATCGGGAATAAATAAGACTCCTTTTATTCTAGAGCCATTCTGTAGGAGACAGCTCCCCTTCCCACGAACTGGGAAGCTGTCACCATTAGGGATGACAACGGGAGCTTCATTAATCCCTTGTGTTAAATTTTCGAGTGAACGTAAGTCATGAACAATGTATTCAGTACAACCAGAATCTATAATCCAATCACTGTCTTTCAAAACCTTACCTGCCATGTTAGCTTTAGGGACATTATCACCTTTGGAAGGCTCTCTGGTGAAGTGCTTGAGAAGCGATTGATACTGTTCCTCGGTTAGTCCTCCCACTGTACCTGTTTCAGAACCCACAAAACCAGCTTTTGGCATGCTTTTCTCCCTTTTTTTCTTACCCGGCCACCATTCTGGATACCCTATTCTCTCGAAACATCCTTCTCGGTCGTGACCATTCTTATGGCAATATGAACACGGTTCTGAATCTTCAGAGTTTGTATTACGCACTTCCTTTTTCTGTCTTTGATTATAGTTTCGGTTTTGGGTAATAGCTTGAAACGCCGCTGTTTCAACATGTGGCTTTCTCGTTGAAGTTATGTTTCTTTGTTGTTCGTCTTCAGAAGCCAAACGATATGCTTCCCCTAAAGTGGGGGTTTCTTTCATTGATAGGATTTGGGTTCTTAAAGTCGAGAAATCTGCATCAAGACCCATGAGAAACTGGTACATACGTTCTTTCTCAATAAACTCGCTCATCTTCTTTCCAATCTCACAGGAACAGTCACCACATGTGCAAAGTGGTATCGGCATAACCTTCCCAATCTCATCCCATAAAGACCTTAATTTCGTATAATATACAGAAACAGAAGATCCATCCTGTCTAGTGATGGTGAGTGTCTATTTTAACTCATATGCACGAGGTGCACTTTCTTTGGAAAATCTTTCCTTGAGATCAGTCCAGATCTCGGATCCAGTATTGGCATACTTGACACTGCTTCTGATGGTTTTATCCATCGCTGTAGTAAGCCAACCCTTGATCATAGCATCGCATCACATCCATGCCATGTAGTTGGCTTCTGTCTTTCCTGGTTTCTTGATCGAACCATCAATGAAACCCATCTTGTTTTTGGCGAACAAAAAATTCTCCATCTCTTGAGACCAATCATTATAATTGTTATCTGTAAGACATTCATTCACATGCATCTGCTTTGGGAAATCAGAAGCATGAACATAATATGGAGAACTCGGGTCAATGGGTTTGGGATCGGAAATGCTCCCTTCCCCTTTTTCGGTTTTCTTTTCGTCACCCATAATGGGCTGTTAGGGTTTTGGATCACTAATGCTCTGATACCATATAGAAAGTATATTGATCGTAAAATGTGTGTCTTTATTAGATATAGAATGTAATAAGTGTTGATAAAGAAAGTAACAGATTACCCATAATGGGCTGTTAGGGTTTTGGATCACTAATGCTCTGATACCATATAGAAAGTATATTGATCGAATGAATTAATTTTATTAAGCCACTGGGTCACTATTTATACAAGAAGGAATCCTTGTTATTCAAGAAAAGGATCCTTTAAATTAGGAAAAAGATAATGACTAAAAATAAAATTCTACACTTAACGAGCTCAGTGAATCGAGGGTGTTATTTTGCAACTCAAATAATGTGTTTGCTATCGAGCTAAGTTATCAGAGATCTGTCGATCTTTGTAATGATCCACAATGCACCCTTTTCTTTTATAATCATCTTATGCAAAAATGAGTCGATTTGTGTTATGTAACTTACCTTTTGTGATGCAATGGACAAAACATAAAGATTAGCCAAAAAATAAGCTACTGGTTTAAAAGTCATCCAAAGTATACTTATTTGTATTTAACATGTCTTGCTCAAATTGCGTGTTTGGTTTCATACCAAATGAAATAGTCAATCAAATCGAATATTTGATAGAAGTTAATATATATTATACATTAAAAACCTGTATATCATATATCATTATACATGTATAAATGTAATTGTATAATAAAATATACAATACATGTATAAATTAATGTATATAACATATATCATTATACATGTATAAATGTAATTGTATAATAAACATATATCAATACAGTATAAATACGTAATGTATATACATATATCATTATACATGTATAAATGTAATTGTATATAAATATATCATTATACATGTATAAATGTAATTGTATAACAAACGTATAAAATACTACAGTAAATACGTAGTTTACAGCAAGGAAAGTCCTTGCTAAATGTCCCAATGTCCTTGCTGAATGTCTACAGCAAGGACATGTCCTCGCTGAATCATCGTCGCCGATTAGCCGTGGCTAAAAGTTTCTAGCAAGGACGGTCAACGGCTTCAGTAAGGACAGCTATGATTTTGTAAAAATAATAATAATTACCATATACATGTATAAATGTAATTGTATATCATATATCATTATACATGTATAAATGTAATTGTATAACAAACATATAAACATTGTCCTTGCTATAGAATTTCGATAAATAATAATAAACCTGTATATCATATATCATTATACATGTATAAATGTAATTGTATAACAAACGTATAAATCTACAGTAAATACTTTATAATAATAATTACCTCCTTGCTATAGAATTTCGATAAATAATAATAAACCTGTATATCATATATCATTATACATGTATAAATGTAATTGTATAACAAACGTATAAATCTACAGTAAATACGTAGTTTACAACAAGTACAATATCTTATATATGTTAATTGTATGACAACTATAATTTTGTAAAAATCATAATAATTACCTACAGCAAGGACATTGTCCTTGCTATAGAATTTCGATAAATAATAATAAACCTGTATATCATATATCATTATACATGTATAAATGTAATTGTATAACAAACGTATAAATCTACAGTAAATACGTAGTTTACAGCAAGGACAACGTCCTCGCTATATGTTAAATACTTTTTTAATTTTATTTTCCTACTGTCCTTGCTAAAAGCCTTTAGAAAGGACCTCAAATTTTAATTTACCAATGGAGGGAAAACAAAAATAATAGCGGAAAAATGAAAAAAATCAAAAATTACCAAAATAATTACACCAAAAACAATATTACCAAAAAACACAATATCCTTAATATCAACAAATTATAAAATGAAATATAATTAACCAAACATATCATTGAATTAAACAACAAATTAAATAAATATATGTATAAAACACACATATACATTTATTAACAAACACATAAAAAACAATAATACAATAACAAACTAAATGTGTAATACAATAAAATGTACAACAATGGAAAATGGAATCCTCACATTTTTGCTCCTTCAAAAATCTGAAAAACATATAAAATTAATTAATAAATCAGATATACACTCTTAGTTTTATATAACTAAACACATATATAAATGAAAAATAAAGGAAAATAATTATTTAAAAAGCAATAAAAGAAAGGAAATTTACCTGTGGTAGGTGGTGCCGCGGTTGGTGGTTCGGCAGGGTGGAAGTGGTGGTCCGGCGGTCGTGAGGTGGTGGTGGTGGTGACTACAAAGATTTAATAAATAAAAAACATATAACTACAATAAAAAGATAAAAAGAGAAGTAAAGAAAAATCAAAAGAAAATAAAGCAAAAGAAACCATACCAGTGCGGTGGTTTTCATTGTCGGCTGTTTCCGATTACTGAAACCATCTACGGTAGTGGAGGGCGGCGCCGACGGCAATAAGGAAAGAGTATTGGCTGTCGAATGGCTATATGGTTGTGAAAAGAATGGAGATGGTGAGGTGTTGGCAATCGTCGGTTGTGTCCGACGAGTGAGGATGGCGGTCGGCGGTTTACGGCGGCGAACGGCAGTGGTTGCCCGGAATATCTTAAGGTGGGAGAGAGAGGGAGAGGGAGAGTGATGTGAGTGTGTGTGTTTTAGATTAGGAGTGAAATGGGGGAGTGGAGAGTTAAGTTTCTTATATAGTTAGGGTTTTTTTTATGGGTTTGGGTTTGGGTTAGTAAGTTGGGTCAATTTTATGGGTTTGGGCTTTTATAATTATTATTTATTATTATTTATAATTACTAATATTATATCATTTAATATTTATAACTTATTTATATTGTTTGTAAATTATAATATTATTATATTATTTATTATTTGTGATTTATTTTATTAACAGATAAAATATATATTATTCTTTTTTATATTCTCAAATTAATTGTAGTGAAAATTCTTTATTAGTTTATATTGAGTTTATAATATTCATATTATAAAAGAGAAACTTAATTTATAATTGGATAATAATATAGATGAAGTTCAACTTTTAATTAGAGCATTAGATCAAATGATGATGTCATATACCTTTTTAACTTTTTTTAGATTTAATTTTATTTTAAATTTAAATTATTATTATTTCCTTATTTAAGTTTGTAGACATTAATAATTAATGTTTTTAATGATATAATTATGAAAACTAATATTTTTATATTTTATATCATTTTTCATCTTCAAAATCATTTTTTTCTTTTTTTAAATGAATTTTTCATTTTTTAATGTAATACGTTTATATTAAATTATGTTTTTGTATAGAATATTTATCATATAACGTAAAACAATTTGGTTAAAAGTATTTAGTTTTATATCATTAATATCTTAATATTTTTAAATCAACATTTTGAAAACCGGACCGGATGTCAAACGAGCCTTCTTAATAAAGAACTAAAAAACAAATATGAAGTCTATAGTAAGCTATCACAATTATATATCAGAAAAATAATTGTAAATTGCAATGTATAATTATAATGTTTTCCACGTATTACGCGGGGTAATAGTCTAATTATTGAACTTATTGGGCTAAATTTGATAAATGGGTATTAGTCTTTTCACTCGACTGGTCGTATTGGGCCTTAAACCTCACTTGTTATGACATATGACCCTAATTAGCCCAATATGGTTATAAATCAATCGTTTGGGCCTAACGGGCCAAGTATGTTTATATCTTTAACCATTTCGACCTAATGGCCAAAATATGTTCATCATTTGTATAAAAATGGGCCAAATAGGCTGTATGTGCTCGTCTTTCACTCGAATGGGCATATTGGGCCTTCATACTCGTTTGATATCTCATGTGAGTCATATTATAAATGGATTTACATATGTTTTAGCATTCAAAGCTTCAATTCTAGTGTTCGTCTAATCATTGCGCTTATCGGGCTAAATACGTTGACCACATCTATAAATGAGTCAAATGGGTCGTATGTTGTCCTCTTTCACTCAAATGGGCCTCATGAGCCAAAATATGTTATCATTTGTATCAATGGGCCAAATGGGTTGTATGTGCGCGTCTTTTACTCAGTTAAGCCTATTGAGCCTTCATACTCGTTTGATAATATAATTAATTTTTGTATAAGTACTACTTATTAAAGAAAGAATGTTGAGTCCCAATGTTCATTGTAAATTTGGTGATGACAAATCTGACTTATAAACACTTAGTAATCTTTTGGTTCTTGTAATCTGATCTGGGTCAGACTAAGCTGACATAGCTTACGATCTGTTTCTGGCCCAGATCATGCTTCATGTTTTGTATTTGTAATCTTATGGAAGCAAGTATTGTTCAAGCTGCATCAACAACGTTTATAGCATTCAATCCAAGTCGAAGAGGAGGATTAAAGATAGAAGACCAAGCTGGTAGTGGAAGACAGCTTGGGATTAGCAGTCAGCTTGGAGATACTTAGGCAGATTGGTGCTTTGACAAACGGCCCAATCTGTGTCTGACAATCAAGTGAAGATAACAACCTGGATTGAAGATAAGGACAAATGACGTGACTAGGAAGGTTCCTAGAATCCAGGTTGGTGGTTGGTTTTACATATGCGTGTCCATACTCTTATTGGATGATAAAGAATGTGCGACAGTACGTGGGGGACCACAAGTACCATGAAAGGCACGATCAAATATTCCTTTGTCATCCAGTGGAAGAAGAATACGTGGCTTTATTGGATACCAAGAGAAGAAGGGCTTTCGCCTATAAAAGCCTCATTCCTTGATTGCATATGTGTGGCATTCCTAAGAATCATTCTTCACACAAGTTTTCTTTGCTCTTACACACAGCTTAGTCTGTTGGAGATCAGCTTGGGCTGATTCTCTTGAGTAGAAACTTATTGATTGTAGTTTGTCATTTCAAAGGGTTGTTTAGATATCTATAGGCTATCTTTGTTCCGCAACAACCCTGTAATTCTTTGTATAGATTATTTCTTAATAAAGGATTACATTGAAAACTATAATTTGTGTTCAAGAATGTTTCATTTACTTTACTGCTTTACTGTTTTATTGATTCCTGTTCTTTACTTACTTAACATATAAACTGAATCTTTAAAACGTTTTATTTAAAAGTTTGTAAAGATCGAAGAAAGTTGTATTCACCCCCCCCTCTACAACTGTTCTGTGTACAATATACTTTGGTATATTGATACACCTTGGGACGTCTCAGAAAGTCAAAAAGTTAATTTGACATATACATGTATGAAATACATGTGACATGCATATATATATACACTACATACATGTAGGTTAAGAATCAAATACATCCATTAAAATAAGAACACGGTGAGAACACTTAAAAACTTCATTTGATGCATTAAAAGTCCATAAAACTAACATAGTGTATAACTAATTATCATTATTTAAATGTTTAACAAAACATTGATCCGTCAAAATCGAGAAAATCACGTTTTTTGTTATGTGCATCCATCTTGGATGCATATTCATCAAAATGGATGCACAAAACAAAAAACAAAAAGTGATTTTCTTTATTTTGATGCATCAATGTGTTGTTAAGCACTTAAATAAAGATAATTAGTTATACGCTATGTTAGTTTATGGACTTTTAATGTATCATGAAGTTTTTAAGTGTTATCACCGTGTTCTCATATATATATGGGTCAATAATAACACTTATATATATGGGGGATGGTAATATAAGGCTGTAAGGTATCTAAACTTAGGTGTGGAACACTCACATATTGTTTTTTTAATCCATAAAATTTATGGGGGCCCAAACATTTATTCATTAATCAAAAAATATTAAAAATTTTGTATGTGAGGGGTTCCACACCTAAGCTTAGGTGTCGGACAGCCTCATATTCACTTTTCCCAATATATATATACACATACATACACTATTGCAAGGTTGTTCAATTTTTTTTTTCATGTTCATGTAATTTTTGGTTTTGGAAGGAATTGAATTTACGTATATACTGAAATTAATTTTGTTAGGAAAAAAATGAAAAATAAAAATTACCCACAACAAGGACAATGTCCTCTCTAAATGTTACCCGAGTATTTGTTTTATATGTGGTGGAAATTGAAAATTTTGAAGAGAATTGAAAATTGTAAAGTCCCTCACACGATGGTTTAACCCACGAGTGCAAAATAACAAGACAAGTATGAACTAGAATCGGACTAGTATTACTTCAATATAAATATGCAAGAATATAAACAAAGTAATAAATGACTTAAGCAATATTTAAACAAGTAAATAAATGGTGGAACACAAATGTAGTTTTCAAGTGTATTTTCTTTATTGATGATAAACAAAATACAAGATCGTTGCGGAACCTAGATATTACACGTATGTAAGTATCTAAACAATCTTTGAAATTACAAGTGATCTATACTTGCTAAATAAACTCCTTTGATCGATATACTTAGAGTTGTGAAGTATAACTGTTTAGATCGAGAGGTATTTAAGCAAGTTCACCAATTTGCTAAAAAGTGATTTTCTCAAAGAAATGACTTTGTATTTATAGGCAACAAAATTCACCAGTGAATTTTGTGCCGTACAAATATGGTTGCATGCATTTAATGATCCGACAAGAACATTAAATGTATTGGATAAGGAATAAGGATAAAGTCACATCAAGTGCAAGTGTATCCTTTTATCCAACCACCTTAACACACGTTTACTTTGTTAAAGAACAAGTGGGTTGTTCTTTGGAAAGTGTGTAAAGGCTTAAAGTCAATCCTCGATATCAGTGTTCAGACTTGTAAGGTCTAGAACACTGACAATCCTCCAGTGTACAGATCTGGTAAGACTTCCAGTGGACTCCGCCATTTGTCAGTCTTCTTTATTCTTTCAGTCTTTGACTTCAGTGAGAATGTCTTCAGTAGAGTAGATCTGGACTGGGTTGAAGTCCAGTGAGCTAATCTGGAGAATACTCCAGATTTCCTATACAAGTATTTGCTCACTGGTCTTCCATTATTTCTGGACAAATCTTCAGAGGGACTCCAGATTCCAATTCTGGAGTAGGTCCAGTAGAACACGTTTCTGGACAGATCTTCAGTGAGGCTCCAGTAGTCGAGTCTGGAGCGAGTCCAGTAAATCTGGACCTAACAAATTCCCCCTATTTGTTTAGAAATAATGCAAGTGTTTTCAGGCTTATAGATATACAAATTTGCATGCCTGGAAAACACTTAGTCGATTTAAGTCTAAAAAATCTAAGTTACTGGAAAACACTTTATAGATCATGAGTGTTTTCAGTTTCATCTTTTAAGTTCTAACTTAGACTAAATCTGATCATTTACTTATATGAAATTGAAAATTGCAACTAAAATTTACTTTCATCAACTGGAAAATAATTACAACTTTCATCAAACTATTAAATACAATAAGTACATGATAAAAGATTCAGGCCTTTCTTCTTGATGAATGCCCTGGTGCATCTTCAGTAGCCTTCCTCTTTGGTGATGGAGATGATGGAACAGACACTGGTGGTCTCAAACCCAACACAGCTTCCATTTGTTGTATTCTACTCCAGACCTTCTGAACTCTCTTCATAAAGGCCTTAACATCTGGAGATAGATCAGTTTTACCTTTAAAAGTCAATCCTATCTCCTTCAGTTCAGTCCATCCAAAAGCTTGGACTGTTGTATCTTTCCTTTCATCTTTAAAGTTACCCTCCCTGGTCAACTTTACATGAAATCTGGTCATTCCTTGATGATTTTCAGCCAACTTGATTTCAGCATCAACAATCTTTCTAGTATTGGCCCTGAAATTCATCATTTGATCATACTGTGCCTTCTGCTTTGCCATCTGGACCATATATTCAGTTTCCTTGGATACACCACTCTGTTGTCCTTCAGTGGACTGGTGTTGTTGGCGATTTATTCTCAGAGAGGTATCCAGGGGAATGAACGTGCTCACATCAGCATCCTTTATTGCCTTGAGTTGTTTGGCAGTAAGCTTTGGCAGACCAGTCAATCTCTTCCTGTACTCTACTTCCAGAGCAGCAGCATTTTTCCTTATCTTTCTCTGGAGGCTCACCAGTTCCTCCTTTCTCTGCCTTATCAACTCTGGAATAGTAACACCATAAATTAACGAGTCATATACCTGTTCTTCTTCAGCGTAGAACGAGCGTACATGAACATCATTCAATGCATCTAGACATTGATGAACTCTGGGATCCTCTTTCATCCTCTTGAACACTTCAATATTAATGCCTAACCTTCCAGCATTGTATGAGTCCAGAGTCCCATGAGTAGCCATATCCCTATGATGGGCCAGCAGTTCTTCTCTTTGATTTTTCTTGAAGATCTCAATCATGATGCATTGTTGTTCTAACTTTCTGGCAGTTTCATCATCAGCATCTTCAGTTTGTTCTTCTTCTTCACCAGACACCACTTTTTCTTTTCCTTTCACAGCCTTCAGTGTAGTTGGGATATCTGGGAAGGATTCAAATTGGGGCTCACTGGCCTCAGTACCAGTAGCTTCTTCAGTTAGCCCGGCTTCAGTGCCATATGCTCTTTGTGCTGCTCTTTGAGCCAATTCTTTCAATGTCATCTGGTCTATTTGGTCACCAGATGATGGAACTGATGATTTTTCCCCCTTGGAATGATCACCAGTCCTGGACTTGAGATCATTCCACAATTCTTCCATCATATGCCTGTCCAGAGAACCAAAGGTTCTTCCAGTTGCTGGACTTGCATCAGCTACCATCTTTTTGAGTGCCTGGACTTCCTTTTGCATATTTTCAAATTCTTTTGGCAAGTCCTTTGGCAGCTCAACCTCTATCATCTTCACAACTTCTGGCAACATAACATCCTGAAATGATCTAAGGACAGATCCAGATATTTCTTCAGTGATCTCTTTCAGCATATCACCCCTAAACTTTCTAACAACTTCATCACTAAGGGTGCTGACAATATCATTCTGATCTAATGTTGGCCTGCTCTCCAGTGCACCAACTCTTGTAACCAGCTTCTCAATCTCTTCTTTCAGACCTGCCAGTGGTTGTACAACCTTACTTTCCACTGCAGTCTGAACAGAACTGACAATCTTCTCTTCCAAACCCTGGACTGCCACTTTGATGTTCTCAGAATTACGATTGGTGGCCAGTACCAGTTCATCCAGTTTATCAAACACTAACTTCTCATTCCCAGCAAAAAGGTTCATTTCTGATGCTAAGTTATTTGACAATAGAGATTTAAAATCAGAAATGACCTGGGAAGAGCTCTGGAGTGATCTCTCCAGGTCCGCCACCTTACTAAGAAGGCCTTGGACCTCGGTAGAAGATGAAGTGGAGAGACCACTGGGTGGTTCCAGATGGGAGGTCAGTCTTTCCATCACTGGGACTTGTGCCCAGACCTCTTCAGTTTCAACATCTATAACTGTAGAGTCTGGCACACCTTGTTGAGTAGGGTTGACTGGAGTTTCAACTGGTGGTGGTTGAGATTGTGAAGGTTGAATGAAAGGGGTGAAGTATTGAGTGGATTGTGGAATATAAGGTGGTGGAGGTGGTGGCATTTCTGTTTCTGGTGGAGGTAGGGTTGCTTCTGGTGGAGGTGGTGGCATTTCTGGTAGGCTTGCAGCTTGCTCAACATCTTCACCCAAAAAGTTCATGTCTACATCAAAATTCTGCCCTTCTGAAATGGGAGAATCAGCCCCTTCCCAAAACATATCACCAATATCACCAGCAGATGTACCAGCCTGAACATTTAAATCAATCTGAGCCTCTTGCTCATCAGACTGGACACCCTGTTCTACTTGCACAACTTGCTCACCAACCTGTTCATCAAACTGGGCCAGATTTTCCATCTGTTCCTCAAACTGCCCAACATCTTCTATTTGTTCAATGTTTGCAACATTCTCCTCTTCAATAATGGGAGAACCATCCAGATCCATGACATCACCAGCTTGTCTTGCTGGGTTCACCTGGACTCCACCTCTCATCAGGCGCCTACTAGATCTAGGTCGTCTGATGAGATCAACAATTTCTGGTTGCTCACCTTCTACTGGAGCAACTTGCCTTAATGGTTGTACCATTTCAACAACCTGAACATCTTGGTCACCAGGATGTTCTTCAACAACTTGAACCCTACCTGGTGCCTCTGCCTGTTCCCTTTGAAATGTCAACATTGCTGGAGGAATCTCTACCTCTCCAGTTCTTGATTGAAGGTTGTTCAAGTCCCTCATAAACTCACTCACAGAGAAGTGAGTAGTATCATAGTCATACTGGTCTCCTAGGGCACTTCTAAACATAAGGGAAAGAAAACGAATGAATGGAACATGGGGTTTTCTCCCTTTTGCTTTCAATCTATCCACCAAATCATTAAACAATATTTGAGCGAAATCTACTCTTATCCCGAACCACAAACAATAGGCAATCTGGAGCTGGGTTTGATTTATCTGATCAAGACCCCCAGAACTACCTCCCAGACATTCAACCAAATGAGTGAAGAAGAATCTCCACGAGTCTGTCAACCTACTCATATATATAGTGCCTTTCCTCAACAACTGGCCATGATCATCAACAATTTCTGTGTGCCCCATCAACCTGCACACTTCCCTGAAATTAATGCCAGAGGGAAGTTCGATGGGCAACTCATCTTGGTCAAGATAGTTCAACTGTAAAACATGCCTGAGTAAACCCACCGAAAAACTTAAAGGTCTGGTACCTCCCCTAAGAGTATAAGAAATTGATGAGGTTTCTTCATTGTAAAATGCGGAGTACCAGAATTCACATAAATAATCATGGTACATTCTCCCTGGATTTAGGGTTAATGCACCATACAGAGGGCATGAGAGAAAGAAGGTATTCAATCTCCCAATGATTGATTGAGCAGGATGAGAACTGGAAAGTTTTGCCATCCAGTTATTCATATTGATTCGAATAGCTCTGGCCTCAAGAGTAATGTGTCTGGGTTTAGTGACATTATCAACCGGAGCATATTCGGTAGATAAAAGATTTCTTGGTGCCATTTATGATTGATTTAGAGGAAGATGAAATTGAATGAATTTAAGGTTTATGAAGAAGAATTTAATGAATTTGCAGTTAATATGAGAGATTTAATGATTGGAAAAGAAATGAAGGAATGAAGAATTGAATGAAGGAATTTTAGGATTTGGGAGTAAATGTTCGAAGTAAATGAAATTGAAAGTGAAAGTGGGTATATATAGGATAGAATGTGGAACTCAAACGATTAATTTGAAATTATCAAATACAATTTTTGATCGGGTTCTGAGATCCGCATTAATTATATCACATCACACATAAATGCATGACGGTTTACAGCCCACAAAACAGTAACAACTTGTACTTTTGGTTTTCCCAAAGTAAAAAGACCATCATTGCGTTGAAAAAGTTTACATGCCACGTAGGATTGTGAGATAAATATCTTTGAAAAGGTTTGCTTACGTGGCACACACAAAGATCAAGTATTTAAAAAAAATATTGTGACTCAATTCAGTCCATCTGGAGTTGACTAGACACTCCAGTATCACTGGTGGATTAGTCCAGTGAAGCATGTACTGATGGTACACTGGAGGGACACTCCAGTAAAGTACCAGTGAAAACCATTTGAAAGACTGGTAACCTCAAACTTGCACGTCAACTAATACAGACAAATGAGAAGGACACATTTACAAGAAGACATAAGTCAACTCAAACACGCACTTCAACCTGTCCAGTTACCAGTGAGAGGGACACATTTACAAAGTACCAGTAATATTTTCTGATAATTCGTCCAGTAAGAAATTTTTGTCCAGTGAGAAAATAAATTAATAAATTCCCTTTGAACTTTAAACATTTTTAAGAAAAATATATCTTTCAAAGTCTTCCCCCTGGAATGTTGATCCAGAAACAAATTTATGAATCTTTAAATCAAAGATCCTTAGTAGTACACAATGGCGTTCAATACTAAGGTTCCAGATTTAAGGGTTTAACATTCCCAACTCACCAACAAGATATTCAAAAGTTTTGACATCCAGTGGTTTCGTAAAAATGTCAGCGAGTTGTTTGTCAGTGGGGATAAAATGGAGTTCAATGTTTCCTTTCACAATATTATCACGAATGAAGTGATACCTGAGATCAATGTGCTTGGTTCTGGAGTGCATGACTGGATTGTTTGAGATAGCAATGGCACTGGTATTATCACAAAAGATAGGTGTCTTTGAATATTTAATACCATAATCAAGCAACTGGTTCTTCATCCAGAGTATCTGAGCACAACAACTGGCTGCAGACACATATTCAGCTTCAGCAGTGGACAATGAAACTGAAGTTTGCTTTTTACTGGTCCAACTGACCAGTTTGCCACCAAGGAAATGACATCCACCAGTAGTTGGATTTCCTGTCTATCTTACAACCTGCATGATCTGAATCTGAATAACCCATTAGATCCATGCCTGAGCCTTTGGGATACCAAAGACCTAGACTGGGGACACCCTTAAGGTACTTCAGTATGCGCTTTATAGCAAGCATATGAGATTCCTTTGGATTAGACTGATATCTGGCACATAAACATGTTGAAAACATAATATCTGGTCTACTGGCAGTTAAATACATCAGTGAACCAACCATGCCTCTATAGACAGTGGTGTTCACTGGTTTACCATCTGGATCAGAGTGCAGTGTCAGTGGTGCAGAAATTGGAGTTGGTTTAGATGGTGAAGAGTTCATATCATATTTCTTTAAAAGATCTCTAACATATTTTTCCTGATTAATAAAAATACCATCTCTGGTCTGTTTAATCTGGAGTCCAAGAAAATATGTTAATTCACCCATCAAACTCATTTCATATTCAGTGACATTATTTTCGAAAATTTCTTGCACATGTTTTCATCAGTAGACCCAAAAATAATATCATCAACATAAATTTGTACCATTAACAGATTACCTTTCTCATGAAATGAACAAGGTATTGTCAATTGCACCTCGTTTAAAACCATTTTTCAACAAATGTTTAGTCAGAGTATCATACCAGGCACGTGGGGCTTGTCTGAGGCCATATAGCGCTTTGTCCAGACGATATACCCAATGTGGATGCTTTTCATCAACGAAACCTGGAGGTTGTCTGACATAAACTTCTTCTTTAAGCTTTCCATTCAAGAAAGCACTCTTTACATCCATCTGGTAGACCTTGAACTGATGATGAGCAGCGAATGCTAAGAAAATTCTGATCGCTTCAAGTCTAGCCACTGGAGCAAATGATTCATCAAAATCGACATTTGACTGGCAGTAGCCTTGTGCTACCAGTCTGGCCTTGTTTCTGATTACGTGGCCATCTTCATCGACCTTGTTCCTGAAGACCCATCTTGTTCCAATTGGTTCTTTCTTTCCAACTGGGAAAGGAACCAGATACCAGACCTTGTTCCTTTCAAACTGGTGAAGCTCTTCTTGCATAACAGTCACCCAGCTTGGATCTTCCATAGCCTCGTCAATCTTCTTTGGTTCCATCAAAGATAGAAAACTTACGTATAAGCATTGATTACTGGAGGCTCTTCTGGTCTGAACTCCATGACTGGAGTCACCTATGATCTGATCAATAGGGTGAGCTTTTGTCCATCTGGAGTACTGACCAGGATTGTTACTGACAACAATATCAGTGCAAGAGTTCAGTTGAGTCTCCTCTGGAGTTGCTTCTGGAGGAGGATCTTGCCAGATTACTTCAGTATCTTCATCTGAGTCATTTAAATCACGATTTGCATCATGAAATTCTTCATTTGAAGGTATTCCTGGAGTACTGGTTCAGTTTGAATTTCTTTATTTGAACACAATTCTGGTATGCTCTCAACTGACACTGATACTGGGGGAGCAGTACGCACATCTGAACCAATATTAATTTCAGAGGGTAGTTTGAAAATAATAGAGGGATAGAATGGAGTACTACTGGAGTGTTTCTTCTTCTGAATAGGTTCCAGATCAGTATGACTGGAAACTTTATCTTCTGAATCTTCTTTATTGTAGTTGATAAGATCAGATTCACAGAAGACAATTGGAGTTACTGGGGGAGTGTCAAGGGCTGGTTTGTTGATAGCAGCATTTGATTCATCGAAGGTAACATGTATGGATTCTTGTACTTTCTCCAGTCTCTTGTTGTAAACTCTGAAGGCTTTGCGAATGGCTGAATATCCTAAGAAATATCCTTCATCAGCTTTGGCATCAAATTTGCCTAACTGACTGGAGTCGTTCAGGATGTAAACTGGACATCCAAAAACGTGAAAATAACCAATATTTGGTTTTCTATTTCTCAATATTTCATAGGAAGTCTTCTTGTGTCGCTTCACGTACGCTGATCGATTCTGGGTGTGGCAAGCAGTTGCAATTGCTTCAGCCCAGAAACTGGTAGGAAGACCAGATTCAGCTAGCATACTCCTGGCAGCTTCTATCAGCGTTCGATTTTTCCTTTCTACCACTCCATTCTGCTCTGGAGTGCGTGCTGATGAGAAGTTCTGGGAGACGCCAGTGTCAGTACAGAATTTCTCCAGAGTTGCATTCTGGAATTCTGTTCCATTGTCGCTTCTTAACTGACACACTTTTCGCTTATGCTTCAATTCAATCTGCTTGATAAGAGAGATGATTTCAGCAGCAGCTTCATTTTTAGACCTGAGAAAGACCACCCAACAATATCTGGAGAATTCATCTACTATCACCAGGGTGTATCTTTTACCAGCACGAGTCTGAATATTCACTGGACCAAAGAGGTCCATATGAAGCATGTGAAGTGGTTCAGTAATGCTGAAACTCTGTCTGGTCTTGAAACTGGCACGTTTCTGCTTTCCCATCTCACATCCTGGACATGGCCTTTCCTTTTTGAAAGAAACTGAAGGTATCCCATCTGCAAGTTGTTTTCTGGACAACTTATTAATGTTTTTGAAATTTAAATGGGATAACCTTTTATGCCATAACCAGTTTGTGTCTTCATCAGCTTGAGTGTAGAAACAATGCTCTGAAGAAGAGCTTTCCATATCCATCACATACACGTTCCCTTTTCTAGGAGCAATCAACACTACCTTCCAGTCCTTGTTGAATACGATGCCCTGAGCAACATTGAATAAGACTTGATAACCATCGTCACACAGTTGGCTTACACTGATCAAGTTATATTTCAAACCATTCACAAATGCAACACGTGTGAACTTGACTTGTCCATTGTTCAGAACACCATATCCCTCAGTCTTTCCACAACTATCATTTCCAAAAGTGATGGAGGGTCCATCAGAAATGGTGAACTCCTCCAGTAGGGTCTTACATCCGGTCATAGTCCTGCCAGCTGCACTGTCAAGATACCAGATATGCTTCTTTCGATTGCCCTACACATACACCAGATATTGATCAGTTAGATTTGGGAACCCATCGACTGATGGGTTCACTGGACCCTCCCTTATAGGTCCCTGGGGCAATCTGGTCTAGTTCACTTTCTTCAACAGTAGTTTTTGTTGAAAACACTACTGGAGTTGATAGTTTAGAGACCTTTTTCTTTTTCTCAACTGGAGAAATAAATTTGTCTTTCTTTGCAAAAGGTTTAGTATTTTGTCTAAGGCCAGATGAAGTACCCTCAATAAAGTTTAATCTTGCATTAAAACTTTGAAATTTGACGAGTCAGTGTTTGAATCTGGCTCTCTAACCTGGACAAAACATTTTCATCAGATGATACCTGAGCCTTTCCAGTTGTAGGCTTAGGTAGGGGATTGTTCTGAGGCAAAGGTCTATTCTGCTTAACCTTTTTAACTGGAGCAGTCATCTGGACAGCTCCAGTCTTAACCTCTGGGCAAAGAACTGGAAGTATTGGCCTTGGGAGTTACAGGCTCATCATAAACAGTGGTGGGCCTGAATCCCTCTGGTAATCGATCGATTACTGGTATTAATGATGCTACATGAGTATTTCCATCTAAATATGCACGTTTTTGAGTAGGAAATTGATTTACTCCAGCATCATATGGCTTTTTGGTTTCAAGCCATGATTTAATCACCAGTTTTTCTTTTTCTAAAATGATCTCAAGATCTTGTTTTTCTTGGATCAATTGTTCAGTTACCAGAACCTGGGCTTGAAATGCCAGTTCAATATCTTGAAGTTCTTTTAATTTTGATTTTAAAGCAGCCATTTCAGAGGAATCTGTTTCTAGACCATTTAGACTGTCAAATCTAACAGTTTCCACAAAATTAAATCAGAATTTAGAGCTTCAGCGATGTCCAATTTAAGTTCAGGATTAGTTTCAAGATCATACTCACTAACCTTTTTAATGACAATGTTGACCCAACGACCAGATGTGACATCATCCTTCACTAGATGCTCTTGATCTGCCAGAGCCATAAAACAACAATCTCTTTCCTCTTCTTCATCGACTGATGAATCATCAGAGGGAACCCATGCTTCTTCAGTAGTTGCTATCATGCATTTGTTATTGTCTTCATCTGTTTAGACAAGAGAGCAATCTGAGCCTTAAGCTTTTTGTATTTCAACTTGTAGCTATCATCAGGCTTGTTATAAGAAGCAGTTGGACCAGACTGAGAGACAAACTGACTGGACCTGCACTCTTTCATGAAATGACCTTTTCTGCCACACTTAAAGCATGTCAGATTGGTCTTATCAGTGGAAGAACTGGGTGCATGTTGTCCAGTGGGCCTATTTGCTCTGGCCTTAAAACGGTTAAACGTTTTGGCCATCATTGCAACAGGTCATCACTGTCAGTTTCATCATAGTCTGGAGAGATATCATTACAGACTCCAGAATCCATTAGTTCAGACATCATCTTCTTCATAGAAAATACATTCTCAGAAGATATTAATGCCGCACAAGGTGGTACAATATTAGTGACCACTGTGGAACTACTGGAAGCATGATTAAAAGAATCTTTTTCTGCCTCAATCCTCTGGGCTTGATTTTCTTCAGTGAATCTGAAGGCTCCATACAATGTTGACAAAGTATGGGAATGCAAGGTTTTGCCTTGCCTCAAGACCAGAATCATGTGAGACCATTTTGTTGGAAGAATATCACAAAATTTCTCCAAAAGTATATCCTTGTCTTTTTCTACCCCTAGTCCTCTTAACTGGTTTATGATGCTCATAAATCTGGTGTAAGTACCAGTAAGGGACTCATTGGGGAGAGCAAAAAATGACTCATACTTTTTGTTTAGGGAGACTTTTCTGGTAACAACAGTATCATCACCTCCCTCATACTGGTTCACTAGTTCATCCCACATGCTTTTGGCACTGGGATAAAGCACTAGTGTGGGAATAAGAGTTTCTGGAACAGCCCCGAGGATCATATTTTTAAGAAGTGTATCAAGATTTACTAATCTTTTCTCCTCTTCGGACCAGTGTTCCTCTCTCTTTTCCCTCCCACTTCTTGATCCTGTGGGGTCAAGAAGTGCATTGATAGGAAGTCTTGGCACATAGGGTCCTTCGTTTAAGATTTTCATCATATTCCTTTCAATACCAGTAACATGCAATATTATCTTAGCTTTCCACGTACCAAATTCATCACTGCTCCCATTGAATTTAGGAACAGGATTATTCGAGTAATGCACATGCACATGTGGAGAAGCAGGAGGAGTAGGAGGTGGTGGATTGTTATTTCCAGTGGGTGGTTCATTAAGATTAGTTTCATGAGTTTCTTGAGTATTTTCTGGGATTGCCATCGCGAAACAGATCTAGGTAAGTATATTAACCTTCTGCTCTGATACCAATTGTGAAGTCCCTCACACGATGGTTTAACCCTACGAGTGTAAAATAACAAGACAAGTATGAACTAGAATAGGACTAGTATTACTTCAATATAAATATGCAAGAATATAAACGAAGTAATAAATGACTTAAGCAATATTTAAACAAGTAAATAAATGGTGGAACACAAATGTAGTTTTTCAAGTGTATTTTCTTTATTGATGAATAAACAAAATACAAGATCGTTGCGGAACCTAGATATTACACGTATGTAAGTATCTAAACAATCTTTGAATTACAAGTGATCTATACTTGTTAAATAAACTCCTTTGATCGATATACTTAGAGTTGTGAAGTATAACTGTTTAGATCGAGAGTATTTAAGCAAGTTCACCAATTTGCTAAAAAGTGAATTTCTCAAAGAAATGACTTTGTATTTATAGGCAACAAAATTCACCAGTGAATTTTTGTGCCGTACAAATATGGTTGCATGCATTTAATGATCCGACAAGAACATTAAATGCATTAGATAAGAATAAGGATAAAGTCACATCAATGCAAGTGTATCCTTTTATCCAACCACCTTAACACACGTATACTTTGGTAAAGAACAAGTGGGTTGTTCTTTGGAAAGTGTGTAAAGGCTTAAAGTCAAATCCTCGATATCAGTGTTCAGACTTGTAAGGTCTAGAACACTGACAATCCTCTAGTGTACAGATCTGGTAAGACTTCCAGTGGACTCCGCCATTTGTCAGTCTTCTTTATTCTTTCTTCAGTCTTTGACTTCAGTCAGAATGTCTTCAGTAGAGTAGATCTGGACTGGGGGTGAAGCTCCAGATTTCCTATACAAGAATTTGCTCACTGGTCTTCCATTATTTCTGGACAAATCTTCAGAGGGACTCCAGATTCCAAGTCTGGAGTAGGTCAGTTTCTGGACAGATCTTCAGTAAGCTCCAGTAGTCGAGTCTGGAGTGAGTCCAGTAAATCTGGACCTAACAAATTCCTAGTACATGTGTATACGTATTTACTAAAATTAATTTCGTTAGAAAAAGTTAAAAATTAAAAATTATTCACAGCAAGGACAATGTCCTCTCTAAATGTTACCCGGATATTTTTTTTATTTTTGGTGGGAATTGAAAATTTCGAATGAAACACATATATACAGAAACTGAAAAAAAAAAAAAAAAAAAAAAAAAAAAAAAAAAAAAAAAAAAAAAAAAAAAAAAAAAAAAAAAAAAAAAAAAAAAAAAAAAAAAAAAAAAAAAAAAAAAAAAAAAAAAAAAAAAAAAAAAAAAAAAAAAAAAAAAAAAAAAAAAAAAAAAAAAAAAAAAAAAAAAAAAAAAAAAAAAAAAAAAAAAAAAAAAAAAAAAAAAAAAAAAAAAAAAAAAAAAAAAAAAAAAAAAAAAAAAAAAAAAAAAAAAAAAAAAAAAAAAAAAAAAAAAAAAAAAAAAAAAAAAAAAAAAAAAAAAAAAAAAAAAAAAAAAAAAAAAAAAAAAAAAAAAAAAAAAAAAAAAAAAAAAAAAAAAAAAAAAAAAAAAAAAAAAAAAAAAAAAAAAAAAAAAAAAAAAAAAAAAAAAAAAAAAAAAAAAAAAAAAAAAAAAAAAAAAAAAAAAAAAAAAAAAAAAAAAAAAAAAAAAAAAAAAAAAAAAAAAAAAAAAAAAAAAAAAAAAAAAAAAAAAAAAAAAAAAAAAAAAAAAAAAAAAAAAAAAAAAAAAAAAAAAAAAAAAAAAAAAAAAAAAAAAAAAAAAAAAAAAAAAAAAAAAAAAAAAAAAAAAAAAAAAAAAAAAAAAAAAAAAAAAAAAAAAAAAAAAAAAAAAAAAAAAAAAAAAAAAAAAAAAAAAAAAAAAAAAAAAAAAAAAAAAAAAAAAAAAAAAAAAAAAAAAAAAAAAAAAAAAAAAAAAAAAAAAAAAAAAAAAAAAAAAAAAAAAAAAAAAAAAAAAAAAAAAAAAAAAAAAAAAAAAAAAAAAAAAAAAAAAAAAAAAAAAAAAAAAAAAAAAAAAAAAAAAAAAAAAAAAAAAAAAAAAAAAAAAAAAAAAAAAAAAAAAAAAAAAAAAAAAAAAAAAAAAAAAAAAAAAAAAAAAAAAAAAAAAAAAAAAAAAAAAAAAAAAAAAAAAAAAAAAAAAAAAAAAAAAAAAAAAAAAAAAAAAAAAAAAAAAAAAAAAAAAAAAAAAAAAAAAAAAAAAAAAAAAAAAAAAAAAAAAAAAAAAAAAAAAAAAAAAAAAAAAAAAAAAAAAAAAAAAAAAAAAAAAAAAAAAAAAAAAAAAAAAAAAAAAAAAAAAAAAAAAAAAAAAAAAAAAAAAAAAAAAAAAAAAAAAAAAAAAAAAAAAAAAAAAAAAAAAAAAAAAAAAAAAAAAAAAAAAAAAAAAAAAAAAAAAAAAAAAAAAAAAAAAAAAAAAAAAAAAAAAAAAAAAAAAAAAAAAAAAAAAAAAAAAAAAAAAAAAAAAAAAAAAAAAAAAAAAAAAAAAAAAAAAAAAAAAAAAAAAAAAAAAAAAAAAAAAAAAAAAAAAAAAAAAAAAAAAAAAAAAAAAAAAAAAAAAAAAAAAAAAAAAAAAAAAAAAAAAAAAAAAAAAAAAAAAAAAAAAAAAAAAAAAAAAAAAAAAAAAAAAAAAAAAAAAAAAAAAAAAAAAAAAAAAAAAAAAAAAAAAAAAAAAAAAAAAAAAAAAAAAAAAAAAAAAAAAAAAAAAAAAAAAAAAAAAAAAAAAAAAAAAAAAAAAAAAAAAAAAAAAAAAAAAAAAAAAAAAAAAAAAAAAAAAAAAAAAAAAAAAAAAAAAAAAAAAAAAAAAAAAAAAAAAAAAAAAAAAAAAAAAAAAAAAAAAAAAAAAAAAAAAAAAAAAAAAAAAAAAAAAAAAAAAAAAAAAAAAAAAAAAAAAAAAAAAAAAAAAAAAAAAAAAAAAAAAAAAAAAAAAAAAAAAAAAAAAAAAAAAAAAAAAAAAAAAAAAAAAAAAAAAAAAAAAAAAAAAAAAAAAGTTCTGGATAGATTACTTATTAAAGTGACAATAAGTAAAAACAATGCAATAATATAAAATACTTGTAAAGTAAATTGGTGAGACAATATGTAATTTTCAAGTGTAATTTATTTATTAACTTTAAATAAATTACAAGGTTGTTGCGGAACCAAGATATACAAAGTATGTAAATATCCTAACAACCTATGAACTACAATTGATCTACACTTGGAAATTCTCTAAACAATCGAAACACTTAAAGTTGTGAAATGTTCCTTTTTACGATTGAGAGAATATTGCACAAGTTCACCAAGAATATTGCAGGTTTGCAAAGTATGTATTTTCTTGTTGTGCAATGACTTGTATTTATAGGCAAAGTTGACATTGGGATGTCAACTTTGGCCGTACAAATATGGTTGAGAACATTTAAGGAATAGCATTTAATTCCTTAAAATGCTGTGTAAAGTTGCAGTATAAAGCAACTTTACTCAACCAGCTTTATGTACCTTTTTGTACTTTATACATAGATAAATCCTTTTATCCGTGTAATAGCACATAAAGCATAAAAGTCTTTTCCTCGTAATCAGTGTAAAGCTTTGTAAGAGCTTTCCACTGATGGTCTCCAGTTTGTAACTGACTAGATTGTCAACTGGGCTTCGCTGCCATTGTCATTCTCTTTCTTCCACTTGTTGTCTTCGACTTCAACTGGAAGGATTCTTCAACTGGTCAGTTCTCAACTGGAGGAAGTCTTCAGTTGCGTTAACTGTACCATGCAACTGGACTTCAATATATTTCTGGACAAATCTTCTTAGTCTCCAGGTGCAACTGGAGACTGGCCAGTTTCACGAAACTGGTCCTAACAAATTCCCTCCTGAAATATTGCCAAGTCTTTTTCAGTTCTTGTATATGTACAAGTATGAACTGGAAGGACTTGTTCTATTAAATCTATCTAAGTTTTTTGATGTGCTAAATCGAGTTTAAAATTTATAAACAAGAAATACCTAAAAACTCACTACTACACACTATCGGGCAGTGGACCCGATCATATGTAATATAGTAAAAAGGTAAGTCCAGGTTCGTTCACGGGGATTGGTTTGAATTAATTGTTTAGTAAAGAGGTTTGGAAAAAGGGTGTTACTTTGATTCTCACTCTGACAATAACTTTAAAAGACAAATGCGTATAAGTAAAGGTAAGTCTCAAACAATAATGGTAAATATCATCCACCTTGACTCCGCTAGACTTCAGACATGATTGCTTTCAGTTAAGACCAAATTCGTTAAGAGTTGACACGATAAACGTGAGAGAATGAAATGCTCGCGTGGTACCACCAACCGTTTCTAAACACGTTGACAAAATGACTCCTTTTATTAATTTGACATTCACTATCATACCATGAACTAGTGATAATCGCTCATAGACAAGCGACCGTTAGAAAATCACATATGCATTCGACTAGTACCACTAACGAAGAACACACATGCCACCAATATCAAATTAATACAAATAAAGGAATTAAATCATCAAGTTTTGATGTGCTAAATCGAGTTTAAAATTTATAAACAAGAAATACCTAAAAACTCACTACTACACACTATCGGGCAGTGGACCCGATCATATGTAATATAGTAAAAAGGTAAGTCCAGGTTCGTTCACGGGGATTGGTTTGAATTAATTGTTTAGTAAAGAGGTTTGGAAAAAGGGTGTTACTTTGATTCTCACTCTGACAATAACTTTAAAAGACAAATGCGTATAAGTAAAGGTAAGTCTCAAACAATAATGGTAAATATCATCCACCTTGACTCCGCTAGACTTCAGACATGATTGCTTTCAGTTAAGACCAAATTCGTTAAGAGTTGACACGATAAACGTGAGAGAATGAAATGCTCGCGTGGTACCACCAACCGTTTCTAAACACGTTGACAAAATGACTCCTTTTATTAATTTGACATTCACTATCATACCATGAACTAGTGATAATCGCTCATAGACAAGCGACCGTTAGAAAATCACATATGCATTCGACTAGTACCACTAACGAAGAACACACATGCCACCAATATCAAATTAATACAAATAAAGGAATTAAATCATCAAGATCACGACACAACGATAATTGAAATCAACTCTTTGAATTAAAATATAAAGCAATCACATCATTCGTCTAGTTTCATCAAGGTGGACAATAGAAGAATTAGCCACTCATGATCAAATTGAAATTACAATAAGAATCAAGAAAGAACATAAAGTACCAATTGTTTGAAGAAATGGAAATTGCAAGACAGTAAGTAGATACGATCTAGATGGGTGCACGTGAATCTTCAATGGATCGAAAGACGATCAAATCTTGAATTGACCCTTGAAGAATTCCTTGAAGTGCAGCTCCTAGAAAGATATTTTGATTATCAAAAACCCTTAGGAAAATTCTCCCCAAAAGTCACTGCCCGTTCAGAAACTTGGCCAGCTATTTATATGAATTAGTCGCGTAACGCCCGTTACATATCCATTGAAAAGCTACGGCCGTAAGGAACCCGTTACAGTAACTCGCGAATTTTCAACCATAACGGCCGTCACCCTTGTGACGCCCGTCACACCTCCTTTGAAAAGCATACGGCCGTAAGGAACCCGTTACAGTAACTCGCGAATTTTCAACCATAACGGCCGTCACCCTTGTGACGCCCGTCACACCTCCTTTGAAAAGCATACGGCCGTAAGGAACCCGTTACAGTAACTCGCGAATTTTCAACCATAACGGCCGTCATGTTTGTTACGCCCGTTACACTTGACCTAGATCAACTAACACCCGTCACCCTTGTGACGGCCGTCACATGTCCCTTTACGGCCGTAATGAGACAGTAACAGTAAGAACCAAAATTTACTAGATAACGCCCGTCACCATTGTGACGGCCGTTATGCCTTCCAGAATCCGTCTTCTTCATCTTTCACTTGATTTCAACCGAATCCTTCTCCCGAGTCCTCCATAAGTCATCAAAATCGACCAATTCATCCGCATAATCATTTTCCAACCTGAAAACACTAAACATACCTCAAAGCATCGAAAGTTGGAAATAAAACTGTAAAAACGACGAATAAATGGTTCTAAATTCACGTGGGAAATGGTATAGAATATGACACATCAAATCCCCCCACACTTGAGCATTGCTTGTCCTCAAGCAAATCCTGAATTAAAGCATAAAGTAATCCTTGACAATGGAGCAAAATAAACAATGACGAGTATCAAAAAGAAGCCACACCAAGTATGTCAAATGACAAAAAGGTTGGGTGAAGCAGTTTTAATCTTAAATGAAAACCCGAAATGTTTGACAATACCTGAACAATCCGCAAGCCACGATAACACAACCAAGCACAAGTGAAACAACCGAACCTATCAAAATCATTCTACTCCAACAAACTTACTCTTGGGGTTGAATATATATGAAGAATCACTCATAGCACGGTCGTGATGTATGCTATTTTACCATAGGCTTGAACTAGGATCATTGCTCCACCAACACGGCGCAAGCACCAAGTACATCATCCAAAATAGGCATAAAGGTAGGTTGTATAGTTAAACTAAGGTATATATGATGGATATTTACAACGAATGAATGGGAATATAGGTTAATTTTTTTTTTTTTTTTTTTTTTTTTTTTTTTTTTTTTTTTTTTTTTTTTTTTTTTTTTTTTTTTTTTTTTTTTTTTTTTTTTTTTTTTTTTTTTTTTTTTTTTTTTTTTTTTTTTTTTTTTTTTTTTTTTTTTTTTTTTTTTTTTTTTTTTTTTTTTTTTTTTTTTTTTTTTTTTTTTTTTTTTTTTTTTTTTTTTTTTTTTTTTTTTTTTTTTTTTTTTTTTTTTTTTTTTTTTTTTTTTTTTTTTTTTTTTTTTTTTTTTTTTTTTTTTTTTTTTTTTTTTTTTTTTTTTTTTTTTTTTTTTTTTTTTTTTTTTTTTTTTTTTTTTTTTTTTTTTTTTTTTTTTTTTTTTTTTTTTTTTTTTTTTTTTTTTTTTTTTTTTTTTTTTTTTTTTTTTTTTTTTTTTTTTTTTTTTTTTTTTTTTTTTTTTTTTTTTTTTTTTTTTTTTTTTTTTTTTTTTTTTTTTTTTTTTTTTTTTTTTTTTTTTTTTTTTTTTTTTTTTTTTTTTTTTTTTTTTTTTTTTTTTTTTTTTTTTTTTTTTTTTTTTTTTTTTTTTTTTTTTTTTTTTTTTTTTTTTTTTTTTTTTTTTTTTTTTTTTTTTTTTTTTTTTTTTTTTTTTTTTTTTTTTTTTTTTTTTTTTTTTTTTTTTTTTTTTTTTTTTTTTTTTTTTTTTTTTTTTTTTTTTTTTTTTTTTTTTTTTTTTTTTTTTTTTTTTTTTTTTTTTTTTTTTTTTTTTTTTTTTTTTTTTTTTTTTTTTTTTTTTTTTTTTTTTTTTTTTTTTTTTTTTTTTTTTTTTTTTTTTTTTTTTTTTTTTTTTTTTTTTTTTTTTTTTTTTTTTTTTTTTTTTTTTTTTTTTTTTTTTTTTTTTTTTTTTTTTTTTTTTTTTTTTTTTTTTTTTTTTTTTTTTTTTTTTTTTTTTTTTTTTTTTTTTTTTTTTTTTTTTTTTTTTTTTTTTTTTTTTTTTTTTTTTTTTTTTTTTTTTTTTTTTTTTTTTTTTTTTTTTTTTTTTTTTTTTTTTTTTTTTTTTTTTTTTTTTTTTTTTTTTTTTTTTTTTTTTTTTTTTTTTTTTTTTTTTTTTTTTTTTTTTTTTTTTTTTTTTTTTTTTTTTTTTTTTTTTTTTTTTTTTTTTTTTTTTTTTTTTTTTTTTTTTTTTTTTTTTTTTTTTTTTTTTTTTTTTTTTTTTTTTTTTTTTTTTTTTTTTTTTTTTTTTTTTTTTTTTTTTTTTTTTTTTTTTTTTTTTTTTTTTTTTTTTTTTTTTTTTTTTTTTTTTTTTTTTTTTTTTTTTTTTTTTTTTTTTTTTTTTTTTTTTTTTTTTTTTTTTTTTTTTTTTTTTTTTTATTTCACTTCACTTTCTTTGAACAATCCAAGATACTCCTCCTTAACTCAACCAATTTATGTATTCTTATAGACAAGAAACTTCCGCTAGCCAATCCACCTAAACTCCCCAAACCATCCAACAAACCAATAGCAATCAACGGCCCACCAAGATTAGACTATCGGAAAAATGAGGTGAAGTATATAAGGGTGAATTTATACAAGAGTGAAGGCTAAATTATATGGGATGTATATGTGTATCAAAAGTGTACAAAGAAAGGTGAAAATGTATATATATATATGTATAAAGGTTGTATAAGGGTGTGTATAGTAAGGTATAAATGTACAAAAGAAAAGTGAAAAGAAAGAAAGAAAGAGTATGGTCAAACCTAAATGCCAATTCGTCATCCGATGTACTTAGTCACGATCACCAGGCCAAGTTCTAGAATCAACACATCACCGGCACACTCTTATCAAGAGAAGAACCCGGAAATGGAATGGATTAACCTCAAACGTGCACATCACAGTGAAGAGCTCAAAATAGAAACTCCTACCCTTGGATAAAATCCGAAGGCCCATGAGAGGGACACATCAACAAAACCGGTAGAAATCTCAATGGCAAAACAACAAAAGTGATGTACCCGGTAGCTTAAACCTATTTGCCATCCCCCCCACACTTAAGATGGACAATGCCCTCAATGTCCATATTCGGTCAAACCAAAGGGTAAATAGGGGTAAGCGACAAAAATGGAAAAATAAGAACACATACCGGATGATGGACAAACCATGTCAGTAAAGATGTCACACAAAAAAAAATAAAAAGTACTAAGTCTTTCACCCACAAGGGTGATTACAAACCAAACTATAAAAGAAATAAAAGAACGGAAATTAAAGTGTTCGAACAAGCATAAACCATAGCCATCACTAATCCTGCATAAATCGTATCATAGAACAAACCACAAGAATTCCCACATATCAAAGTTCCTACTGTTAAAGCACAAAAGAAAAATAAAAAGTACTAAGTCTTTCACCCACAAGGGTGATTACAAACCAAACTATAAAAGAAATAAAAGAACGGAAATTAAAGTGTTCGAACAAGCATAAACCATAGCCATCACTAAACCTGCATAAATCGTATCATAGAACAAACCACAAGAATTCCCACATATCAAAGTTCCTACTGTTAAAGCACAAAAGAAAAATAAAAAGTACTAAGTCTTTCACCCACAAGGGTGATTACAAACCAAACTATAAAAGAAATAAAAGAACGGAAATTAAAGTGTTCGAACAAGCATAAACCATAGCCATCACTAATCCTGCATAAATCGTATCATAGAACAAACCACAAGAATTCCCACATATCAAAGTTCCTACTGTTAAAGCACAAAAGAAAAATAAAAAGTACTAAGTCTTTCACCCACAAGGGTGATTACAAACCAAACTATAAAAGAAATAAAAGAACGGAAATTAAAGTGTTCGAACAAGCATAAACCATAGCCATCAAACCAACCAACTGACGGCATCAACATCAACAAACCAATCACTCCGGGGGTGGAAAAACAGATGGGGTGCTATCACCATAATACTTCTCACTAAACAAATCGGCACCATAGTAATCAAAAGCAGGTCCAGAATACCTCGCCCTGCTATCAGGTACCTGACTCGAGCTGCTAGCACCATCACCTGAAGGTCTCGGCTGTCTCAGCTGTGGATAATAGTGATCAAATGCAGCTTGGCCGATCGGATAAAGCTGTGGTGGCGCAAACTGCTGCTGCTGTGGCTGAGGCACATCAGAAGGACCAGGTGGAGGAGGTGTAGAATCTATCCAGCGCTGCAAGTGTGGCTGGTAGTACTCCTGCTGATAGGCCAGGCGATTAACCTGGCTGCCAATGAAACGGGACCAATCATCCTGACGGTCCATCCTATCGTGCAACCCTGTCATACTGTGATAAATGTCATCCACGCGCTGCCCTAGACCTGAAAAATCAAAAACAGAGGAACTGGAACCAACTCCTCCAGTAGGTACTGAAGCACTAGGAGTCTCTCTAACTGGCTCCCCAGCACCCTCATCATCAGCATCCATATCATCATCCTCCTCACTACTACTACTCACATGCTGCAGCAGAATACCCATCCGAATCAAAGCTGCCCTGTCAAGTAACATACTATGGCAAACACCCTGAAATCCCGGAATATGGCCAAATGGATCCGGCTGAATCAACCCCATGCGCCTAGCCAAGTGACAAACAAAGTGCCCACCAGCAATAAACCCTCTAGCCTTACCATGTCCACGCTCGTACAAGTAATAAGCAATGCACCTAGCCAGGTTACAAGGAACTTTCTTCAACATACAGTAGAAGAAAAACAAATCTGTGTTGGTGGCATTGTTAGGACAGTTGTTCCTATTCGAAATGGTCTCGGCTATCATCCTCAGAACCAATCTATACACAGGGTTTCTCACAGCAGACTGCTTAATAGTATTATGATACGCTTGATCGCTCAAGTCTTCAGAATTCCAAAACTGAGCAGCAGTCATACCTGCAGGCCACTGAACAATGCCCTTGGTAAATGAGGTCCTTCTCACCTCTTCCTCCGAATATAATCCCAATGCAACCCCAAACTCCTGAAATGACATAGAGTGAAAGTTAAAGCAAAAATTAAAAGAAAAGGAGAAGTTAAAAGCAAAAATTAAAAGAAAAGGAGAAGTTAAAAGCAAAAATTAAAAGAAAAGGAGAAGTTAAAAGCAAAAATTAAAAGAAAAGGAGAAGTTAAAAGCAAAAATTAAAAGAAAAGGAGAAGTTAAAAGCAAAAATTAAAAGAAAAGGAGAAGTTAAAAGCAAAAATTAAAAGAAAAGGAGAAGTTAAAAGCAAAAATTAAAAGAAAAGGAGAAGTTAAAAGCAAAAATTAAAAGAAAAGGAGAAGTTAAAAGCAAAAATTAAAAGAAAAGGAGAAGTTAAAAGCAAAAATTAAAAGAAAAGGAGAAGTTAAAAGCAAAAATTAAAAGAAAAGGAGAAGTTAAAAGCAAAAATTAAAAGAAAAGGAGAAGTTAAAAGCAAAAATTAAAAGAAAAGGAGAAGTTAAAAGCAAAAATTAAAAGAAAAGGAGAAGTTAAAAGCAAAAATTAAAAGAAAAGGAGAAGTTAAAAGCAAAAATTAAAAGAAAAGGAGAAGTTAAAAGCAAAAATTAAAAGAAAAGGAGAAGTTAAAAGCAAAAATTAAAAGAAAAGGAGAAGTTAAAAGCAAAAATTAAAAGAAAAGGAGAAGTTAAAAGCAAAAATTAAAAGAAAAGGAGAAGTTAAAAGCAAAAATTAAAAGAAAAGGAGAAGTTAAAAGCAAAAATTAAAAGAAAAGGAGAAGTTAAAAGCAAAAATTAAAAGAAAAGGAGAAGTTAAAAGCAAAAATTAAAAGAAAAGGAGAAGTTAAAAGCAAAAATTAAAAGAAAAGGAGAAGTTAAAAGCAAAAATTAAAAGAAAAGGAGAAGTTAAAAGCAAAAATTAAAAGAAAAGGAGAAGTTAAAAGCAAAAATTAAAAGAAAAGGAGAAGTTAAAAGCAAAAATTAAAAGAAAAGGAGAAGTTAAAAGCAAAAATTAAAAGAAAAGGAGAAGTTAAAAGCAAAAATTAAAAGAAAAGGAGAAGTTAAAAGCAAAAATTAAAAGAAAAGGAGAAGTTAAAAGCAAAAATTAAAAGAAAAGGAGAAGTTAAAAGCAAAAATTAAAAGAAAAGGAGAAGTTAAAAGCAAAAATTAAAAGAAAAGGAGAAGTTAAAAGCAAAAATTAAAAGAAAAGGAGAAGTTAAAAGCAAAAATTAAAAGAAAAGGAGAAGTTAAAAGCAAAAATTAAAAGAAAAGGAGAAGTTAAAAGCAAAAATTAAAAGAAAAGGAGAAGTTAAAAGCAAAAATTAAAAGAAAAGGAGAAGTTAAAAGCAAAAATTAAAAGAAAAGGAGAAGTTAAAAGCAAAAATTAAAAGAAAAGGAGAAGTTAAAAGCAAAAATTAAAAGAAAAGGAGAAGTTAAAAGCAAAAATTAAAAGAAAAGGAGAAGTTAAAAGCAAAAATTAAAAGAAAAGGAGAAGTTAAAAGCAAAAATTAAAAGAAAAGGAGAAGTTAAAAGCAAAAATTAAAAGAAAAGGAGAAGTTAAAAGCAAAAATTAAAAGAAAAGGAGAAGTTAAAAGCAAAAATTAAAAGAAAAGGAGAAGTTAAAAGCAAAAATTAAAAGAAAAGGAGAAGTTAAAAGCAAAAATTAAAAGAAAAGGAGAAGTTAAAAGCAAAAATTAAAAGAAAAGGAGAAGTTAAAAGCAAAAATTAAAAGAAAAGGAGAAGTAAAAGCAAAAATTTAGAAAATAAGCAAAAATTAAAAGAAAAGGAGAAGTTAAAAGCAAAAATTGAAGGAAACATACCTGATTGAAGTAGGTCTGTGGTGATTAATGGAAGAAAAAGAGAAGAATAAACAATAAAACAATACCCTAGTTCTGTTTTGCCTGCCGATATGTGTGTGAGATTGAGATATGATTTGTGAGATCTGCATAAAATTCGGCCCTCTTATCCACATAAAATTCCTCGTAACGGCCGTCACAAGTGGCAACGGGCGTTACCAATCAATTTTTTTTTTTTTTTTTTTTTTTTTTTTTTTTTTTTTTTTTTTTTTTGAAATGGAATCCTTTTGAACATAAGTCCAAGTGGCCGTTTTTTTTTTTTTTTTTTTTTTTTTTTTTTTTTTTTTTTTTTTTTTTTTTTTTTTTTTTTTTTTTTTTTTTTTTTTTTTTTTTTTTTTTTTTTTTTTTTTTTTTTTTTTTTTTTTTTTTTTTTTTTTTTTTTTTTTTTTTTTTTTTTTTTTTTTTTTTTTTTTTTTTTTTTTTTTTTTTTTTTTTTTTTTTTTTTTTTTTTTTTTTTTTTTTTTTTTTTTTTTTTTTTTTTTTTTTTTTTTTTTTTTTTTTTTTTTTTTTTTTTTTTTTTTTTTTTTTTTTTTTTTTTTTTTTTTTTTTTTTTTTTTTTTTTTTTTTTTTTTTTTTTTTTTTTTTTTTTTTTTTTTTTTTTTTTTTTTTTTTTTTTTTTTTTTTTTTTTTTTTTTTTTTTTTTTTTTTTTTTTTTTTTTTTTTTTTTTTTTTTTTTTTTTTTTTTTTTTTTTTTTTTTTTTTTTTTTTTTTTTTTTTTTTTTTTTTTTTTTTTTTTTTTTTTTTTTTTTTTTTTTTTTTTTTTTTTTTTTTTTTTTTTTTTTTTTTTTTTTTTTTTTTTTTTTTTTTTTTTTTTTTTTTTTTTTTTTTTTTTTTTTTTTTTTTTTTTTTTTTTTTTTTTTTTTTTTTTTTTTTTTTTTTTTTTTTTTTTTTTTTTTTTTTTTTTTTTTTTTTTTTTTTTTTTTTTTTTTTTTTTTTTTTTTTTTTTTTTTTTTTTTTTTTTTTTTTTTTTTTTTTTTTTTTTTTTTTTTTTTTTTTTTTTTTTTTTTTTTTTTTTTTTTTTTTTTTTTTTTTTTTTTTTTTTTTTTTTTTTTTTTTTTTTTTTTTTTTTTTTTTTTTTTTTTTTTTTTTTTTTTTTTTTTTTTTTTTTTTTTTTTTTTTTTTTTTTTTTTTTTTTTTTTTTTTTTTTTTTTTTTTTTTTTTTTTTTTTTTTTTTTTTTTTTTTTTTTTTTTTTTTTTTTTTTTTTTTTTTTTTTTTTTTTTTTTTTTTTTTTTTTTTTTTTTTTTTTTTTTTTTTTTTTTTTTTTTTTTTTTTTTTTTTTTTTTTTTTTTTTTTTTTTTTTTTTTTTTTTTTTTTTTTTTTTTTTTTTTTTTTTTTTTTTTTTTTTTTTTTTTTTTTTTTTTTTTTTTTTTTTTTTTTTTTTTTTTTTTTTTTTTTTTTTTTTTAACGATCACAAGGACTTAACTGACGACAGGACTGATCGTGACCACTTACTAACGACACCTGCACTTACCTTTGCCGAATTACTTAACTTAACACTCGAGGCGACCTTCGGACCTGCAATTTCTCAATAAAAGCATGAGAATTCGAACAAAATAAACATAAAATAGAAAACTAAATAAACAAAAATCTTTTTGGGTTTTTTGAGTTTTTCAAATTTTTATGGATTTTTAAGATTTTACGAAAATGAAATGCCAAAACAATAGAAGAAAAACAAATCTGTGTTGGTGGCATTGTTAGGACAGTTGTTCCTATTCGAAATGGTCTCGGCTATCATCCTCAGAACCAATCTATACACAGGGTTTCTCACAGCAGACTGCTTAATAGTATTATGATACGCTTGATCGCTCAAGTCTTCAGAATTCCAAAACTGAGCAGCAGTCATACCTGCAGGCCACTGAACAATGCCCTTGGTAAATGAGGTCCTTCTCACCTCTTCCTCCGAATATAATCCCAATGCAACCCCAAACTCCTGAAATGACATAGAGTGAACCCTAGCTCCCAAAGTGAATGTCATAACTGTGGCCTTACACCTAGTCTCATCGGTGTTCAACCTGAAAGAGCTAAAGAACTCTATACACAACTCCTTCCAAATAGTAGTATTGATGGAAAACAAAACCCTCCATTGGGGTGTCAACAAACTATTCAACTCATCAATATCCAAACCCAATTCTTCCAAATTATCAAGGTCTAACCTACGGTTGGCTACAAACGGTCTAGTCCGTAACATTTCCCGGGTAACCTTAGGTTGATATTCAGCAGGTACCTGCTCGGGAGTGCGAATGATAGGGGCTTCAGGTTGCCTTGCTTGTGAACCTGAACCTTCAGCTACAGCAGCCCTGTTTGCTCTCATCTCACGTTGTCTCTTGGTGGCCATCTACAAAATCAACAATAACTTATAAGGCCGCAAATAATCTCAACAACATAATACTTCACAATTTAAAATTAACATACTACCCACATTGTCCAAATTGACTCATTAAATCCATATCAATTCACAAAATCATACCATCTTCTCAAAAATCAAACACACTTAATCCTCCCCCATACTTAACCTAAACTATGGGGTAAACAATCATCTTCTACAAATATAAAGAAGGCATGAGATTAATGCTTGCGCCCGAATCATTTAAGGCACGTTTTACCGTTAAGTTACCAATCTTACAGGGAATAGTAAAACTACCTGGATCTCCTCGTTTTTCGGGCAACTTACCTGTTACAGCTGCTTTTTTTTTTTTTTTTTTTTTTTTTTTTTTTTTTTTTTTTTTTTTTTTTTTTTTTTTTTTTTTTTTTTTTTTTTTTTTTTTTTTTTTTTTTTTTTTTTTTTTTTTTTTTTTTTTTTTTTTTTTTTTTTTTTTTTTTTTTTTTTTTTTTTTTTTTTTTTTTTTTTTTTTTTTTTTTTTTAACGATCACAAGGACTTAACTGACGACAGGACTGATCGTGACCACTTACTAACGACACCTGCACTTACCTTTGCCGAATTACTTAACTTAACACTCGAGGCGACCTTCGGACCTGCAATTTCTCAATAAAAGCATGAGAATTCGAACAAAATAAACATAAAATAGAAAACTAAATAAACAAAAATCTTTTTGGGTTTTTTGAGTTTTTCAAATTTTTATGGATTTTTAAGATTTTACGAAAATGAAATGCCAAAACAAATGAAGAGAAAATACAATTCACAAAAGACACGGGTTGCCTCCCGAGAAGCGCTAAGATTATTACCGAGTCTTTAGCTAGACTCAATCCTCTCATAATTACCAACGTTGGGACCCCGACGCCCCCACACTTAAAGTGTTGGGCGGTCTTCCCTTGAAAGGAGAGAAACAGTTACCTTTAACCTTGTTACATATCCAATCATTTGCTTCGTCAGAAGTATCAACAACCATCATTAACTCAGCTTTCTCATTTGTTGATAAATTAGAGCACAGTTCTTCGGATAACTTAATATTCCCATGAGAAATAGCGGACCTCACACGACTATAAAGCTTACGGATTTTAGCACAAGGGCCATCCGTTGGTTTAGGAACATGTACCGCTGTTGACTTCAATTCTAGCTCTCTTTCCTCTAGCTTATCATCCAACCATTTATCAATCTGTGAATCCAAAGAACTAACACAAGCAGTTTCAACAAAGTTAGCAACATTAGGTAAAGAAACAGAACATGTGTTAGAAAATGTAACGGATTCATCTCCTGCTCTCAATGTTAGCTTACCACGACCAACTTCAAGTTGAGCATCGGCCGTGGCAAGGAATGGTCTCCCTAAAATAAGAGGCACATTTAATGCCTCGTCAGCTTCAATAATTATGAAATCTACAGGAAAAACCAAACCTCCCACCTGAATTAACACATCTTCTAATATTCCAATAGGTCTTATTTCAGACTTATCGGCCAAATTGATCTTCATGTTAATAGGTTTAGGTGTTCCTAAGTTCAGCTTGGAGTAAAGAGAAGAAGGCATGAGATTAATGCTTGCGCCCGAATCATTTAAGGCACGTTTTACCGTTAAGTTACCAATCTTACAGGGAATAGTAAAACTACCTGGATCTCCTCGTTTTTCGGGCAACTTACCTGTTACAGCTGCTGAGCAAACTTCCTCTAGCACTGTAGTAGCCACACCATCCAGATGCTTCTTATTCATCAAAATCTGCTTCAAGCACTTTGCATATCCTGGCATCTGCACAATTGCATCTAAAAATGGAATATTGATATGCAATTTTCTGAGGTGACTTACAAATTTATCCATTTGTTCCTTTAGCTTATTTTTCACCAATCGCTGAGGAAATGGAACCTTCGGCTTATATGTCTTAACAGTTGGTTCCTCAGCGGGCATCTCAACAGGTTTAGCAACGGGTTGGGGTGGAACGGCCGGTGTCGGCACGGCTAGTTCCGGTTCCATCTCAATCTCGTCATCAACTTGCTCCTCCTCTTCATTAACCTGCACAGATTGAAACGAATCATTAGGTGAAGATTTAGCTGAATCATAAGTGTTACCTGCCCTCGTAGTGATAGCATTCACATGCTCGTTTCTGACATTAGGCTGGGTATCCTTTTTCCATGATCCTTGATTACTCGATTGAGGCTTTGGATTCTGTTGGGTAGTGCTCGGTAGAGTACCTGGAGGCCTAGAAAGGGCAGCCATCCTACTCTCGAGATCCTTAAAGTTAACACATTGATTCTTCATGTTGATCTCCACCTTCCCGTTTATTGCATCCAACCTCTCGCTCAAAGCCTTAGTATCTTCCCTGATCATTTTAATGCTATTGTTGGTTTCAACCTGATTACTAACCAACTGCTTCATCATCTCCCTCAACTCGTCATTTGGGCCGGCATTAGAAGATCCTGATCCTTGGCCTTGCTGTGTCTGCTGCTGAGGCTGATTCTTATAATTGTCTCCTTGCCACCTGTTACCTGAAAAACGAGAGTTGTTAGTAGGAAAAGAAGAGTTATAAGTGGGATTACCTGAAGGACGGTTTTGGTAACCGGTATTGCGTTGGTAGCTTCCTTGTTGTTGGTTTTGGATGTAGTTAACATCTTCGGGTCCCCGACTTGGACAATCTTCCGAATAATGCATATTCCCACAATAGTCACATCCATCGGCAACAACCTTCACATCCCTTTCAATGGCCCCAAATCGACTCTCTTGCATAGCAAAGCCCTTTTCCATGCGCTCCGATAGCGCTCTAATCTCTCCTATCATCCCCGAATCATGACTAGCTTCGACCTTCGCAACTCGGCCTTGGCTAGTACCCTTCTTCAATCTTCTCTCATTCTTTAAAAACCGATCATCATCCATGTTGGCATTATCCTTGGCCATGGACTCTAAGATTTCGAAACCCTCATTTGGTGTGATCTTGTTGAACCCACCACCAAAAGCATAACCTAGCTCACGTTTGGACTTCTTATCGAGCCCATCAAAGAATAGTTCAACATATTGCTCTCTAGTCATATTATGACCCGGGCAATTTCTCAACATCTCTTTAAATCGGATCCACGCATCAACAACATCTTCATCTTCGTCTTGGGCAAACGACCTTATCAAGTTTTCCAACTTTCTTTGGGTTCTAAGTGAGTAGAACTCACCAATAAAGGCTTGCTTAAGTTGGTCCCAAGTCGTAATGCAATTTTCCGGAAGGTCATTGAACCAATCAAGAGCATCGCCGGTAATAGACATTGGAAATGTCTCGAGTTTTACGGCATTCATTTGATTCTGCCCGTATTGGTATAACCTAGCCAACTTCTCAAATCTTTCTAGATGTTGATACGGATCCCACTTCCTCTTACCATCAAATTGTTGTTCCTCAATGCTCTTAAGATGATTACCCTTTAGGTTGAAGTCATGAGCAATTTGAGGAGGTCTAATAGGACTACCACGGTTCGCGGGAATAGTACGAACCCTTTCGCCATACCGTATATCATTTGGGTCCCTGTCTTCGTCTGCCATCTCGGTCTCTTCTACCTTAACTTCAAGATCAAAAAATTCGTCCAAATTAAACCCCTCCTCGTCTGAATCAGGAGTAGGCTTAGCAATGGGTGAGAATGGTGTTGGTGTTGTGAGGTTAGATCTACGTCTAGATGGTGTTCTCAACGGACTATTAAGTGGTAAACCAGAAGACCTCAAGTTCATCAACTAAAAAGTAGACCTGCAAAACACAACTAACCAAACACGTCAACTGCACCTGTGATAAGATAAGAAAAGAAAAACTAAACTATGAAAGCAAATAACTTCCTCACGCGTGAGGAAGGATCAAACCACTAAATTAACAACTAAAACAGCGCACAATCCCCGGCAGCGGCGCCAAAAACTTGATGTGCTAAATCGAGTTTAAAATTTATAAACAAGAAATACCTAAAAACTCACTACTACACACTATCGGGCAGTGGACCCGATCATATGTAATATAGTAAAAAGGTAAGTCCAGGTTCGTTCACGGGGATTGGTTTGAATTAATTGTTTAGTAAAGGGGTTTGGAAAAAGGGTGTTACTTTGATTCTCACTCTGACAATAACTTTAAAAGACAAATGCGTATAAGTAAAGGTAAGTCTCAAACAATAATGGTAAATATCATCCACCTTGACTCCGCTAGACTTCAGACATGATTGCTTTCAGTTAAGACCAAATTCGTTAAGAGTTGACACGATAAACGTGAGAGAATGAAATGCATACGGCCGTAAGGAACCCGTTACAGTAACTCGCGAAACACATAACGGCCGTCACCCTTGTGACGCCCGTCACACCTCCTTTGAAAAGCATACGGCCGTAAGGAACCCGTTACAGTAACTCGCGAATTTTCAACCATAACGGCCGTCACCCTTGTGACGCCCGTCACACCTCCTTTGAAAAGCATACGGCCGTAAGGAACCCGTTACAGTAACTCGCGAATTTTCAACCATAACGGCCGTCACCCTTGTGACGCCCGTCACACCTCCTTTGAAAAGCATACGGCCGTAAGGAACCCGTTACAGTAACTCGCGAATTTTCAACCATAACGGCCGTCACCCTTGTGACGCCCGTCACACCTCCTTTGAAAAGCATACGGCCGTAAGGAACCCGTTACAGTAACTCGCGAATTTTCAACCATAACGGCCGTCACCCTTGTGACGCCCGTCACACCTCCTTTGAAAAGCATACGGCCGTAAGGAACCCGTTACAGTAACTCGCGAATTTTCAACCATAACGGCCGTCACCCTTGTGACGCCCGTCACACCTCCTTTGAAAAGCATACGGCCGTAAGGAACCCGTTACAGTAACTCGCGAATTTTCAACCATAACGGCCGTCACCCTTGTGACGCCCGTCACACCTCCTTTGAAAAGCATACGGCCGTAAGGAACCCGTTACAGTAACTCGCGAATTTTCAACCATAACGGCCGTCACCCTTGTGACGCCCGTCACACCTCCTTTGAAAAGCATACGGCCGTAAGGAACCCGTTACAGTAACTCGCGAATTTTCAACCATAACGGCCGTCACCCTTGTGACGCCCGTCACACCTCCTTTGAAAAGCATACGGCCGTAAGGAACCCGTTACAGTAACTCGCGAATTTTCAACCATAACGGCCGTCACCCTTGTGACGCCCGTCACACCTCCTTTGAAAAGCATACGGCCGTAAGGAACCCGTTACAGTAACTCGCGAATTTTCAACCATAACGGCCGTCACCCTTGTGACGCCCGTCACACCTCCTTTGAAAAGCATACGGCCGTAAGGAACCCGTTACAGTAACTCGCGAATTTTCAACCATAACGGCCGTCACCCTTGTGACGCCCGTCACACCTCCTTTGAAAAGCATACGGCCGTAAGGAACCCGTTACAGTAACTCGCGAATTTTCAACCATAACGGCCGTCACCCTTGTGACGCCCGTCACACCTCCTTTGAAAAGCATACGGCCGTAAGGAACCCGTTACAGTAACTCGCGAATTTTCAACCATAACGGCCGTCACCCTTGTGACGCCCGTCACACCTCCTTTGAAAAGCATACGGCCGTAAGGAACCCGTTACAGTAACTCGCGAATTTTCAACCATAACGGCCGTCACCCTTGTGACGCCCGTCACACCTCCTTTGAAAAGCATACGGCCGTAAGGAACCCGTTACAGTAACTCGCGAATTTTCAACCATAACGGCCGTCACCCTTGTGACGCCCGTCACACCTCCTTTGAAAAGCATACGGCCGTAAGGAACCCGTTACAGTAACTCGCGAATTTTCAACCATAACGGCCGTCACCCTTGTGACGCCCGTCACACCTCCTTTGAAAAGCATACGGCCGTAAGGAACCCGTTACAGTAACTCGCGAATTTTCAACCATAACGGCCGTCACCCTTGTGACGCCCGTCACACCTCCTTTGAAAAGCATACGGCCGTAAGGAACCCGTTACAGTAACTCGCGAATTTTCAACCATAACGGCCGTCACCCTTGTGACGCCCGTCACACCTCCTTTGAAAAGCATACGGCCGTAAGGAACCCGTTACAGTAACTCGCGAATTTTCAACCATAACGGCCGTCACCCTTGTGACGCCCGTCACACCTCCTTTGAAAAGCATACGGCCGTAAGGAACCCGTTACAGTAACTCGCGAATTTTCAACCATAACGGCCGTCACCCTTGTGACGCCCGTCACACCTCCTTTGAAAAGCATACGGCCGTAAGGAACCCGTTACAGTAACTCGCGAATTTTCAACCATAACGGCCGTCACATTGTGACGGCCGTTATGCCTTCCAGAATCCGTCTTCTTCATCTTTCACTTGATTTCAACCGAATCCTTCTCCCGAGTCCTCCATAAGTCATCAAAATCGACCAATTCATCCGCATAATCATTTTCCAACCTGAAAACACTAAACATACCTCAAAGCATCGAAAGTTGGAAATAAAACTGTAAAAACGACGAATAAATGGTTCTAAATTCACGTGGGAAATGGTATAGAATATGACACATCAGTTTTCCAAGGCATTTTTATAGATCAGTAAATGCCTTGGGTTTATCTTTTGAGTTTGTTAGACTTAATCTATTATCTATCTTGTGGTTACAAACTGGTAACTTCATTTATACAAGGAAATGAAATATACATAAGTTACAGAATGTAAACAAAATTACAAGCAGATAAACTGAAGAGAGAACTTAATCAGATGGCCCTTCGCCAGTTCTTCTTCTCTTTGACACTGAAGAAATAGGACGAGAGTCTTCAGGGTCAATGTTCAACTTCAGCTCCAGATTCTCTTTGTGTTGAATCTTGCCCTTCAAGAAGTTAACCCAAGCTTTCTCAAACCTATTCTTTTGTGCCTTTGCTTCTAAAAAGTTTACCATTTCTACCCATTCCGAGAACCCAAACTGCATAACACCAGGATTGTCAGTTTTAACTAGTGGCCCTCTAGCATAACTGACTTCAACATGAAAGTACTTGGTGCCTGGCTTAATTGTTACATAAACACCATTGATTGCCCCACTGTGTCTTCTGGTTGCCATGATCTGGGAATAATAGCTTCTAGCTTCAGATTCATTTGAGATTTTAATAGTCCCAGCTCCAGCAGCCTGCACAGCAACCTTGATGTCATCATTTGAGATTTCGCCAGTTGGTTCAAGGAAGGTACTAGACTGTAACATCTCAAACGTTTTATGTTTGACTATTTGACTTTCCGTTAGTTAACGTTAGGTCTATTATGTTTATGTGCCTTATAAGGGATTATGTGATTAAATGCTTATGTGTTTAATATGAAATGAAGTAAAGTGAATTAAATGAAAGTAATTAAAGTAAAGTATGAAAGTTAAGTGCTTGTTAGATCGTTAAGTCTCCCGGTAAGTTAATTAAGCTACGAAAGTAAAGTTTAGGAAGTCGAGGGGCCTATGGGCACTAAAGAAAACTTATGGTCAGGAGTTTAAGGTCTAGTGAGACCCCAATAGCTGCAAATTTTCGTGATTAAGCCCTAGGAACAGATCCCCTCCCTCTCAAGACAAGTTTTCTCCAAGAATCAATCATTTCGTGTCATTTCGATCAAGTTTGATTAAGATTTCGAATCCTCGAAGTCATCTACAGGTATTATGGTTGATCTTACTCTTAAATCTGATCATGTATGTCTTAGTAATGATTTCGATCCAGGCCATAGGGTTTGGGTTGGGTTATTTGATCAAACGTTTATTGAATTCATGTTATTCGGGTGTTTTAAAGATTGAATTATGATGTAAAGGATTAAGGGATTAATAGGATGGTTTAAGTTGATGAAAGTGCAATTGAAAGGATTAATTTTAAGTCCCCAGGTTGGATTTGGGGTATGGGTTCGTATGGAATTCGTTTAGTCATAGAACAAAGATTAGGTTTCTGGTCGACACTCCAGGTGCGACGCACCAGTAGGGTGGTGCGGCGCACCACAGGCCATTTTGGAAAAATGGTGTTCAGCCAAAAGCCCGATATGCGACGCACCAAGGGTAGGTGCGGCGCACATTCGCATGTTCAGAATTTCTGATCATTTTATGCGGCGCACCAATGGGGTAGGTGCGGCGCACCTGCTTATGTTTAGAATTCCCCTGATGATTTTGTGCGACGCACCATGTGGGAGGTGCGACGCACCTCTTGTCCAGTTTTCATAAAACATTTCGTTTAGCTTATATTTCGATCTTATATTCATTCTAGGTTGTCGGGAGCACTTAGCAAGCACTATAAGATACTTTTAACTTGTTGGTAAGCTGTATCGAGGTAAGATAACATCTTTTGTCACCTGTTGGTACAACAAAACACGTTTTCGTAAGTTAAACCTTCCAATTGAATATGTATGTACATTTTATGTTCATGGGTGACTATGGGAGGCTGCAAAGGGATATATTACTTACCGTTTACGATGATTAACATTCATATGCAGGTTGCAATGGTATGTGGTAAGTATGTATGCATGAAATGATGAAATGATTATGTATGCATGAAATGATGAAATGATTATGTATGTATGAAATGATGAAATGATACGATATATGTTGCATGTGTGGCTTGATCACCTAGTCACTAGTCCTTGATTAGGATTGCCATGTTCACGTGCACGTTAAGGGCCCTAAAGTAAAAGATGATATGTGATTAGCTTAGGTGAAAGAGTAGCCTAAACTAATTAAGCGATTAAAGTCTCGAGCATTATGTAAAGTCTTGTGTTAAGCTTAACCCGTGCTAGCTCTTCGGGCTGGTGCGTACGTGGTCACTTGAGTTGCTCCTTGTGGCATAGTTACGTTTGAGTATTCCGGGTGAAGTAACTAACCACCAATGCGTAAAGGCATAAACGGTTTATTCAGTTGGATTGACTTTGTCATTCCTTAACGACGCCGATGGACCACCTATTGGTTTACCCATCATGTCGGGTGTGAGGACTCCATGTATGGTCTATGACCGCCTACACACAACCCCACATCCCTATGCAAGTGGCATAAGTCACCTAGCCTACGTCTTGGCAAAGGAATAAAGAAAGAAAGATGAAGAAAGAAAGTATAGGCACACTTTAGGACATGTTGAACCTAATGTGTATCTTATGTTGTTATGGATGTGTGTGATATTAACTTAAAATGCAGATTTTGTTAATATATGAAATTGGCAAACGTTTTCGAGTTATGTTATCTTACTTAGCTAATTTTATTAGCTAACACTTGTTCTTTGAAAATGTTGTGCCTTCAGGATAATCAAGTGAGCTAGGCGAGGATTAGCTTGGTGAAAGAGTAGCCTAAACTAATTAAGCGATTAAAGTCTCGAGCATTATGTAAAGTCTTGTGTTAAGCTTAACCCGTGCTAGCTCTCGGGCTGGTGCGTACGTGGTCACTTGAGTTGCTCCTTGTGGCATAGTTACGTTTGAGTATTCCGGGTGAAGTAACTAACCACCAATGCGTAAAGGCATAAACGTTTATTCAGTTGGATTGACTTTGTCATTCCTTAACGACGCCGATGGACCACCTATTGGTTTACCCATCATGTCGGGTGTGAGGACTCCATGTATGGTCTATGACCGCCTACACACAACCCCACATCCCTATGCAAGTGGCATAAGTCACCTAGCCTACGTCTTGGCAAAGGAATAAAGAAAGAAAGATGAAGAAAGAAAGTATAGGCACACTTTAGGACATGTTGAACCTAATGTGTATCTTATGTTGTTATGGATGTGTGTGATATTAACTTAAAATGCAGATTTTGTTAATATATGAAATTGGCAAACGTTTTCGAGTTATGTTATCTTACTTAGCTAATTTTATTAGCTAACACTTGTTCTTTGAAAATGTTGTGCCTTCAGGATAATCAAGTGAGCTAGGCGAGGATTAGCTTGGTGAAAGAGTAGCCTAAACTAATTAAGCGATTAAAGTCTCGAGCATTATGTAAAGTCTTGTGTTAAGCTTAACCCGTGCTAGCTCTCGGGCTGGTGCGTACGTGGTCACTTGAGTTGCTCCTTGTGGCATAGTTACGTTTGAGTATTCCGGGTGAAGTAACTAACCACCAATGCGTAAAGGCATAAACGGTTTATTCAGTTGGATTGACTTTGTCATTCCTTAACGACGCCGATGGACCACCTATTGGTTTACCCATCATGTCGGGTGTGAGGACTCCATGTATGGTCTATGACCGCCTACACACAACCCCACATCCCTATGCAAGTGGCATAAGTCACCTAGCCTACGTCTTGGCAAAGGAATAAAGAAAGAAAGATGAAGAAAGAAAGTATAGGCACACTTTAGGACATGTTGAACCTAATGTGTATCTTATGTTGTTATGGATGTGTGTGATATTAACTTAAAATGCAGATTTTGTTAATATATGAAATTGGCAAACGTTTTCGAGTTATGTTATCTTACTTAGCTAATTTTATTAGCTAACACTTGTTCTTTGAAAATGTTGTGCCTTCAGGATAATCAAGTGAGCTAGGCGAGGATTAGCTTGGTGAGACTTGGGTAGACGAATAAAGAAGCTTAGCTAAGACATTAAACGCTTAGACTTCCTTTTAGCCTCTTGTTTGGCTTTTTCATTTATGATTAAAGACTTGTATTTATGTGGCATTTATGTTGGTGCCAAAGCTTGGATTTACTTTTATTGTTTTGATGATGCTTGTAGTAACACCAAATTTTAAAGGTACCATCCGTTACGGATGGGGCAGATTTTGAAAGTGATCCTTTCCGCTTATTTTAAACGCCGTTTGGCAAAATTTTGAAAAATCCAAGTTTTTAAACGACGGGTGTTACAGCATCTCTGTGCAGTGGTTTTCTTGGTTGAGGGTTCCTTCTTGGTGGATTCAAGACCCTTTTCACAACCTTCTTTACATTTTCAATTCTTTTCAGAATCCCACTGGCCCTATTTTCTTTTGCCTTCTCCACTGATATATTCAAATTTCTGGCATCATGCTCAGCTTCATCATCAAGATAGTGTCTGTCTAATTCAATATCCAGCATTTCTTTCAACATGCCCACTATCCTGGCATCATCTTTCACTTTTGCATATTCCTCCTTAGTGATTCCCAAAAGATGAGCATCACTAATATCAAGCAGTTTGATCTTAGCAAGATGTTCTCTGGCTTCAGCTTGGTTTGCTTGTTTCATTTTCTTTCTTTCTTTAATTTGATCACCAAGCCTTGCCAGACGTTTGCTATCACTTAACTGGAGGAAGCACATCAACATTGCCAGTTTCGAGCATTGGTACATCAGTGGCCGGCTGGGCTTCATCAGATGCTATTGCTTTACCCTTATCCACATTCCCCCTATCAATCACCTCTTCTTCAATCCTTTGCTCACCAGTTTCAGTACTGGCAGCCACTACCGTTTCTCTACCAATTGGACTTCCAGATGGAGCACTTCCTGGTGCAATAGGTGCAACGACTACACTTCTTTCCCCCTTGGCAGCATCTAGACCTGCCTTTATAACTTCCCATTCAGAGGGGTGAGATGGCAACCGGTCAAGAGGCTGCCATGATTGTATGTCCTTGCATTCTTTAAATATTCCACACATCATCCTGAAAGATCTCCACAGATGGTTGGTCTCTTTGGACTGGGTCAGAACATTGGATGCAACCTGTTGCTGACCAGTTTTTAATTCATTCAATGTCTTAGAGTCTTAATCCAGACCAGAAACCACCTTTTCCTTAACCTCTTCATCCTTTTTCTTCAAATTTTCCACTTCAGTTGTCAGCTTGTCAATAGACTGAGTATGAGTTGGATACCTGGGTGTTCAAATTATCAATGTTGCCTCTCAACTGGTTGATCTCATTAGTGAGTGGGGCCAGATCAACCTGAGGAGTGGCCAGCTTGGTGATCTCAGCTATCACCTTTTCAATCAACTGTGTTTCTCTAGCACCCAGCGTATCATCAATTTTCTGACCAACCGAAACCATCAACTGCTGCCCAAGCTCAGTCACATTCAACCCAGGCTTTTCAACTAACTCTTTAACCTGTTTTTCAATCTCCCTTAAATCCACTTCAGATCTTCTAACAGTGTTACCCAGCAAATTGGAGATTGAGGTTGTGACTTTGGTCTGAGTAAGGTCAAAGGCTTCTTTTAATGAAGAGGCCAGATTGTTGCAGCCAGTGACCAACTCATTCAGCTTCTTCAACACCAAGTCTTCATTATTTGAAAACTTGTTAATCCCCAGATCAACCACTTTAATATTGGTCAAATGATCCTTGTGGTATCTGGAGAAGGACTTGGTGTTTTTGTCAAGTGTCTTTTGAATATTCTCCACCCTGGTGAGAAGGTTTTGGATATCGGCTTGAACAGACATAAATTGACTGTCCAGTGACGAAGGGGAAGGTGTCACTGGACCAGCAGTAGTTACCACTGGAGTAACTGGAGGAGGCAAATTGAGGGAAGCCTCCCCAGTTGACGTCGCAGCAGTCGAGGAAGTAATAATAGGAGTGGTAGAAGAAGAAGGAACAGAAGTAACAATGTGTTGTTCATGCTGAGAATGCTCAGGTGTGAACAACGGCGGCGGTGGTGGTGGCATTTCTCGAAGAAGTGAGAACTGCCCAGATGGTGATGGTGCCATACGTCTGTTTCCAGATATATAGCTATAAGTGGGAAATGGATTTTCAGTAAGCTCAGTTTCTTGTGATGGTAAAATTGAAATTGAAGCATCTGGAGGCGAGACTTGAGATGAAGGGTTTTGATCTTGTACAGAAGAATCAAAAATCTCCAAGTCTGATGTAGTACCTTCAGAATCCGAAGACTCAATAAGGATTTCCTCGTCATTAACATTCATATCCAGATCCATGAATGTAACTGAGGGCTGACCAGATGGGTCAGTCTCCAGATGACCTTCTCCAGTTTCCTGGAAGGTTGCATCTGTTGGAGGATCAGTTACCGAGGTAACTTCACCAGGGATAGAGGTCACTGGGGTTGCCTCAGTTATAATTACTCTATCCACAATCATAACATCATCAGCCGTAGAGTTTGGAACCTCAGTCTCCAGCAGTGACTGGCCAGAGACGTCGTCAGTTCGTGTAATAGAAGTGTCAGAAGATAGGCCGTGGACACTTTGTGCAGACTCAAACTCTAATCTGGGTTGGGGTAGCCCAGTTTCATCTTCACCACCCTCTCCTACAGAAAATGCGAGGGTGGCTGCTTGCGGTTGTCCCGTTTGACTTTCTCCAGGTTCCTGTTGGGAGGAAACTGGAGGGCTGGTTGGGTTTCTACTGTCAGTGGCAAGTGCTGACTGAGTCCTAGGGCGACGTGTTCTTTTTGCCTTTGGAACACCTGAAGGACCTGTTGGGAGGTCTCCAGGGTAAATTGTTTCAGGGACAGACACGCTGGAGCTGGAGGGGTTAGACTGTTGCCCGGGTTCGGCAATGGTCACAATTCCAGCAGACAAACCGGTGGGTCCCTCATTGTTTTGAGGCCCGCCCAGTTGTCTTTCCGGCTCACCTTGGACTGGTGCACCGGTTTTAGAGAATGCCAGCAACATTCTCTGAGGGATCTCGACCTCCCCATCGACAGATGTTAGGGAGTCAAGATTCCTCAACAACTCTGGGACAGTGTACAATGATAAAGTATTGTGATATTCCTCACTGCCCAGAAGTTGAAGGAAACAGAGTGACAAATACCTGGAGAAGGGGATGCATAGTCCCCTGGAGCCCTTTAATTTAATCACCAGGCTTCTGAACAAAATATCAGCGAAGTCCACTCTGAGTCCATTCCACAGGCAGTAAGCCATTTCTGCCTGTGTGGAGTTAATCTGGTCCAATCCACCAGAACTCCCACCCATACTTTCAACAAGGTGAATGAAAAAGTACCTCCAGGATGGTGAGAGGCCCTTCATAGTCATTGCACCTTTTACTTTCAATACCCCATTCTGTAAGCACTCTTTATTTCCCATATCCAGGAGTACTTGGCGAAAATTAATGTTTTGGGATATTACAACTGGAGATTCACCCTCTCTCCAGTAGTTGAGGTGTAGAGCATCCCTCAACGTTTCTGCTGTAATGGCACACTGGACTGATCCATCTTTAAGGGTGAAAGAGATAGATGAACAGTCTTTTGATAATTCTGCTGTGTACCAAAACTCACACAAGTACTCATGGTACAACTTGTGTGGGTTGAGAGAAAAAGACTCGCCAAGGGGAGAATCACGAAGAAAGGCTTGGATTCTCCCGATTAAAGTATTGGCGGCTTGAGTCCCTCTCAAACTGGCCATTGGATTGTTCGGATTTAATTTAATTGAAGTGGGATTTGAAGGGGCACCACTGGCTCGTTTGACATTGTTCGAAGGATCATAAGGGACTGTAAGCAGATTTACATCCCTGCTTCTTGATTTAGGTGCCATTTTCTAATGATATGAAACTGAGAATTTTAGAATTAGGGCTTTGATTGATGGAGCAGAAAGAGAAATGAAGAGTTTGATGATGATTGGAAGTAAATGAAGGAATGTAAAGGGAAGTAAATGTGATCGGAGTAAATAAGGGTATTTATAAGGAATTCAAGATCCCAATGAAATACCAAAATTATATTTTATTAACAAAATCAATTTTGTAGATATTTTTACAAAATAAGTTTGAATTTTGAACCAAAAATATAATTCACCGTGTCAGCATTAAATGCTACGACGGCTTAACTTACCCACGCGCCCACTAATTTTCATTTTCCCAATAAAAACAGTTGTCATTTACCAAAATGACTTTAAACACGTCAAATGACGATATCAAGTGGGTTAAAACACTCGAGTACCATCACGTGTCACAAATATTGACCAAGTATTTTCTAACGTTATGAAAAATTAAGACAAGACTGAACCTGGACACTGGAGGATTAGTCCAGTGCCAGTTTCCAACTGGAGAGTTCTCCAGTTGCCATTTTCAAACAAAACGAATTTCAGTCAGAAAATTATTTTGAGTCTTTCCCCCTAAAATGATGATCCAGAAATCGATTAGTGCCAGGATAGTATCACAAAGGCGTTCGATAGCCTGGCGAGCAAAGATTATCTGGACCTCCTCAACTGGAGAACTTCATCAGTGTTACTGACGCGTTCATAACAAAAATCTCCAGTTTTAAGGATTTAACATTCCCAGTTCGCTGATGAGATTTTAAAAGGTCTTCTCATCAAGAGGTTTTGTAAAAACATCAGCAAGCTGTTTGTCAGTGGGGATGAAATGAATTTCAATGTCTCCTTTCATAACATGATCATGAATGAAATGATACCTGATGTCAATATGCTTCGTCTTAGAGTGCATCACTGGGTTGTGAGATATAGCAATTGCATTGGTGTTGTCACAAAAGATTGGGGTCCTTGTATACTTTTGACCATAATCTAGTAACTGGTTCTTGATCCAGAGAATCTGGGCACAGCAACTGGCCACAGAAATGTACTCTGCCTCAGCAGTAGACATAGAGACTGACGTCTGCTTCTTGCTGGTCCAACTTACCAGTTTTCCTCCAAGGAAAATGACAACCACCAGTTGTTGATTTTCTATCTATCTTACAACCTGCATGATCTGAATCTGAATAACCCATTAGATCTAACCCTGAGCCTTTGGGGTACCAAAGACCAAGGTTAGGAAACCCTTTCAGGTATCTGAAGATACGCTTAACAGCGTGTAAATGTGATTCTTTAGGGTTAGCCTGAAATCTGGCACATAGACATGTTGCAAACATTATATCTGGTCGACTGGCAGTTAAATACATCAGTGAACCAACCATACCACGATATTCAGTGATGTTCACTGGTTTGCCAGTTGGGTCAGAGTCCAAATTTAATGGTGCTGCAATAGGTGTGTTTTTCGATGGGATGGAATCATATTTGTATTTTCTTAACAAATCTCTGACATATTTTCCTTGGTTTATGAAAATTCCATTTTCAGTTTGCTTAATCTGAAGACCTAAGAAAAATGTTAATTTTCCCATTAAACTCATTTCATACTCAGATGACATGATTTTAGAAAACTTTTTACACATTGCATCATCATTTGAACCAAATATAATGTCATCAACATAAATTTGTACCAATAAGATTTTACCTTTTTCTTTCAAGATAAATAAGGTATTATCTATTACACCTCTTTGAAAGCCATTTTTAAGAAGATGTTTAGTTAAAGTATCATACCAGGCTCTTGGGGCTTGTCTAAGACCATACAAAGCTTTGTTCAGTCTATAGACCCAGTGAGGATGCTTCTCATTGATGAAGCCTGGAGTCTGCTTACATACACAACTTCTTCCAATGTTCCATTAAGGAACGCACTTTTGACATCCATCTGGAAGACCTTAAACTGCAGATGAGCTGCATAAGCCAGAAATATTCTGATGGCTTCAAGTCTTGCAACTGGAGCAAAAGTTTCATCAAAGTCAACGCCTTCTGCCTGACAATAACCCTGGGCAACTAATCTGGCCTTGTTTCTTACAACATTGCCATCTTCATCCATCTTGTTTCGGTAGACCCATCTTGTACCAATGGGTTCTTTCTTTAACCCTGGTGGACAAGAAACAAGTTCCCAAACATTATTCCTTTCAAACTGGATGAGCTCTTCTTGCATAGCCTCCACCCAGCTTGGGTCTGCCATAGCCTCGTCAATCTTCTTCGGTTCAATTAATGATAAGAAGGTGACGTTTAAGCATTGCTCACTGGTGGCTCTTCTAGTCTGAACCCAACTATTTGGATCTCCCACAATCTGTTCAATTGGATGTGCTCGAGTCCATCTAGTGTATTGACTAGGCTGGTGTAATACAATATCAGTGCAAGTCACCTGACGATCTTCTTCAGTTGCAGCAGCTTCTGGAGGAGGATCAGTCCAAACTACTTCTACATCCTCATCAGAGTCAATGAGGTCACGACTTGCATCATGAAATTCTTCATTAAAAGGCATTTCTTGAAGAACTAGAGAAGTTGGAGTTTGAATTGGAGCTGATATTGGAGTGGCACGTACATCAGATCCAATCACCAATTCCTGTGGTAAGTTGAAATTGATGGAGGGATAGAATGAAGTGTCACTGGTGGTGCTCTTCTTCTTAACTGGTTCCAATTGGTTGTAACTGGAAACATCTTTTGGTGAAACAACTGACTGATGAACTTGGTCAGTTTCACCAAAATTTATTGGAACGACTGGAGAAATATCAAGGCTTGGTCTCTTGTTGATTGCTTCAGTTGATTCGTCGAATGTGACATGAATTGTCTCATGAACCTTTTGAAGTCTATAATTATAAACTCTAAAGGCCTTTCGAATATCTGAGTAGCCTAAAAATACACCTTCATCAGCTTTTGCATCAAACTTTCCAAGCTGACTGGAATCGTTTAAAATATAAACTGGACAACCAAATACATGAAAATATCCAATATTTGGTTTACGATTCCTGAGTACTTCATAGGCAGTCTTCTTATGTCTCTTGATGTAGACTGACCGGTTTTGGGTGTGACAAGCAGTTGCAACTGCTTCAGCCCAGAAACTAGTGGGAAGACCTGATTCAGATAGCATACTTCTGGCTGCTTCTATCAGTGTGCGATTCTTTCTTTCCACAACTCCATTCTGCTCTGGAGAGTGTGCTGATGAGAAGTTTTGAGAGATGCCAGTGTCATTGTAAAATGTTTCAAGTACCTTATTTTGAAATTCAGTACCATTATCACTTCGCAACTGACACACTTTTCGAGTATACTTGAGTTCAATTCTTTTGATGAGAGAGATGATTTCAGCAGGTGCATCACTTTTGGACCGAAGGAATACCACCCAACAATATCCGGTGAATTCATCGACCACAACTAGAGTGTACTTCTTTCCAGCTCTAGTTTGAACATTCACTGGACCAAAGAGATCCATATGAAGCATGTGAAGAGGTTCAGTGATGCTAAAATTTTGCCTTATTTTGAAACTGGCCCTTTTCTGCTTGCCCATCTCACACCCTGGACATGGCTTTTCTTTATTGAAAGAAATCTGTGGTATCCTATCAACCAGTTGTTTGCGAGACAACTTGTTAATATTTTTGAAATTAAGATGGGATAATCTTTTATGCCACAGCCAGTTAGTGTCCTCATCAGCTTTGGTATAGAAGCACTGCTCTTTTGGAGCTGGTTCCGTATCCATGATGTACACATTTCCTTTTCTTGGTGCAACCATCACCACTTTCCAATCCTTGTTAAATATGGTGCCTTGAGCAATATCGAACAAAACTCTGTAGCCATCATCACAAAGTTGGCTGACACTCATCAGGTTGTATTTCAAACCATTCACAAATGCAACTCTTTTGAATTCGACCTGTCCGTTATTGAGCACACCATACCCTTCAGTCTTTCCACTTTGATCATTACCAAACGTCACTGCCGGTCCATCTTGGACAGTGAACTCTTCAAGCAGGGGCTTACATCCGGTCATAGTCCGGCCAGCTGCGCTATCCAGATACCAGATATTCTTCTTTTGATCGCCCTTCACACCCACAAAAATCATCAGTTATTTTTGTGAACCCATCTTTTCTTGATGGGTTCACTGGACTTCACTGCAGAAGTCTCAGTTGATTGTTGTGGTGGTAAGTTGAAGACTACATCTGGATCTTTTTTACCAGATCCAGGTGCAGGAGTAAAAACGATTGGTATTTGATACCTGCTCCCCTTTTTCTTATCAGATTTTGTTCCAGATGGAACATTCTTTTGTTTAGTTTTTGAAGGGGGTTTAATATTTTGTTTTTCAACTGGAGGTGATGAACCTCCTTCCAGATTTTAATCCGGGCAGTACAACTCTGAACCTGTCGAGACAAAAGTTGGAGTTGACTTTCCAGTTTTGACAAAATATTGTTTTCATCAGGCTGCTGAACCTTGGACCTTGGTTCAGCTGGAGTTTTAGTCTTTTGGGTCTTGGGCTCCTTAGACTTCTGAGGTAAAGGCTTGTTACCAGTGGCCTTTTTAACTGGAGCACTAGCCTGATTGGCTCCAGGTTTGACCTCAATGGGGGTGGTCTCAGTGGGTTCAGTTTTGATAATCTCAGGTTGATCATATGGGTTTCAACCCTGAGAGCTGGAGGCAATGCATGAAGATCTGGTATGAGAGCTGCCATTTCAAGATCTCCAGATTTCCATGCATTTTTCTGGCATCAATTGTTCTAGAAAATGCATCATAATTCTTTCCAGATGCTTTTACCCATGACTTGATAATCATTTGTTCTTTTTCAAGATCAGAAACTAATTTTTGATTATCAAATTCTAAAGCCTCAATTTTCAAAACTGACTCCTTGAGAGCCAACTGGACACTTTGTAAATCATTTAAGTTGTGGTTTAACATTGTTTAATTCAATTAAGATAGTATCCAGATATCTTTCACTATCTGCTCTAACAGTTTCCACAAAAGCCAAATCACCACTTAATGATTCAGCAAGGTCCAATTTCAGTTCTGGGTCAACTTGGTTGTCATAATCACATACCTTTTTCAAAATGATGTCCACCCATCTTCTAGTGATGACATCTTCCTTTGCCACATGCTGCTGTTGATCTTCCAAGGCCATGAAACACATGTCCCTTTCCTCTTCTTCATCAGCTGATGAGTCATCAGAGTACTCCCATTTTCCCTCAGTTTGTGCCATCAAGCACTGATCCTTTTCTTTTTCCATGGATAGGAGGGCAATCTGGGCCTTAAGCTTCTTATATTTAGCTTTATAGCTATCATCAGGCCGATTGAAATTAGGGACAGGTGGACCAGTTTGGTTGTTCATCTGACTAGATCTGCATTCCTTCATAAAATGACCTTTCTTACCGCATTTATAGCAGGTAAGATTGGTCTTATCCAGAGAGCTGGAGCTGGAAGCATTGTTTGGGCCATTAAATCTTTTTGATTTATGCTTAAACCTATTAAAGGTTTTGGCAATCATGGCTACCAGATCATCATCGTCAGTTTCATCACAACCATCACTGATTTCAGTGGTCAGGCCAGAGTTCAAGAAACTGTTTAACATCTCCTTCATTGAGTGTGCCTGGACACTCTCTGCAGATATTAAAGCAGCACAAGGTCGCTCAGTTACACTAGCAACCTTGGGACTCTGGGCATGGTTCATGGCATCCTGCTCAGCCACCAGTCTTGCTGCATTATTATCTTCAGTGAATCTGAAGGCTCCATAGAGCGATGCAAGAGTGTGGCTGTGCAGGGTTTTACCTTGTCTTAAGACAAGAACCATATTTTCTCATTTGGAAGGAAGAATATCACAAAACTTCTCAAGAAGAATATCCTTATCCTTCTCTACACCCAAGCCTCTCAACTGATTAATGAGGCTAGAAAAACCTGGTGTAAGTACCAGTTAGACTTTCATTGGGTAGAGCAAAGAAGGATTTATACTTCTTGTTCAGGGCAACCTTTCTGGTGACAATGGTGTCATCACCTCCTTCAAACTGAATGACTAATTCATCCCACATTGCTTTGGCACTGGGGAACAACACAAGTGTTGGAATTAGATCTTCAGGGACAGCTCCAAGGATCATGTTCTTGAGTCTGGTGTCCAGATCTACAAGTCTACGATCCTCATCAGACCAGTGGTCTTCGAGCTTTTCTCTGGAACCTCTTCTTCCAGTTGGATCTAGAAGAGGACTTACCCCAAGAGACATGGGTATATACGGTCCATCCTTAAGGATTTTCAGCATATATCTCTCTATCCCACCAAAATGCAAAAGCATTATGGCCTTCCATGTACCGAAGGTCTCACTGTTTCCATCAAATTTTGGAACAGGAGTGTTAGAATAATGCACATGGACATGGTTTGGGGCAGTAGGAGGAGGAGGGTTTGTATTAACATTTTGAAGGTGGTGTATTAGTATTCAGAGGGTTTTCACCTTGACCAGAACCATCTCCACCTTCAGCAGTAGACATCTAAGCAGATCTAGGCAAGTATTTTAGCCTTCTCTGATACCACTTGTAAGTCCCAACTCAATAGATGGTACTACCTGAAGACACCTCAATGTCAATGGTGGAGTTACTTTGCAATATAAGCGCTGAACTGGAGACGACCAGTTGCAGTGGGTATATACCAAGTTCTTGGATAGATTACTTATTAAAGTGACAATAAGTAAAAAACAATGCAATAATATAAAATACTTGTAAAGTAAATTGGTGAGACAATATGTAATTTTCAAGTGTAATTTATTTATTAACTTTAAATAAATTACAAGGTTGTTGCGGAACAAAGATAATACAAAGTATGTAAATATCCTAACAACCTATGAACTACAATTGATCTACACTTGGAAATTCTCTAAACAATCGAAACACTTAAAGTTGTGAAATGTTTCTTTTTACGATTGAGAGAATATTGCACAAGTTCACCAAGAATATTGCAGGTTTGCAAAGTATGTATTTTCTTGTTGTGCAATGACTTGTATTTATAGGCAAAGTTGACATTGGGATGTCAACTTTGGCCGTACAAATATGGTTGAGAACATTTAAGGAATATCATTTAATTCCTTAAAATGCTGTGTAAAGTTGCAGTATAAAGCAACTTTACTCAACCAGCTTTATGTACCTTTTTGTACTTTATACATAGATAAATCCTTTTATCCGTATAATAGCACATAAAGCATAAAAGTCTTTTCCTCGTAATCAGTGTAAAGCTTTGTAAGAGCTTTCCACTGATGGTCTCCAGTTTGTAACTGACTAGAATGTCAACTGGGCTTCGCTGCCATTGTCATTCTCTTTCTTCCACTTGTTGTCTTCGACTTCAACTGGAAGGATTCTTCAACTGGTCAGTTCTCAACTGGAGGAAGTCTTCAGTTGCGTTAACTGTACGCTGCAACTGGACTTCAATATATTTCTGGACAAATCTTCTTAGTCTCAGGTGCAACTGGAGACTGGCCAGTTTCAGCGAAACTGGTCCTAACACATATCATTATTGTGGCTACTATTAATAAGTTTGTCTGGTTTGGTTGGCAACCCTAATTGATAGAGATTTGTCTAAACGATATTTTGAGACGGACGGAGTAGAGTAAGATTGGTATGACATAAAGGGAAAGAAAACGTGCAATGGATTGTAGGGTAGTGATGAACAAAGTATTACTCGTATATTTGCAGTTTTGTCCCCTGTTGCACGCGCTTTGTTTCAGTCGACGATTCTTCCTTTTCTTAATATTACTCCATTTCGAGTTGCGTGACAGGCAAGGCAACAATACTACCCATCGATTTAGGCTATATCCAATGCTAAAGACGCCCTTAGACGTCCTTGAGCTACCACATCATATCTTTACAAATTCTTAAAATCCTTATACATCCTTATAAATCCTTCAAATCCTATAATTTTATCTCTAACTATACAAAAATCGTTACATATCCTTTAACTCTAACTAAAAACAAAAATATATTAGGTAAGGACAAGTAAGGGCATGCCCTTAGGTAAGAGCGTCCTTCAAAAAATCTTTAGTTTTGACAAGCTTCAACGGCAAAGCATATCCAAGGACACCTAAGGGCACCCAAAGACACCCCCATTGGAGATAGCCTTGCCTACGCTTTTATACAACATTATTTGATAATAGTTAGTGGTCGAACTATGTGATGAATAATTGGTCATGGTAACCCCACAATGTCTTTATAACCCTATACTTTTACTACTATTTTAAGTATTTATTTAGTTTTAACGGTAATTAGCATGTAATTTAATTTTGTAGTTTAAGTCTACATTTGTTATTATCATGAAAACTATTCGCACTACTACACAAACCCATTTTTTGGAACAGGCAAAAAATATATGACACCGTTCCAAATCAAATAGATCACTTTTGAGGAATTTTTTTATAAAACCGATCCAAAAAGTTTATATATAGAACGGCTTGAAGTTTGCCGATCCAAAAGACTACTTATGGAGCGGTTTAGATAATGTATAAGATCCAAATATATATATATATACCGATCAAAAAGATAACTTATGGAGCACTTTCGATAATGTATAACACTATAAGGAACGGCTTGTACCCGAGATTCAAAAGCATTAGATATGGAACGGCTTTATCTATTATATTAAAGTTAGTTTTTGTTATATAAATTTAAATCAAATTCACCGATTTATATGCCGCTTTAGATCACCACTAAACAATGAAATAAAATTAATATTATATATATATTATTTGGGTTTTAGTATGTCAATATTATATATATATATATATATATATATATATATATATATATATATATATATATATATATATATATATATATATATATATATATATATATATATATATATATATATATATATATATATATATATATATATATATATATATATATATATATATATATATATATATATATATATATATATATATATATATATATATATATATATATATATATATATATATATATATATATATATATATATATATATATATATATATATATATATATATATATATATATATATATATATATATATATATATATATATATATATATATATATATATATATATATATATATATATATATATATATATATATATATATATATATATATATATATATATATATATATATATATATATATATATATATATATATATATATATATATATATATATATATATATATATATATATATATATATATATATATATATATATATATATATATATATATATATATATATATATATATATATATATATATATATATATATATATATATATATATATATATATATATATATATATATATATATATATATATATATATATATATATATATATATATATATATATATATATATATATATATATATATATATATATATATATATATATATATATATATATATATATATATATATATATATATATATATATATATATATATATATATATATATATATATATATATATATATATATATATATATATATATATATATATATATATATATATATATATATATATATATATATATATATATATATATATATATATATATATATATATATATATATATATATATATATATATATATATATATATATATATATATATATATATATATATATATATATATATATATATATATATCTATACTATAATAATTATTTCACTCCACCCCATTTTTCAAAAGATGATTTGATATACTTAAAATACCTTATATGTTTAACATCATCAATTGAAATATCGATAAGTGTTAGTGTAAGTCCCAACTCAATAGATGGTACCACTGAAGACACCTCTATGTCGATAGTGAGATTACTTTGCAATATACACACTGATCTGGAGACGACCAGTTGCAGTGTGTGTATACCAGGTTATTGGTTAGATTACTTATTAAGGTGACAATAAGTAATAAGTAAAGACAATGCAATAAATAAAGTACTTGTAAAGTAAATCTGGTGAGACGATATGTAATTTTTCAAGTGTAATTTTTTTATTAACTTTAAATAAATTACAAGGTTGTTGCGGAACCAAGATAATACAATATGTAAATATCCTAACAACCTATGAAATACAATCGATTTAACTTGAAAATTCTCTTCAACAATCGAAACACTTAAAGTTGTGAAATGTTCCTTTTGCGATTGAGAGAATATTGCACAAGTCACCAAGAATATGCAATTGTCTGAATATGCAAAGTTGTTTTTTTGTTGTGCAAAGACCTCTATTTATAGACAAAGTTGGTATTGGGATTCCAACTTTGTCGTACAAATATGACATAAAGTCACTTTATCCAACATGCTTTATGTACTTTTGTACTTTATACATGGATAAATGTTATTATCCATATAAAGGTACATAAAGCAAAAAGGTCTTCCTCGTAATCAGTGTAAAGCGTTGTAAAGGCTTTAAACTGACAATCTCCAGTTTTCGATCTGATTAGAATGCCAACTGGGCTTCGCTGCCATTGTCATTCTCTATCTTCCACTTGTTGTCTTCGACTTCAATTGGAATGCTTCAGGTCTTGGTCAGATCTCAACTAGAGGAAGTCTTCAGTTGCATTAACTAGCTAAAAAGCAATCAAAAGAAACAACTAATGATCTACAAATAGTAAACTAGAACTAAACAGCAAGATCAGTGGAAGGACCAAGTTGCCCCTAAAAGAAGTGAATCCGAATCCTCAAACATGCACATCAACCATTCAGGCCAGAGAGAGGGACACATTTACAAGGCACCTAGACGAGCCAAGCAGCCTCAAACATGCACATCATCTAGCCCAAAAACAGTGAGAGGGACACATTTACAAGGAACAAAAGCACTTCAATCAAGGGAACAAGAAGATAACTAATAGAGCCTCGCCATTAGATCTGTTGAACAATATTGCCTCGAGGCAAGTTCCAAGCTTCCAGCATTCTATCAACATTTGTAGAGTTCTTGAATTTGAGCGATGCAAGCCTCCATCTAATCGTTGATTTAACCAAATTGTAAACAACTTCAGCCGATCTCGACTTGTTTGAGAATAACCTGTTATTACGTTCTTGCCATATGAAATAAGCTGTAGCTGCAATGGTAATTCTGCCAATAACACTTCTGGCCGATCTCGAGTTACCTCTTGGCAAAAGCCACTCAAGTGCATCTTCGAGTTTAGTAGAGACATTTTGCATTCCTGCTAAGTCTCTAATGCGCCTCCAAACCTGTTCAGAAAGGCACATTCAAAAAATAAATGGTTATGTGAATCCATGCCCCTCTGACATAATGCACAACATTGAAGGTTTAGATTCATATTGCCACCCACATCCCAAGACTTCAAAAGATCATGCGTTTTAAGTTTTCTTTGTAAAATCAGCCACATGTGAAATGAATGACGTGGGATGCATTGCGAGTACCAAATCAGCCTATGCCAAGGGACAAGAGCTGATTGTATTCGAATGGTATCCCAAACTGCCCTTGTGGTGAACGGCACAACGTCACCTCGTTGATCTTTCCAAGCAACTTCATCCGGATATTGCATCACACCATAAATCAACAACACATGTAGACAAAGAAAAACCAGCTGAATAGATAGCTCTTGGTGAGATAAATTGATGAGAGGACCGCAACTAGCCCAATTATCATACCAAGCTGAAGTGTTTAAACCATTACCAACAACTGACCAAATAAACGGCCTTATCTGATCTCGCAATTACATAAGCTTTCTCCATCCCCAGCTAGAACAAGAATGAACTTTGACATCCCATATAATCAAACTATGTTTTTGACATAATGTTAACTCTAATAAAATCAACTAAAATACTAAGATATGTAATTATATGTATATACACCATGAAATAACTCTTTTTCTACGGTTTATGTCGCGCTATACATACGATCAATCCGTACATCGTACAAACATTAGTACTAGTTTATTAATAACCATCAAAAGCTAATAAGTGTTAATTATGTTTAAATTAAAATTTTGTAAGATTTAGTCTTTTATTAAAAACTAAAAGGCATAAATTAACGATGAAAACGAAAATGTGTAAATCAATGAGAATTTTTTCTATAGTTACTAATATAATTAATAATTAAATTGTTTTAGGCCTATATTTTTTAAATCTATAGTTATAATAGCAAAAGTTAAAGTTGAAAGTAAAAATCAATTTAAGGAAATCAAAGGCTATGATTGGGCGATAAATTATTTGAACAAGGGCTTTTAGTATATTAAAAGATAAAAGAAAAAATGTTATTATTAATATGTTGAAATTTTTTGAACCATTTAATGATTAAAATTTTTAAATTTTTTCTCAATTTGATGGCTTCGTCCAAAAAAAAGTATTAATGGAAAACAAAAAAGTGTAAATTAATGTAAAATAAAAATTTTAAATTCTTAGTGAAAAGCAAAAAAGTGTAAATTAATGAGACTTTTTATCCAAATACTAATATAAATACTAATACTAATATACTAATATATTTTTGGATAATGTTTATTAGCGTTTTTAATTATTATTAATGACATAATCAATGTTTAGTTTTAAGGATTGAAGAAACTGTGATTGATCAATAAGCGATTAGATATATTTTCTAATATAGATAAAGATAAAGATAAAAATAAATTTTTCCTAATTTTTTTTACTTTGTTTTTAATCTCCCGCTTTAATTTTCGCAATTGGTTGCGCGCCTAGATTGATACAATATTTTTCAAAGAGAAAATTTCATTACATCACCCTGTGGTTTGTCATTTTATCAATTTTCGCCCCTGTGTTATTTTTTTATTATTATTATTATTATTATTATTATTATTATTATTATTATTATTATTATTATTATTATTCCGTATTAGAAGTGCCTACTTTTATTATTATTATTATTATTATTATTATTATTATTATTATTATTATTATTATTATTATTATTTTATTATTAAAAATAATATTTTTATTATTATTATTATTATTATTATTATTATTATTATTATTATTATTATTATTATTATTATTATTATTATTATTATTATTATTATTATTATTATTATTATTATTATTATTATTATTATTATTATTATTATTATTATTATTATTATTATTATTATTATTATTATTATTATTATTATTATTATTATTATTATTATTATTATTATTATTATTATTATTATTATTATTATTATTATTATTATTATTATTATTATTATTATTATTATTATTATTATTATTATTATTATTATTATTATTATCTTCGTTTATTATTATTATTATTATTATTATTATTATTATTATTATTATTATTATTATTATTATTATTATTATTATTAACTATTATTTTTAATATATAGGTGAAGATATGCGTTTTTTGACATAAAATTCCTTCACACCCATGGAATAGATCCACATTAATGGGTATTTTCATATTTTGTCATAATTTTTGGTATCATCATGTAATAAATTAAAATCCACAAAGGATTTGAGATTTCTGTATAATTATACGTTCAGACGTACAGTTAGAAAATTTGATATTTGTATATAATTATATTATTATTATTATTATTATTATTATTATTATTATTATTATTATTATTATTATTATTATTATTATTATTATTATTATTATTATTATTATTATTATTATTATTAACTATTATTTTTAATATATAGGTGAAGATATGCGTTTTTTGACATAAAATTCCTTCACACCCATGGAATAGATCCACATTAATGGGTATTTTCATATTTTGTCATAATTTTTGGTATCATCATGTAATAAATTAAAATCCACAAAGGATTTGAGATTTCTGTATAATTATACGTTCAGACGTACAGTTAGAAAATTTGATATTTGTATATAATTATATTATTATTATTGTTTTGTATTTTCTTCAAATAATATATTTGAATGTGTGTTGTTTGAGTTTGTTGGATTTGGGAATTATGATTTTACAGACAATGATGATGATATTGAGTTTTATGATCTGGAAAGGATGATGGTGGATCTTTAAGTTGTAAATGGCAAATATACCCTCATGTGCATTGCACATGCGGGGTTAACGAAAGACAACAAACGGACGTTAGAGGGAGGGGTGTCTAATGAAGCAAAACGTTCCCACAAGGTGATGTAATAATAAAAAAAAAGTACGAGGGCGGAAATTGATAAAATGGCAAACCACAGGGCGATGTAATGAAATTTTCTCTTTTTCAAATGAAACTTTTTCAAAATTATTTTTGTTTTCTTTTTTCTACTAGCCGAGCCAAACTACATATTATTCTTCGGAATAGATTTGCATCTCAACTTCTATGGAACCTTTTATGAGGATAAGAAAAAAACCCTTCATAAATCCACTTATTTCTTTCAATATATCCTTTTACACTGTATTCTTGAGTTTTTTTTAAAAGAAAAGAAAGAAAAGATTAGATAGGGAAGAAAGGATAGAAAATTATATAAAAAAAGGCATTCTTGAGTTGAAAAGAAAACTAAAGAAAAGAAAAGATTTTAAAAAATTAATTAAAGAAAAAGAAAAGAAAAAAAATATATTTACAGTTATGTCCTTTTTATATAATTATTCAATAAAACAAAATACACATTTGAATTATAGACCGTTTCTCACACTGCAATTTATAAGTTTTGTCATCTCCATCTAAAGCTGAAGTGATGAACCCTCTGTGCTGAACGTTTCTCACACTGATAAAGCTTTGGCAGTTACTTGCCATGATAAAAACAATAATTTACAACCTCATATTTAAGTTGAAAATGAACACCATGATAAAAACAATAATTTACAACCTCATATTAAAGTTGAAAATGAAAAGAATAATTTTGTGATTAATTGTGTAGTGGAGAAGAAAGAGTTAATTAGCTGTTGGTTTAGGGGTAAATATGTAATTTTACAGGATCATATAACCTTTTCCATCCAAATCTGCCCAAATATGGCAGGAAAGTTTTTGATGGAAAAAACCATGACTTTCCCTTTCTTACACTTTCTTTTCTTATAAGAAAAAAACTCAAGAATGCAAAAAGATAAATTTTCTTATCTTTTCTTTCCTTTTCCTTTAAAAAAAAAACTCAAAGAATGCAGTGTTAAAGCTTCACCACCATTTTAATTTACAAACATCCATAAACACATTTAAGCCTTTTTAATCGCAAAATCATCCACAAAATATATAGTTTTCAGAATTTTAGGGAAATTAAAAGTTTATGGGTATGATTTTTACTGTTGAGTTTCTTCACGTTTTCTCTCAATCTTTATGGGTAACTGTTCTATAGTTTCGTTTTTTTTTTAAAATTTGTTTAACCTAGTAATCTGACTTGATGAATCGCCTTGCGAGCCGATTAATCACAGATTCATAGAGCGACCACCCGCGTTGCGGTTAGCGCAGAGTTGTTGCCGGTGAACCAGCGTGGCCACAAGATATTAAAGGGTATATTCTTATATATATAATTAATATAATGATCTCATAGAAGAGTTGACCACCAGCTGCCACTTTCTGGGAGAAACCTGGGTTCGAATCTTGCCAGAGGCAAAAATTGAATTTAAGTGGTTGAATTACCTTGACACTATCCTTGCTGGGGGTTATGTGGGTACCAATTTGGTACATGAGATCAAGCGGTTCCTATCAATCTACCGTTTTTTTTAATATAATGATTTAATGTGACAATATGTGTGTTTTTCGAACTTATGCATTCATCCGAGCAGCAAGTTATTGACTTATTGTACATTATTCTGATAAAAGCATATTTGTTACAATTTGTTGGCATAGGTAATATATCTTCTTTGTTTGATTTTAGTTATAGGTGATTATTTATATATTAAAGTGTTTAATTTTGTTGGTAGTAACAAATACTTTTCATAATTGTTTGTTTATTATTGCACAAGGGATTAGTAGCGGATTGAAAATTAAAGACGCTGAGCGAAGCGTTTGCCAATTTATATTGAGAGGTTAGTAGCGGATTCAAAGTATGTTGTTTGAAGCATCCGACAGGTTATATTTGGTTGAATATTTACGTTTGTGTAATTTATTATTATCATCTGAATTTAGTATCATCAACATAATGATTGGTGGGAATGCAGGTACCTTATGAGGTTTATTTTTGATCTTATTAAACATGAAAGTTTCCTTATATTGTAAGTACTTTTTAAACCCTTCATATCTATATTATTGCTCTTAAGTTCTATATTTTGTGAAGTCATTAATCTATCTTTTTATTTTTCATTTGCTTATAGATTGGAATAACAAAAGCTCACTAGCCTCTAAGGAACTCAAAGATTTGTCCATCGTTGGGTGGGACTCGTCCATGGCTCGTTCGAGGGACTCGTCCGGTGGTTTCGTTCCTGCAGGGACGAGTGGTTTCTCTTTTTTTTTTTTTTGAATGCAACGGATAGTTTTGAAGGAAGAAGACAAAACTTTTGAACTTTCAAAAGTTGGCAAAACAGGTCCCTCTAACGGCCTGTTTGACCACCTGCAGTACAAAAAAGTTTACACTTTTAGTCCTTTAACGGCTAGTTTTTGAAAAAGCCTATATATACAACTTCATAAGCACTAGAACACACCACACTTTCATTATTCAGATACATTAACACATACAAATCCTTTTTAAGCACAAATCATGTCGAATTTCAACAACCAAAAAGCCGACGACTTCTGGAACAACGCCGTGAACGAATTTAATCAATCGTACACTAACAACCCATCACAAATACCGTTCATCCCACAACCAAATGACCCCCGTTATCCTCAATTCATGGCAGCTTATTATGCTTCACTTGCCGCTACACAACCCCCTAGTTTCTACCATGGGGGGTCATCATCAGCAGCATGTTTTCAACAACCTGATCAACACTCCGCTCCCACACCCGAATCTGTTCCCACCCCCCAATCCATTCCTGAAACACAACCAAAGAAGGGTCGGGTCAAAAGCATGGCCAAACGCACCAAGAAAAGCAAACAACCAAAAGAACCTGCTGCAAACTCGTCACATTGGAGCGAGCTTGAAATGAAAGTTCTCACTGAGTGTTGGATCGATGCTACAGAAGATCCAATAGTTGGCAAAGACCAATCGCTTGATTGTTTTTGGGGGAAAATCAGAGAGAAGTATAATGCAAGATTCCCCAACAACCAAGAAATCACAATCAGATTAGTGGCAAGTGGAGAAAAATCAAAACAAATGTAAACAAGTTCAATGCAATCTGGAAAGGCTATGATGATCATCGATCTAGTGGTGAGAACGATGCCCAAGTCATGGAGGAAGCGCGTTCAGAGTACTTTAGTCAAACCAAAACTCAGTTTACCATGTACGAGTGTTGGTTGCTTGTGAAAGATAAGCCAAAGTTCTTCGCTCCATCCGGTCATGATGTTATGGGGCGAAGCATGCATAAAAGGAAAAACATTCTTAATGTTGTTGACAGTGACGAGGAGGAGGAGGAGGAGACCCAATTCGAGCCGGTGGATCTTGGTGATAATGACCTCTTCGGTGGGGATAAGTATACGCGCCCCCCTACTAGGTCAAAGGCATCACGAACATCTGCTTCTTCCGATGCGGGGTCTGCTCGTTCTTCAGCTTCCGACCTAGCCGCCCGACTCGACCGACTTGGGTGTAAAAAAGAGGCGGTGTTGGATGAACAACAACAATCTTTGGCTGCCATTCGTGAGGAAGAAAGGAAGCGCACCATGTATTCGGCTCTTTCGTTCATGGGCCAAACAGAGTGTGATGACGAGGAAAAGAGGTACATCAAGGAAGCCAAGAAGAAACTCATGGCGGAGTACAAAGACTTCCTATTCGGTCCCAATTAGTTTAAGTTTAGTTTAAAAAAATAAAAATGTCGTTGTGTTTTTTTTTGGTTTTTTTTCTTCCATTTTTAGGTTGTGTGCTTTATTTTATTGTACTTTGTTTTTTTTATTTTTATGTTCGAAATGTATTTTATTATTAATTTTAATGAAGTTGGGTGTTTTATTAATAGTTTGTGTTAATGGGCTTAAAATGTATTTTATTTATAGTTTAGATAAATGGGTAAAATTAAATAATTGGTGGGTCCAAGACTAGTCTTTGAGGGATGAGTCCATTGGGTGCATTTTGGGGGGATTAGTCCTTGGAGCTTTTTTTGCTGATGTGGCGCTGACAGGGACTAGTCTTAGGGGGATGAGTGGTCACCATTGGGGAGCCTCTAAGGAACTCAAAGATTTCATATTCAATTCAGCATTGAAGTTTATCTAGTTCGTGATACTCGGTGGACCCTTTTTTTGTTGTTGTAAAGTACGTTAGTTTCGATTCAGACGTGCTGGAGACAATTTTAACCAGCGATTTGCTGGACCTCCAACCCCCTCCTCATGGAAAATACCTTGAGATGAGAAACCCAAGACTCGAACCCGAGACCTTAGGGAAAACTCACCTCCGGGGCCCACATAGTGGATTTAGAAGATACCCCTGGCCAACCCACTTAAGTGGAGTTGGTTGATACTCGGTGGACCTATTAAGCTAATCAATTAGCTAATCAATTAGAGTTGTTTATTTTATTTATGTATTTAATGATGTGTAAATTTAAATTGTAGTGAATGTATATATAAAATGTCAATGTCAATTTTTTTATACTGTCCATTGATATGGTAGTGTTTTTGATACATTGTGTTGTATGTACGTAATGCATTACAAAGAAAAAAAAATATTGAAATATAGAATTGATATGGAGACTACAAAACTGATCCACACTTTTTTAGAACGAATTCAAAACTTTTAAGAAGTGATCCATAAAAACAAATCAAGCCGATCTAAAACAATGTCAAAGACGTTCCAAAAAGTGACTTAAAATCTGATCCAAAAAATGGTCTAGAAATTGTTCCAAAAAATGGCTAAAAAACTGATCCAGAAAACAAATATAAACCGTTCTATAAACTTTTTGAAACTGTTCTAAAAAATGATTTATTTTTTGGATCACAAGCTTTTAGATCACTTGTAAAATTATGGATTTCAACTATTTAGGGTGATCCAAAAAACCAGTTTGTGTAGTAGTGTCGGCGGCTCCGGAATTTAAATTCTTACACTGCCACTGATAATAGTAGTGTGTATATCTACTTATATAGTAAATTAATTAATACCTTCGTGAACTTAACAAAAAAATAATATTATTAATCTTATCTTGTGTTTTTATATTGTGCTACTTTCGACTTGAATTGTTTACCACAAATTTTGGTGATATATACATTGTCATTTTTCTATATGATATGGGTATGTTAATGTATACGTATTTATATATCGTAATGTATCTAGTTATTTATTTGAGCTATGTTTATGTAGGCTTTGACGCATATATATGTGAAACGACTCGACCCAAAAATAGAAGAATTTTTTTTTTTATATACGGGACTTGACCAATCTACTTTGAACCAACTGTAACACCCGTCGTTTAAAAACTTGGATTTTCAAAAATCTTTGCCAAACAGCGTTTAAAATAAGCGGAAAGGATCACTTATAAAATCTGCCCCATCCGTAACGGATGGTACCTTTAAAAATTGGTGTTACTACTAGCATCATCAAAACAATAAAAGTAAATCCAAGCTTTGGCACCAACATAAATGCCCATCATTACAAATCTGAAACATAAACAAAATAGCCAAACATAAAGCTAAAGGAAGTCTAAACGTTTAATGTCTTTGCTAAGCTTCTTTATTCGTTCTACCCAAGTCTCACCAAGCTAATCTTCGCCTAGCTCAAACTTGATTATCCTGAAGGCACAACATTTTCAAAGAACAAGTGTTAGCTAATAAATTAGCTAAGTAAGATAACACGAATTTGAAAACATTTGCCAATTCATAATATATTAACAAAGTCATCTTTTAATGTTAATATCACATACAATCATAACATATCATAATATAACACATTAGGATCATCGTATTCCTAATTGTGCCTAGCTTTACTTTCTTTATCTTTCTTTCTTTTCTTTATTTCTTTGCCTAGACGTAGGCTAAGTGACTTATGCCACTTACATAGGGATGTGGGGTTGTGTGTAGGCGGTCATAGACCATACATGGAGTCCTCACACCCGACATGATGGGTAAACCATAAGGTGGTCCATCGGCGTCGTTAAGGAATGACATTGTCTTTCCAACTGAATAAACCGTTTATGCCTTTACGCATTGGTGGTTAGTTACTCCACCCGGAATACTCAAACATAACTATGCCACGGGAGGTATCATGATTCCCAAACCACGTGACCACATACGCACCAGCCCCGAGAAGCTAGCACGGGTTAAGCTTAACACAAGACTTTACATATTGTTCGAGACTTTAATCTTTGTATTAGTTTAGGTTACACTTTCACCTAAGCTAATCACATATCATCTTTTACTTTAGGGCCCTTAACGTGCACGTGAACATGGCAATCCTAATCAAAGGACTAGTGACTAGGTGATCAAGCCACACATGCAACCAAATAGCATAACATTTCATCATTTTCATAGTCACATAACATAATCATCTCATCATTTCATACGTATATACTTACCTTATACCTTTGCAACCTGCATAAGCATGTTATACATCATAAATGGTAAGTATAATATCCCTTTGCAACCTCCCATAGTCACCCATAAACATAAAACGTGCATTCATATTCAATTGGAAGGTTTAACTTATGAAAACGTGTTTTGTTGTACCAACAGGTGACAAAAGATGTTATCTTACCTTGGTACAGCTTACCAACCAGTTACAAGTGTCTTACGGTGCTTGCTAAGTGCTCCCGACTACCTATAATGAGTATAAGATCGTTCTATAAGCTAAACGAAACTTAAGTACCAATCTGGACTCATTATGCACCGCATAAAGGATTCATGCGCCGCATAAATCCATAATCACTCATATATGCGCCGCATGGAATGAATGTGCGCCGCATAAAACCTTTAAATTTGTAACAGAAACTTTTCAATTTTCTGAGCAAATCGCCCATGCGCCGCATAGATCCTCTATGCGCCGCATAACGGGCACCTTTCTGAAAACCATTTACAAAACTGGAGGATATGCGCCGCATGAATGATTCATGCGCCGCATATCGGGCTCCCTTCAGAATTTTACTTTTCAAAATTGGAAGATATGCGCCGCATGAAAGGCTCATGCGCCGCATATCACCCAGTTCGACCAAAAACTAACTTTTTAATCCTTTAATCGAATCCCACACGAACACCAATCAATAATTCGACCTGGAGACATAAAATTAACCTTTTTGACAACACTTTTACAGACTTTAATCCATCAATCAAACCTTTAATCTTTTACAACATGAATCACTCATTCAAACACCCGAATAACATGAAATCGGTAAACGTTTAATCAAATAACCCAACCCAAACCCCATGGCCTGGATTGAATACTCATCTATGACTCATAAGATCAGATTTCAAAGATAATATTACCTATATTACCTGTAGATGACTTAGGGGATTCAAGATCTAATCAAAACTTGATCGAAACGGCACAAAACGATTGAATCTTGAGGGAAACTTGTCTTGGAATAGGAGGGGGATCGGCTGGGATTTCTCACACACACAAAGATCAGGTTTTGTGACAATTAGGGTTGCCTAATTGCCCCCTAATCCCTGGCCAGCCATTGCTAAACTTACATTTAGGACCCCTCAACTTCTAAACTTAACTTTCTTAGCTTAACTTTCTACCGGGAGTCTTAACATACTAACAAGCACCTTATTACTTAACTTTACTTTCGTTAATCATCATATTAATCATTTCATAATAAGCACTTATGCACTTATTCACATAATCCCATATAGGGCACATAAACATAACGGACCTAACGTAAACTAACAGAAAGTCAAATAGTCAAACATAAAACGTTTGGGATGTTACAATTACCTCCCCCTTAAGAGGATTCCGTCCTCGGAATCTCCTCAGAAGTGAACAGATCTGGATACTTCTCTTTCATCATGGACTCGGTCTCCCAAGTTAAACTTTCACCATGATTATGCTTCCATTTAATCAACACGAGATCAATTACCTTCCGGCGGAGTTTCTTTTGCTTTCTTCCGAGTATTGCTACTGGTTCGTCCACTATTCTTTTCTGCGGATCAATGCTCACATCCTCAATTGGAATAACACTAGACTCATCGGCCAAACACTTCCTCAAATACGAAACATGAAATGTGTGGTGAATTCCATCTAATTCTGGCGGTAATTCCAATTGATATGCTACATCCTTGATACGTTTCAGAATCTTGAAAGGTCCAATGAAACGTGGACTTAGCTTTCCTTTCTTTCCAAAACGAATCACTCCTTTCCATGGAGAAACTTTCAGCATTACCAAATCACCAACTTGAAACTCAACCGGCTTTCTTTTCTTGTCTGCATAAGTCTTTTGTCGTTCTCTAGCCACACGAAGTGCTTCTTTGCCACATTAACTTTTTCAGCTGAGATTTCAATGATTTCAGGACCCGTAAACTGCTTTTCACCGGGTTCCATCCAACAACTTGGAGTCCTACATCTCCTACCATAAAACATTTCAAATGGTGGCATTCCAATACTTGCATGGTGGCTGTTATTATAAGTGAATTCGATCAATTTCAAGTGTTCATCCCATGCTCCACCGTATTCCAAAACACATGCTCTTAACATGTCTTCCAATGTTTGTATAGTCCTCTCACTTTGCCCATCCGTTTGAGGATGATAGGCGGTGCTCAAATTAACTCTAGTACCTAAATCTCGTTGAAGACTCTTCCAAAAGCTAGACACATACCTTGTGTCTCGATCTGAAACAATGGATAAAGGAACACCATGCTTTGCTACGATCTCATCTACATACATCTTTGCCATCTTAGTTAGTGGTACATCCTGTCTTGTTGCCAAGAAATGAGCACTCTTTGTCAATCTATCCACAATAACCCATACCATGTCATTTCCCTTCGGTGTTCTTGGTAGCTTGGTCACAAAATCCATAGTGATATGATCCCATTTCCATTCCGGAATCTCCAATTGCTGTAACAAACCGTATGGCTTTTTGTGATCAGCTTTCACACGTGCACAAGTCAAACATCTTTCAACAAAATGAGCAACTTCTCCCTTAATGTTTGGCCACCAATAGATGGGCTTCAAATCAGCATACATCTTGGTAATACCGGGATGAACTGAATATCTTGACCTATGAGCTTCTTCAAGGATCAACTCTCGATTACCACCAAGCAATGGTACCCAAATTCGACCCTTATATGTCTTAAATCCACGGTTGTTCGTCTCCATCACAAGTCTTTTCTTCTTTCCAATGCTTTCCTTGTCGATATTATCTTTCATTAAAGCCTTAACTTGAGCTTCCTTGATACGGTCATGTAACCCCGACTTTGCTTGAACAACCATGCTCATCAATCTACAAGAAAAATTCTGCACTTTCCTACTTAATGCATCCGCCACCACATTGGCTTTACCGGGGTGATACTTAATCTCACAATCATAATCTTTCAGAAGTTCCATCCATCTCCTTTGCCTTACATTCATTTCCTTCTGTGAGAATACATATTGCAAACTCTTATGATCCGTGTACAAGGTACACTTGGTGCCATATAAGTAATGCCTCCACAACTTCAAAGCAAACACTACTGCAGCCAATTCAAGATCATGGGTCGGGTAATTCTTTTCATGAGGCTTCAACTGACGTGAAGCATAAGCAATAACTTTGTCCCTTTGCATAAGGACACAACCCAAACCTGAAATAGAAGCATCACTATACACAACAAGATCATCAGTACCTTCAGGTAAGGCTAGAATAGGAGCTTCACATAACTTTGTCTTAAGCGTTTGAAAGGCCTTTTCTTGAGCTTCCGTCTATACAAACTTCACTCCTTTCTTCGTTAATTCAGTCATTGGCTTAGCTATTCGGGAGAAATCTTGAATAAACCATCTATAATAGCCCGCTAAACCAAGAAAACTCTTGATTTCCGTAGGCGTCTTTGGCTGTTCCCATTTAGATACAGCTTCAATATTGGCGGGATCAACTTTAATACCTTCAGAAGAAATAACATGCCCGAGAAATTGAACTTCTCGAAGCCAGAATTCACACTTGGAGAACTTTGCATATAACTTTTTCTCCCTAAGAACCTCAAGAACGGCTCTTAAGTGCTCACGGTGCTCGGCTTCAGACTTTGAATAAATCAGAATATCGTCAATGAAGACAATCACAAAATGATCTAAGAATGGGCGACATACCCGATTCATTAAATCCATAAAAGCGGCTGGAGCATTTGTCAATCCAAATGGCATGACAAGAAACTCATAGTGCCCATAACGTGTACGAAAAGCTGTCTTGGCCACATCTTCCTTTTTGACTTTTAATTGATGATAGCCAGACCGCAAATCAATCTTAGAGAAGTAAGAAGCACCATGGAGCTGATCAAAAAGATCATCAATACGCGGGAGGGGATACTTATTCTTAACCGTTCGTTTATTCAGCTCACGGTAGTCTATGCACATGCGCATAGAGCCATCTTTCTTTTTGACAAAGAGAACCGGAGCTCCCCAAGGCGAGGAACTTGGTTGTATGAAACCTTTGTCGAGTAGCTCTTGAAGCTGAGACATTAACTCTTTCATTTCTGTAGGAGCTAAACGATATGGTGCTTTTGCAACAGGAGTAGCACCGGGTACAAGATCAATCTGAAAAGTGACCTCTCGGTCGGGAGGAATACCGGGAAGATCATCCGGAAAGACATCAGAAAATTCAGAAACTACATCAACATTAGAGGTCGGAGACTTCTCCTTTCGTGTGTCGATAATGTAAGCAAGAAAGTGATCCTTGTTATGTCGAATGCAACTGGGAGCCTTCATCAAAATAATGATCTTTATGCTCCCTTTCTTCTTATCTCCATAAACAGAAATGACCTTACCATCCGGAGTAGCGAAACGCACGATCTTTTGAGAACATATAATGGTAGCATCATTTTGAGACAACCAATCCATACCTATCACTATATCAAAACCGGCTAGAGTAGTAGGCAATAACTGAACCGGAAAAGAGCGACCTTCAATCTCAATGGAACAATCATCATAACCTTCTTGAATGTCACTAATAGTACCGTTAGCAATTTCAACCTTTATAGAACAATCAAGGGGAGTAGTGACTCTATCAAGCTTAGGAGCAAACAAAGTGGACACAAAAGACCTATTTGCACCCGAATCAAAAAGAACAGAAGCAGGTTTTGAGTTAACAAGAAATGTACCGCTTACTACCTCATCGTTCTCCTTGGCAGCTTCAACTGTCAGCTGAAAGGCTCGAGCTTTAGGCTTTTGGGCAGCCGTCTTCTTTCCATCATCTTTTCCTTGTGGGCAATCCTTGATGAAATGACCGGTTTGGTGGCACCGGTAACACTTTGGCTTGTCTTTGCATTCTGAAGCAGGATGACCCGTACCACCACAAGTATCACACCTTCGGGTCTTATCTGAACATGGACCCGAATGAGGTGCCTTACAAGTACCACACCAATTCTTTGGCTTTGCATAGTTGCTGCCCCCACCCCTTGAAGATGAACCTTTCTTGAACTTCCTATTCGATCCATTTGATCCATCATGCTTCCTTTTTGAACCTGATTGCTTATCATCATTAGCTTTCACTGCAGCCTTTTCACCCTTGAAGTCATCATCCAGCCTCTTGGACTCCTTAATCGCAGCAGACAATGTAGTATGTTGCCTACAAAGGCCACGATAGCTAGTGGGGAGACCATCACAGTAAGCTTCAACCTGATCCACATCTCTACGAACCAAGTGACCAACAAACTTAAGCTTTTCCATAAATGAGTGAGCATACTCAGTTATGGCACCGGGCTTAGCGGTTAAAGCTCTGAATTCCTTCTCAATCAACCTCAACTCACGAGTACCCACATATTCTTCCAAAAACTTCTCCTTAAATGTACCCCAAGGCATAGCAGCTAGCACCTCGGGGGTCAAAGAAACAGTAGCAGCCCTCCACCAATTACGAGCATTCTTCTTTAACATACGGGAAGCACACAATACCTTCATATCCTCAGGGCAATAACATGAAGCAAACACAACCTCGATATCATCCAACCATTCCATGGCACCTACAGCATCTTGAGTACCATCAAATGCCTTTGCTCCACACTTCTGAAAACTCTCATACTTAAAGTTATTAGCACGAGGGGCAACCACAACACGAGGCTCCACCACATTTTCAACACCATTCACATTAGCAACAACATTTTCAGGAGCAACCTGTGACCTTACCATAGATGGCTCGGTACGGTTTGAGCGGTTGGAATAGTTTCCATCAGTATGCTCATCCCGTTGCAAGCTAGCTTCCTTTTCAGCTCTCATTTGAGCCAACTCTTCTTCATTCCTTAACAAAAGAGCTCGAATAGCCCTCAACTCTTCATGCATTTCAGCTCGGGTAGGAACTTGTTCAATCACTGGGTTAGCCCTATCAATTTCTGACCTTGTGGGTTGTGCACCCGGAAATGGCCTTCGTGGAGGCCTTTGGTTAACACCATTTCCAGCCCCATTTTGATTAGTCGGAGCATCGCTAGCATTAGCTCCATCTCTTTGTATGTACGTAATGCATTACAAAGAAAAAAAATTATTGAAATATAGAATTGATATGGAGACTACAAAACTGATCCACACTTTTTTAGAACGAATTCAAAACTTTTAAGAAGTGATCCATAAAAACAAATCAAGCCGATCTAAAACAATGTCAAAGACGTTCCAAAAAGTGACTTAAAATCTGATCCAAAAAATGGTCTAGAAATTGTTCCAAAAAATGGCTAGAAATTGTTCCAAAAAATGGCTAAAAAACTGATCCAGAAAACAAATATAAACCGTTCTATAAACTTTTTGAAACTGTTCTAAAAAATGATTTATTTTTTGGATCACAAGCTTTTAGATCACTTGTAAAATTATGGATTTCAACTATTTAGGGTGATCCAAAAAACCAGTTTGTGTAGTAGTGTCGGCGGCTCCGGAATTTAAATTCTTACACTGCCACTGATAATAGTAGTGTGTATATCTACTTATATAGTAAATTAATTAATACCTTCGTGAACTTAACAAAAAAATAATATTATTAATCTTATCTTGTGTTTTATATATTGTGCTACTTTCGACTTGAATTGTTTACCACAAATTTTGGTGATATATACATTGTCATTTTTCTATATGATATGGGTATGTTAATGTATACGTATTTATATATCGTAATGTATCTAGTTATTTATTTGAGCTATGTTTATGTAGGCTTTGACGCATATATATGTGAAACGACTCGACCCAAAATTAGAAGAATTTTTTTTTTTATATACGGGACTTGACCAATCTACTTTGAACCAACTGTAACACCCGTCGTTTAAAAACTTGGATTTTCAAAAATCTTTGCCAAACAGCGTTTAAAATAAGCGGAAAGGATCACTTATAAAATCTGCCCCATCCGTAACGGATGATACCTTTAAAAATTGGTGTTACTACTAGCATCATCAAAACAATAAAAGTAAATCCAAGCTTTGGCACCAACATAAATGCCCATCATTACAAATCTGAAACATAAGCAAAATAGCCAAACATAAAGCTAAAGGAAGTCTAAACGTTTAATGTCTTTGCTAAGCTTCTTTATTCGTTCTACCCAAGTCTCACCAAGCTAATCTTCGCCTAGCTCAAACTTGATTATCCTGAAGGCACAACATTTTCAAAGAACAAGTGTTAGCTAATAAATTAGCTAAGTAAGATAACACGAATTTGAAAACATTTGCCAATTCATAATATATTAACAAGGTCATCTTTTAATGTTAATATCACATACAATCATAACACATTTGCCAATCATAATATATTAACAAGGTCATCTTTTAATGTTAATATCACATACAATCATAACATATCATAATATAACACATTAGGATCATCGTATTCCTAATTGTGCCTAGCTTTACTTTCTTTATCTTTCTTTCTTTTCTTTATTTCTTTGCCTAGACGTAGGCTAAGTGACTTATGCCACTTACATAGGGATGTGGGGTTGTGTGTAGGTGGTCATAGACCATACATGGAGTCCTCACACCCGACATGATGGGTAAACCATAAGGTGGTCCATCGGCGTCGTTAAGGAATGACATTGTCTTTCCAACTGAATAAACCGTTTATGCCTTTACGCATTGGTGGTTAGTTACTCCACCCGGAATACTCAAACATAACTATGCCACGGGAGGTATCATGATTCCCAAACCACGTGACCACATACGCACCAGCCCCGAGAAGCTAGCACGGGTTAAGCTTAACACAAGACTTTACATATTGCTCGAGACTTTAATCTTTGTATTAGTTTAGGTTACACTTTCACCTAAGCTAATCACATATCATCTTTTACTTTAGGACCCTTAACGTGCACGTGAACATGGCAATCCTAATCAAAGGACTAGTGACTAGGTGATCAAGCCACACATGCAACCAAATAGCATAACATTTCATCATTTTCATAGTCACATAACATAATCATCTCATCATTTCATACGTATATACTTACCTTATACCTTTGCAACCTGCATAAGCATGTTATACATCATAAATGGTAAGTATAATATCCCTTTGCAACCTCCCATAGTCACCCATAAACATAAAACGTGCATTCATATTCAATTGGAAGGTTTAACTTATGAAAACGTGTTTTGTTGTACCAACAGGTGACAAAAGATGTTATCTTACCTTGGTACAGCTTACCAACCAGTTACAAGTGTCTTACGGTGCTTGCTAAGTGCTCCCGACTACCTATAATGAGTATACGATCATTCTATAAGCTAAACTAAACTTAAGTACCAATCTCGACTCAATTATGCACCGCATAAAGGATTCATGCGCCGCATAAATCCATAATCACTCATATATGCGCCGCATGGAATGAATGTGCGCCGCATAAAACCTTTAAATTTGTAACAGAAACTTTTCAATTTTCTGAGCAAATCGCCCATGCGCCGCATAGATCCTCTATGCGCCGCATAACGGGCACCTTTCTGAAAACCATTTACAAAACTGGAGGATATGCGCCGCATGAATGATTCATGCGCCGCATATCGGGCTCCCTTCAGAATTTTACTTTTCAAAATTGGAAGATATGCGCCGCATGAAAGGCTCATGCGCTGCATATCACCCAGTTCGACCAAAAACTAACTTTTTAATCCTTTAATCGAATCCCACACGAACACCAATCAATAATTCGACCTGGAGACATAAAATTAACCTTTTTGACAACACTTTTACAGACTTTAATCCATCAATCAAACCTTTAATCTTTTACAACATGAATCACTCATTCAAACACCCGAATAACATGAATTCGGTAAACGTTTAATCAAATAACCCAACCCAAACCCCATGGCCTGGATTGAATACTCATCTATGACTCATAAGATCAGATTTCAAAGATAATATTACCTATATTACCTGTAGATGACTTAGGGGATTCAAGATCTAATCAAAACTTGATCGAAACGGCACAAAACGATTGAATCTTGAGGGAAACTTGTCTTGGAATAGGAGGGGGATCGGCTGGGATTTCTCACACACACAAAGATCAGGTTTTGTGACAATTAGGGTTGCCTAATTGCCCCCTAATCCCTGGCCAGCCATTGCTAAACTTACATTTAGGACCCCTCAACTTCTAAACTTAACTTTCTTAGCTTAACTTTCTACCGGGAGTCTTAACATACTAACAAGCACCTTATTACTTAACTTTACTTTCGTTAATCATCATATTAATCATTTCATAATAAGCACTTATGCACTTATTCACATAATCCCATATAGGGCACATAAACATAACGGACCTAACGTTAACTAACGGAAAGTCAAATAGTCAAACATAAAACGTTTGGGATGTTACACCAACTTTATAATAAACCAAGATTTGTTTCATCATTAGAGGACATTACCAATGGAAAGTAGACTCTAACACGTTTTCGTGGATAGCTTGGACGTCAAAAACGGAATTACAAATTGACAAGGCCAAAGTTGCGGCGAACCTAAGAGGTCAGTAAAAATTGACAAGGCCAAAGTTGCGGCGAACCTACAAAATGTTGCGGCGCAACTTCTGGTCTGGCAACAACAAAACCATTTTTGACACTTGAAATCAATTGCAAACATCCTTAACTTAATTCTAAGCTTTGATAAACAACATTTCTGAAGCAAACATGTTTCAAACACAATAGTAAACATAACAAAAGGGTTCATTTGATCAAACGTTCATTTTACAACCAAACGGGTCATATTACCCAAGTTGACATCGACTAGGGTTTTACAATACACCAAGATACCAAAGACCATGACTCTAACCCAACTTTTGCAGAAATGTACATAACAAAACTTTACCAAAAACACTTCATATGTACCAAGAGCCATTAGGTTTGAGAGAGCCCAACTAGGTTTTACCAAAACTCAACATTTCTCCGCAAAATGGCTAACTACCTTCAAAACGCACAAATTCACTTCAAGGCACTACTAGTCAATCACTTGTTCCCACTTCCGGAACCTATAAAAAGATGAACAACTAAAAGAATAAGCTTTACGCTTAGTGAGTACGTTTATACACAAATATGCACATATTGAAATCAAATACATAAGGATGAGATATAGAACCTATATTACCACACAATCATCTCATCCATAAACACCTTCATATCAACACAAAAATGTAAAACCATGTAATCAATCATCAAATAAATCATACTATCCAACAATCAATCACATTGCCATATCCCATATGGTCTTATATCATCTTATCATATACTCATCACTATACCATGAGTCTCAAATCATGAATTCTACACAATTACGCAAGTATATATTTCTATACACATTCAAACAACCAGCTAATCATCTCATTCACATCCAAATCACATTGCCACACTCCGTATGGTCTTTCATAACATGTCATACCCCGTATGGTCTTTATCCCATCATCTAAATACCCCATATAGATTCCATCATCATTATGTAATTGACCCAACATGTGAATAATCATATATAAAAGTACTCACCTCAATGACGAATACCATATCCATGGTGACCACAAGAACACTCACTATTGCTTTCAACCTTCAATAATCATAAAATGCATATAAGGTCAACTAACTACAAATCATCTCAAACACATGGCCATCTAGCCATATATCTCTAACATTACTCACATTCAAATTCCCATCCCAATCTTATTTTGTTAATGAGTTGACCCACATTAAAATTCTCATATTAGGTGAATATCACTTATGGCCATTTCAACAAGATCATTCCACATTATTACCAAAATCATCATTTTCTTCTCTTGACTATAAAAATCACCAACAATATTTTCATCAAAGTATTCATGCAACTTAATAACAATAAACCCAATTACAAAAAGAAATTGGGGAAACAATAACAAAATCATCATCACTAAAAATCCCCAATTTGATTACTTCCATGAACCCTAATTTGAATTAAATCAAAATAGCTCATTTTTATATAAGAACCCCCAAATCTTATTAAACTCAAGAACCCTAATTTCAATAGTATAATTAACAATAATCATTCATACCTTCGATAACTAATTGGATGGTAGTCACAATTTCCCTTATTCTTCCTTATAGATTTCGACATACACACACACCTTCACATAAATCTCTAACTTTCCTTGCTAGAAATACTTGAATTTTACTATGATTGTTATTTAGATGATTTTTGATTTGGATGAATTCAAGAATTACACATAAGAGAAGAAATTGGAATGAAAAATAAATAGAAAGGGAGTAGTTAGGTGTAGGAAGAAGTGGTGAGCCACAAATGGATGGAGGGGTGTCATGTTTCTTCTCATGCCACGCCCTCTACAACTTTTTAGTGGGTATTATATCCGCTATTCAATAAGGTTCCAACTAATTTAACCCCATATCTCAAATTTAAATACTAGGAAATCATTTTAAAGGTAAAACTATAATAAAATTACTAAATTAATATTTTAAAATATTTGGGGTGTTACAACTCTCCCACACTTATTTGGTTCACATCCTCGTGAACCTCACTTTGCAATTCAAAATTAACCCTTTGTTCACACCTTACTTACATCAAAGTCATCTTATGCTATCGATTTTCTCTTCAATTCATTAATCTTCTCAATTCAATCTTAATACTCTATCCTCATCGCCCAATACCTTTAAGTTGTGGACTCTAAATTTACTTTAAAGTTTACAAATTAACTTGACAATCAATCAAAATCTTACACCTTTTTCTCTTGAGAACAATCTTTTCCTCATTTATCCTAAATCTTTTATCATTTATGCTTCATAATATCTTCTTAGCACTTTAAACAACCAAGAGACTCTTAAATCAAAACGAAGTTTGTAGTCTTAACTCACTAATCACGTTCCATGTATATAACTTTGTTAATTTATTATCCCTCGAAGAATTAAACAATTAATCCTTGTACACACTTCCAAAATTTTACTCACTTCTATGTTATACCCTTCTAACGTTACTAATAATACATACATCAATACGTTTATAATCTCCCACACTTAAGGGATTTACTAGATATATTCAATTTCTTGACATAACACCTATTGATTTCAAATTCCCAACACTCACGTTATAAGCAAAAACGACTCTTCTATAAATTCTTGAACCAATTAAAACATTATCATCAAAATGAAAGCAATTTATCATTACTGGTTAACATACTTTGTTCATAAAGACCGTAACATGACAAACACATAAGCAACTAGAAACACAACTATCGCATTCATGCTATCATATTCATCAACTATCTTAGCCTCTCGTGTGGACGTTATCCACACCATAGGCCCATGCTCAACTTAACTCATTATTTAAGAAATGGCTCTTACGATAGCCGAATCGTTCTCAACAATTTTATCCATATCCCAACGGATCTCAACGGCTTTGACGATAGCCCTATCGTTCTATTAACATTCTCCAATACCAACATCTATAGTAACATGCATTTCACATCCATTGTGAAACCTATTATATATACAACTTCACACATTATGTAAATACTTCTATATAATCAAGCAATCGGTTAAAACACGTCATTCACAATCAAATATATTGCCATACCCCGTATGGTCTTTCAACTCTACGCCATACTCCGTATGGCCTATCAAAATACACTTGAACACACACCTATATTCCAAGAACCTCATACTTTAAAACTTCACACATTCACACAATACAATGTACTCCATACAATCAAACATTCAATTCAGCATAACATTAATAATCAAATCACATTGCCATACCCCGTATGGTCTTACTCACTATATGCCATACCCCGTATGGTCTAACCACTATATGCCACACCCCGGGTGGTCTTTCCACTATATGCCACACCCCATGTGGTCTTATCATAATATGCCATACCCCGTATGGTCTTACCACTATATGCCACACCCCGGGTGGTGTTTCCACTATATGCCACACCCCATGTGGTCTTATCACAATATGCCATACCCCGTATGGTCTTACCACTATATGCCACACCCCGGGTGGTCTTTCCACTATATGCCACACCCCATGTGGTCTTATCACAATATGCCATACCCCGTATGGTCTTACCACTATATGCCACACCCCGGGTGGTCTTTCCACTATATGCCACACCCCGGGTGGTCTTTCCACTATATGCCACACCCCATGTGGTCTTATCACAATATGCCATACCCCGTATGGTCTTACCACTATATGCCACACCCCGGGTGGTCTTTCCACTATATGCCACACCCCATGTGGTCTTATCACAATATGCCATACCCCGTATGGTCTTACCACTATATGCCACACCCCATGTGGTCTTATCACAATATGCCATACCCCGTATGGTTTTACCACTATAACATTTCAAAACACTTCTCAATCTATTCTAAAATCACTAATCCCTTCATCAACTAATATTTGTTCATACTATAACTTCAGTTCAATAACATAACTTACATTCATCAAGTTTCATGCTATTTTTCAAACAACAGTCTCATTGCACCCGTCTCAATAACTTAAGAATTTCTCTTTATTTCCTAAGTATAATAAATTTATAATAAAATTATCATCTTAAAGGTAAAACTATAATAAAATTACTAAATTAATATTTTAAAATATTTGGGGTGTTACAATATGTGTTCTATATCTTGTCACTTAGAAGTAAAATTGTCAAGGTCGTAAAAGTTAAAGTTTTTTGGATAAAAGTATATTGGTTATTTTAAGTCGATGAGAGATTTATAATACAAAGAATCAACGTTTTGTGGAAGATTTTTGCTAAAACTCAAACGAAGCAATGAAAGGTGTTAAAGAAAGTATGATGATAGACCTTCCGAGATAGTTTTATTTGTATAATAAAAATTGTTGGAGGATTTTTTACATTTATTTTGGTTTTAACATAAACCTTAACGTAATAACGTCAAATTTGATTCAAGGATTGTGAGGATTGGAATTGAATTTCATCTATTAATATATTTGGTTCAAAAAGTTTAATAAAATATGATGTTTCTCATCATCTCATGAGTCTAACAAGCCAATATTATTATTCTTAGTTTGTAACTGTAGTTATTCCTCAGGATAATGTTTTATTATTGTTTCTAGATTACTAAATTAGCATATGTTAGGAAGTATTTTTGGGAAATAGATTTTATATTTTAATAACATAGGATGATGACAATATATAAAAAGAGTTTGCACAAGGTGATTGTCGGTGTGAAATTTGACTTATATGGTCAACGTCCATTTCAACGGAACCAATAAAAATTGCCGCCAAAAATGCCAAGATAATAATGGGTCCCACTTTAGTCAATTTTTTTCACTTTTGTTACTGCTTGCTTGCCTCTGCCTGCCTTGTCCGTCCCCCACCCCCTTTTTGCTGCTTTTATACTATTTTTTGGACTCTTTCCCTCTTTTTTTCCGCAATACTTTTAAATAATTCTGAACTGATATATCAACCGTTATCAACAATAAGTTATTATTTTGGAAAAAATGAATGTCGTGTTTTCTCATAAGAAGCCCTGTGCTGCACTAAATATAAAGAACTTTAGTTAAAGACAATTATATTAAGTGAAAGATATTGGGGAATTTTTTTTTATTTCATTTAATTTATTTGTTAAGCTCGTAGCAGTGATAGCAAAAAGCATTACCAAAGCAAATTTAAAACGTTATCAATATCATTTACGTATTCTCTCGTTTTATAGAATAACAAAATACCTTTTATAATGAGCAACTCCAAACAAAACATACAATATCACATTGTAATCGTTGGGTATTATAATATGAATATTTAATATTAGCAAACAGATAATTGAACTTTTGGGCCCTTAAACAAAACTAGGCCCTGTTCGTTTACGCATGTTGAACACCCTTAAATCCGGCCCTGCTCATACCCAACTTGGCAACTAACAGGTCAGTATCAATAGTGTTACTTTTGTGATAAAACATTGTTATAAATATCTAATAGTTTTATTAACTTAAAATGTTTTTATTGTTTAGGACTTGTATGGAAAGTCTTCTTATCTTCCGGGACTAAAAGCGTTAAAGATAAAGAGTTATGAGACCTCTCAGTCCAAGTGGTTGAGGTTACCTACTAGTGACTTTAATATTAAAAAAAAAAGGTAATGGGGGGAACCCTAGCCCCGGTACCACAATTGGATACCCATCGACCCAACCCGTATGAGCCATATGATGCCGGTAAAATACTTCCATCCTAATCCCCCCATGATCTGGACACCCCGAAGGATCGAACCCGTGTATTTAAACTTTACATATGGGTTACCTACTAGTGACTTTAATATTGTGGAAGTCATGGGTTAAAGTCTCGCATGTCACAGAAAAAATTGAGGTTTTGATCAGAGAGTTTTAACTCACATATAGTTTGTTGTCTCCAATAGAGAGTATAAGTGATCAAATGGATTAGTAGCTCGTAAGTAAATGAAATAATCTTATCATAGTAGAAACAAATATTGTGCTTTCAAGAAAAAACATTTCTGTATATATAGTTGTATTCTTGCACCAAGTTGTATTTTAAAAAGCCAAACAAAACAAAGAAACAACAACATCAACAAAGATCTAGGCATTTATCTCTTTTACTCTCCCATCACTCTTTACACAAAATTTTGTTCATTTCAACAATGAAACTTTCTATTCAAAAACCATTCCATCTACTAAAACCATGGTTTTTACTACAAATATTATTCGTTTCGCAGTTACTAAAACATTGCGATTCACACTTAACGACACCGTTAAACTGCACTGAAGCGTCACGTTTATGCACGTCATTTTTAGCGTTTAAACGTTCACAAAATGAAACACTAAATCTTATCATGAGTATGTTTGATGTGTCACATGAACATTTAACAGTCGATGAAATTGATAATAATAATTACATATATGTACGTAAAAACTGTTCATGTATGCATGATTCAAAAATGATAGGAAGAGCATTTTTGGGAAAGGAGTGTTCTGCAGCAAATGTCACAGAGAAGGTCATTTCAAGGAAGAATGTTACCAAGTTGTTGGTTATCCACTTGGCCACCCCTTACATGGAAAATACAAACCTGCCACCAACCTCAACAACACTCCTTACAAAGGAAATTTCAACTCTGTGCTCACTGCAGGTCCAACTCCATTCATGGAAAATGACAATGCTCAGCCACCAGTTTCTGACCAGACCATGCACTGCAAAATGGACCAGCTTCAAAATCAACTAAACCAACTCATGTTGATGATGCAACATACAGCTCAAGGTAATCATACAACTCACTCATTTGCTAATGCCATGTATTCATTTATCTCTACATGCATTTATCATTATGTGACATCATGTGCACTTGCCTTTATAGCTGCTTGGATTCTTGATAGTGGTGCAACTGACCACATTTGTATCAAACAATCTGATTTTGCAACCCTCAACACTTGTCCTACTCCCATTAGAGTCACACTACCAAATGGAAACCATGTCCTTGTCAAACAAACAGGGACAATGATTCTGCAACCAAATCTCATTCTACATGATGTTTTCTATATTCCTACGTTTGCCTACAATTTAATTTCAATCAGAAAACTCACCAAAACTACCAAATCTGCAGTAACTTTTACTGATTATAATTGTTACTTGCAGGCCCATGATGGAGTAGTCCCTCTTGGTTCCATCTCCCATGGGCTTTACATCTTCACTCCTCCTTCATCTATGTGCAATTCCATCACCCAGTCAAGCTCAAGCAATACCAATCTCTGGCATGCAAGGCTTGGACATCCATCTTCTCAAGTCCTACAGAAAATTCCTTGTGTTTTTTTTAATTCCAATAATACAAATGTTGTAAAATGTACTATATGTCCATTGTCTAAACAACAACATTTATCTTTTCCTTCCAGTAATTCTCATGCTTCAAAATTGTTTGAACTTATCCATGCTGATGTTTGGGGTCCTTACAAACACCCCACTATCAACAAATGTAAATACTTTCTCACACTGGTTGATGACTATTCTAGGGCAACTTAGGTTTTCTTGATTCCAAACAAAAGCCATGTTTTCTCAACTCTCAAACTTTTTCATTACTACACTGTCAATCACTTTCAAACAACAATCAAAACATTGAGGAGTGACAATGGGACAGAATTCATTAATTCTGATCTGCAAAATTTTCTCCAACTAAATGGTATCACTTACCAGACTTCTTGTCCTTACACTCCCCAACAGAATGCAAGAGTTGAAAGAAAACACAAACATCTATTAGAAGTTGCTAGGGCCATTCAAATACAAGCTAATTTTCCCATCCATCTTTGGGGATATTCCATTCTGGCTGCTACTTACATCATAAATAGACTTCCCAGTTTTGTTCTAAATTACAAAACTCCTTATGAACTTGTTCACAATAAATTACCCAATATTTCTCATCTGAAAGTTTTTGGTTGTAAATGCTTTGCCTCTTCCAACACCACTGACAAATTTGCACCAAGATCAATCCCTTGTGTTTTACTTGGATACCCTCAAAATCAGAAAGGATACTTACTTTACAACCTAGACACTCATTTAACCTTTGTAAGCAGACATGTGACCTTTCATGAAACTGAATTCCTTTTTCATCACAAATCAACCTCTCCCTCTCATTTCATCACTTCAACACCAATCTTCTATCCTCCTCCTTCTTCCTCAATCCCCCAATCTAATTCTAGCAACTCTAATGCTACACCTCCACCTTATCCTCCTCCATCTCCACCTATCAATCCACCACCTCCATGATCGTTGTCGTTGGACCGATCAAAAATATAAACTAAATACCAATAACTAGTATGGGTAAGTCGAGTATCGTATCCTCAGGGAATCATGGGAAAATATTGAACAATTTACAAACTTGATTAAACTAGGCATAAACTTAAAATTGATTGTTGGATTGATTTGATTAAAACTAAAAATGATTGAAACTTAACAAAATAATTCAATAATAAAAAGGGTAGACCATTCTCACGATCCCAATTATGCTTTCAAAAGTATAACCTAACTTATATTCGTTGGAAATCACATAGACATGATTCGTTATAAAGCTTGGAATGAATGAACGTTAAGGACTAATTGATTAGGTTGTGATGATTCACGATAATGAAAACCGAGTAATTGACACAACTAAATTATTTATCCATTAACAAGATTACAATTTCATAAGAGATTATTCCAATAATTAATGATTAGCAAGAAATTGAAATCAAAAGATAGATGGAATTCATTCAAAGTTATAAACAAATAATCATTCATTCAAACCAAATAACATTAGATGCAGAACACTAATCAAGAATTAAACATCTAATCCAACTTGAATATAAGAAAGGTTGAATACAATTGTCTTACATAATTGTTCACATGAGAATGATCTAAAGAGAATTAGCCTTCCATATTCATCAATGAATCTTCAATTTGGATTGTCATCTCCATGGATTTGTGATTTGATGATGATTTTGGGGCTTGGGAGAAGTGGGTTGCTGCTCTAGATCTCAGAAATTAGGGTGTAATTAAGTCTAAGTTCGTATTTGAGAATATAACCCCAAAATACAATTAAACCCCTAAAATTCGTATGCAGTTAACATAACCACCGTCTAGGACGGTGGTGTGTACCGTCTCACACGGTGCCTTCAAATGGCCCACCGTCTCAGACGGTGGGTTCTACCGTTCCAGACGGTAGTCCAAAAATATGCAGAACCCTTTACGGTGCTTGAACGTTCCAGACGGTCAGAGTATTTGGCCCACCATCTCAGACGGTGGGTCTTGGCGTCTCAAACGGTAGTTCAATTTCCAGAATTCCAGAATTGACTTTCTTTGACTTCAAACTTCAATTGACTTTCTTCTTGACCCGATTAGTCCAAATTACCATTTAGAGCCTGAAACACTTAAACAAACATAAAAACGCCCTACTCGTCTATTAACAAGCACAAAACAATCCGATTTTACCCATTAACATCATGTATTTTAGGCGTTTATCACTCCACCACCACCTGTTAATCCTCCAGTTTCACAACAAATACAGCCAACTAGACATTCTACCAGAACCAAACAACTCTCCACTAAACTGAAAGGCTATTCTTGTACTCTACCTTCTTCAATCTCTAATTCAGCAAATTCTCTTTTTTCTAAACATCCCATCCAAAATTATCTCAATTACTCAAATCTCTCTCCCTCGTCTCTTCATTTTGTCAACTCAATTGACACACAAAAAGAGCCACACACCTACATTCAAGCTTCCAAGGATCCTAAATGGGTAGATGCCATGAACACTGAGATAAAAGCATTAGAAAATAACAATACATGGTCATTAGTGTCTCTGCCTTCTGGGAAATAACCTATAGGCTGTAAATGGGTTTACAGAATAAAGTACCATTCTGATGGCACCATTGAAAGATTTAAGACCAGACTTGTGGCACAGGGGTTCACACAAAAAGAAGGAATTGACAACAAAGAGACATTTGCCCCAGTGGCCAAAATGGTCACTGTTAGAACCCTTTTAGCTGTAGCAGTCACAAAGAATTGGATAATTGAGCAACTAGATGTAAACAATGCATTTCTCCATGGTGATCTTCATGAGGAAGTGTACATGGCAGTTCCCAAAGGCTACCAACATGATCTGCCACCCAACACTGTCTGCAAATTACATAAATCCTTATATGGGCTCAAAAAGGCAAACAGGCAGTGGTTCACTAAACTGACTACCTTTCTCTCCACACTTGGATTCATTCAAAGCTATGCTGACACTTCTCTTTTTACATACAATTCAAATCATGATTTTATTGCTCTACTAGTTTATGTGGATGATATCCTAATATGTGGCACCACTCAATCCCTAATTGATTTTGTCAAGGCCAAACTTCATCATAAATTCAGCATCAAGGCACTTGGAACTCTACACTACTATCTTGGGATTGAATTTCTCAGAAATGCTACTGGTTTGGCAATGACACAAAGAAAATATGCTCTTGATCTTCTCCAACATGCTCAAATGTCAGATGTCAAGCCTGCCTGCACACCAATTGACCCTACTCACAAGCTCACCACCACTACAGGCACACCATTACCTGACTCTACCCTGTACAGGACTCTAGTTGGTAAACTAATCTATCTCACTATCACTAGACCTGATCTAGCCTTTGCTGCTCAATACCTAAGTCAGTTTTCCCATTCACCAACTGATGAACACATGAAAGCATTGCTCAGAGTGCTTAGATACATCAAATTAAATCCAGGTCAGGGCCTCTTCTTTCCTGCCTACAACAACCTTGTCCTTACAAATTTCTGTGACAGTGATTGGACTGCATGCCAAATGTCCAGAAGATCAGTCTCTGGATTTGCTATATTTCTGGGTACAAGTTTAATTTCATGGCAATCAAAGAAGCAAACAGTTGTTTCAAGATCTTCTATAGAGGCAGAGTACAGGTCCCTGGCTGATAGTACCTGTGAAGTCACTTGGTTAACTTGTCTCCTCAAAGATCTATCTGTTTCAATTCCTACACCAATTGTGATGCTTTGTGACAATGCCTCTACCATTGCTCTTGCTTCTAACCCAGTTTACCATGCCAGAACTAAGCATATTGAGCCAGATTGCCACTTTGTAAGAGAAAAGATCAAAACTGGCCACATCAGTCCTCAGTTCATCCCAACTAAATCACAAGTTGCTGATATACTCACCAAGGGCCTTCCAAAAGCATTGCATTATAATTGTCTTTCCAAGTTGAGTTGTTGTAATCATTACAACCTCTCAACTTGTGGGGGGGATGAAGATACATCAAAGTGTATCTGAATAAAGGATTTCAGGTCGAAAGTGAATGCTTGCAGAGCCACAAAGTGCAGCACAAAGTTGAAGAGTATTGTGATAAAATGTCTTTCATATTGTAACAAAATGTAGCACCATAAATGTAAATATGATATAGTTAGAGGGTTAGAATTAGAAATGTTCTAGAGAGTTAGTTGAGAGCGGTTATGCTCTATATAAACTTAATATTGTATTTCATTTCTAATTAAGTGAAATAATATCCAAATTATTCCCTCTCATTTCTCTTTAATAACTACTTAACAAATACTACGTATAATGTTAGGAAAAATGATATATCTACGTATCACACGCTTATAAATGCGTATGGTGGTTTGGCCTATTTTGTGTCAAATTTTAC
>CM067173.1:73610529-73660772 GCA_034093135.1 Erigeron breviscapus
GACTAGCTGGTCTAGTAAGAAACAGCATACAGTATCCATCTCCACTGCTGAAGCAGAATATGTATCAGCAGCGAGTTGTTGTGCACAAGTCCTATGGATGAAAAACCAACTCGCTGACTATGACTTAGAATTCTCTAAGATTCCCATTATGTGTGACAATACAAGTGCAATTGCAATCACACATAATCCTGTTCAGCATTCTAAGACCAAACACATTGACATTAGGTACCATTTCATTCGTGACCATGTCATGAAAGGGGATGTTGAAATCTACTTCATTCCCACTAATGACCAACTTGCTGATATTTTCACTAAACCTTTAGATGAAACCAGATTTAAATATCTGGTCAGCAAGTTGGGAATGCTGAATGGTAAATCAGCGACATGACTTGTCATGTCTGCTAATGCCTCAACTTACATCTCTCTTATAAGTTGAAAAGTGACCTTATGGTCAAAAATTTCTCTCAGTAAGTTCAAGTGTGTCTTACTTGCTGACCAAAACAAAAGCAATAGAGAGCTAAAAGTCTCTATCTAGTCCAGCAGCAAACGGCTGCTGGTAAAGACTTATCAAAACCGTTGATCCCTGTTGCTTTGGGAAAAAAGCAAAACAAAAGCAATAGAGAGCTAAAAGTCTCTATCTAGTCCAGCAGCAAACGGCTACTGGTAAAGACAAATAAAATCCGTTGATGGCTGACAATTTGCCAAAAATTGTATGAAGTTGGTCAGCAGCAAATGTTTATTGAGTCGCTGACTAATACATGTTTTCTAAATGGGGTAATCAAATTTTCTAACTTGGTCAGTGGAATATATTTCAATCTCAACTACTTTATCGTGTGAATATATCCACCAAGTATTTTTATCAATATTTTATTGAAATCTGAAAACGGTTACCTCGATTTTCTCCCTAATGGACAACTTGTACACTGTATCAGCCGTAAAACTCGAGTACTTTTGAAATAATGGTACAAGTTGTCACATCAATCCTTTTTTTATACGTTACTCAAATACGTATATATATGTATATATTACGTATGAGAGAGAGTATTGGTGACGGTTCACTGTCATAGTTATGGGGCCCATATCCATGCTATATATATTCAAATCTTTTTCAATCACCATTCTTCATACTCTCAAAATTCACCTTCTCAATTCTTCTCTCCTATTCCCAAAATCTTCTAAAAAACACTCTCAAATCCCTCTATATCTTTTCTATTTTCTTTCAATCCTTATCATCTAGATCTCAAAATGACTTCTTCTTCATCTCAACCACAACAACAACCAGAAATCGCCGAGAATCCTGAAAATCAAGAAACCTTGGAAATTGTTCCTCTCTATCTTACGTCCAAGGATTTCGATCCTGAAGGCATTGTTCCATCAAAACATGTAGCCTTTCAAGCCCACAAGTTGGTTATTAAACCAAATAACTACCTTGGATCTCTTGAAATTCCTTCCCAAGTTAAAGGTTACTATCAAATGCTTGATTTTATAAGAGCATGTCCGGCTAGAAGGGCCATCTATAGAGATCCAAAAGAGATGTGTGTCCATCTGTTGAGGGAATTCTGGTGGACATGTGACTACAACCTCGTTAGCAGCACTATTTCCGGTACTGTTATGAAAGGAAAACACACCATCACCATCTCAGTTAATTTGTTAAGAGATGTTCTTCGTCTTCCTTCACAATCTGAAGAAAGAAAATTTGCTGACTTGGTATCCACTGAAGTATGGAAAGATTGGTTGCTCTCCATAGGCTATGGAACAAACACGGAACCACCTCAACCTGTTCACAGCAACCCTCAGAAAAAGTTCCTGCCTGGAGTATGGAGGTTACTTTTTTCTCATGTCATTCAATGCCTTGGTGGGAACAGTGGGTCATTTGATCAAGCCACTGCTGCCCAGATGCAAATGATATATGCACTGGCAAACGGTCGTTTCATTGACTTTGCCAGTGTCATCTTTGAAGATTTAAAGGCAAAGGTTCTTGTCAAAAACAGATCGAGCTCAGTGCCTTTCACTCGGTTTCTCTCGCTGATTTTCAAGCATGAGCTGAAGGAAAAATATCTTCCAAAGGGTGCTACTGTCTTTTTCGCACCACGGATTGCCAGCACAGTGTACAAGGTACCTGCTTGTGACACTGAAGTATTTGATGCTAAATATGTTGTGCTTCCTCCGGCAATGAAACAGGTACTTTATTCCACCTATCCTGACGTATATAAAAAGCAACCCTCTGGAGCTGGTTCGCTGGTAAACCCCCCAGCAGCCTCCAAAGCTCCCAAAAAGACCAATAAAGCACAAGTTACATCTACATCCACTTCACCTCCTGCTGATGTCCCAAAACAGAAGCAGCGAGTACCAAAGGGCTTAACCACAAAGGCTAAGACGTCCTCACAGCCCAAGGACATTAGAAACCCAGCTGGCCCATCAGCAACCTCAAAAAAGGTTGTTGACGAGAAAAAGGGTAACAGCAAGCAGCCACCTCAATCTTCTGTAGGAGAGGTTGGTGAAGTACAAGGGTCACCCCAGCCCACTAGAGTTGAGTCTACCACTCAAATAATTCCCTCTTCTCAACCCTCTGAGTCGTTGTCAGCAGCCAGATCACAGGTGATGCTAGAGACAACACAGTCTACGGCTGATGACGTTTCAGTGCTACAACACACTGAGACAGAGGCACCAAATTCTCCAATTCCCTTGAATTTTTCTCGTGATGAAATTGTTGAAGGTACTGGTGGTAGTGAAACAGTGATGGAAGATGCTGAAAGAAGCAATGTTGATCTTGGTGATGTGTCCGCTGTTGAAATAGTTGAAGATGATGATGCTAATAATGAAAGTGATTTTGAGTTGGGTGATTTTGTCGCTGATGATTTTCAGCTGGATTCTTACAGCCATGCGGATGAAAAGGAGGCCAGTGACATGGAAATTGAAGAAGAAAATGCTGAAGAAATTCCTGTCACTGTGCCTATGACAAATGTTGAAGAGATCACTGAAGCAGTTTATTTCACTGAAAGACCTCAGACACCTCCAATGCAACCAGTGAACACCATGCTATCTCTTGGCATGCCTTCTTCCTTCTTAAGTGTTCCTGGCTGCTCATCCTCAGTTCCCCCTGAAATTGAACCTCAAACAGCTAAGGATTTGGGTATTTCTTACTCCACCTACTCTGCTGATAGGTTGGAAAAGGTAGAGCATCAGTTAAATGATCTCACCAAGGCTGCCACTCTTGCAATTAAATTGAAAGATAAAGAGTCTGACAGGCTGGTGTCCACATTGACCAGCTGGTACAACAAGCAGAATGAGAACAGCGAAGCTATTGACACGCTGAAGGATAACACAAGCTCCATTGCTGATGCTCAAAATAAAATACATGCCACAACAAGTGTTATCAAGCGTGATCAGCAGATCATTAAATCTGGTGCCATATCGCTGATCAAATGTGCAAACTCTACAAGCTACTCAGCAAAGAAGGCAGCCTCTACCAGCAAGTCTGCTGCTGCTAGTGTAAAGAAGCTGAGTGATCTCATCCTCCCTCTGACTACTCAAGTCGAAAATAACACTAAGGCAATTCATGCCTTAGAAAAACAAGTGACTGATCTTCCAATTCCTCAAGCTTCTTTCACTGAGGAAGATCGTCAGAGGCAAGTCAAGCTAGAGAAGGAGGTTGATGAAATCAAAAATCTGTTGGCCCATGATGTGACCAATTTATATAGATCACCCACATCATTATTGGCCTTTTTCGTATGTGTTTTGAGTCAATTTTGTATGCATTTGGCGCGCTTATGGTGTTTGTTAGTGTTTTCAGGTTCTTAGCAGGTTGTGCGTCCATTTAGTACATTTTCTGACGATTTTAGGCCAAGATGTTGATCCGAGTGTTCGAGAGATGTTGATAAAGAAGAACAAAGATTTCAGCAAGATTTGACTGCGCCGCAGTGGGAGGAATGGTGACCCACTGCGCCGCAGCCACTGGTGAAGAAGCCACATGGATTCCAGCAAGTTTGAGCTGCGCCGCAGTGGGAGTATTCACACCCCACTGCGCCGCAGTCAAGGGGTGCCAAAGCAAAGTGAGGTAGCGATTTGGCTACGGTTCCATCCTTATTCTAAAACCACTTTAGTAAACAATTATTTCAAAACCAATCCCCGCGAATGATCTCGGACTTACTACTTACTATACTATATGCGATCAGGTCCACTGCCTGAAAGTGTGTAGTAGTCAGTTTTTAGTGGGTACTTATTTATAAATTTTACAAACTCGATTTCACACATCAAGTTTTTGGCGCCGCTGCCGGGGATTGTGTGCCGATTTAGTTGTTAATTTAGTGGTTTGATCCTTTCTCACGCGTGAGAAAGTTACTTGTTTATTAGTTTAGTTTTCTTTTCTTATCACAGTTGCATTTGACGTGTTTGTGTTAGTTGTGTGTTTGCAGGTATTTCTTTAGTTGATGAACTTGCGTTCTTCGGGTCTACCTTTGAATAGTCCTTTGTCTACTCCGAGAAGACCAAGAGGGCGTCGGTTTAACTTCACTGAACCCACAACACCAATACCTACACCGTTCTCACCTATAGCTAAACCCACTCCTGATTCAGACGAGGAAGGGTTTTATTTAGACGAATTTTTCAATTTAGAAGTTAAGCAAGAAGAGATGGGTGACGAACAACCTAGGGATCCAAATGACACTCGCTATGGCGAGAGGGTTCGAACTATCCCAACTAGCCGTGGCTCCGCCATTAGACCACCGGCCATTGATCACACTTTCAATTTGAAAGGGAATCATCTTAAGAGCATAGAAGAGCATCAATTTGATGGAAAAAGGAAATGGGATCCTTACCAACACTTGGATAGGTTTGAAAAGTTGGCTCGGCTTTATCAATATGGTCAAAATCAAATGAATGCCGTGAAACTTGAGACATTTCCCATGTCAATCACCGGAGAAGCACTTGATTGGTTCAATGATCTTCCAGAAAATTCAATCACTACTTGGAACCAACTTAAGGAGGCTTTCATTGGTGAGTTTTATTCACTTAGAACTCAAAGAAAGTTGGAGAATATGATTAGGTCGTTTGAACAAGATGATGGAGAAGATGTTGCAGATGCTTGGGTTCGTTTCAAGGAGATGTTGAGAAATTGTCCAGGTCACAATTTGACTAAGGAACAATATGTGGAGCTTTTCTTTGATGGTTTAAATAAGAAGTCTAAACGAGAATTGGGATATGCTTTTGGGGGTAGTTTCAATAACATTACACCCAATGAAGGCTATCAAATCTTGGAAGACATGGCAAAGGATAACTCAAATATGGATGATGAAAGGTTCTTGAAGAATGAAAGAAAGATGAAGAAAAGAACTAACCAAGGGAGAGTTGCTAAGGTTGAAGCTAGCAACGATTCAGGGGTTATTGGAGAGATTAAGGCGCTATCTGAGCGCATGGATAGGAGCTTTGCTGCTCAAGAGACTAGGTTTGGAGCAATTGAGAGGGATGTTAAGGTCGTAGCCGATGGGTGTGATCATTGTGGTGATATGCACTATTCTGATGAGTGTCCAAATCGGGCACCCGAAGATGTGAACTATGTTCAGAATCAACCCCAAGGGAGCTACCACCGCAACACCGGTTTCCAGAACCGGCCTTCAGGTAATTCTTCTTATAACTCTTCTTTTCAGGCTAATGCTCCTCGTTTTTCAGGTAACAGGTGGCAAAGAGATAATTATCAGAATCAGCCACAACAGCAGACTCAGCAAGGGCAAGGATGTGGTTCCAGAGGTTAAACCATACAAGCCAAAGATACCATTTCCACAGAGGTTCAGGAAAGCAAAGCTGAAGGAGCATTATAACAAGTTTGTTGACATGATCAAAAATGTTCATATTAATGTTCCTTTAGTTGATCTTATTCAGGGGATGCCCAATTATGCTAAGTTCATTAAGGAGCTTGTGACAGACAAAGGGAAGTTTGAAGAGGCAAAGGCTACTTTTATTAATGCCGAGTGTTCTGCTATCTTGCAGAACCGCATTCCACCAAAGCTTGAAGACCCAGGGAGTTTTCTCATCACTTGCTCTATTAGAACTATTATTTGTAAAGCATTAGCTGATTTAGGGGCTAGCATTAATTTGATGCCTTACTCGGTTTATGCCAAGTTGTCATTGGGAGTCCTTCGCCCTACTCGCATGAGTATAAGACTTGCTGACCATTCTTTTCAGTATCCCATCGGGATTGCTGAAAACATTAGTGTCAGAGTTGGCCACATTGTTTTTCTAGTTGACTTCGTTATCCTCGAAATGGAGGAAGATTCAACCGTGAAGACTCCGGTCACTCCACCAAAACCGGATGTGGTTCCAGAGGTTAAACCATACAAGCCAAAGATACCATTTCCACAGAGGTTCAGGAAAGCAAAGCTGAAGGAGCATTATAACAAGTTTGTTGACATGATCAAAAATGTTCATATTAATGTTCCTTTAGTTGATCTTATTCAGGGGATGCCCAATTATGCTAAGTTCATTAAGGAGCTTGTGACAGACAAAGGGAAGTTTGAAGAGGCAAAGGCTACTTTTATTAATGCCGAGTGTTCTGCTATCTTGCAGAACCGCATTCCACCAAAGCTTGAAGACCCAGGGAGTTTTCTCATCACTTGCTCTATTAGAACTATTATTTGTAAAGCATTAGCTGATTTAGGGGCTAGCATTAATTTGATGCCTTACTCGGTTTATGCCAAGTTGTCATTGGGAGTCCTTCGCCCTACTCGCATGAGTATAAGACTTGCTGACCATTCTTTTCAGTATCCCATCGGGATTGCTGAAAACATTAGTGTCAGAGTGGGCCATATTGTTTTTCTAGTTGACTTCGTTATCCTCGAAATGGAGGAAGATTCGACCGTGAAGACTCCGGTCACTCCACCAAAACCGGATGTGGTTCCAGAGGTTAAACCATACAAGCCAAAGATACCATTTCCACAGAGGTTCAGGAAAGCAAAGCTGAAGGAGCATTATAACAAGTTTGTTGACATGATCAAAAATGTTCATATTAATGTTCCTTTAGTTGATCTTATTCAGGGGATGCCCAATTATGCTAAGTTCATTAAGGAGCTTGTGACAGACAAAGGGAAGTTTGAAGAGGCAAAGGCTACTTTTATTAATGCCGAGTGTTCTGCTATCTTGCAGAACCGCATTCCACCAAAGCTTGAAGACCCAGGGAGTTTTCTCATCACTTGCTCTATTAGAACTATTATTTGTAAAGCATTAGCTGATTTAGGGGCTAGCATTAATTTGATGCCTTACTCGGTTTATGCCAAGTTGTCATTGGGAGTCCTTCGCCCTACTCGCATGAGTATAAGACTTGCTGACCATTCTTTTCAGTATCCCATCGGGATTGCTGAAAACATTAGTGTCAGAGTGGGCCATATTGTTTTTCTAGTTGACTTCGTTATCCTCGAAATGGAGGAAGATACGAAGGTCCCTCTTATTCTTGGACGCCCATTCCTTAATACCGCGGATGCTATCATCCGTGTGAAGGATAAGGAAATTTCCTTAGGCGTAGGAACTGATAGGATTGTGTTTAATGTTGAAAAGTCTATCAAGCATTCATATTCTAATGATGAGACTTGTTTCAGGATTGATGTCATTGATGATGCATTGGATCAAGAATTTCAGGAATTCATGGAGACAGATATTGGAGAGGAGGAGATCGCTAATTTAGGATCTGGAGAAATTCCATGGAAGTTTTCATGGATGATTTTTCAGTTTTTGGGGATTCTTTTCATTCATGTTTGAGTAATTTGGATAGGATGTTGGAACGGTGTGAGAGGGCACACCTTGTTTTGAATTGGGAAAAGTGCCATTTTATGGTGACTGAGGGTATTGTGTTAGGGCATAAAGTGTCCAAGGCCGGGATTGAGGTTGATCGGGCTAAGATAGATGTAATTGCCAAATTACCCCCGCCTTCCAATGTGAAAGGGGTAAGGAGTTTTCTTGGACATGCAGGTTTTTATCGTCGATTTATTAAGGATTTCTCTAAGATTACTCGTCCTATGACCCACTTGTTGGAAAAGGACGTTCATTTTGTTTTTGATGATGCTTGTTTGAGTGCTTTTCAGGTATTGAAGGAGAAGTTGACTGATTCTCCTATCATGGTAGCTCCAGATTGGGAATTGCCTTTCGAGTTGATGTGTGATGCAAGTGACTATGCTGTTGGAGCTGTGCTAGGGCAAAGGGTTGAGAAACATTTCAAACCCATTTACTTTGCTAGTAAGACTTTGAACCCCGCCCAGCAAAATTACACCACTACAGAAAAGGAGTTGCTTGCAGTGGTCTTTGCATTTGATAAGTTTAGATCATATCTTGTTTTGAGTAAGACCATAGTTTTCACTGACCATTCAGCCCTTAAGTACCTGTTCTCGAAACAGGATGCTAAACCCAGGCTTATCCGTTGGATTCTTTTGTTGCAAGAATTTGACATTGAGATAAAGGATAAGAAAGGGGCTGAAAATTTGGCTGCCGACCATTTGAGTCGTTTGGAAGATCCTCACCGGGAGGAACTTCGTGATGGGGAGATCAATGATCACTTCCCCGATGAGTCTTTAATGTTTATCTCTAACTCTGATGAAGCTCCTTGGTTTGCAGATATAGCTAATTATTTGGTTGCAGGTGAGATACCTAATGATTTCACGTCCCAGCAGAAGAAGAAGCTCATATCGGATGTTAAGTATTATTTTTGGGACCATCCATACTTGTTTCGTGTTTGTGCAGATGGTATGATTAGGAGATGTGTTGCTGGAGCTGAGACTAGAGAGATTTTGGATGCGTGTCACTACGGGCCAACTGGGGGTCATTATGGACCTTCAGTGACGGGTAAGAAAGTTTTTGATGCAGGTTTCTATTGGCCAACAATTTTCAAGGAGGCCCAGACTTTGGTTGAGACTTGTGACATCTGTCAGCGACAGGGGAACATCACTAAACGGGATGAGATGCCTCAACAGAGCATTCAGGTATGTGAGGTATTTGATGTCTGGGGTATAGACTTTATGGGACCATTCCCACCGTCTAATAAGTTTCAGTACATTCTTGTCGCCGTTGACTACGTGTCTAAATGGGCCGAAGCCAAGGCTTTGCCCACGAATGACGCGCGTGTAGTCATTGATTTCTTGAAACAGTTGTTTTGTCGTTTTGGTTGCCCTAGAGCTTTGATTAGTGACCGTGGAACCCATTTTGCAAACCATCAATTAGCCAAAGTGATGAAGAGGTATGGTGTTGTCCACTATTTTTCTACCTCGTACCATCCACAGACCAGTGGTCAAGTGGAAAACACAAATAGGGCCTTAAAGAGGATTTTGGAGAAAACTGTTGGAGATAACCCCAAGGTGTGGTCAAAGAAGTTAGATGACGCCTTGTGGGCGTTTAGGACGGCTTATAAGACGCCGATTGGCACCACGCCATACCGGTTGCTCTATGGCAAAACTTGCCATCTTCCTATTGAGATAGAGCATAAGGCGTATTGGGCTTTAAGGAATTTGAATTTGGATTTGATGGAAGCACGTGAACTTAGAATGTTGCAACTTCATGAGCTTGATGAGCTTAGGTTAGGTGCTTATGAGAATTCAAGGCTATATAAGGAGAGAACCAAGATTTGGCATGATAAGAGGATTCGTAGGAAGGAGTTTAAGGTTGGGGCTAAAGTGTTGTTATTTTTGTCAAAATTTAAGATTAAGCAACCTAAACTAACTTCTAGGTGGATTGGACCGTTTGAGATTAAGCATGTATACCCATCGGGTTATGTTGAGTTGTTTAAGCGAAATGGTGAAGGTTCGTTCATTGTCAATGGTCATCGACTTAAGCTATATTTGGAAGAAGAGCAGGTTGAGGGGATATTTGATGAGATCCCCGTTTTTGAATTGGAAACTTGATGGTTGGTCGAGTCAAGCTAAAGACTCGTTAATAACTTAAGCGCTTCTCGGGAGGCAACCCGTGTTATTTTATTGCATTTTACTTTCTTTGAATTCGTTAGTTTTCATCTTGTTTTAGTTAGTAAGTGCAGGTGTGGTTTAGATTTGATGTGGTTCAGGGTAAGTGTGATTGAGTTTTGACATAAAATGTTTGGAAAAAAACTTTCCAGTAATTCCCCACTGCGCCGCAGTGGGGGTGGAATGAGCTGACTGCGCCGCAGGCAAAATCTTCTGCCCAATGTTGGAATAAGCCCCACTGCGCCGCAGTGGGAATGATGCACCTCCACTGCGCCGCAGTGGGAGGCCGGGTAGGTCAAAGTAAGGGCCAGGTAAGTTTTGTTCTTCACTTTATCACTTTTCACTCTTTCTTCTTCTTTGCTCTCATCTAAAAGCAAAACTCCATTATTTCCATCAAGATCTCCATTCTCCTCCATCTTTAATCACTTTTCCAGATTTTCATCTTCATACATTGCATAATGGGAAGAAGTGTAAGTTTTTCTTTTTAGTTTCTTTGTATTTTCCTTTTTATTTTGAATTTTTAATTTCTAGGGTTTATGCTAGCTTAATCTTTCGAATTAAATTAGGGGTTTTGATGTTTGTGAGCAATAGAAGCTAATTGGGTGTTAAATCTTGCATCTTGTTCATCCATTTTTGATTTTAATTTTGAAATTAGGGTTTTGAAAAATTTGGGATTTGTTATGAACAAGTGTGGGGGATGTAAATGTCGATTTAGGTGGAGATTATTGTTTGATTATTCCCTAAATGTGCTTGTTTGATTACCCCCTTTTTGTGCCAAGTCGTGATGAACCCTAGCTTTTTGCCCAGGTTTTGTGCCTCACTGCGCCGCAGTGGGAGGCCGGGTAGGTCAAAGTAAGGGCCAGGTAAGTTTTGTTCTTCACTTTATCACTTTTCACTCTTTCTTCTTCTTTGCTCTCATCTAAAAGCAAAACTCCATTATTTCCATCAAGATCTCCATTCTCCTCCATCTTTAATCACTTTTCACTCTTTCTTCTTCTTTGCTCTCATCTAAAAGCAAAACTCCATTATTTCCATCAAGATCTCCATTCTCCTCCATCTTTAATCACTTTTCCAGATTTTCATCTTCATACATTGCATAATGGGAAGAAGTGTAAGTTTTTCTTTTTAGTTTCTTTGTATTTTCCTTTTTATTTTGAATTTTTAATTTCTAGGGTTTATGCTAGCTTAATCTTTCGAATTAAATTAGGGGTTTTGATGTTTGTGAGCAATAGAAGCTAATTGGGTGTTAAATCTTGCATCTTGTTCATCCATTTTTGATTTTAATTTTGAAATTAGGGTTTTGAAAAATTTGGGATTTGTTATGAACAAGTGTGGGGGATGTAAATGTCGATTTAGGTGGAGATTATTGTTTGATTATTCCCTAAATGTGCTTGTTTGATTACCCCCTTTTTGTGCCAAGTCGTGATGAACCCTAGCTTTTTGCCCAGGTTTTGTGCCTCACTGCGCCGCAGTGGGGGTACTTCCCTGCCAAGATTTTCAACTTGTTTAATATGGTTCCCAACTTTGCATTCTTAATACTCACAATTGGACGTTTTCATGTTTGTGAATGCAGGGAGCGGAAGCTACTGATAAGGCCGCAGGAAAAAGGAAAATGGTTGAGGGGCAATCTAGTGAGGCAGTTGATGTCCCGACTAAAACTTCAAAGAAACAAGCGGAGGTGCCGCTTACATTTATTGAAGAACTGAACGAGCGACATGCTTGGCTATCATTTGAGGGAATTAGGCAGCCCCAAAAGAACATATACAAGAACAAGTTGTATAAGCTTTCTAAGCATGCGGTCCTTCCCGCAAGACATTTAACTCCTTTTCAAGCTCAGGTATTTGGAGTACAGGAGGACATTCGACGGTGGTTTTCTATGAGTTTGAGAGTTGGAGGTGAGTCAAGAGGGCATGACGTGAGTTGTGATATTTGGCGGCGGGTATTTGCTAACCGTGAAGCCGCCTACCGTGAGTTATGCTTAGAGTTCTATTCGACCTTGAAACTGAAGAAGGAGTTAGGGAAAGTCAAAGATATTTTTGAGGAGAGGGTAGTCTCGTTTTACTGTGGGGGACAGCAGAGGAAGCTGTCAATTGCTGAATTTGGTTACTACTGTGGGATGTATACGAGGGAGGAGTTGCAGAATGCAGAGTTTAGGGCTATTTTGAAGAAGGGGTATAGAACAGGAGCCGATTTGGGTGATGGAGAGTCTATCTTGGAGTATTACACCAGGATCACGGGGGGAGAAACATGGACATACACTAGTGGTGTGTCAAAGATTAAGAATGTTCGTTTGAGGTTACTCCACCGTATGATGGTTACATTCTTGGTACAGAGATCTACTCATTGGGAGAAGGTTTACCAAAATGACTTGTGGTTACTTAAGTTATTTTCTGAAGGTGCTCCAACAAGATTTGCTTTGCCCCCTCTTGTACTGCTTGACCGTATGTGCAACCATTCTGATGCACACTTGGTTTTTGGTCATTTCATCACGGTAATTTATAAGAGGATGGGAGTTTTTGCTTCTGATGATTGCCAGACTTATCTTTCATTACCAGTGCATCAGGAGGATTTTACGTATAATGAGCTTTATAGGGCAAAGATTTTGAAGAAAAAGAAAGCAAATGAGCAGGAGCAGTTGTTAGATGATGAGGGTGAGGTTGAAGGACCACCTCCTGTACAGGAGGAGGATGATGAGGCTGATGTTGAGATGGCTGATGCTCCACAGGAGCCCCCGAGGAGGACTGGACGTAACATTCCCATCCCTCGCTCGTTTGATTTAACACTCTTGGGGAACACTATTCAGAATATCTATGAGTCTCAGCAGAACAGTCAGAGAGAGTTTGATGCTTACCAGCGGAGGGTGGACCAGGATTTCACCTGGATTGGATCACAGCAGGCCCACACTAACTATAGTCTTGATTATTATCAGCCTATGTGGGATGCTCAGTATCATGGCCGGGAGTTTGTTCGACCTGACCCGATTCCTCCATTCTCTCCACCGCCTATTTATGTCCCTGATTATCGTCAGGGGGGTCAGTCCTTTTTCTCTCGTACGACTGCCCCGGGGAACATGTCACCACCACCCCATGATTTAGGAGGTTCTCCTCGAGGTCCAGTGCAGTTTGGGGTCTTTCAGGGTGGCCATGTTGGCGGTGATTCTTCATCTTTTGCAGGTTTGGATGCAGGTGCTCATTCTGGATTTGATGCTGGTCAGTCAGGAGGAGGCGTCCGATTGGGTGACGAGTATTTTTGGACAACCTGGGCTACCTTATGGCTACCATGGACAGCAGCAGTAGTGGAGATGATTCCCATCCGGTACCGTGGGATGGAATCATATGATGATTGGTTATTTTGGTATTCCTATGACATTACTTTATTTATCATTGTCTGGTATCCACCCTACGGGGTGATGAAACATTTGTAATTTCCTTTGTTTCTTTTATTTTCTGCATGATACTGTTTTGGTTTGCATTTAGTATGGATATTTGGGATTTGTTCTTGTGATGTGTAATTGAGCAGGTTTGATCCGACTTGATGGAAATACTTAGTGGAAACCAAGTGTGGGGGAGGACCCGTTGGATTCTCATTCTCACCTACATTCGTTGGCATTGATTTGTTTGATTGTGTGATCGTGTTAGTAGCTCACTATGATGTCACATGCATATGCTGGCAGTAAGTTCAGCGCAACATTTTTAATTGGCATCTTTATTGACATTGTTTCGCACACAGCTCTCGCACATTCAGTTTTGAACTAGTCTGTTTCTCCCGTCAAGCAAATTGGACTTCCTTTTTAGGAAGAGCAATTTGTGGTGCGGGGTCGCCTTACTTGTTTTGAAACGGAATGTGTCCTTAATCCGGTATGTGTTCTCATTCTTTCTGTCTATTTTGCTTACCCCTATTTACCTTAGTTTTGACCGAATATTGGACATTGAGGGCATTGTCCATCTTAAGTGTGGGGGGTGGCAAATAGGTTTAAGCAACCGGATATATCTCTTTTGTTGTTTTGCCATTGAGATTTAACCGTTCTTGTGGATGTGTCCCTCTCGTAGGCTTTTGGGTTTTATCCAAGAGTAAGGGTTCTATCTTGAACTCTGAACTATGATGTGCATGTTTGAGATTGGTGGTTTCGATTTGGTAGGATGATGGAAGATGATATGATTTGAAACTTGTGTTGAGCTTGTCCTTGTGGTAAATTGCTTTTGTCACTTAATTCATAATACCTTAATGAGCAATTTTACTACTAAATTTTTTCCTTGGTACAAATTTAATCGGCGAAATGTGTTCTGAACGGTTATTGGGCTAATCCTTGTGGATTGATAACATTACTTGCATGCTCAAATATCCCAAACACCTAAAAGTTGTGAGATTCATCATTCATTTATAGATGTGCTAGGTGTTTACGGTTTTGGTTTGATTGCCTTGTAAATTTGTCCCTCTCTTAGGCTCTTGGATTTATTCGGGAGTAAGGGTTCCATTTCGAACTCTGCACTAAGATGTGCAGATTTTGAGGTTAATTTATTCCATTTCCGGGTTACTTTCTTTGATATGAGTGTGCCGGTGATGTGTTGAGCTAGAACTTGGCCTGGTGATCGTTACGAGACCGCAGTGAGATCACTTTTGTGATAGAAGTACATTGGATGACGAATTGGCATATTAGGTTTGACCCTTATTTTCTTTCTATTCACCCCTTGCTTTTGTATATTTTTACCTTTAGCATACATACTTTTATACATGTACATACATGCTTTGTGTTGCTGGCTACTCTGGTCAGTGATTTTCCTTTCTTTGTAAACCTTTGTTGCACTCATCTTTAGTGCAAGATACACTTAGACACACTTTTTGAACTTAGCCTTTTCCTTTGTATAAATCCACTTAAATATGTAAACTTTACCTCGCCATACCGATAGTCTAATTTTTGGGGGGCCATTGATTGTCATTGGTTTGTTTGGACGGTTTGGGAGAGCTTCAATGGGTTATCGGTTGGAATATTCTTGGTCTTTGGGAATACACCGATTGGGCAAGTTATTAGGGAATGTATTGGATTGTTTCAAAGGAAGTATATTGTATAGACATTGTTCAAAAAAAAAAAAAAAAAAAAAAAAAAAAAAAAAAAAAAAAAAAAAAAAAAAAAAAAAAAAAAAAAAAAAAAAAAAAAAAAAAAAAAAAAAAAAAAAAAAAAAAAAAAAAAAAAAAAAAAAAAAAAAAAAAAAAAAAAAAAAAAAAAAAAAAAAAAAAAAAAAAAAAAAAAAAAAAAAAAAAAAAAAAAAAAAAAAAAAAAAAAAAAAAAAAAAAAAAAAAAAAAAAAAAAAAAAAAAAAAAAAAAAAAAAAAAAAAAAAAAAAAAAAAAAAAAAAAAAAAAAAAAAAAAAAAAAAAAAAAAAAAAAAAAAAAAAAAAAAAAAAAAAAAAAAAAAAAAAAAAAAAAAAAAAAAAAAAAAAAAAAAAAAAAAAAAAAAAAAAAAAAAAAAAAAAAAAAAAAAAAAAAAAAAAAAAAAAAAAAAAAAAAAAAAAAAAAAAAAAAAAAAAAAAAAAAAAAAAAAAAAAAAAAAAAAAAAAAAAAAAAAAAAAAAAAAAAAAAAAAAAAAAAAAAAAAAAAAAAAAAAAAAAAAAAAAAAAAAAAAAAAAAAAAAAAAAAAAAAAAAAAAAAAAAAAAAAAAAAAAAAAAAAAAAAAAAAAAAAAAAAAAAAAAAAAAAAAAAAAAAAAAAAAAAAAAAAAAAAAAAAAAAAAAAAAAAAAAAAAAAAAAAAAAAAAAAAAAAAAAAAAAAAAAAAAAAAAAAAAAAAAAAAAAAAAAAAAAAAAAAAAAAAAAAAAAAAAAAAAAAAAAAAAAAAAAAAAAAAAAAAAAAAAAAAAAAAAAAAAAAAAAAAAAAAAAAAAAAAAAAAAAAAAAAAAAAAAAAAAAAAAAAAAAAAAAAAAAAAAAAAAAAAAAAAAAAAAAAAAAAAAAAAAAAAAAAAAAAAAAAAAAAAAAAAAAAAAAAAAAAAAAAAAAAAAAAAAAAAAAAAAAAAAAAAAAAAAAAAAAAAAAAAAAAAAAAAAAAAAAAAAAAAAAAAAAAAAAAAAAAAAAAAAAAAAAAAAAAAAAAAAAAAAAAAAAAAAAAAAAAAAAAAAAAAAAAAAAAAAAAAAAAAAAAAAAAAAAAAAAAAAAAAAAAAAAAAAAAAAATAAAAAAAAAAGAAAAAAAAAGAACTTGGGCTACTAGTGGGTACTTCTCATTTTTATATGTCAAAAGAATTGTTGTATCATTTGGTTCGTGAGTAGAATGGAAGATTTGGTTGTTCTTAAGTTGTTTGAAGTTGATACACCACAATGGTGTCGGGTTTTTGCTTGTTACTTTCATGGTGTGTTCAAGGGATAGCATCTTATGGGTTGGTGGCAATCAATGGTAAGGGTTTGATTAGACTATTTTGTACACTAACCTAAATATCCCAAATCCCATTGTAAATACCCTTAGCCTAACATTACAACCGACTTATATGCCAAATTTTGATGATGTACTTGGTGCTCACGCCATGTCGGTGAAGCTATGATCCTTGTTCAAGCCTATGGTAAGATATGCATCACGACCGTGCAATGAGTGATTATTCATACATATTCAACCCCAATAGTAAGTTCGTTGGAGTAGGATGATTTTGATAGGCTCATTTGTTTCACTTTTGCTTAGTCGTGTTATTGAGGCTTGTGGATTGTTCAGATATTGTCAAACATTTCGGATTTTCATTTAAGATTAAAACTGCTTCACCAAAGCCCTTGTCATCGACATACTTGGTTTGGCTTCTTTTTGATAATCGTAATGTGTTTATATAGCTTCGTGCCAAGGAATGTTTTTGCTTAATTTTCAGATTTGCTTGAGGACAAGCAACGCTCAAGTGTGGGGGGATTTGATGTGACCAATTTATATAGATCGCCCACATCATTATTGGCCTTTTTCGTATGTGTTTTGAGTCAATTTTGTATGCATTTGGCGCGTTTATGGTGTTTGTTAGTGCTTTCAGGTTCTTAGCAGGTTGTGCGTCCATTTGGTACATTTTCTGACGATTTTAGGCCAAGATGTTGATCCGAGTGTTCGAGAGAAAAAAAAAAAAAAAAAAAAAAAAAAAAAAAAAAAAAAAAAAAAAAAAAAAAAAAAAAAAAAAAAAAAAAAAAAAAAAAAAAAAAAAAAAAAAAAAAAAAAAAAAAAAAAAAAAAAAAAAAAAAAAAAAAAAAAAAAAAAAAAAAAAAAAAAAAAAAAAAAAAAAAAAAAAAAAAAAAAAAAAAAAAAAAAAAAAAAAAAAAAAAAAAAAAAAAAAAAAAAAAAAAAAAAAAAAAAAAAAAAAAAAAAAAAAAAAAAAAAAAAAAAAAAAAAAAAAAAAAAAAAAAAAAAAAAAAAAAAAAAAAAAAAAAAAAAAAAAAAAAAAAAAAAAAAAAAAAAAAAAAAAAAAAAAAAAAAAAAAAAAAAAAAAAAAAAAAAAAAAAAAAAAAAAAAAAAAAAAAAAAAAAAAAAAAAAAAAAAAAAAAAAAAAAAAAAAAAAAAAAAAAAAAAAAAAAAAAAAAAAAAAAAAAAAAAAAAAAAAAAAAAAAAAAAAAAAAAAAAAAAAAAAAAAAAAAAAAAAAAAAAAAAAAAAAAAAAAAAAAAAAAAAAAAAAAAAAAAAAAAAAAAAAAAAAAAAAAAAAAAAAAAAAAAAAAAAAAAAAAAAAAAAAAAAAAAAAAAAAAAAAAAAAAAAAAAAAAAAAAAAAAAAAAAAAAAAAAAAAAAAAAAAAAAAAAAAAAAAAAAAAAAAAAAAAAAAAAAAAAAAAAAAAAAAAAAAAAAAAAAAAAAAAAAAAAAAAAAAAAAAAAAAAAAAAAAAAAAAAAAAAAAAAAAAAAAAAAAAAAAAAAAAAAAAAAAAAAAAAAAAAAAAAAAAAAAAAAAAAAAAAAAAAAAAAAAAAAAAAAAAAAAAAAAAAAAAAAAAAAAAAAAAAAAAAAAAAAAAAAAAAAAAAAAAAAAAAAAAAAAAAAAAAAAAAAAAAAAAAAAAAAAAAAAAAAAAAAAAAAAAAAAAAAAAAAAAAAAAAAAAAAAAAAAAAAAAAAAAAAAAAAAAAAAAAAAAAAAAAAAAAAAAAAAAAAAAAAAAAAAAAAAAAAAAAAAAAAAAAAAAAAAAAAAAAAAAAAAAAAAAAAAAAAAAAAAAAAAAAAAAAAAAAAAAAAAAAAAAAAAAAAAAAAAAAAAAAAAAAAAAAAAAAAAAAAAAAAAAAAAAAAAAAAAAAAAAAAAAAAAAAAAAAAAAAAAAAAAAAAAAAAAAAAAAAAAAAAAAAAAAAAAAAAAAAAAAAAAAAAAAAAAAAAAAAAAAAAAAAAAAAAAAAAAAAAAAAAAAAAAAAAAAAAAAAAAAAAAAAAAAAAAAAAAAAAAAAAAAAAAAAAAAAAAAAAAAAAAAAAAAAAAAAAAAAAAAAAAAAAAAAAAAAAAAAAAAAAAAAAAAAAAAAAAAAAAAAAAAAAAAAAAAAAAAAAAAAAAAAAAAAAAAAAAAAAAAAAAAAAAAAAAAAAAAAAAAAAAAAAAAAAAAAAAAAAAAAAAAAAAAAAAAAAAAAAAAAAAAAAAAAAAGAGAAATAAATTAAGAGTAAAAAGCTATGAATAAAAAAAAATATAAAGTGAAAAAACAGAAAAGAAAAAAAAAAGAAAAAAAATGAATTAGAAAAAAAAACATTGTCCCAAATAAATCAAGTTTTCTTTCTAGGAGCTGTTCTACCGCGAATTCTTCGAAGGATCGACTCAAGATTTCATCATTGGATTCATTGAAGATTCAAGAACACCCATCTAGATCGTATCTAATTTTCTGTCTTGCAATTTACATTCAACAAATATTGGTACAATATGTTCTCTTTCTATTTCGTTTGTTATTTTCGATTTAGCATGAGTGGCTAGATTTATAATCATCCACTTTGATGAAACTTGACGAATGATATGATTGTGTCGTGATCTTTATCAATTAATTCCTTGTGATTTATTCTTTTGATGTTGATGGTTTATGTGTTCATCGTTAGTGGTACTAGGTGAATATGTTTATCGTTTCAATTCGATTGTCTATGGTCGTTTGTCACCGGTTCATGGTATGACGGTGAATGTCAAATCTATAATAGGAATTAATCGGTAAAAGTGTTTAGAAACGGTTGGTGGTACCACGTTTTCATTCACATAGGCATAATTGGTAATTGGATAATCAAGCAAACTAATTGTTGGGGAGATTTTCTAGGCATTGGTGGTACCGGCTTGGGTAATTCAACTAGCAACTTAGGTGTTGGGGTGATTTGCGAGCGGTTGGTGGTACCACGTGAGCATTTTTATCCTTTCACGATTATCTTGTCAACTCTAAATAATTTGATCTTTAACGTGTGCAATCATAACTGAAGTCAAGTGGATTCGAAGTGGATGATCTTTATTTATATTGTTTGAACTTTCTTTACTTTCAAGTGTCTTGTCATTTAAATTTCTTTAATTTCAAATTGTCAAAGTGAGGTAGCGATTTGGCTACGGTTCCATCCTTATTCTAAAACCACTTTAGTAAACAATTATTTCAAAACCAATCCCCGCGAACGATCTCGGACTTACTACTTACTATACTATATGCGATCAGGTCCACTGCCTGAAAGTGTGTAGTAGTCGGTTTTTAGTGGGTACTTATTTATCAATTTTACAAACTCGATTTCACACATCAGCCCAGCTTGTAAATCAACAGTCTAAACAGCCAGCGACTGTGGAAGTTGTTATTAACACTACTTCCAAGGGGGAGAAAGTTGATGCTGCTGTTTTAGATATGGTAAATGAAGCAGTGCACAAGGCAGTTGCCCAAATCTATGAAGACTCTGCTGAAGAAGTATTAGAAATGGATGACACAACCAAAGCTGATGATATGGCACTTGTGGTTGTGAACAAAGAAAATGGAGATGTCAATGTTGAAGTTCCCCCTGCTGGTGTTGAGGGGGAGATTGAAAAAGATGGAAATAATGAACCTCCCCCAGCTGGTATTGAGGGGGAGCAACAAATTGTTAGGTTCAATGCACCCCCTGCTGCTGTTGTGGGCCACATTGAAGCTTTTGGTGATTTGGAAGAACAGTTTGACCCTGAAACTATCAAAGCTTCATGGGAAGCTGGGTTTGCTGAGGAAATGGCCAGGGATAGGTCAAATGAAATGCTGCCAGTTTTTCATAGACGATATCTGGCAAATGCTGAAATCACTCCTCTCTCTGATGATCGTCGAAGACAGCTCACTGAGTCTGGATTCTTCAAGAGACCTCCCACTATTCTTCCAGTAATCGCTACTCCATCTTCTCTTCCTGCTGCTCAACTCTCTATTCAAACATCAGCAGGCCATCAACATCAAGTGATAGATATACTTGCCTTGACTGCTGATGGAAAAACTCAAGAAGAAGCCATCAAGGAGTTGGATAGGATCAAGCAGAATCAAGAAAATGAAAGAAAGAATCTTGAGTATATCAAGCAGCTACCTCTCCTTGAAAAAGATCAGCTGGATGGTGAGCAAAGGATGCTGCTGAAAGCGGGTGGTGCTGAAGCTCTATACAGGTAGAAGCATAAAGAAGTTGAGAAGCAACTCAGTGAGAAGAGAGCCAAGTTTGAGGAAGAAAAGGCTAAATGGCTGAAACTTATGAAGGACAGAAAGAGGCCTCAAAGGATAGTTGCTGCTGAGGCCTTCAAAGCTGAAATGGGTCTTAAGACAAACCTGAAGATCCTAAGAGAAGGTGCTGACAAGCCTGTTAAACTTGAAGGGGTCAAAGCAACCACCTTGGGTGCCTCAGAGTGGTTTGAGGTTTACATGATAGTGAAAGACAAGAAGGCTGACAGCTATGCTCAGCTTCAGAAGATGCTAAAGGATTATTTTGAAAAAGCCAGGGAGTATGAAACCAAGTTCAAAGCAGACTTGCCCATGCTGAGGCAAGTGTTTGGTACTCCAGCAGCTATCTCTTCCTCAGCAGGAAGAAGGGTTCAAAGAAAAAGGAAAGCAGAGCACCAAACCTTGACAATGGACCTTCCTCCTATCACCGGTGATGCCTTGCTGAACACCAGACTTCCTCCCAGAAGCGTTTTTGAGGAAGGAAGAGTGATAGAGAATCCTGCTGGCATTTTTTTCACAAATTTTCAGAATAATCAGCTGTTCTTTCGCCTATCTGAAATTGAAAAGGCGTCCACTGGGTTCATCCTGAGCATAAGAAGAAGATGTGCTGAAACGACCAACAACAGAGGGTTTATCAGCAAGTTGGATGAGGAACTGCTTAAGCCTCACAGATATAATGACCCAGCAGTTCAGATTGCCAAGCAAGAACATGCTTGGGAGTTTGAAGCCGAAAATCTGTAGATATCTTATAAATGTAAATGTTAAAGTTGATATATAAGACATCTTTTCATCATTCTTTTATTCTTATCAAGTCTAGTCTACTCAGCAAGTCTTCTCAGCGAATAGGGGGAGATTGTTGAGTCAAGGATTCGCTGACCAGACTTGGTCGCTGACGTGAGTCGTCAGCAAGTCATCAGCGAGTCAATGACTCTCGTCAGCGGGTGGTTTACTTTCCAAGTTATGTGTCAAGGCGGGAAGTTTTCAAACCACAAGAAGACAAGAAGTCACATGGTGGTTCTTCCAACTGAATGTTACCTTATATGGCAAAGGTACAGTTGGGACCAAAACAAGGTTTTTCTCTTTCATACCCGTTTTGGTAAAGAAGACAAAGGCTCCTGGATCCAAGTACAACGAGCCTATGAGAAGTCGACAACCACCATTCTATCACTATCATTGTAAGGCTGTGTTGCCCTAATTCCTCCCCTATATAAAGCAACACAGCCGCATCATTTATACTTTGTGTTTTTCACCACAAAGTGTGTGTCACTTTATTTTCTCTCTTGTAATTGCTTAAGTTTATAGTGTGTCTAGACTTAGCAATTATTTAGTTCATTTGTATTCTTGTAAGACAGGTTGTAATATCAACCATGTATTCATCGTTTAATCAATGATACATATGATTAGACTTGCTTAGATATTGCATTTGAACTTATTCTTGTTCATGTTCTTTACTTTCTGTTCTTACATTCTTGTCTAGATTACTTATATTATAAGTGTGCAAATCCTGGACTGTTAAATAGTATAGAGTTACCGTGTCATTTAGTGTGACCCCGTAGGCTTAAATTACTTCCGGACATGCGTTTATAATAACGTGATCACATACCAACAGCTCCCACTTGAGCATGTTATTTATAAAGGCAATAACATTGGTTAGCGTCTAGCAACACGCCAATGCTCCCGGAAAAATTTAAGGATAGTTAAATTATCTTTTGAAATGATTTAGTCTTTAATATCCCTTTGTTTCAGATACCCTTGTTAATTATGAATATGGATCAATGTCATTTCATAATTTAACGATTCTGTTTCTCATTTCTACAATTAATCAAGATTACCAAATTAGTCAAGACCACCTCTTGAGTTCATTTGGGTATGCGCATACAAACATCTTAATTAATCAATGAGGGCGCCAAATGGTATCATACTTCAGTTGCAAATTGAAGGAACAAATCCTATATTGACTACACGTGTTAGTCATGTCGTTTCACTACATTTCTGAAAATAGCCCTTTATTACTACCTTGTTCAGGACAGTTAGAACTATATCTAGAAAATGCAATCCACATATGCATAACCTGCTTGTATCTCAAGTCTAAGGATAAATAAAGAAACCATTTCACGAATTTCACTTAATGACGCCGATCCATAAAATGACAATTCGTTAAGTGGGGTAAGTCCGATATTCACCTCTTTGAATATCATGTGAGTTTGGCAGACCATCTCCAAATATTCCCTTAAATATTTCAACCAATCTCTCACATTTGTCTTAGTTTAACTATATTCCCATATAGTTAATCGACAATGGACGTTTAGAATATATCAAAAAATATTCATGGATTTAAACATGCAAATATAGAACACAATTATTATAAAATGAAACATTCATACCAAGTATCATAATTCATTTATTAAAATAACAATCGTTTAACATCCCATTATCCAAATACCAATCACAGATTTACATGATATAACTAGCAAAATCTAAGACCTATGCCCTCGGCATGCTTATTGAGCTTTCCTTTTGACAAAGCCTTTGTAAAAGGATCTGCTAAGTTACAATCTATGTGAACTTTGAGTAAATTGATTTCACGTGATTCGATTCGCTCACGAACATAGTGATATCTTCTTTGGTAATGTCTGGCACCTTTCTGAACTCCAGGTTCATTGGCAATGATAATTGCTCCCAAATTATCACAGTACAGATCCATAGGTGAGTTATTTGAGGGCATCACGTCAAGCCCAGAAATAAACTTTATGATCCAGACAGCTTCCATGGCTGCATCCGAAGCAGCTATATACTCAGACTCTATAGCAGACATAGCAACTGTAGATTGTTTCTTGCTCTTCCAATCTACTGCACCTCCATTTAAAGTGAAGACATATCCTGACTGAGATTTTGTATCATCTTTATCAGTCTGAAATCCAGTATCACAGTATCCAGTTACTTTGAGCTCTGCATCGGGATTTCCTCCATACACCAAGAATAATTCTTTAGTAGCACGCATGTACTTCAGAATGTTCTTCACAGCAGTCCAATGATCCTCTCCAGGATTTTGCTGATAGCGGCTAACTATATTTTGCGCGAACGCAATATCAGGTCTAGTGCATCTTACCGCATACATGATAGATCCCACAGCCGAAGCATAAGGAATTCTTTTCATACGCTCCACCTCTTCAGGTGTAGAAGCACCGTTCTTGCTAGATAAATTAAGTCTTCTTGCATCGGCAAATTCCCGCGCTTAGAATTCTCCATCTTGAATCTCTTCAAGATTTTATCTATATAAGCACTTTGACTTAATCCAATCAACCGTTTACTTCTATCTCTATAGATCTTGATTCCAAGAATAAATGCCGCTTCACCCAAGTCTTTCATAGCAAAACACTTTCCAAGATAAGATTTAACGTCTTTCAACATTGGAATGTGATTTCCTATTATCAATATGTCATCGACATACAAGACAAGGAAAGTAACATTACTCCCACTAGCTTTGCGATATACACATGGCTCATCAGGATTTTGAGCAAAACCAAACTTTTTGATCTCCTCATCAAACCTTTTATTCCAACTCCTTGATGCTTGCTTCAATCCATAAATGGACCTTTAAAGTTTGCATACCTTGTCGGGATGTTTTGGATCGACAAAACCTTCTGGTTGTACCATATAGACTTCCTTATCTAGAAAACCATTTAAGAAGGCAGTTTTGACATCCATTTGCCATATCTCATAGTCATAGTACGCTGCTATGGCTAAGATGATCCTAATAGCTCTAATGTCCGCAACGGGAGAAAAGGTTTCCTCATAATCAACTCCGAAAAGTTGAGTATAACCTTTTGCCACAAGACGAGCTTTATAGGTGTGTACATTTCCATCCATGTCGGTCTTCTTCTTGAAGATCCATTTACACCCAACGGTTCTACCATTTGGTGGAAGATCAACCAAGTTCCAGACTTGATTATCTTTCATGGATTTTATTTCCACATTCGCAGCTTCAAGCCATTTTTCAGATTCCGGATCTGATAATGCAGCTTTGAAATTAGGAGGTTCATTTAAGTCTCCTACTACGTGTTCTTCAGACTCAATCATAAGATTTAATCTTTCACGAGCACGTATTGTCCTTGAGGACCTACGAAGTGGAATCGCTTCATCTTCAACTTGAAGTTCATCTTGAGATTCATCTCTTTGAACATTTTCCCCCCCAAGTTGATGATTGCTAGTATTTTCAGAAGTTGACACATCTTCTTGAGCCCAAACGGCTCCCGGGCCCCCGACCCCCCACCCCCCCCCCCCCAAGTTGATGATTGCTAGTATTTTCAGAAGTTGACACATCTTCTTGAGTCTCATCAAGTTCAACGATCCTCCCACTGTCTTCTTGAGATATGAGTTTCCTTTCAAGGAACTCAGCAAATCGAGAAACCTTAACAGTATTTTCGGTAGGAAAGTAGAAGTAGTAACCCATTGTTTCCTTTGGGTATCCTACAAAGATGCACTTGAAATCTTTGACGATTTTAGGCAAAATTAAGCCAAACAAAGCTCTCTGATACCACTTGAAAGTGCCGGGGACCGATCGATTCGCGATTCCTACGACTATGTAAGTGCGGAATCCAAACATAATCGTTATTGAGGTAATTGAATGAAACAAACACGAAATCAATAAGAACAGGAGATATAAAACTGATTCCTTTATCATTAGTCGAATGATTACAATGAATAAATCCGTTTACAATACATCTACGATGATTACGGATTACAATCAACGAGACGACTTTTGATAATCGAATAATATGGTGGACTTACGGACTGAGGTTTGCGCATACCTCAGCCTGCCGTGAATGAAATCTGTTGCAACTCAAATCATTACCTAAAACCGAAACCTAAGAACACAATATATAGGCTAGAAATGGGCTGGGCTTCAAACTCGTGGGCTTCCAAACGCGTGGACCAAACTCGTGTTACTGTTCACACGAGTTTGTCCAAACTCGTGTTACTGTTCACACGAGTTTGTCCAAACTCGTGTTACTGTTCACACGAGTTTGTCCAAACTCGTTTTACTGTTCACACGAGTTTGTCCAAACTCGTGGTACTGTTCACACGAGTTTGTCCAAACTCGTGGATAATCTCTGTAAAGTAACAGCCCTTTAATTGAGATGCATCGGACACAAATTGTGCACCAAAACGTGCACTTACAGTCTCCCCCTTGACCGATGCACTCAATTCATTCACCGATAATCATTAGCAATTGAAAACCTGCAAAAGCAAACTCCCCCTTAACTAATGATATCGGGTCTTCTTTTGTTGAGACTCGATCTTCTGACACAACACTCTGATCTTCAAACTCCAAAATCTCTGTATCTCTGTGACAACCAACTAACCTAACACTTCTCATTGTAGTTCTCCCCCTCAACAGTAGCCATCTCCGAATTAAACATATGCAATCTTCTTCCTGCTTGGAACTTTGCTCGAGACATTCCTCGACTTGCTTAACCGGCATATAATAGAGAAGTTGAATTTCAACAATCAGCATCAAATCAATCAGCTCTCACAAAAATAAGAAACTCTGTAGCTTGAATCACAAACTGCAGTACCAAAAATCCTGTCTCAACTAGCAGCATCTGACTTTGTCTTGTACCTTCACAATTCCACCAACCACCCGAAGTCTTTCCTATCAGATCTCCCCTTCAGTTGTATACACCACCAAATATAAAGATCTTTAATCTCGCAATCACAATAAATGATCGCCTGATAATCATCTCTATTCTTGGAATATAAATAGGTTCAATCTTCAATTACTTAACAACAGATGACCAACTTCGTTGCTCTTAATATTTCGACAAAGTTTCCACAACTGCCATCTAGTTGATACTTGAGCATATTTCACATTAAGCACACCATCATCTAAACACAGATCTTGGTTTGTCTCTCAAGTAGCACAGAATTTTACTCAGAAATCTGAAATTTTTTATCTCCCCCTTTTCTCTGTAAAATTCTGAAATCTAGCCCTTCTGTGATATACCAATTACCAGTTCAGCTCAGAAATCTGGTTGATAAAATATCTCCCCCCCTTTTCTCTGCAAAACTTGGAAAGGTAGTATAAGCTTAGGTTACAGGATCTCCTATTCATAGAGGTTCTTCAAAATGGCCTAGAGCTCATTACAGCAGCAGCTCTTCGCCAAACAGGGTATATTCGTTTTCCCTCCAAATTCCGAGGAAAAACACATTTACGTGAAACATTGGTATTCACGTAAATTTTTATTTCTAAGGCTGTGGGAAAAATTTGATAATTGCCGAAAATTTTCATCCAAAACGTGCCGAAATCGCACAAAAACGGACCGAAAATTTTTCGAACGCTACCAAACTTCAAATCTCCATGAATCATGCCATTTTAAGACCATGGACAAAAATTTTTTTTTTTTTTTTTTTTTTTTTTAGCTTTTCTACAACCCTGTCTTCTATGCTTCAATGTATCGTTGTCTTCTGCTGTGATCCTTCCACACCGAAACATACTTGAACCTCGATTCCATTTCGACAACTCAAACACGTTCTTCGGCAAACTCGTGTGAACAGTGCCACGAGTTTAAGAACCTAAACGCGTGATACCCCTTAAACACGTGGAATTAGGGTTTCTCAAACACGTGTTTTATTAACTAAACACGTGTTTAACTAAACACGCTACCTAAACACGTGGACCAATCTTCAAACACGTGAGACTATGGTAAACGCGTGTGATCAAAGGTAAACACGTGCAACAATGTAAACGCGTGGTACAAACGCGTGACACTTAGGAATTTGCAAACGCGTTATAAGTAAACACGTGAAAGTAGGGTTTGTAAACGCGTGTTTTCCCAAACGCGTGTAATCTCATCTGCACAAAACAGATCTGATCGAAGTTTTTCATTCAAAAACCCTAAAAACGAACCACGAATCAGAGACATAAAGCCTCTCCTGCTCTGATACCACTTGTAAGTGCCGGGGACCGATCGATTCGCGATTCCTACGACTATGTAAGTGCGGAATCCAAACATAATCGTTATTGAGGTAATTGAATGAAACAAACACGAAATCAATAAGAACAGGAGATATAAAACTGATTCCTTTATCATTAGTCGAATGATTACAATGAATAAATCCGTTTACAATACATCTACGATGATTACGGATTACAATCAACGAGACGACTCTTGATAATCGAATAATATGGTGGACTTACGGACTGAGGTTTGCGCATACCTCAGCCTGCCGTGAATGAAATCTGTTGCAACTCAAATCATTAACTAAAACCGAAACCTAAGAACACAATATATAGGCTAGAAATGGGCTGGGCTTCAAACTCGTGGGCTTCCAAACGCGTGGACCAAACTCGTTTTACTGTTCACACGAGTTTGTCCAAACTCGTGTTACTGTTCACACGAGTTTGTCCAAACTCGTGTTACTGTTCACACGAGTTTGTCCAAACTCGTGTTACTGTTCACACGAGTTTGTCCAAACTCGTTTTACTGTTCACACGAGTTTGTCCAAACTCGTGTTACTGTTCACACGAGTTTGTCCAAACTCGTGGATAATCTCTGTAAAGTAACAGCCCTTTAATTGAGATGCATCGGACACAAATTGTGCACCAGAAGATTCGAAGTTTGTCAGGCGTATCTCGTTTCACGAGTGCCTCACATCCCCAGACCTTTAAGTAAGACAACTTGGGAACACTCCCATGCCACAATTCATGCGGTGTCTTTTCAACCTTCTTGGTTGGAACCATATTGAGAATGCGAACAGCAGTCTCTAGGGCATAATCCCAAAACGAAAAAGGAAGAGTTGTATGATTCATCATTGATCAAACCATTTCTAACAAGGTTCGATTTCTCCTCTCCGATACACCATTATGCTGTGGAGTATATGGAGGAGTAAGCTGTTGAACTATTCCACAAGCTTTAAGATAATCTTTAAACTCTTGGCTTAAGTATTCACCACCTCGATCCGAACGAAGAATCTTGATGGTTCTACTGAGTTGATTCTCTACTTCACTTTTAAATTCCTTGAATGTTTCAAAGACTTCATGTTTATGTTTAAGCAAGTAAACATAACCATAACGACTGAAATCATCCGTAAAAGTGACGAAGTAGCTAGCACCTTTCCTTGACACATGTCTAAATGGTCCACATACATCCGTATGTATTAGTCCAAGTAGTTCTTTTGCCCTCTCCGGTTTATTTGGAAAAGGTTTTCTTGTCATTTTGCCGGAAACACAAGATACGCATTCGTCAAATGATTTATCATTTGTTTGTAAGATTCCATCTCTTTGAAGCCTTTCAATGCGTTTCTTGCCAACATGAGCAAGACGACAATGCCAAAGATAAGTCGAGTCCAAATTGGTCTTGACTCGTTTGCTAACATTATACATTGAATTATCCTTTGAATCACAACCATGCATATCAATTTCATAAATACCATCACAAGCAATAGCATTAAAATAATGAACATTATTTCGTGAAACTGAAATACCAATATCATTAAAAACATTAATGAATCCGTTGTTTTTCAACAAAGAAACTGAAATGACACCTCTAGTAATAGACGGTGCATAATGACAATTGTCTAAAACAATGACTAAACCAGTAGGTAAAACTAAATGATAGTCGCCTATTTCTTCTACAGCTACCGGTAGGCCATTTCCCACGAACAGTTGTAAAGATCCTGGTTTCAGTTTCCTTCTCCTTCTAAGCCCCTGTAAACAATTACAGATATGAGTACCACACCCGGTGTCGTAAACCCATGAATTACGCTTAGAAAAGGAATATAATTCAATTGTGAAGATACCTGAAGTACTGGTCAAACCAGTTTGCTTCTTCTTCAACTCAGCTAGATACTTAGAACAATTCCGCTTCCAATGTCCCACTTCATTGCAGTGATAACATGTTTGGTCCTTAGCCGGATGTTCCTTTTTCGCTGGAGGGGTCTTCTTAGGTTTAGGAGTAGCAACTTGCTTTCCTTTACCTTGATTTTTGCCCTTTCCTTTTGGTTGTTTCCCTTTCTGGATCTTTCCCCCTTTGATCGTGAGAACTTGGGGTGTGGCAGACTTCTTTGGAAGCTTCTTTTCATACTCATTCGCCATGGCATGAAGTTCAGCAATGGTTTTATTCACGCTATGCATATTGTAATTGCGCACAAATTCCTCAAAATCCTTAGATAAAGACTTGAGAATCATGCCAATAGCAATAGGCTGAGGATAAGCATAATTCAACCTTTCCAATTGCTCAAAATACCTCTTCATCTTGAGTATATGAGGACTAACCGGTGTTCCTTGCTCGTGTCGCAAGTCATGAAGTGTGTCAACTAGGTCGAACAACTCCACTCCTGCTTGGTTTTCGTACAAAGACTTGAGCTCGTTAATCATATCACGAGGAAAATAATTTTCAAATTGCTTTTGAAGATCAGCATTCATGCTTCCCAACATCAGACAAGCAACCTCATTGTGTCTATCATACGCAGCAGTGTATGCAGCCAACTCTTCAGTTGTAGCATTAGCTCCCAGAACAACGGGTGTCTGCTCTTCAAGGATTTCAGTTTTCTTTTCAGCTCTTAGAACTATTCTTAGCTGACGAAACCAATCATTGAAGTTAGGTCCAGAAAGTTTTTCTCTTTCTAGCATCGACCTGAAAGCCGATTGGTGTATGTTTTGAGAAGGATTTGTTGTTGCCATCTACAAAACAGACAAAAGTTCAATTATCGGTTTTTTTCGATAATAATCCTTAAGAAATGTAATTTACCCTTGTTAAATTCATTTAACAATTAATTTCATTAAGGCTAGGATCCAATTGACATACGATCATTTCATCTGTTGATCAGCTAGAAATGACGGCACTCAAAAGGTAATCGACGATCAATAATTGCATTCATGCAATTCCTAGAGATATGGAACTTACAACAACACTTTAAAGGGGTATTAAGTGTTTTGTAAACATGTTTTGTCCCATCTTATGCCACGGGTCAAGGATCTCACCTCTTAACTCGTTTTAAGTCGCCCAATTAAGAACATGTAAATAGTCCACCACCGGTCTCACGGTGGAGTGGTAATTTACCTTGAAGAGATACAATTCGCCTACGGTCTCACGTAGAAGCGAAAAGCACTGGCAAGTGTTCTTAGCAAAGTGGGTGGCAATGACTTAACTTTAAATGGGTAATGCATTTGATGTGAATCAAAAGTTTATGTATGAAGACTCATGCAAATCTTCATAACATAATGTTTAATAAAATCATTTTTATAGTCTTAGTAACACAAGAGAGCTCGGTAGCTCCATTTGAATGCACAAAGAAGCGCAAGGGCAAAGGTTTGCGAAAGACGCAATTAAAAACCCGCCCTTTTAGGAGGCTAGCGCACTCCGACTTATACCTCTCTTAGAGTTTGTTCAAATGGGTGAGCCGGTGTATCTCAAGGTTGTAAGACTCCAATTTTATTAAAGAAATCTCTATTTCGATAGTTCTTAGTCAAGTTTATTATTTTCTCCAAAACAATTTTTGCATCACCTTTATAGCTCTTTATAAACACGCAAAAATTAATAAACTTACTAATTACCGAACTAATTTAATCATGTAACAAGTTAAGGTAGGTCACCTAAACATGGTCACTATGGTTCATGCATATGTTTAAATCCGGCTTCCCCCTCCGAAGGAGAGGACCACATACATCAAGTTTCCTTGATTGCGTAAGCCTTTAAACAACTTAATTAACAAGTAATTCACATAAACATGCTGACTGGAAATTTCCAGCCGCTTCACGACCTGTTTAGCCCTGTTTCTGGTCCGATTCAGCTTTCGACCAGAACTACAAAGTTGTAGCCCTATGTGTCAAGCACCTACTGTCCAAAGCACAACTTCTAACTCATTACAGATTAAAAGATATGAATGTTTTAGTGAACTGTCGCAAATCAGAAAATCACACGAAAAAATTCACTTAGTCACACAATTATCTAATAATTAACCCTAATTATTGGATCATCATGCTTTGCTAAATATATCTCTATATATCAGTAAAAATCACAAGTAATTTTTCATGAATTCTTGTGATTTTACTTTTATTTAACAACTTTAAATAATTAAGATACACAAAACATGCAATTTATACAAATAAATCATGTCAATTCACTAACTCAAAACTTGCCATGAGGGTTTCAATCTCCATTGAATTAGGTTAATTTTAATTAAACAAAAAAACTCTTATTTTTATTTAATTTAATCCGATTTTTAATTAAAAAAAAATAAGAAAACAACTTTTAATTATTTAACAATTAATTAAAAATCAACCAACCCTTAACCCCCCTTCAAGTTTTGATCTTTGTAACTAATAGATCACATATGTGGCTCGTGATACCACTGTTAGAATATGCGAACATAAATCATATAAATATTCACATAAGCGCAACGGAAGAATCGAATATGTAATCACATTAATTAACAAAGAGAGAATCGAAACGTGTACCTTATGCAAAGCTTCCAATAAAATAAATAATAATAATAAGATTATTATTATTATAGGGTTTAAAGTAAAACCCCTCCACGATCGCACACTAGACACCCCTTATACCGTATGCTAGTACCCCGATCACGATCAAACAACCCTTTGCTTGTACCCTCTAAAGTCGAACCAAAGCAAACCCAAAAACCCCTTGACTTGCTACCTACGGCCGAACCAAATAAGAGAGGAAAAGAGGAGAGAATTTTATGTGAAAGAATGTATATAAAACCCTTTGATATAAACCCTCTATATATAGGGATATATCTAGGGTTTAATAACTTGGTGGGCAAGCAACTTCAAGGCTTTCCAAGCCCTTTAAAATTTCGGCCCACCCCCATTAGGAATTAGAGCCCAACTCTAATTTCCTAATTTCACATTTAACCTCCTTTTAATTAATTAAATAAAATTAACCCTTTAATTTATTTAAATTAATCATTTCGTGATCAAATTAATTAATATATTACTTTAATATAATAATTAATAGTATAGAGTTACCGTGTCATTTCCTGTGTTACGAAGAGTGAACGTGGGCTCGATGCTAGGAGTTTCAAGAGCGTTGGTTACAATGATCGTTGGTGTTTGGTCTAGGTTACTTTCAGCCATTCGATTGTTATTTAACACGACAGGATTTCTTGACTTTGTTAAAAGGAGAATTCAAACTTCGGTCCCACGGATGCGCCAAATGATGATACGTCGATTAACATATACTATTTTAGAGTACGTAATCTAATATCATTATACATAAGAATGAGGTTTATACGGATCCCATGCCACCTAGCATGGGAAAGTGTGAGGAAGATTAGGATATTTGGGTGGCGATTCCCTGCTGGTAACTCGTATTACGTATACGGTTTTACGTCATCCAATCCTATGATGATGATGATTGTATTAATAATGATCTGAGGAATGGTAATCGAAGTTATTTCTCTCGTGGAGTTCTCTCGTGGAGTTCTCTTGTGGAATTCTCCCGTGGAGTTCTCACGTGGAGTTCTCTGAAATTCTGTACACTTCGTCATTCACTATTTATAGTGAATGTTCAGTATCTTTTGGAAAGATTTTATTCCTTTTGGATCGATTTTACTCTTTTGGAAAGAAGATTTTATTCCTTTTGGAAAGATTTTATTCCTTTATAAAGATTTTATTACTTTTGGATATATATTATTTATTTGGAAAGATTTTAGTCCTTTTAGTATCGTATTATACTACGTTATCGTATGTATAACCATTAAATGTGTAATTAAAACACATCCACCATGTAAATCTTTATTCAATAAAATCTCCTACGGGATGATAATAAGATGTCGACAAACCCATGCCAAAAAACCCGACATTAAAGGGTGAGAATATCGTGAAAAAACACGATAAATGTATCAAAGCGATGCAATATTCAGTATATTAGATATTATAACATTATGCACGAAAGATGTATAATGAAACAAAAGAATTATACACTTAAGAAGTATAACGCCATACACGATAATTGTATAACAAATAACAATATTAATAATAGTAATAATCAATACCGATAACGAAAAAGTAAGAATACTATAAAATATATACATAAAAATATATACATGAATAATAATAATACGAAAAAATAATAATAATAATAGTGGTATGTGGTCCTTACTTGCAATATTACGATCATCCCTCAAATCATACAAATGATCATATGTTGTATGTGGTACTTACCATTGGTGTTGCAAGTAATCACGGGTTTCCAATTTATGGTAACAATTTTTTTTTGAACGTTCGTGTTACGGGACGGCTACATTACTACAAAAACCATTTTTTGGAACACATGTTTGGAACGGTTGTTGTAAAAAACCGTTACGACCTAAAAGCAATTTATCTTTGGAACGGTTGTTTTAAAACCCGTTATAAAAGTGTTCTAAAATTGTAGTTTTGGAACGGTGTTTCTATAAACCGTGCTAATATTTCTCGAAATTTTATCTTTAGAACGGTTTGTTTATAAACCGTGCCATAACCATTACTTCCCAATATATATATTTGTTTGACACGCCTTCTAATAAACCGTTCTTAGAACAAAAAACTCCAAATTGATTAATTAAAGCCGCCAAAAATATATTTAGAAGCATCGAGAGTAAGAGTTTCCGTTGATTTGCGATATAAAGGTGTGAAATTAAACATCAGATTATTAAAAGACGTTCAAAAAAGATTATTAACAAAGACAAAATTTAGCAAGTTAAATTATGCATTGATCATAGAGTCCAACATACGTAAACCTCAAATCAGTTTTTTACAAAATTTGTGACACTATATTTTTTATAAATAAAAGATATACAACATAGTGTTTATCTCAAACACTCGATTCTTATCTTCCATAACCAAATATCATATTTTTTGTGATCAGATATTCGAAAACTTCAAGGTAAAAATCAGTTTTAATTATAAAAATAGGACTAATTATATTAAAGAAATTAAAGTTGTCGTTAAATAAATAACTTGCTTATTTTTTTTAACAATATTTTACTTTTTGTTTTATGATAACGTATATTGACAAATTCTAAGTAAAAGGTTTTGAAAAACAATAATTTTATGTTTCATGATATCGTATATTACAAATTCTAAGTAAAAGGTTTTGAAAAACAATAATTTTATGTTTCATGATATCGTATATTACAAATTCTAAGTAAAAGGTTTTGAAAAACAATAATTTTATGTTTCATGATATCGTATATTACAAATTCTAAGTAAAAGGTTTTGAAAAACAATAATTTTATGTTTCATGATATCGTATATTACAAATTCTAAGTAAAAGGTTTTGAAAAACAATAATTTTATGTTTCATGATATCGTATATTACAAATTCTAAGTAAAAGGTTTTGAAAAACAATAATTTTATGTTTCATGATATCGTATATTGACAAATTCTAAGTAAAAGGTTTTGAAAAACAATAATTTTATGTTTCATGATATCGTATATTAACAAATTCTAAGTAAAAGGTTTTGAAAAACAATAATTTTATGTTTCATGATATCGTATATTAACAAATTCTAAGTAAAAGGTTTTGAAAAACAATAATTTTATGTTTCATGATATCGTATATTAACAAATTCTAAGTAAAAGGTTTTGAAAAACAATAATTTTATGTTTCATGATATCGTATATTAACAAAGTCTAAGTAAAAGGTTTTGAAAAACAATAATTTTATGTTTCATGATATCGTATATTACAAATTCTAAGTAAAAGGTTTTGAAAAACAATAATTTTATGTTTCATGATATCGTATATTACAAATTCTAAGTAAAAGGTTTTGAAAAACAATAATTTTATGTTTCATGATATCGTATATTACAAATTCTAAGTAAAAGGTTTTGAAAAACAATAATTTTATGTTTCATGATATCGTATATTACAAATTCTAAGTAAAAGGTTTTGAAAAACAATAATTTTATGTTTCATGATATCGTATATTACAAATTCTAAGTAAAAGGTTTTGAAAAACAATAATTTTATGTTTCATGATATCGTATATTGACAAATTCTAAGTAAAAGGTTTTGAAAAACAATAATTTTATGTTTCATGATATCGTATATTAACAAAGTCTAAGTAAAAGGTTTTGAAAAACAATAATTTTATGTTTCATGATATCGTATATTACAAATTCTAAGTAAAAGGTTTTGAAAAACAATAATTTTCTATTTCGTGATATCGTATATTGACAAATTCTAAGTAAAAGGTTTTGAAAAACAATAATTTTATGTTTCATGATATCGTATATTAACAAAGTCTAGTTTTTCATATTGTCATTGTTTTATTTCTCAGTATATTGATTTATTTTTAATTGATATGTTTATAGTCTTTCATTATGATTAATACGTTTGAGACCAAAAATGTTAATTGGTCTATGATTAATTGTAAAAAGTGATTCTACTTTAGCGAGCAAATCCATAACCGATATATTTAGAACTAGTTGAACATGAAACTTAACAATGTCAAACGCGATCTATTGACATGGACGTGCAATATGACCACCAGAGATAATTAATACACAGTGACTGACTTAAAATCTGGGTATAGTTAAAGATAAATCATGAACACAGGCTTGAACTAAATAACGAGTAACAATGAATCTAGCGAGAATCTGTTTATAGGGTTAGATGTGAGTCTAGCGACAGCTCTACTATATTGGTTTGATAAATCTAACGACAATCTGAACCGTGAAAAAGGTCTTTCAACAGTCTAGCAGTAGATAAAGTAGTAATTATCATAATACATGTGATCGGATATGCCAAACAAGTATTCTTTTAATATCATTGTTCTCAATTTTAGGACCTAGAGTAAACAAAATTTCTTACTACACCAAGTGGTTGCAACCAACCTTTATTTTTATTGTTTTATTAGTTTAATTAAAAAATGGTGACAACCTTTATGCTTTGGACTTAGTTCAGATACAATTAACCCGTTTAAAAACATGTCTAGTCGTCATAGTACTTGGCCGACTTAAACACCAAACTTGTCCAATTTAGGTTTACACCAAAATGGATCAAACTTAATTAACCTTTATAGTTAAACCTCAACTTCTATAACATATTTGGGGCTGTTTCTAGCAATATTTAACATCAAATAATCAACAACATCATTAATTCTAATCATGTCAAAAGTGAAGTATGAAAGAGATGAGATATGAATTATCATATTATACGTATACCACAAACAATAAATTTGTTATTAATATAATTCAAAGTTTTGTATAGTTTAGGTTTTAATCTTAATTTTATAATTTAATTTTAGCTATTATTTTCATTATCCGTATCTACCAATAAACTAAAACAGGATTGAGATATTTTTGAAACGACACATGGCATAATCTTAAATCGACATGTGTCCTTTCAATTTATTTATTTTATTAAATTAGCTTTTTTAATTGTATATAAATTCAATTTCCTTATTAAACTTGGAGTTCAACTCTAACTCTTGGCTTATAGATACAAAACACATTGATTTTCTCAATAATAAAATTGTCTCTTTTTCTTTCTCAATTTTTCAACTCTGTTACTTATATTACTTATAATAATAAGTTATTAACATGAAGACTCCAAAAATTTGAGTTTAAGATCCGAAATTACATAGCTATTTGTCGCCATCCACTATGCTTACAAGTTCCGATTTTGATGTGATTGTATAAAAATTTAAGGTAAATCCAAAACTTTAATTAAACATATATTATATTTATTATTACTCATTACTGTTTATTATAACTTAGCTTCGATCATCGGTTTACTTTAGTCGCAATTTATTTCATCCTCACGAATCATGTATTTATTTAAATTTTATGATACAATCTATATAGCTACCGTACATCGTACGGGTATTAAGACTAGTTAGATTATAAAGAATAAGATGAGTGATCAATTTATAGTTTAGATGAGACCAATTCTTATATATACAAAAAATAATTCTATAATTAATTTATTAATTTGGCTTCAAATTTATATTAATCCCAAGTTAAATTTAGACAAATTGATAAATTTATAAAAAGTATTAGTTTATCAAACATTAATTTATAAAAATTTACTATATTAAATAACTAAAACTAACACTTTTTTCATGACTAAGGGCCCGTTTCTTTTTTCAGTCATTAAGTTCTGAGTGTATTAAGTGGCTGAATGTATAAGTAATGTCTGTATGTATTAAGTAAAATATATGTAATTGACGGTTATTTTTGTTTATTAAGTCAAAAAAGAAACACGAAATTTCACTTAATTATTAAGTTCTTAACTATTAAGTTTATTAAATAAAAAGTAAAGTCCTAGAATCTTCTAATTATATTTTCATCCATCCCTCCAAAAAATTTCAATTGATTTGAATCCCCCGCTATTTACTTTTTTACAATTTTCACGCTTCCCCCCGAATAAGTCCTCCCCTCCCCAAATAACACACTCATTTGTGTCCATTAATGATTCCCCAAATTCAATATTCATAACTAACCATTTCATCGAATTAATCATCATTATCATCAAAAATCTTTATCATCATCATCATTCTCATATAAGAACAATGTTGTCAGAATAAGAATACAGAAAAAGATAACCATGAATCAATGAGTGTTGATGCTCTTAAGCGTTTCATTGGACTCAATTTGGGTAACTAGACTGGTATTTTAATTTTTTACATGTCGGTATTTCCATTGTTATTACCATTAATTCATAATCATTTATTTATTTTATTGTTATAAAAGATCATTTTTATTAGAAGATCACTTTTATTCTTGTTATTATTATTAATATCACTTGTATGTGTGTGTGTGTGTTTTTTTAAGGTGGTTATTTTGAAATTTTGTATTTGTGATGGTTATAGAGATTTGATGCAAAGGGGAAGTTGATTTATGAAATTGATACAAGGCTCTGTGATCTTATGTTGAAAAGGAGATAATTAGTTTGATTCAAGTGTAAATTTATTTTTATTTTTTTTCGTCACAAAGTTGACTTGATTTTATCAAGTCACAAAAACTGTAGTAATACAGTTTAAGATTACAAAGTGAATTGTTATATGTATAAGATATATATGTTTTCCTGCACATATGTTTATAGCGTAATTAAATTTGTAGATCAACTTTTTATTTTGCTATAAGGTACGGTATAGTTTTTAAGATAAAGTAAATCAGGTAATGTCATAGAATAGTAGTGTATTTAGGCTGACGTTGTTGGGTTTTGCTGGAAAGAGACCAAGATAAATGCTTAAAACTTGTAGCTCATAGAACTAATATGCTCACAATCCAGCAAGTGCTCTTATGTTGACTTTTTCATAAAACTTCCAGTTATGTTTGGTTTGCACATGCTCTACCAAGAAAACTAACATGAGTTTGTTCTTCATTTGGAGGTGCATTGTGGTTTGGTCAAAGCTAGACTTGATGTTGCCCAAATATGGCTAGACGGGGATGATACTTGTGTAAACACGATAGATCAAGATGTGAACATGTTGTCTATTAACATGACCAGTGGGGCATGCTCTAACATGTGATCCACCAATCGTGCTTGTAAGCTTTTATTGATCTTTTTTCATTTCATATGGATTTCATGTTTTTAACTAAAAATATCATCAATTCTTTTCTTTTCAAATTATAGGTAAATGAAGGGAGCGCAAGTGTAGACAAAATATTGGCAATAGCACTCCACGAGAATTTGAGAGGAAACCTTTAGGAAAGGAAAAATAAAGGTTACTCTTTGAATCTTTCAATTTTAAAGTATCCTTACTACATCCTTTGTAGATGAACCATATCTTAACTTGTTAAATTGATATGTTGTGAAGAGTGTGACTCAACTACACGATGGGTCGACTCTTTTTATCAGGGCTCATGTAGAAGAAATATGCACCAACTTCCTCCTCATCTTTAAAAAGGGATTCTTGTATTTGTAGAGACACTTCATCATAGAATGCTAGCTTTGACTCTTATTGAAACATTGCAAATATCTTTCATTTCTTTTGTGTATATCTATAGCTGCAAGTATAATATTCATATTGATGGATCATAGATATCAAATTGAAAACCTTTCGTTTTCTACCTTTCGTTTTGTAGATTTAGCGATGTTTTGTATGATCGAAGAGATGAAAAAACATGAAGAAAGGCAAAGAAAGGAGCTTGAAGATTTGAAAGCAAAAAATGAAATCGAAACGCAAGAAATGAAAGCGCCCTTAGCCGTACTTGCCCAATATGACGTCAACGACTTAATCTCAAGGCTTATTAAAGACTTGCAAATAGTTTGAATAGTTAATACTTTAGTAATGACAGATCTTAATTGTAATTTTATTATGCGTTTTTGTGTAAACTTTAATGTGTAACAGATTATGGGGCTATATATAAATTCATTTTTCCAGAATTTCTATATGTGTAGATTGAGTTTATTTTATGTAGAATCAAACTATGAATTAAATAGATTTACATATTATATGGAATTTTAATTTATTAAAAAATAGATATAAAGAATTGTTATAGTTTTTTAACTTCTATCAAAACGTAAAAGATGTCAGTAGCTAGGATTACCAGAAATGGTTGGCATGGTACTATCTCATAATAAATGTTCTTAAAACCTCATGCATATAAAAAGTTGTTGCCATGTGTGGCTGTACTATGTGCTGGGTCTTCATAGTGTTTTCCAAAATCAATTGTGAACTTTAGTGCATGTGAGCTTAAATGTGTGGTAACTCTCAACATCAATGATAAGGACCACATATAAGTATACCATAAATTGGAAACCCGTGATTACTTGCAACACCAATGGTAAGGACCACATACAACATATGATCATTTGTATGATTTGAGGGATGATCGTAATATTGCAAGTAAGGACCACATACCACTATTATTATTATTATTTTTTCGTATTATTATTATTCATGTATATATTTTTATGTATATATTTTATAGTATTCTTACTTTTTCGTTATCGGTATTGATTATTACTATTATTAATATTGTTATTTTTATACAATTATCGTGTATGGCGTTATACTTCTTAAGTGTATAATTCTTTTGTTTCATTATACATCTTTCGTGCATAATGTTATAATATCTTATATACTGAATATTGCATCGCTTTGATATGTTTATCGTGTTTTTGAATTAAACATCTGAAATGCTAGGTATGTATATTGAATTATACGAGTTCAATGATTGGTTTTTTTCAATTTAGCATGACAAGTTTTGATCAAATTTGTGTTGTTATAAAATATATATATATATATATATATTATATATATATATATATATATAGGAAAAAGTTCATGTGAGAACCATTTGCATTGGAAGAACCATGAGAACTTCTATATTATAACTTGATGTTCATATGTGAATGGTATATGTGAACATATTCGTTCACATATGAACTATCAAGTTATAGTTATAATTACCTATGTTCATATGTGAATAGTTCTCAAATGAACCTTACCCTATATATATATATGTATATATAAATAATAAAAGAATAACAATAATAATAATGATATTAAACTACTACACGATAATTAGGAAAATACATGCAGTCATTTTATAGAGTAAAGGAGATTTAGATATCTTATATGACAATAGTTTTTGATTAATATTTGGTAATAGTTTCATTTTTTTTTAAAGAAAAATTAAAAATAAGAATAATAATAATAAAAAGGAATTGGTGTTGCGGCTGCTATAGTTGTTGGGAAATCATCAAAGTAAGGATAATAGAAATCGGCATGCTAATTAGATATTCGAAGGCTGTTACTTAAATTAATAAGTGTTAAAGATGTTGAATGTGAAGAGATTAAAATTTCAACAGAGTTACAAGGTAAAACAAGGGAATAGCAACTACGAATCCGTTCAAAATACAAAGACATAATGTGATAGTAGGAGTTAAACGGTGGTTAAAGATACGTAACCAATTCGACAACTTTTCTTGTAAAATAGAGTAGAGCGTGTAAGTAAGGAAGTAATAATAGTTAAACAATGTATAAATATGATAGCGAGATGGATAGAGAGTAGAATTTAAGACGAAATTTAGTTTCATATAAACGAAGGCACTACTTGTTTGTTGGAAATAGGGAAGTAACGTGATTGTATATATAAATTGGTAGGAAAGGTGATAGTCATAAGACATGAAGATTAAACCGTGTAGGTGTAAAGAAAATGTAAAATAATCCTGACAAGAATGTGAATTCTAGAATATGATATGGATGAATCAAACAAAAATCAACCCAATGGAAAGGCAGATTTAAATAAGACAAGATCCCAAATAAACTAGATTATAATAATGATCACGAGGACGTGATCCTAAGTAAATGGGAAAGAATTGTAACACTTTAAAAATATATATGTAATTTAATATTCTCTTAAATACTATAATTAATAATAATAAATAAGTGGTTTATAGTTATCGCCGTAACTTTAAAAATAACTAAAAATAATAACAATAATTAATAACAAAATACTATTGTTAATACTACTCCCTCCGTCCCATTAGAAGTGTCTTAATTTTGAATATTCAAAGTCTTAATCTTTAATCTTAAATATATTTTTTTTTGTGTTATATAAAACTTGATGAAAATTATATCATTGAAAACATTTTTAAAACATAATAATTCATATAACTTTCATCAAGTATTATCTAACACAAAGAAAATTATTTAAGGTCAAAGTTGCAAAAGTTAGACTTTGAAAATTCAAAACATGACACTTCTAGTGGGACGGGAGGGAGTATATAATTTTTAGGTATTATTTATATACACTATGTAGGGGTATGAAAGAAAATTTCTCAAGTAAATATAGATAATTGATATTTATGTTTAAATAAAGTTAATCGATATATGTTTTGTAATATATATTAGACTAACTTATATTCTTATACTAAATAAGTTATTAATATTAATAGTTATAATTTTATATGTGTGAATAAAGATGGCATTATAGATTGTGGATTGGTATAGCAAAATATATATGTACGTACGTGGCTTAGAAAAGAAAATAGCCAACCGAGTTCTACTTTAATTATGATCATTTAAATGAATCATTTATTCATTTTAACATATACGAGTGAGGTGCCCGCGCAATCCAGCGGCGGTGGGTGGCGAAGGGTGGTGGTGGCGGTGCGTGGCGGTAACGGAGTAGTGGTTATTAATGTAAAGGTAATTGATGTAAAGAGGTAGTGTAGTTATTTTAAGGGTTAAATGATGTATGTTGTATATAAATTTCATTAAGAGTATTATAGGTTATATTTAAATTAGTGAAAAAGGGAGAGAAATAGTTTGGATAGATATGGTTAGAAAATATTTTAGGGATATTTTGGGTAGATGTAGCATGTGAGTTGAGAATGTGTTGAAAATTAAGGGTAATTCAGGTATTTTAAAGGTAGAAAGTTAAAAATGAGAAATGAGTAGTTTGTTTTATAAAGAAGTATAGATATATTTAGTAGATTTAGCTATAAATATTATATTGTTATAATTATAAATAGTGAAGTGTTAAAAGATAAATATGACCCTGTGATTATATACGTGGCTAGTGAATGTTTAAGCAGCCATATTACCATTTACAATGCAATATTATCGTCTCATCCATCCTAATCTCCTAGTACATATCTTTATTTCTCCCATTCTAGTAAATCTTATCATCATCAATTAACCATAAAGTTCATACTAGTAGTAGTACATAAGGGAATCAATAATAATATTAACTTAGGTACAAAAATTAAAAACTCAAAGTGAATCATGCACAGTATCGAATTCCAGGAGGGGAAAGCGAAAGAAGACTAATAAAGATTTTTAGGACACTCTATATCTAATTTCAAGGTATTCTTTATCTTCATCTTTCTAACTTATACATCTATGATATCATTCAAAAGAATCATTACTAATGTTCATGATATGACCATCCAAATAAATGTTGGGTTGGGTTTCTAGTATGTAATAAATCATGTTATCAAAGGAATATTTAAACATGGTCATTTATATTGAAAAATATTAAGTATAATAGAAAAGATTTTGATCATGAGTATTACCGTAAGTCAATAATAGTTTTAATGAGATTATTGTTAGACTGTTGAAGGTCAAGTAAATTGTGATTATGGAATCATAATACGAGGATTTTATATAGAGCCAATCGTAAAACTTGGTGATGAGATCAATGAGTTAAACTAGTGAATAAGAATGAGATGGATAAGTTTAATTCATGGAATTTATAAATTCTTGATAGGTGCTCATGAGGAAAATTGATGTTGTGTAATTATCTTTTACCCTGGCCAAGGTGAGTATATATCTATATGTATACATTCTGTCATGGGGTTAATACGGTTTGGAAAACAAACCATGATTAACCGGTATATGTTGTGTGAGGCCACAAGCCTTGGGTGACGACTCATGAGCTTGGTTGTCACACCCGCCCTAGACGGGGTATGACTTACATGGATTCACAACACAAGATATACTGAACGACACAAAACGTTGTCGTTTTAAAATACATTTATATAAAAGCATTGTTCAAATTTATATTACAATTTATGAAAGATATTATTCTTGAAAACATTTATTTAATATTAAACAATATAAACAGTAGACAGAGACTTTAGCAAATTGACTTGTCTTTACTAGAGTCTGAGGGTAGGCCATGGTCCAGTATGTTGTATGCAGCGGAAAAATGTCCCATGTATAGAGTATCGTCTAGTTACCTGAGAATACATGCTAAAATACGTCAACATAAAGTTGGTGAGTTCCATAAGTTTTTCATATAGAAAATATAGTTTCAAAATGCCAGAGTTCAGTGTGACCATTGCCTTACCGCAATGTTCAAATAGTTATGATACAATATCAGCAAAGAGTATCATATGTTTTTAATTAAAATATAGAGTATGAACCACAAGATTTAAAGTAACTATTTGATCACACAATGGATCAAATAGAATATAAGAGTAGATACTGTATACATCAAGTTCTAAGCTCATGAACCGAAACTAGACAAGTGTGTGTTTATTTGCCTCCAGAGTAGGTACCTTGTTCAGGGTACCCTAAGCTTTCCAAATATAATGCATCCGTATCCAGTTGGTATGACCAACACGAATGAGGGTGCCTACCCCAATAGTACTATTCAATATACCACGTTTATGTTTCCATAATTAATCGTTCATGATAGTGAGGACTTTGAGTGAACAGAGCAACTTAGAATCAACCATATATACATTTCTAGAATACTTGTGTTCATCATAACAGTAAAGAGTTTGTATTTTACCCCGAAGGTAAAATAAATAAAGTGGAGTTACAAAATATATATATATATATATAATTTTGTAAATATACATATAAGTATATAACTTTGAAAATATACATATAAGTATAACAAGTAGTTTTATTGCATGTATCTCAGTCCCCAAATAAATGTATAAATAATTGAAAAGGGGAATATGGAGACTCACCTTAGTATTGTAGAAGAAAGATCACTTAGTCTTGTGTGATTTATAAGAGAGAAATTTAGAAGTGATTATATGATGGTACGAGTTTTATAGTTTAATGAAGGTGCTATTTATAGGAAACTCATTCGTGGTAGGTAACGAATTCGATCGATATATAATAAAACGTTTAAAATCTTTAATATTATTATATTAATCGTTGATTTATATATATTATTATTATATTATAAAGTTAATCATGAATAAGGGGTATGTATATATATAGTATTCTTTTTGTCCATACATCTAGTGAACTAAAACCGTGATTCATAATTTATAAATTTTAAATTATAAAGTAGATAAAAGTGTGTTTCCCACTACCTCTTGGACGTTTCTAATGATAGATTATACTAGTAGTATATATTTATACATTATTTTAATCCTAAATTATGCATACGGGCTCCTATTGAGAAAATTCAAGTTTCTATAAGATCAGAAAATTAAGATCTACCACTTTCATTTTAATAATATTTACTCAACTAACCCCTGTGAGCGGGTTTTGGACGTTTATATTATAAGAATAAAGTATGAAAGCGATGTTTACTATTCAGCACTATTCACTTTTGAATTTATTCGGAAATCGGATTCAACGTTGAGTTTAAATTATTTGACGTGGGTCCCACCTTTATATTATTTTATTTTATTACCTTTTTACAATTTACTTTCTACCTTTACTATTTATAATTTATTTTTACCTTTACTATTTAAAATTTACTTTTTACCTTTACTATTCAAAATTTACTTTTTATCTTTAATATTCACCGTTACTATTCACGTTCACTATTCACGGTCACTATTCACGATCACTATTCATAAATACAGTTATTGATAGTATAAGTATGAAAAAGTATTTACAAGCAACTCTCAAATAACTATTTGAGTTCTTGGCAATAATTATCCATAATTTATAAAAATATTTGTTCAGTTTATTATGCCATAAAATGTTTGTTCATATTGTTTGATGTACAGAAACTTTTAAATAGCACACATAATAGTAAATTAGTCAACCTGAAATTTTGGCGGTTGTCACATTCTCCCCCAGTTATTTAAATTTCGTCCCGAAATTTAGCTCGTATGGTCGGAATGTAGGGCTTTTTCGAACAAGTGAGGATACTTTTGTTTCATTTGATCCTCACGTTCCCAGGTAAATTCAGGACCTCGCTTTGATTTCCATCGGACTTTGACAATTGGAATTCGACTTTGTTTCAACTGCTTGGCGTCTCTATCCATAATCTCTACTGGTTCTTCAACAAAGTGCAGCTTGTCATCCATTCGAAGTTCTTCCAGTGGAATAATTTGTGTTTCGTCAGACAAACACTTTTTCAAGTTTGAGACGTGAAACACATCGTGTATACGGCTAAGTTCTTGTGAGTAGTCTAAGCCTATAAGCTACTGGACCAATTCTTTCTAGTATTTCGAAAGGTCCAATATATCTCGGGTTTAACTTACCTCTTTTTCCAAAACGGATGGCTCCTTTCCAAGGAGATACTTTCAGCAATACCTTGTCTCCTACTTGAATTCCAAAGGCTTTCTTCTTACATCAGGATAGTTCTTTTGACGATCTCGTGCTGCCTTTAATCGGTTTTGTATCTGTACGATCTTCTCAGTAGTCTCATGAATGAGTTCAGGACCTGTAATTGGACTGTTTTTCTTTACTGGAATTTTGTCACCTAATTCAACCCAACAGATGGGTGAACGACATTTTCTCCCATATAGTGCCTCAAATGGTGCAGCCTTGATGCTAGTGTGGTAACTGTTGTTGTATGAGAACTCACACAAAGGCAAGTGTTTTTCCCAACCATTCCCAAAATCAACTATGCAAGCGCGCAACATGTCTTCAAGCGTTTGAATGGTCCTTTCACTTTGACCATCGGTCTGCGGGTGGTATGCAGTGCTCATATCTAACCGTGTACCTAGGGCTCTCTGTAGAGTCTGCCAAAATCTGGAAGTAAAATGACTATCCCTATCAGAAATAATCGAAATAGGTATTCCATGTCGTGATACTACTTCCTTTATGTACAATCTAGCCAGCTTGCTCGTTTTATCAGTCTCTTTAATGGGCAAGAAATGTGCAGACTTAGTGAGTCGGTCTACAATTACCCATATCGTATCACAACCATTAGCAGTCTTCGGTAACTTTGTGATAAAGTCCATGGCTATACATTCCCACTTCCACTGGGGAATCTCTGGTTGTTGTTGCAATCCAGATGGCTTTTGATGCTCTGCCTTCACCTTTGAGCATGTTAGACATTTGCTAACATAGGTGGCTATGTCAGCTTTCATGTTAGGCCACCAGTATAATTCTTTTAGTCCATGATACATCTTATCTGATCCAGGATGTATCGAATATCTTGACTTGTGTGATTCGTTCATCACCAAGTTTTTTAAATCTCCATAGCTTGGTAGCCAAATCCGGTTAGAAAAATACCGGGTTCCATCGGGTCTAACTTCAAATTGCTCTTCCATTCCCCCTCAAAGCTTCTTCTTTGAGATTGTCTTTCTTTAATGCTTCAAGTTGAGCTTCACGAATTTGGGAAGTAAGATGAGTATGAATGGTCATACTTAAAGCTCGTACTCGAAGTGGCTTTACTATTTCTTTACGACTTAAAGCATCTGCTACAATGTTTGCTTTGCCCGGATGATAACGAATTTCACAATCGTAATCACTGAGCAATTCCACCCATCTACTTTGCCTCATGTTCAAATCTTTCTGGTCAAAAATATGTTGGAGACTCTTATGGTCGGTGAATATAGTACACTTTGTACCATATAAATAGTGTCTCCAAATCTTTAGAGCGAATATTACAGCTCCTAGTTCAAGATCATGAGTCGTGTAGTTCTTCTCGTGCACCTTAAGTTGACGCGAGGCATAGGCTATCACCTTATCTTTCTGCATCAAAACACATCACAATCCTTGATGAGATGCGTCGCAATATACCACAAAATTATCCGTTCCTTCGGGTAGTGACAAAATCGGAGCACTACAGAGCTTCTCCTTCAGCAGTTGAAATGCTTTTTCTTGTTTATCTTCCCAGGCAAACTTCTTGTCTTTTTGAGTCAACGACGTTAAAGGTTGGGCTATCTTAGAAAAAGTCTCGATGAATCTTCTATAATAGCCAGCAAGACCTAAAAATTGTCGTATTTCTGTTGGTGTTTTCGGTGCTTCCCAGTTCTTAATAGCCACGATCTTGGCAGGATCTACATGAATTCCTTGACTATCAATGACATGGCCTAAAAATTGTACTGTACGAATCCAGAATTCGCATTTTGAAAACTTTGCGTACAATTCTTCCTTCTTGAGTAGTTCCAAAATTTTCTTCAGATGTACCTCGTGCTCTTCTTTGGTTTTAGAATAGATTAGAATGTCATCTATGAATACGATAACAAACTATCTAAATATGGTTTGCACACACGGTTCATGAGGTCCATGAAAACTGCGGGTGCATTCGTCAAACCAAATGGCATCACTTCAAACTCGTAATGGCCATAGCGGGTTCTAAACGCCGTCTTGGGAATGTCTTCTCTGAAACTCTAAGCTGATGGTAACCGGATCTAAGATCGATTTTTGAGTAGCAACTCGACCCTTGTAATTGATCAAACAGATCATCGATCCTAGGAAGTGGGTACCGGTTTTTAACCGTCAACTTATTCAACTCCCTATAGTCTATACACATGCGAAAAGATCCGTCTTTTTTGACGAACAAGACTGGAGCTCCCCAAGGTGAGGAACTCGGTCGAATGAATCCTTTCTCTAAAAGTTCTTGCAATTGACTTGCAAGTTCTTTCATTTCGGAAGGAGCTAATCGATATGGTGCTCGTGCCACTGGTGCAGCACCAGGTACTAAGTCTATTTTGAATTCCACCTGCCGGATTGGTGGAAGACCAGGCAAGTCTTCAGGAAAGACTTCTGGAAAATCTCGTACGATGGGTATGTCTTCAAGCCGTTTCTTCGGAGCCTTTTTCTCTGATATATGGGCTAGGATTGCCTGGTATCCCTTTCTGAGATACTTCTGAGTCTTCATGCAAGATATAATGTTACATCGTACTCCATTCTTATCGCCTTGGATAATCAACTTCTCACCGTTTGCAATTGGAATTCGAACAACTTTTTCGTGACAGACTATTTCTGCTTGTTTTTAGACAACCAGTCCATACCAATGATAATATCAAAGCTTCCTATTTCGAATGGTATTAGATCTATAGAAAATTTCTTTTGCTAATTCTAAGGTACAACCTTGGATTATGCTTTCGACTTCGATCATTTTACCATTTGCTAATTCTACAGAATACTTAGCATCTAATGGTGTAGGTATAATTGAAAGCCGGTGAATAATTTTATTTGACACAAAACTTCTATCGGCACCAGGATCAAATAAAGCAGAGACACAATGATTATTCAGATGAAACATACCCGTGACGATGTTTGGGTCTTGGCGGGCTTCTCCCGCATTGATCATGAATGCCCTTCCTCGAGCATTGTTGTTGTTGTTGTTGTTGTTGTGGTTGTTGCTGTTGTTGTTGTTTCGATTGTTATTGTTGTGGTTGTTGTTGTTGTTGTTTCGATTGTTGTTGTTGTTGGTTGTTATTGTTGTTGTTTCCGTTGTTGTTGTTGTTTCTCAGCTTTGGACATTTATTCCTGAAATGTCCTTCTTCACCACACTCATAACATCTTATTTTGTTCCATTGTTGACAGTTGGATTAGGGATTCTACAGTTCTTGGCCAGATGACCAATTTTCTTGCAATTATTGCATTGTACTGGGCAAGGACCGGTGTGATGTAAATTACACCTATTGCAATATGGCCTGGTTCCTATATAACCATTATTTGATGATGGTCCTGAGGTCTGAGCAGGTCTCTTTGTCTGTTGATCCCCTTGATTCTTCCCAAAGTTATCTTCCCATCTCCTTTTCTTATTGAACCCTTTTTGATCACCAGACTTTCCTTCTGTATTTGCACGAAGTTTTGCTTTGTCAGCCAAACTGTTTGCCAACCGAACCGCATGTTCGATGTCAGTGGTTTCGGTAGCAGTGATCAAATCCTGAATCTTTGGTGGAAGTCCAGAAATGTACTGCTCAATCTTCTTATAATCGGGTGTAACCATGGTTGGGCAAAGAAGTGCCAACTCATCAAAGCGGTTGGTGTATTCAGATACTTCGTATCCCTTCGTCTTCAAATTATGAAATTCTACCTCCATTTTCTGAATTTCGCTCCTCGGGCAATACTTGGCTTTCATACGTTCCTTCAAATCTTCCCATGACATTGCATAAGCTGCATCAATTCCTACTGTAGTGGCGTACTCATTCCAC
>CM067173.1:73661772-73688948 GCA_034093135.1 Erigeron breviscapus
AGGATCAAATAAAGCAGAGACACAATGATTATTCAGATGAAACATACCCGTGACGATGTTTGGGTCTTGGCGGGCTTCTCCCGCATTGATCATGAATGCCCTTCCTCGAGCATTGTTGTTGTTGTTGTTGTTTGTTGTGGTTGTTGCTGCTGTTGTTGTTTCGATTGTTATTGTTGTTGTTGTTGTTGTTGTTTCGATTGTTGTTGTTGTGGTTGTTATTGTTGTTGTTTCCGTTGTTGTTGTTGTTTCTCAGCTTTGGACATTTATTCCTGAAATGTCCTTCTTCACCACACTCATAACATCTTATTTTTGTTCCATTGTTGACAGTTGAATTAGGGATTCTACAGTTCTTGGCCAGATGACCAATTTTCTTGCAATTATTGCATTGTACTGTGCAAGGACCGGTGTGATGTAAAGTACACCTATTGCAATATGGCCTGGTTCCTATATAACAATTATTTGATGATGGTCCTGAGGTCTGAGCAGGTCTCTTTGTCTGTTGATCCCCTTGATTCTTCCCAAAGTTATCTTCCCATCTCCTTTTCTTATTGAACCCTTTTTGATCACCAGACTTTCCTTCTGTATTTGCACGAAGTTTTGCTTTGTCAGCCAAACTGTTTGCCAACCGAACCGCATGTTCGATGTCAGTGGTTTCGGTAGCAGTGATCAAATCCTGAATCTTTGGTGGAAGTCCAGAAATGTACTGCTAATCTTCTTATAATCGGGTGTAACCATGGTTGGGCAAAGAAGTGCCAACTCATGAAAGCGGTTGGTGTATTCAGATACTTCGTATCCCTTCGTCTTCAAATTATGAAATTCTACCTCCATTTTCTGAATTTCGCTCCTCGTGCAATACTTGGCTTTCATACGTTCCTTCAAATCTTCCCATGACATTGCATAAGCTCCATCAATTCCTACTGTAGTGGCGTACTCATTCCACCAGGTAAGAGCTTGATCTTGTAGTGTGCAGGTAGCATATTTTACTCGGCTATCTTCAGCGCAGTTACTAACACGAAATATGGACTTCAGTTTCTCGAACCATCGGATGAGTGCAATTGCTCCTTCAGTACCATTGTATATAATGGGTTTACATTGTTGAAATTCTCTGTAAGTACAACCTCTAGGTGTACCATTATTGTCATGATTATTGTTTGCGGCTTGAGTCGCAAAAGCTACTGCTATACTTTCTGCTACAATTCTAGCAATATCTGTTGCGTTCATTTCTGGTACTTCTTTTGACGTCCGGATCCTTAAATATAAATAAAGAAATTGATGAGATACTACCACATCATACCATAACCACAATTCAATAGTTATGACTAAAAGAAGTGTAAATCAAGATAAAGATAGTAGATTTATTGGATAACAAACTTTGAGATATAAACATCTCAAGAATCCATTATTTTATCTAAAATTACATTTTCCCGACAGATACGCCGTAAATAGTAATTAACTAGACAATATCTACTTTGACAGAGTAGATGGGGTTATAGTAGTGGCTCTCGATATAGCCTCAAACATAGCTTCAAATCTTGTTATCTTCTCCTGTAGTTTTAACACGGTGTCTTCAAGACCATGTATCCTGAAGTGAGCTTCCTCCATCTCACTTCCAGTGCGACTATCATATTATCTTGATTTTCCACCTTCCTCCGCAGTATGTTTGTTTCTTTCCCTTAACTCCGTAATACACTTTTCTGCTCGGACTATGCGTAGGACCAATGTAGGGACAGTGTCATGCAAAGGTTCCATAGTTAGTGCAGGAATATTGGTTGGACCTTCAGCTCTTCTGAACTGGTCAGAGTTAAGGAGTCCTTCTGCAAATCTCCATTCCGCCAGAAATCTTGGTATAGCATTAATAGATCTCCGCAGCCGCTGAGCGGGTGGTTCAGGATGAGTAAGTCGAGCACGTCGTGACTGAGGGTGGTTAAACATCGAATATCTAGGCGTTCGGATCCTTCGTATTAAAGATCGAGGTGAGCTTGAAGGACTTCCCCAGATGGATTTGAAAAAGTAAAAGTAGGCGTAGTGCTAGTAAAAGCATTAGTGGTGACAGTAGTGTTTGGTCCAAGGACAAGTGCGTTATCAGCTTCTTCTCCAACGTGATCGGTCTCCTCCATTGGTTGATTTACTACATGACGAGGAGAGTCGGAGGGTTCAAGTATAGGTGGAGGTGATCGAGACGTAATCTCTTCCTCACGATCGGATAAGTATTCCACTACGAATCCCGACATTACTCTGTTGCTATATATATATATATATATATATATATATATATAAATTATATATTCTAAACATATATAATCAAGTAGGGATTATTCATAAAATTATGCATATATGTGGGTGTTGTTCTATATGGGGTTATAGTCTAGGTCCATCAATTTGCTACCTAGTTCACTATAACTTGGGCTCTGATACCAATCTGTCACACCCGCCCTAGACGGGGTATGACTTACATGGATTCACAACACAAGATATACTGAACGACACAAAACGTTGTCGTTTTAAAATACATTTATAAAAGCATTGTTCACAAATTTATATTACAATTTATGAAAGATATTATTCTTGAAAACAATTATTTAATATTAAACAATATTAAACATTAGACAGAGACTTTAGCAAATTGACTTGTCTTTACTAGAGTCTGAGGTAGGCCATGGTCCAGTATGTTGTATGCAGCGGAAAGTTGTCCCATACAGATTATCGTCTAGTTACCTGAGAATACATGCTAAAATACGTCAACATAAAGTTGGTGAGTTCCATAAGTTTTTCATATAGAAAATATAGTTTCACAAAATACCAGAGTTCAGTGTGACCATTGCCTTACCGCAATGTCAAATAGTTATGATACAATATCAGCAAAGAGTATCATATGTTTTTATTTAAAATATAGAGTATGAACCACAAGATTTAAAGTAACTATTTGATCACACAATGGATCAAATAGAATATAAGAGTAGATACTGTATACATCAAGTTCTAAGCTCATGAAACCGAAACTAGACAAGTGTGTGTTTATTTGCCTCCAGAGTAGGTACCTTGTTCAGGGTACCCTAAGCTTTCCAAATATAATGCATCCGTATCCAGTTGGTATGACCAACACGGATGAGGGTGCCTACCCCAATAGTACTATTCAATATACCCACGTTTATGTTTCCATAATTAATCGTTCATGATAGTGAGGACTTTGAGTGAACAGAGCAACTTAGAATCAACCATATATACATTTCTGTAATACTTGTGTTCATCATAACAGTAAAGAGTTTGTATTTTACCCCGAAGGTAAAATAAATAAAGTGGAGTTACAAAATATATATAATATATATATATAATTTTGTAAATATACATATAAGTATATAACTTTGAAAATATACATATAAGTATAACAAGTAGTTTTATTGCATGTATCTCAGTCCCCAAATAAATGTATAAATAATTGAAAAGGGGAATATGGAGACTCACCTTAGTGTTGTAGAAGAAAGATCACTTAGTCTTGTGTGATTATAAGAGAGAAATTTAGAAGTGAATATATGATGGTACGAGTTTTATAGTTAAATGAAGGTGCCTATTTATAGGAAACTCATTCGTGGTAGGTAACGAATTCGATCGATATATAATAAAACGTTTAAAATCTTTAATATTATTATATTAATCGTTGATTTATATATATTATTATTATATTATAAAGTTAATCATGAATAAGGGGTATGTATATATATAGTATTCTTTTTGTCGACACATCTTAGTGAACTAAACCCGTGATTCATAATTTATCAATTTTAAATTATAAAGTAGATAAAAGTGTGTTTCCCACTACTTCTTGGACGTTTCTAATGATAGAATCTTTTATACTAGTAGTATATATTTATACATTATTTTAATCCTAAATTATGCATACGGGCTCCTATTGAGAAAATTCAAGTTTCTATAAGATCAGAAAATTAAGATCTACCACTTTCATTTTAATAATATTTACTCAACTAACCCCTATGAGCGGGTTTTGGACGTTTATATTATAAGAATAAAGTATGAAAGCGATGTTTACTATTCAGCACTATTCACTTTTGAATTTATTCGGAAATCAGATTCAACGTTGAGTTTAAATTATTTGACGTGGGTCCCACCTTTATATTATTTTATTTTATTACCTTTTTACAATTTACTTTCTATACCTTTACTATTTACAATTTATTTTTACCTTTACTATTTAAAATTTACTTTTTACCTTTACTATTTAAAATTTACTTTTTACCTTTACTATTCAAAATTTACTTTTTACCTTTACTATTCAAAATTTACTTTTTATCTTTAATATTCACCGTTACTATTCACGGTACTATTCACGGTCACTATTCACGGTCACTATTCACGATCACTATTCATAAAATACAGTTATTGATAGTATAAGTATGAAAAAGTATTTACAAGCAGCTCTCAAATAACTATTTGAGTTCTTGGCAATTATTATCCATAATTTATTAAAAATATTTGTTCAGTTTATTATGCCATAAAATGTTTGTTCATATTGTTTGATGTACAGAACTTTTTAAATAGCACACATAATAGTAAATTAGTCAACCTGAAATTTTGGCGGTTGTCACATTGGTGGTGTAATATGGATCCATATTAGGTATGATGGTTAGGACGTTATGTAAGACCCGGTTGGCATTAACGTCTCTAACGGATTATGATATGTTGGGCCATGGTATGTATGTATATATGTGGATATACTCACTAAGCAAATCGCTTATTGTTTAGTTGTTTCCATTTTTATAGGAACCGCAGAAAATTGAGATAAGAGAAAGATTGATTATAAGTCTTGCTGTTAAGAAGTTTGCCTTGGAGGAAATAACATCTTGGAATTTATTTATGATCGTGGGTTAGTAATCTCTTATACTTGTGCTTTTGATACTCATGCACGCCCATAATAATTAAAAAATGACTCTTTTTGAGTTATATGATTAACGTAAACTTTTTAAGATCATTTATGTTTTTTTTTAATTTACATATTTGCCTTTAAAATGATTACTGTAAGTTTTAAATACATAAATAAATGGGTTTTAAATTTTTGGGGTGTTACAAGTGGTATCAGAGCCGTGGTTAAGAGATTTAGGTATTCAATCTTTGATTAAATGGATACCTATACTTAAACCTAGATTTTGCCTGGCCATAGGTTGCTTTATAATAGCATATGGAAATGTTTAGCGAATTTAACTCATGGTGTTATAATATATAATCATAATAATGACTGCAACATTATTATGATCATATATTAGAACAACTAAAGTTGAGCTCGCTAAATATGGAAGTATGCTAGTGTGAGGCATTATAAATTGAGACTTTGTTTATTAACGTGATTTATTATAGAATTTGCGTGTAGATACATGATTTAGATTGAATATTTGTTTTGCCAAAAAATATTTCATATGATAAATCATTAAGTAGGGCATTTGAAAAAGAAAATATACTAGTATTTCTACCCGGGCGTTGCCCCGGGAGAAAAACAAAACACTCGTGACAAAAGTTAAAAAACATTAAGCGAAAAAACAAAAATTTTGTGGCAACAGTTAAGAAAATAAAAGTTGTGGTCAAAAGTAAAGAAAATGAAACTTTGGTAACAAAATTTAGAAACCAAAAGTTATGTGGTAAAAAACAAATAAAAGAAAACTTTCAGAGACTGAAAAAAAACAAAGTTATGTGAAAAAAATACAAAAGTTAAGAAACTTAAAGTGAATACATGGTTGGTTTACAAAGAAAGAAAGAAAGAAATATTGTTAAGTTTTTGCACACACGAAAACTTAACAATTATACAATTCTACAATGAGAGAAAAAACACACTAAGTGACTATTGTAGAATGAACCAACAACTTTGCGGCTAGGTCAAGTGATGCTTTATATAGGGGAGAAAAGGCATCACATGACAACCCAATAGATGTTGACACATGAAGGTTGTCAACTATCTATTGGTGTGTAAGACTGGTCTTTCAGACATCTCTGTTTGCCATCTTGTTTCTTTCCCAAAACGGCATGAAAGAGAAACACCTTAGTACCATTTTGGTACAAGGTCACATGGCTCCATCTTGATCTTGCAACACGTGTCCTTGGGATCAGTCTTCTTATCTTCATTTTCCCGCCTATATTTGACTTACAACATATGAAGGTGAGTCATTGAACTTATCCTTTAACTCGAAGATAATAATGATCGCTGAAGGCTCGCTGATGAAACTTCTCGCTGAGGCTGTCAGCGACTACTTGACTCAGCAAGTAATCTTCAGCGAATCCATGACTCAACAATCTCCCCCTATTCGCTGAGGAGACTTAGCTGAGTATAAGTTACTTCTTAGAAGTACAATAGATAGAAATGAAGGAATGCTGATCTTATTTATTTGACAAACAACTTTACAATAAAAACAGCATTACAAAGGTTACAAGTCTCCTTAATCCCATTGCGACTCTTGCTTGGCCTCGATGAAAGCTCTGTCTTGTTGTCTTTCAGGCTTCAGCAGGTCTTGATCAATTAGTTTTATAAATTCGGGATTGTTGGACGACTGAGCACAATACTTTCTTATTTTCAAAAGAAAATTAGAGGGGGCAGTTCCAATTTCATTGGTCCTGAAGAAGAGTTCATGACCATGGACATTGCAAAAGCAGAAACCTCCCAGCTTGTCATCATAAGCTCCATCCATAAAAAGGGTCCTGGAAGGCATTTTTAGATTCAGCAGAGGCTCCTCATCTATATCAGTCTTTGGAACAGCTCTGAGAATGAAGGGACGCTGAGACATCACTTGACCAGAAGCTGTTCTCTTCACACCACTTCTTGGTTGCTGAGGAGGAGGAGGAGGATATGGATGTCTTGCAGCGCTGAGCAGAGAGTCTTTGACTTTGTATTTTTGTTCCATTTTGCGAATATGTTTTATCTGCTCACCTGCCATCTTGATAAGCGGTTCATAACTTACAGTTGTCTTGTCCTTGATCAGCTTGTAAATTTCGATCCATTCAGTTGGCCCAAGTGTATCCTTAGTAACATTTCTCAGCGTATATAACTTGGGCACTCCTTTTCTTTGTAGGGAAAGATTCATCCCTTGTTGGGTTAGCGAGACCCTGACAGACGTGATCTCTTCTTTCCTTTGCCTTACCTCTCTTGATTCAAGATAGGTCGCCTGACCTTCTTCAAAAGTTTTCATTCTTTTGGCAAATAACTTTTCTTCATTTTTTTTCAAGACTGCCAATCCACCAGATTGCTGAGCCAACCTCTTTGTCTCATCATCAACATCTTTAAGTTCATCACCAACAATTTGCTCACTTATAAACTTCTGAGACAGCTCCTCTTCTTTTTTCTTACTTAACCGTTCATGTTGACGAACAACTTCCTCAGGAGACAGTTCAGCAGTAGAAGTTGTGGATTTGGGAAAGGCTCCAGACATTAACTTTTCTTGTTGTTCCCTTGCTGAAGTGGGAACTTTTGGTGGCTTGCTTTGAGTAACCACTGCTGCTTTACCCTTATCAGCATATCTCTTTTCAAGGACAGCGTGGAACTCAGCAGTTGGCTTGAAGATAGAAACATTTATTGGTTTTGCTGGCACATTCTCAGCAACAACCTTCTCAGCTGCCGGTTCAATAACCTTCTAAGCTTCTTTAGTGACGTTCAAGGTTTGCTCCCCCTCAACATTAGCTGCCGGTTTACTAACCTTCTCAGCATTGCCAGTTTCAATGGGGGGAACTTGGGGAGCATTTTCAACATTTACATTCACAGCTGCCGGTTCTACAACCTTCTCAGCTGGCTTGGATTTTTGTTTTGGGTCCTCAGCATTTTTCTCCCCCTTGGAAGCAGCTGAGGTACGAGCTACTTCCACATTACCCTTTTTGAGGAGGCCCAACATTTCACCCATCATTCCTTTAAGACCAGCAACCTCCTCTTCAAGTTTCTTTGTCCTGGTGACAGATTCATCAAGTAGCTTCTTGTCAACAGCAACTTGAAAAGGAGTTTGAGAGAAAAGTTTGTTCTTGAGAGAATTGAGTTCTTGAGTGATGGAAGTGTGGAAATCATCTTGAGATGTAGAAGAGAAAGAAATTTTATTGTAGAGTTGTTGAAGATGGGCGGTGAAGAGAATGTTTGTTTGGGAGAGTTCAAGAAGTGCTGGCACAACTTCCTTAAAAGCTGACTCAGAAACTTCATTTTTCAGCTTGTCCAATGAGGCAGAGATGGCAGAATTAGAGGTGCTGACCAACATAATTTCTCTCTCCTCTTTTTCAAGCTGTGGAACAGTTGTAACCAACAACTGTTTCGTACATATGTATAATATATAAAAAGATTTTGAGAGTAACGTTTAAATAAAGGAAAAGAAATTTTGTCCAAAAAAAAATACTTGAGTGTGCGCCGTATTGAGCAGTCGTAACCTGTCAGTCAGACTGTCACATACAGACAAATGACGTGATCAGGGCAAAAATCGAGGTGACCTTTCAGTTTGAATATATAAATCATGTGGTTCAAGATTTTGCCACGTCACTTACATAGTTACTTTGAAAACACTTAGTTTTGAAAATATCCTATATTTTATTAATTGAAAATTTTAATTTCTTAAGAAGGATATTTGGAAAGATTACATGCTGAAGGATGCTCAGCATGTTTAAAGTTTTTGTCAGCGATTTCACAACTAACGTTGGTCGCTGACTGCAGTTTTTGGCAAACTTTCAGCCATTAACGGATTTTATAAGTCTTTACCACTAGCCGTTTGCTAGTGGACTAGATGAAGACTTTTAGCTCTCCATTGCTTTTATTTTGCTTTTTCCCAAAGCAACAGGGATCAACGGATTTTATAAGTCTTTACCAATAACCGTTTGCTATTGGACTAGATGAAGACTTTTAGCTCTTCATTGCTATTATTTGCTTTTTCCCAAAGCAACAGGGATCAACGGATTTTATAAGTCTTTACCAATAGCCGTTTGCTATTGGACTAGATGAAGACTTTTAGCTCTTCATTGCTATTATTTGCTTTTTTCCAAAGCAACAGGGATCAACGGATTTTATAAGTCTTTAACAATAGCCGTTTGCTACTGGACTAGATGAATACTTTAAGCTCTTCATTGCTTTGAGATCAGCGAGTAAGACTGACTTAAGCTCGCTGAATTAGCATACATGACAAGTCATGTCGCTGATTCTCCATTCAACATTCCTAACTTGCTAACAAGCAGTTTGAATCTAGTTTCATCCAATGGTTTAGTAAAGATGTCAGCTAGTTGATCATCAGTTGGAATGAAGTAGATCTCAATGTCACCTTTCATGACATGATCACGAATAAAGTGATATCGAATATCAATATGCTTAGTTTTGGAATGTTGAACTGGTTGTGTGTAATAGCAATAGCACTTGTATTATCACACATGATTGGAATTTTAGAGTATTCCAAATCATAGTCAGCAAGCTGATGTTTCATCCATAGCATTTGGGCACAACAGCTCGCTGCAGAGACATATTCTGCCTCAGCTGTGGAGATGGAAACTGTGTGTTGCTTTTTACTAGTCCAACTAGTCAGCTTCCCCCCCAACAGATGACATCCTCCACTGGTGCTTTTGCGATCAAGCATGCAACCAGCATAGTCGGAGTCAGAATATCCAACTAACTCAAAGTTGGAGTCTTTTGGGTACCAAAGACCCAGCGTGGGTGTGCCCTTAATATATTTGAAGATACGCTTCACAGCGAGGAGATGAGATTCTCTAGGAGAAGCTTGATAGCGAGCACAGAGACATGTTGTAAACATGATGTCTGGGCGACTCGCTGTGAGATACATGAGTGACCCAATCATGCCACGATAGTAAGTAGGATTTACATACTTACCATCAGGGTCAGCGTGAAGATTATTAGGAGGGGACATTGGAGTTCCCTTTGGAGTGACATGGGTGAAGTCAAATTTATGCAACATATCCCGAATATATTTTTCTTGATTGATAAATATTCCAGTGGGAAGCTGCTTGATTTGTAACCCCAAAAAGAAGGTTAATTCACCCATCATACTCATTTTGAAAGTGCTAGACATAAGAGAACTGAACTTTCGACAGAGTTTTGTGGATAGGGAACCAAAGATAATGTCATCGACATAAATCTGCACATACAGAACATCACCCTTATGCTTGTAGATAAAGAGGGTGCTGTCAATGGTTCCCCTACGAAAGCCATGGTCAAGAAGGAAGGTAGACAAAGTGTCATACCAAGCTCTAGGAGCTTGTTTAAAGACCATATAAGGCTTTATTTAGCTTGTAGACATAGTGAGGATGCTTTGGATCCTCAAAGCCAGGAGGCTGCTTAACATAGACTTCTTCATCAAGAGCACCATTTAAGAAGGCACTCTTGACGTCCATTTGATAAACAATGAAGCCTTTGTAAGCAGCATGAGCGAGAAAGAGACGAATGGCTTCAAGACGAGCGACTGGAGCAAAGGTCTTGTCATAATCAATGCCTTCAGCTTGAGTATAACCTTGAGCAACCAGTCTTGCCTTGTTTCTGATGACCACACCAGTTTCATCCATCTTATTCCTATAAACCCATCGAGTGCCAATGGGTTCTTTATATGGAGGAGGAACAAGGAACCAAACATGTTGTCTTTCAAATTGTGTTAGTTCTTCTTGCATGGCTTCCACCCATGAGGGATCAGCCATGGCTTCCCCAATATTGGCAGGCACAATTTGAGATAGAAAATTGACATAGAGACAAGTATTACTTGTCGCTGAGCGAGTTTTGACACCATTGTGTGGATTACCAATCACATGGTCAAGAGGGTGATCAGCAGTCCATTTGAGTACTGGTGTGTGAATAGAAGAATAATTCATAGCGGATACTGTGGTGGTAGTTTCACTAGGAGTGGGAGTATAGGAGGAGAGATCAATGGTTAGCAAGGGTTCAGGGTTGCTGACAGGAGGGTCACTGAGAACAGTGGGTACCTCTTGCTGAGGAGTGTCATCCTCAGTGTCTCCTGAAAGAGGATTCGCTAAGGCATCATGAAATGTTTCCTCAGCGACACCGTCAGCATCTTGAGGTTCAGTTGAGAGAGGAACATTAATGGAAGTGTCATTAACTGTTCGAAGAAGAGGCTCAACTGGATCTATAGAATAAATGTGAGCAGCAATGTACTCATCATTTGGTGAAGGACTTGGAGACTCAGCGATAGGTTGTTCAGCAACATCATGATGTGTCGCTGATACTTCAGACGAGTCAGATAGATTGCTGAGAATTACTTCAGTAGATGACTCATTTGAGAGATCACCTAAAGCTGAACAGCTTTCATCAAAAGTAACATGAATTGATTCATCTACTTTTTGAGTGCGAGTATTGAAAACTCTGAAAGCTTTGCTTATAGAAAAATATCCCAAAAAGTAGCCATCATCAGCTTTGGGATCAAACTTTCCTAAATGATCCTTATCATTTAGGATGAAAACTGGGCAACCAAAAACATGGAAGTATCCAATTTGAGGTTTCTTGCCCTTGAGAACTTCATAGGCAGTCTTATCATGTCGCTTGACAATAAGACACCTATTTTGAGTGTGGAAAACAGTACTGACTGCTTCAGCCCAAAATTTACTAGGAAGAGAGGACTCACTGAGCATGGTTCTTGCAGCTTCAATGAGAGTTCTATTTCTCCTTTCAGCTACCCCATTTTGCTCAGGAGTGCGAACAGAAGAGAAATTTTGTCTAATCCCTTGATCAGCACAAAAAGTCTCAAGAGTGTGGTTTCTGAACTCAGTGCCATGATCGCTTCTGAGTTCTTTAACACGTATGCTGTTGAGGTTTTCCATCTTTTTAATGAAATTCATTATTTCCTCAGCAGCATCACTCTTAGAATGAAGAAAGATTGTCCAAGTATATCGTGAATATTCATCCACAATAACTAAGGTGTATCTGCTACCCCTTAGACTTTGGACATTTACTAGACCAAAAAGGTCCATGTGAAGGAGATGGAAACAGCCACTGATAGAGTTGGCCTGTTTGGTTTTGAAGGTGGCTCGGTGGCTTTTACCTTTTTCACAAGCACCACAGAGCCTGTCCTTCTCATAAGTGAGAGGAGGAAGGCCTCGAACTAGATTTTTCTTGGCCAAAGAGTTTATGGTTTTGAAGTTCACATGCGACATACGCTTGTGCCATAACCAGTTGATTTGAGAAGCAGATTTGAGAAGAAGCAGGTCTCGCTGTCAGTTTTGACAGGAGTGAAATCTACCAAGTAGATATCCCTTTTTCTTGGAGCGACCAAGACCACTTCTTTATTGACATTGATCACTGTGCTTTGATGCTTATCAAGGACAACCTTGTAGTCTGCATCGCATAATTGACTGATGCTGATCAGATTGTGTTTCAATCCATTCACATAAGCAACCTTAGTGAATTTGATCAGCACATTTGAGAGAGACCCATATCCTTCAGTTTGGCCAGTAGAATTGTCACCAAACACAACTGTGGGACCATCGGTCTCCACGAAGTTATCCAGCAGGTCCTTGGATCCAATCATGTGTTTTGAACAGCCACTGTCCAAATACCACACTTCTTTTCCTAGCGAGGCCTGCAGGATAACATAAGAAGGATTTAGGAAGAATCATGAGCATCCTCGCTGATAGTATCGTCAGCAGAGGATGTGAGAGGAAGATGAGCAAAGTCATCATCATTTGAAACGAGACGAAAAGGGGCTCTAGGATCAGCATTTGGATCAACTGGGAAATCAACCAGCTGATGAGCAGCAAGCATGTCATGAGTAATCTCTCGTGTGAAGAATTGATCTTCAGAGGTAAAAGTGACAGAGCTTCCAGTGTTTAGAACAACCATGTTAGTGACTTGGCTGTTTTCTCCATATTCAACCAGTATACTATCACTACCATTGGTAATGATTTCATGAGACTGGGGAAAGGAGATTCGCTGAGCGGCAATGTATTCAGCAATGTTGTCATCAGTGAGAACAACATCTTCACCCAAGCTGATATTAGATTCAGCTGGGGGAGTTCGCTCAGCGATTTCAGAGTAGGGATGAGCGGCGGAAGCTGAGGGTAGATTTGGCTGAATGACTACTTCAGGAGAATTCCTGGAGTCTTTGTCATTGCAGTCAGCAGAGATGTGTCCTCTTTCGCCACATAAATAACATTTTCTTCCAGCCTTCTGAATTTGAATCAGAAATTCCTTGAGTTGTGAGGACAAGTCGTTGACACGCTTATTCAACTCACAAACCTCATGATTGGAGGAAGAAGTTGATGCTACTGAAGGGGCCTTTTTCTTCCTGAACCGAACAGGAAGAGTTTTGGGAACAGGGTCAAGAATGGACTTGCCCTTAGATTGAGCATTTGAAGAAGAAGGGGCATGATTATTCAGAACAACTCGCTGACCTCCTTGCTGAGGAGGTCTGACTTGTTGAATAGGTCTGGGTTGCTGAGAACTATGACGACTTAGAGCAACTTTCTGACCTCCTGGCTGAGGAGGTCTAACCTGCTGAACAGGTTTTGTTTGTCGAGGGACAAAAGTTCCCTTTGGGACATAGACAGAATTAGGTTGCTGATAACGAGCATCAGCAAACTTAGCTCGTCTATTCATTAAGTGCTCATGCATAACAGCCTTTCTGCCAGCAGGAGAAATATTAGAAAACGATGAGGGCTGAGACGCAGGGCGTTCAGCGACTGCTGAGGGAACGGAATTCTCAGCAAGTTGACTAACAGGCACAGCTCGCTGAGGGGTGCTGTAGTCATATGGGACAGCGACCTTGCTCCTTCTAAAGGGTTCAACATTGAACCCACCATTGGGCTTAATAGTGAAAACCTTAGGAGCAAGAGGCTTGAAACCATCATTTGAAATATTCCCTTCAAATGTTTGGGAAGAGGAATATTGAACACGACCCTCATTTGGCATCATGTCAATAATGGGATGGTTTGGAAAGACAGTCTTAGCAAAGCTAGCTGATGAGCTAGTTTCTGCTTGTGACGAGGAAGTGGAAGTGCTGGGTGAGGGAGACTCATCATTCAGTTCAAAATGATAGTCATTCATGCCTTTAACAAAGTAATGTTTAAGCAATTCCTCACGAGAAGTAAGAGCACTGGAAGGAATCCTCTCTTCAGCAGCAGGTCTCTCGCTGAACATATTGGTGATGACAGCAGCAGTCTCATAATCACCACCGATTATGGCTTTCATTTGAGCAGGAACCTGCAAGCTGAAGATTTGGTCGTGAAGCCTAGAGGCTTTAAACCAGGAGGTGACTATCTTTTTAAGGTCAGTGACCTGATTTTTCAGCTTCTCATTTGAGATTTGAAGAGTTTGGTTGAGAAGCTTTTGGGATTCAAGCTCAACATGGACATTTCTCAAATCCTTGAGCTTGTCAGTCTTATCACTTAGCTCAGCACTTACTGAGTTAAGTTTAGACTGAAGATCAGCACGAATAGATTCGACGTACTGAATATCACAAGTAAGAGATTCAAGAATTTTAGGTTTATCCTCTTCAGAGGCAAAGGAAAAAGTGCATACCTTCTTGATTGTGACATTGACCCACTGACTGGAGCACACTTGATCTTTTGTCAGCGCCTGGTCATCAGCGAGTGCCATAAAGCAGATGGCATCAACAAAGTCCTCGCTGTCAGAAACATCGGAATCAGCCCAGTCATGTTCTTCAGCAACAAGACCTTTGGCGGGAGCTTTGGCTTCTTCAACATCAACCATCTTGGCACGAAGCTCATAATACTTCTTTTTGTATTCATCAGCAGGCTTGACTAAAGAGGGCCTCGCTGATGATGAAGAGGGCTTCGCTGCCTGCAAAGAAGGAATAGAAACTTTGCATTCCTTTTGGTAATGGCCTTTACGACCACACCTCCAACATTCTTCTTGAGACTTGTCTAACACTGGTTTTTGGAAATGAGTCGACCTACGACCATTCCATTTTTTAGAATATCGTTTACCAGCGATAAGAGCAAAGTTCATGAAGTCCGAGAACATCTCTTGTCTCTCCTCGAAATCGAGGTCATTGACAAGATCTTGGACGTTAGAGGGGGTAGAATTCCTGATGTCCATGTCAAGATGGACAGGACTAACTTCAGCAGAGACCAGGGCAAGAGGGTCATGAACATTAGAGACACTAGATAAAGAAGAAGAAGAAGTTGAAGCATATGAACCAGCATGCCTCTTAAACTCAGCCTCAGCTCTCAAAGTTTGAGCGAGGGCTCTCTCTTCAAATTGAAGAGTGCCATAGAGTGACTCTAAGTCATGCTCCTTCAGTTGCTTAGTTGTTCTACGAATTTGCCTTAAGCCTTGCCATTTGATGGGCAAGACGTCAATGAACTTGTAGCATATTTCAAGCGTATTATGCTATATGCCCACATTTGTCATATCATTCAAAAGGCACTTAAAGCGATTATACGTGCCATCCAGACTCTCATTAGGGGGAGAGAAGAATCCTTCATAGGCACGTTTCAGGTCTAGTTTCTTGGTAGCAAGAACATCTGCCGTACCATCAAATCTGGTACACAGATTATCCCACACCAAATTAGAAGAAGAAAGTTTGATGACAGATTTCATTATATCATCCGGAAGGGTAGTAATAATAAGATTTCTCAACCGAGCATCCAGATTGACAAGCCTACGCTCGTCATCTGTCCATTGTACTTCTGATTTTATGAGCTCAGTGACAACTTCAGGAGCATCAGCAGTGGCTCCTGTTGTCCTGGTAACCAGAACCGGTACATATGGCCCTCTGGTTAGAATGGTCATAAGATAGGGTTCAACTCCTACGATGTGTAGGAGCATTCTCTCCTTCCAAGATCCGAAATCATGTGAATCGAATCTGGGTGGGATGGAGACATACCCAAAATCTCTGGTATTAACCAGAGAAGGAACAGAAGACATAATAGTAAGAAAAGAAAAATAGACAGAAGTTTAAAGAAAAGTTTTTAGATGCAGAAAATTAAGTACAGAAAGAAAGAAAGATAATCTTGCAAACTTTTACTCAGATCAGATTCGGTGTGTCGAACCACCGCTCTGATACCAACTGAAATTCCCAAGTTTGCAACGATTATGTAATTAAACAACTAATGTAAATTACACTAAGAAAGCAAGACAAGAAAGTAAACACGTTTAATCATAAGTAGTATTAATTAAACGGTGAATACATGGTTGGTTTACAAGAAAGAAAGAAAGAAATATTGTTAAGTTTTTGCACACACGAAAACTTAACAATTATACAATTCTACAATGAGAGAAAAAAACACACTAAGTGACTATTGTAGAATGAACCAACAACTTTGCGGCTAGGTCAAGTGATGCTTTATATAGGGGAGAAAAGGCATCACATGACAACCCAATAGATGTTGACACATGAAGGTTGTCAGCTATCTATTGGTGTGTAAGACTGGTCTTCAGACATCTCTGTTTGCCATCTTGTTTCTTTCCCAAAATGGCATGAAAGAGAAACACTTTAGTACCATTTTGGTACAAGGTCACATGGCTCCATCTTGATCTTGCAACACGTGTCCTTGGGACCAGTCTTCTTATCTTCATTTTCCCGCCTATATTTGACTTACAACATATGACGGTGAGTCATTGAACTTATCCTTTAACTCGAAGATAATAATGATCGCTGAAGGCTCGCTGATGAAACTTCTCGCTGAAGGCTCGCTGATGAAACTTCTCGCTGAGGCTGTCAGCGACTACTTGACTCAGCAAGTAATCTTCAGCGAATCCATGACTCAACAAAATGAATAAATAAAATTTGTGTATGATTTAAGAAGAATTTTGTATATGAGGGTCTTGATATATAACGAACCAAACTTAAAGATAAGTAAAATAGAAAAGTAGCCAGGAAATGGAATGATACAATATCAAGTATGTAATAAATGTCTTGCTAGGTATCGATTGAATGAAATAAGCTTTAATATAAGAACTTTAGTAGTACTAGTGAATGAATATGTAAACTTATAAAAATTCTTATGCTTATGATAAACACTACACTTATAACTAGAAATAAAGAAATGGTTAATACTGCTGAAATGAAAAGGACGAATTAGAGTTTGTTAACAAAGTCAAATAAAAATAATATGATAATCCATATATGCATATTTAAATTAGTTTGGGATTAAAACTGTAACTGAAAAATATATGAAAGTAAAAGAATGAAGAAAACTTAGCATGTTGTTTACATTTTTAATGCTTTAGAAGATGGATGATTAGGATATGGTCTGACTAGACGAATGCCCGCGCGATGTAGCGGCGATGATGGTAGCGGCAACGTGATGGTGGTGCCGTGGTGGCGACAGATAATGGTGTCGAGCCAGGTGGTGACGGCGGCGAGTACTGTAGGTTATCTATTTAAAAATAGCAATGCATTTATTTTAGAACTTAAAGGTAAATGTTATAAATTGAACTATATTAAGGGTATATTGGGTGTTAGATAGGGTCATTTTGCATTAGTTATATTATTGAGGGCATTTCTGGTATTTTAAAGATAGAAAAGTTGAAAGGGAGAATAGTAGTTTGTTTTATTAAGGAGTAATGATGATTAAAAGTCTTAATCAATATATAAAATGACGATGGTGATACATTTAAGGAAAATCCATGTGATTGAAGAAGGAAGATTTTAAGTTTTTTTTACAGAATATGATAATATAATACTTTGTCTATTATATTGTGTTCATTAATTTAGTGGGGTTTTATAAGGAAGGTTTGGGTGGTGTAGTTTTAAAGAAGATTCATTTTTCCTTAGCTAGTGAGTATTTTATGTGGTGATACATGTGTAGTTATTATGGTTAAAGTAGGTAAGATACTGATTATAGGTATTTGTTAATTAATTTGTGACTATCCTATAATGTTTTGTGGTGTCTGCTTTAATGTGAATCAAAGTGTAATTGGGGATTGTGGAATATTGAAAAGTCGCTATAAGTGGTTCTAGTAATATGAAAAAAAAAATAAAAATGGTTAGACAAGTTTGGTTTAAAATTGGGGACAAGTGAGTTTCCTTTGGTTTGGAAATATAATAAGGACAAAGTTTTAAAGCTTTCAAAAAATATTACGATATATTGTTATGTAGACTTACCACATTATTATCGAGCACCAGCAAATGGGTGTTCTGGAATTAAGGTGTAGAGGATTTCGGTTGACAAAATTGCCACTGTTATTATTAGTAATTGATTTAACTATTAGACGGTTAAGATTGATTTTAAAAGGTTTTTAAAAATTCCAAACGTTTTAGGGGTTCATAACCTCAATTTGAGAAAGTTCAGAGTACAGAGTGTGAATTTGGTCAAGATTATTAACTACCAACTGTATTACAGGTTCGTTCGAGCCCAACCGGGAGGCTAGGTGGCTAGGTTCTCCTGTGTTATGAAGAGTGAACGTGGGCTCGATGCTAGGAGTTTCAAGAGCGTTGGTTACAATGATCGTTGGTGTTTGGTCTAGGTTACTTTCAGCCATTCGATTGTTATTTAACACAACAGTAATGTGGATTTCTTGACTTTGTTAAAAGGAGAATTCAAACTTCGGTCCCACGGATGCGCCAAATGATGATACACGTCGATTAACATATACTATTTTAGAGTACGTAATCTAATATCATTATACATAAGAATGAGGTTTATACGGATCCCATGCCACCTAGCATGGGAAAGTGTGAGGAAGATTAGGATATTTGGGTGGCGATTCCCTGCTGGTAACTCGTATTATGTATACGGTTTTACGCCATCCAATCCTATGATGATGATGATTGTATTAATAATGATCTGAAGAATGGTAATCGAAGTTATTTCTCTCGTGGAGTTCTCTCGTGGAGTTCTCTTGTGGAATTCTCCCGTGGAGTTCTCCCGTGGAGTTCTCTCGTGGAGTTCTCTCGTGGAGTTCTCTGAAATTCTGTCCACTTCGTCATTCACTATTTATAGTGAATGTTCAGTATCTTTTGGAAATATTTTATTCCTTTATAAAGATTTTATTCCTTTTGGATAAATATTATTCCTTTAGAAAGATTTTTTTCTTTATAAAGATTTTATTCCTTTATAAAGATTTTATTCCTTTATAAAGATTTTATTCCTTTATAAAGATTTTATTCTTTATAAAGATTTTATTCCTTTATAAAGATTTTATTCCTTTATAAAGATTTTATTCCTTTATAAAGATTTTATTCCTTTATAAAGATTTTATTCCTTTATAAAGATTTTATTCCTTTATAAAGATTTTATTCCTTTATAAAGATTTTATTCCTTTATAAAGATTTTATTCCTTTATAAAGATTTTATTCCTTTATAAAGATTTTATTCCTTTATAAAGATTTTATTCCTTTATAAAGATTTTATTCCTTTATAAAGATTTTATTCCTTTATAAAGATTTTATTCCTTTATAAAGATTTTATTCCTTTATAAAGATTTTATTCCTTTATAAAGATTTTATTCCTTTATAAAGATTTTATTCCTTTATAGATTTTATTCTTTATAAAGATTTTATTCCTTTATAAAGATTTTATTCCTTTATAAAGATTTTATTCTTTATAAAGATTTTATTCCTTTATAAAGATTTTATTCTTTATAAAGATTTTATTCCTTTATAAAGATTTTATTCCTTTATAAAGATTTTATTCCTTTATAAAGATTTTATTCCTTTATAAAGATTTTATTCCTTTATAAAGATTTTATTCCTTTATAAAGATTTTATTCTTTATAAAGATTTTATTCCTTTATAAAGATTTTATTCCTTTATAAAGATTTTATTCCTTTATAAAGATTTTATTCCTTTATAAAGATTTTATTCCTTTATAAAGATTTTATTCCTTTATAAAGATTTTATTCCTTTATAAAGATTTTATTCCTTTATAAAGATTTTATTCCTTTATAAAGATTTTATTCTTTATAAAGATTTTATTCCTTTATAAAGATTTTATTCCTTTATAAAGATTTTATTCCTTTATAAAGATTTTATTCCTTTATAAAGATTTTATTCCTTTATAAAGATTTTATTCCTTTATAAAGATTTTATTCCTTTATAAAGATTTTATTCCTTTATAAAGATTTTATTCTTTATAAAGATTTTATTCCTTTATAAAGATTTTATTCCTTTATAAAGATTTTATTCCTTTATAAAGATTTTATTCCTTTATAAAGATTTTATTCCTTTATAAAGATTTTATTCCTTTATAAAGATTTTATTCCTTTATAAAGATTTTATTCCTTTATAAAGATTTTATTCCTTTATAAAGATTTTATTCCTTTATAAAGATTTTATTCCTTTATAAAGATTTTATTCCTTTATAAAGATTTTATTCCTTTATAAAGATTTTATTCCTTTATAAAGATTTTATTCCTTTATAGAAGATTTTATTCTTTATAAAGATTTTATTCCTTTATAAAGATTTTATTCCTTTATAAAGATTTTATTCTTTATAAAGATTTTATTCCTTTATAAAGATTTTATTCTTTATAAAGATTTTATTCCTTTATAAAGATTTTATTCCTTTATAAAGATTTTATTCCTTTATAAAGATTTTATTCCTTTATAAAGATTTTATTCCTTTATAAAGATTTTATTCCTTTATAAAGATTTTATTCTTTATAAAGATTTTATTCCTTTATAAGATTTTATTCCTTTATAAAGATTTTATTCCTTTATAAAGATTTTATTCCTTTATAAAGATTTTATTCCTTTATAAAGATTTTATTCCTTTATAAGATTTTATTCCTTTATAAAGATTTTATTCCTTTATAAAGATTTTATTCCTTTATAAAGATTTTATTCCTTTATAAAGATTTTATTCCTTTATAAAGATTTTATTCTTTATAAAGATTTTATTCCTTTATAAAGATTTTATTCCTTTATAAAGATTTTATTCCTTTATAAAGATTTTATTCCTTTATAAAGATTTTATTCCTTTATAAAGATTTTATTCCTTTATAAAGATTTTATTCCTTTATAAAGATTTTATTCCTTTATAAAGATTTTATTCTTTATAAAGATTTTATTCCTTTATAAAGATTTTATTCCTTTATAAAGATTTTATTCCTTTATAAAGATTTTATTCCTTTATAAAGATTTTATTCCTTTATAAAGATTTTATTCCTTTATAAAGATTTTATTCTTTATAAAGATTTTATTCCTTTATAAAGATTTTATTCTTTATAAAGATTTTATTCCTTTATAAAGATTTTATTCCTTTATAAAGATTTTATTCCTTTATAAAGATTTTATTCCTTTATAAAGATTTTATTCCTTTATAAAGATTTTATTCCTTTATAAGATTTTATTCCTTTATAAAGATTTTATTCCTTTATAAAGATTTTATTCTTTATAAAGATTTTATTCCTTTATAAAGATTTTATTCCTTTATAAAGATTTTATTCCTTTATAAAGATTTTATTCCTTTATAAGATTTTATTCCTTTATAAAGATTTTATTCCTTTATAAAGATTTTATTCTTTATAAAGATTTTATTCCTTTATAAAGATTTTATTCCTTTATAAAGATTTTATTCTTTATAAAGATTTTATTCCTTTATAAAGATTTTATTCCTTTATAAAGATTTTATTCCTTTATAAAGATTTTATTCCTTTATAAAGATTTTATTCCTTTATAAAGATTTTATTCCTTTATAAAGATTTTATTCCTTTATAAAGATTTTATTCCTTTATAAAGATTTTATTCCTTTATAAAGATTTTATTCCTTTATAAAGATTTTATTCCTTTATAAAGATTTTATTCCTTTATAAAGATTTTATTCCTTTCATACATATATTTTACATAGGTGGCAATGTGTACAATCAATTATTTAATAAGCCGAAAAACTTGCTTATTATTGAGCCAATTGTGGGATAAAGTAGTGTATAGACATGTATACATAATCAGTAGATCAAGACATATCTTGGTAACATACAAATATATATATGGAATACTATGTATATATATATATATATATGGGGAAGTGAGTATGGGGTTGTCCCCCCATCTAAGCTTAGATGGGGAACCCCTCACATTTGATTTTTAATCATAAAATTCAGGGGCCAGTATTTATTTAAAACAAACAAATTAAAAATATTGTGTGTGAGGGGTTCCCCATCTAAGCTTAGATGGGGAACAACCCCATACTCACTTTTCCCATATATATATATGGGGATGAGAATATAAGACTGTTAGGTACCTAAGCTTAGGTGTGGAACACTCACATATTATTTTTTTAATCCATAAAATTCATGGGGCCATGTGATTTAATTAAAATTCAACAAATATTAAAAAATTAGTATGTGAGGGGTTCCACACCTAAGCTTAGGTGCCGGACAGCCTTATATTCACTTTTTCCATATATATATATATATATAAATATGCTATTTAATATTGAATACTATACACGAACAAGGATTTAAACTTTCTACAATTCCGTTTGTTTAATATGTCCATGGATAATTAGAAAATTTATTTAAGAAAACATTTTTTATTCATTTATTTTTAAAGAACACGATTCCGTTTGTACTTTTTTATGACAGCTTTCATAGCTACTTATAGATATAATAATTGGCTTTTAGTGTGTATATATATACCTACTATTGTTTTACCATCGGTTGGAGTAGGCAAGAAAACCATCGGTTGGCTGCAGAAAAGGAAAGGCAAGCGTCCCAACTATATCATCTGGACAATGAAGTGGTTTACTTCCGACAGTTGATCGGGGGTCGATTCACTTGACGGCTGTTTGGTACCTTGTAGTTGCTGCTACAATGTCTTGTGAATTCTCTTTAGTGTGTAACTAGTCCAATTTTCCCATTAGTGAGATTTTGCAAGTTTCGGCTTATTAAATAATTGATTGTACACATTGCCACCTATGTAAAATATATGGTTATGTTATGGAAGCTATTTTTGTTTCTTGTTCATGACAAGGTTGTTATTGTTATAGTTTTTTAACTTCTATCAAAACGTAAAAGATGTCAGTAGCTAGGATTACCAGAAATGGTTGGCATGGTACTATCTCATAATAAATGTTCTTAAAACCTCATGCATATAAAAAGTTGTTGCCATGTGTGGCTGTACTATGTGCTGGGTCTTCATAGTGTTTTCCAAAATCAATTGTGAACTTTAGTGCATGTGAGCTTAAATGTGTGGTAACTCTCAACATCATTGATAAGGACCACATATACACATATATACAACTAAAATGCAATGTCGGCTTCTGAGAGGATTTTACTGTAACAAAAAGTACATATATATATACAACTAAAATGCAATGTCGGCTTCCGAGAGGATTTTACTGTAACAAAAAGTACAGCATTTAATGAGCCAGGTACAAGTGCTGCAGCAGTAACTTTTGTATTACTAATGGGGTCTGTGAAATTACAATTTTGCCCTTGCTTCTAATTTAAAGAGTTAATTACATTTTTCGTCCCTGTGGTTTGTACCAATTTTCACAAATCATCCCTGAGTACACGAAATTACGTGTTTCATCCTTAAGTATGGAATTCCGTTAACACTTTTAGTCCACGACCCAAACGGACGTTAAAGTTATGGTCATGTGACTTGCACGTTGAGGGCATAATGATCATTTCCCTTGTAAATGTGACCGGTGAGTGCAGACATACATATTACATACAGTACATATATTACATACACCCCACCAGATCAAACTCCTCCCTTGCACAGATCCAACTACCGTTTTCTCCGATCAACTTTCCCATGGCCATTTACTCGTAATATTAATCTATATGTATACCTGTATCAATCTATACCACGTAACCACCAAGAGTCCATAAAGATTCCCATCCAATCCGTAAACCAATGGGGATTGTGGTGTAACACCCCAAGCCGGAGCTCGAAATGTCACGGAAATCATACAGCACCCGGTGGAATTACAATAGAACAAACTAAAATGCAATTAACGATTCGGTGAATCCAAAACATAGTAAAACAAGTAACAAAATGCAACAGGAGCAAATAGCCATCAACGTTAACATAATACATCCAAAGATGGCAAACGATCCTAAGTATAATGCAAAAGGAGGGTCAATGAATCCTTGATCCATGAGGTCCAAGTCCGGGTTAGACAGCAAGCAAGCAACTAAACACCACGTCCGGGGAGAACCTGATTACCTGAAAAGTGTACTAAGCATAGTCAACACAAGGTTGGTGAGTTCGTAGTAATGGTTCATAACAAACCAGCATCAATAATCACAATACAAGAATAGAGGCTAGACATGACTTACAGCGAGCCTCTAAGCAACACAATATCGTCCAACAACAAGATTACACAAAAGAATGAGAGTGTAATGAGGATGCACAAATGATGTATGTATCAATGCAAGTGCCAAATGTATGAATAAGCAAATATGCCTATCCCAAGCGTGACCTTCAATCACGTATGCAACGATACCCTTCTGCCATCGCCATGGACAAGGCTGTATCTCAAAAACATCGAGATATATATGTCTATATACTCGGGGTCAGGTCTACATCCAAAATGGGTGCATACATCTATGCACCAGGATGCCGGCAATCCCCTGCCGAGGTCCAACAATAATGTATGCAATGCTTACAAACAAATGTAAATGCATACTTCATAAACCAACAACCAATATACGATAACCTGTGCCAACAATCAATATTCCTCAAGCATAACCCAACAATCAATATACGACAACCAAAAGCCATCGATCAATAATCAACAACCGTGAGCCACTAATCACAATATAAACCAACTATACGTACATATACTTCAGAGGATTCCACTTTCTTCAAGTCCCAGATGCTTATATATAGGGTCACCCGCAGCCTTCCCACCACATCTAGAACCCAATGAAGGCATAACCGACTTCCATGTATGTACGTCTATCCTAATATAAAAGTAATACTTAACGAAAACACAACCCAAGTCAATCAAACGAAAAGATACGTCACATAATCCATCAATCATGTCAAACAATCAATACATCAATAAATACAAGTAAACACGCCAGGTTTACACTTTTCAGCCCGAATCCCAAGCGGGTAGGGAGATACGAAACTCACCTTGATTGGTTATGAAAGATAAGATCGATATAAAGTTAAGTTATCTTCGTACGAAGTTCACCTCGCGTCCAACACCTAAATATTGATCATATACATACACATTAACACACATGAACACATATACGTAACTTAACAATTTCTCGACAAAACCCTAATTAGGTTTCCAAAATGCTTTCCGACGTTAAATGACTTCTACGACTCTAAATCAAAGTTATATAAGATAATAAGTGAATTAGATTAAGACTCGGCGCGCAAAAAGGCTCAGAAGGTCAAACTAGGTCAAACCAGGAACATTCAGAATTACAATGGCCGTAAGTTACGGTGCCAACCACCGTAACCTACGGTCGGTCAAATTACAGCAGGCGTAACTTACGGCCCAAAGTGGCGTAAGCTACGACCCTCTAGAAAAGGGCTTTTTGGCGTAAAAGTTGGCGTAGACAGAAACATTTTGGCGTAAGGTCAAAATTGAAGTTAGGGATAGGCGTAAGCTACGGCCCCCATGGGCGTAACCTACGCCCAAGAAAAATGGCCTGGCGTAACCTACGCTTGGGTGGGGCGTAAGTTACGCCCAACACTGGGCAGCTCCAGGTTCAGCAACACCAGCAGCTGCAAGTCCGAACCAAATAACCCAAAAACAACCCAAAATGATTTGCAAGTGTTTGTAACTTAATTTGAAGCATATTTAAGCATCAATGACCATAAATACATATAACCCAACCCACAAATTCGACCAAAACATCACAATCTCCTCCAAATCATTCAAACCCTAATTTAACCCTAATTTAGTTTTAAGCCGATTTATGACTTGCAAAGGTTCAAGATGACTAGAAATGCATGAATAAACATAAGTAGGAGTAAATGGGATGAATTAGACTTACCAAAACTTCCTTTCCGAGTTAAAACCCAAATTAGGTCGAAATGGGCAAAAATGCAAGAACTTCTATCTTGATTCTTCAATATGACGAAAATGAGGTATAGACGGTAATGATTCTTGTGTTATAATCGACCCACTACTAGTTTGATGCAAGAAAATGTGGAGAGATTGAAATGGTTCTTTTACTTGAGAGAGAAAGGGGAAGAAGATAGATAGAAAGTTAGATAGAAATGAGAGGAGGAGAAGAGATATGGGGGGGGGGAAAGGGTCATAGGTGGCTGGTGGGTCTTGGACTACCCACGGGCCGACCCGTTTCTCCCACAAGCCATAAAACAATCGTTACACGTTTAAACACCCAACAAAACATATTATCGACTCAAATAACACACATTGTCATTTAATTCACCAAACGACCCAATTATTTCATTCAACAAGATTGTTAGTCAAATTACACAAAAAGTCAACGGGTCAAAATTCACGGATGTTACATTATTCCCCGTTAAAAGAATTTCGTCCCGAAATTCAACCAAAACCCTAATTATTAAATAAATGCGGATACTTCAACTTCATGTGATCTTCTCTCTCCCACGTGAACTCGGCTCCACGTCTAGCACTCCATCTAACCTTGACAATTGTGTAGCGTTTCTTCTTGAGTTTCTTTTCTTGACGGTCCAAGATCTCTACCGGTTCTTCAACAAAGTTTAGGCTCGAATCAACCCTAATTTCGTCCATAGGCACATGATGTGTAGGATCCGCCAAACACTTGCGCAAGTTACAAATATGGAACACATCATGCACACCGCTAAGCTCTTGAGGCAATTCTAGCCGATAAGCAACTTTCCCAACCCGTTCAAGAATCTTAAAAGGGCCAACATACCTTGGTGCAAGTTTTCCCCGCTTCACAAATCGTACAACGCCCTTCCAAGGTGACACTTTCAAAAGTACAAATTCACCAACTTCAAACTCCAACGGTCTTCGTCTCACATCGGCATACTTCTTTTGACGTTCACGGGCCAATTGCAACTTCTCCTTAATTTGAGATATTACCTTGGTTGTTTCAATCACAATTTCTGGCCCGATAAGTTGACTTTCCCCAATTTCCGCCCAAGCTAGAGGAGAACGACATACCCTACCATACAATGCTTTAAAGGGTGCCATTTGAATAGTAGCGTGGTAGCTATTGTTGTATGAAAACTCAACTAACGGCAAATGGTCCTCCCAACTTCCACCAAAATCAATTGCACACGCCCTCAACATATCTTCGAGTGTTTGAATGGTTCTCTCGGTTTGCCCATCCGTTTGAGGGTGAAACGCCGTGCTCATGTCAAGTCGAGTACCCA
>CM067173.1:73689948-73737448 GCA_034093135.1 Erigeron breviscapus
ATCTATCAGCTGCCACACTCAACCACCTTGAAGTCCTGAATATTGATTTGGTAAATGGGACAGTCACTGTTAATTCGCCAACATCAGTCTCTGATTGCCAATACCTAATCAATAGCACTACTAGTAGTACTCTGCAGATAAAGAGTGTCAATCTTGATAGGACCCCCTTCAAGTTTTCCGGATCACGAAATAAACTAGTGCTTGAGGGCTGTGGCAATGCTGTCATCTCAGACAACAAGAATGCCCTCATTGGGTGTTCCACCATCTGCCGTAATCGTAGTAGTACTGCAGTAATTAGAAGAGAGAAAATTAACTGCCTTGGTATTTCTTGTTGCGAAACAAGAATTCCTTATTCTTATCTGACGTCATACACAGTCGAGTTGGAAACAGATGATGATAGAGGAGGAGGTTCATCATCATGTGGGTCTGCATTTTTTGTGGATGAAGATTTGTATGTTGAAGGAAGGTTTTCAAATGGGCTTGTTCCGGTATCACTTGATTGGACTCTTACAGACCTTGACTTCCTACAGATAACGTGTTGCGATCAAGGTGAGTCCGTTTTCAATGACAAAGTACCTATGGCTAATGGTACTTATGTAAAAATAAGGAAGTGTTTCCAGGTTTCAGAAGTTGAAGGAAACGTTTATTTAAAAGATGGATGCGCTGGTATGTATTGTATAATGTTTACTTATAGTGAAAAACTTAATTATTATGTTTTTTTTGATAGATTTTAACATGAAGAAAATTTCTGCTTTTAATTAGTCAAGAAAGATTGCGTAATTTGCAAGGCTAGTGCAGCTGGAACTTGAACCTCACTTGTACATATACCCCTAATCCCTATGCAGATGCAACAAGCAAAAAGTTATCCATGGGTGTCATTCTAGGTACATACTTATTCTCCTCTCACCATATCATCATAAACCATATATATTCCCTTTATAAAAGGACCGTTCATATTCATACAAGGAGTATTAAGTATAATTTGATTTGTTTATATGTGAAACGAATTTATTCACATATGAATATCAAGTTATAATTTAAGGTTTTCATAGTTTTTTCAATTCAATTAGTTCTCACGTGAACCTTTTCATATTTGTAAATATCACGATCAAAATAGAAGGTACCTTAAGGAAAAAAGGTAGAGAAGTTCGTCTTTGATGTTTTTTTCCCCCTTTTTTTCATTCTCTTTTAAAAGAAGTAATTCCAAAAAATAACTAATTTTTAAAAAAAATATTTTATATTCCTATAAACTATAGGCGAAACCTGTCTTTCTATGGCGGAGCCACGAACGCTAAGGGCGGAGCCCGTTAGGTAGATCACCCATCACCGATCACCCCCTATGATCTATCACCCCCTATGATCTATCACCCTCTATGACCTATCACACTATGACCTATCACCCTTAATACCCATATATGTATAACTCCTTAACTCGAATTAGAAATGTTTTATATAAAAAAGAAATAAAAAAAGTTAAAAAAAAAAATTCAAAAAAAGAAGTTAAAAAAAAACAAAAACAACCCTTCTTTCAGAATCCATACCCCTTTGTCCTATTTTAAATTAAATGTGTTATTTTGACTTTAAAGTTTTTTTTAAACTTTGACCGTAATTATTTTTGTTGTGTTATATAATACTTGATATAAAATATATGAATAGATTGAGTTTTAATATATTTTTCAATAATGTAAGTTTTATCAACTATTATAAAATACATATAAAAATATTTGCGTCAAAGTTAAAAGAAAAAGACTTTGAAAGTCAAACTACGACACTTAAAATGGGACGAAGGGAGTATAATTTATTATAAGTAATTAGTTTTTAGATGCAATATCAAAATCTTATATGACGTCAAGACTTTAATCAAAAGTATTCATGTCTTTTGACATAGTTTAAATTCAGATTTCTTTAACTAAATTCAACTGACTTCCGTAAACTAAACACATGACAGATTTTAAACCTTCAAATTTCAATTACTTCAAATGAAATTTCATTTCTTTTGACAGATTTCAATTCATTTAAAATATTTTGTGAACCAAACAACCATTAACTATTTTATGGGAAAAATCATTATTTCAAAAATCAGAACATTAGTTTAAAGATGAATATATTTTGGTCGACAATCGCTTAAAAATACGGGAAAATGAAATTTAGGACCCATCTTAGACTAACTTTCTATTTTATATTGGATTTCTTTCAGGTGTTAGCATTAGCATGGGTATAGTTCTTCTTGTCATATTCAGCTATGCATTGTACAATCTAATAAAAAAAACTAAAGACAAAAGACAAAGAAAGAGGTTTTTCAAACGCAATGGTGGTTTGCTTCTAAAACAACAAGAAGCAACTCATCCGTCTTTAGTTGATAAAACTATACTTTTCACATCACGTGAGCTAGATAAGGCTACAAAGTTTCAGATTTTGGAACTTCAAGGATGGTATAAATAGATCAAACTCATTTGACCACCTTGGTCAAAGGTACGTTCGGCTACCTAGATCCTGAATATTTTTTGTCAAGCCAATTTACCGAGAAGAGTGACGTTTATAGCTTTGGAGTTGTTTTGGTTGAACTTTTAACTAGAGAAAGGCCAATTTCTCTAACTAGATCTGGAGAACACAGAAGTTTGGCTACGTACTTCATGTTGGCTATGGAAGAAGGACGTGTTATGTCTACTTTTGATGCAACAATGATTGTAGAAGGTACGAGGGATGAGCTTCTTTTGGCAGCTAACCTTGCAACTCGATGCCTAAATCACAATGGAAAAAATAGACCAACAATGAGAGAAGTAGCTATGGAATTGGAAACCATACGAGCATCACACATTCCATCTACGATTCAAACGAATATCTTACCCACGATATATGGGGAGGAATTGTCGTTCCAACCAACGTGTGAATCAGCATCAATATTCTTGAGTTTTGATGATAGCGCTAGTCAATGATGCATAAGGTTTTAATCCTTAGATATCGATCGTCATATAGGTAAATGGTATGTAATTTGACTTTATGTAAGCCTTAATCCATCAAAATTACCAAATTTGAATGGAGAAATTCATAGGTAATACGGTATCAATAACTATACGTTCATTATGGTTTTCATTTCATGTTTTTGCCGTTATTAGATTAAATTTTCATATTGTATTACAGGCTTGGCGTCTATATATATGGTATTATGGTAATAAAATAAAACGTTATGCACAACAAAATGTGCAATATCAGTGATTCAAGGGCTGCAGATTGAAACAGAATGACACAAGGAAAATCTGCTCGGGGATCCGACATCTCTTGTTAATTAGTCCATCTAGGCAAAGCAGTAAAAGCTTAGGCTAATTCTCCTAATTTTCTATACAGTATATGCTAATTCTCATAATTTTCTACTAGATCATCTAGTTTCGTATATAGTTTATACTTTATACTTTTTGTTACACTGCATTTCAGATGTGATCTTTAGTTATATATGTTTCATTATGGACAATGTGTTCAGATCATTTAGACCATCATATATTATGTCTTCTTCACGTTTTTGTGCTCCTTGAACTTCAATTCCTTTTTCATAGCTGTGAAAAACTTTGACTTCAAAGCAGAAGTGGATATATGAAACAAGAAAATATTTGTAAAAAGACATTACAAGTGATTTTTGGTGAAGTATAGACTAATTGTATGATTTTATTTCTTTTCATTTTGGATTCATTTCTTCGAGTCATTAACAATACATCAATGACAAACTATACTCAGGAATGTCAGGATACCAATTGAGCCCAAAACGTAATCCTTATGAAAACATTGGGCCAAAACTAATTGAGCCCAAACACACCTAAACCCTCACACGACGCCTTATAAACGCTTTATGGGTTTACAAAGGTACATTTTATTGTTAATAAGCCCAATACTCAAACAACCACTTTAATTTTCATTCAAAGTGCGTGGTTTGTTGCTTTATAATAAAATTGAAAATCAAGACCATCAATTTAATTAAAATTCAACCCATCAAGAATAATGGGTTTCAAATCTCATTTTTATTCACTCCCAAAAACTAAACTTATAGAGACCCCTGGATATTTTGGCTTAATATCATATGCACCGACTTTATAATTCTACGTCACATCAATCATTTAAGTCTATAAGTCTATAACTATAAATATGTATTGATATATATATTTTTTTTGAAATGAATAATGATCAATCAAATATCCATTAATCACCACAAGTCAACATGATGCTGACAAAACAAATACCACCAAAGATATATGTATTGATGATGATTGGTAGTAAAGATAGCAAGATGAATTAAAAGAATTAGTGGTTAACAAAATTCTCTAGCTACATGTTCAAACTTGGCGTGGCGCTACGTCGACTGGCCATCACTTTCTCTCAACTTCCTAAATTTATAATTATTTAAAGTTTGACTTTTGAATCCAGTTTCGATTTGCACAAAGATTTCTCAACGCAATGAACTTTTCTTTTAAGGTGGATAATTGCCTTAACACCTTCGATATTAATTGGTGCATCCATCTCAGGTTCGATTTCTTGCTATGCCCTATAGGGTCCGTTTTCCTAGTCTTAGTCGGTATAACATAACTAAGACCCCTTCACTAAATTTTTACATTTGACAGGATTCGAACTTTTACCTCCAGAAAAAACTACTTAGTGGAAAACTTCATTAGCACTGGGCTAAGACCCAATGGCTCAACTCAATCAACTAATAGCTATTTCTTAAGTTTTTACTTTTTATCACGCCATATTAGAAATAACTCTGGTTTTCAATTCAGGTTTTCTTCGGTCATGAAATTTAAGCAGATTTGTTGTGTATTCACATTAGGAGTAATTGGTAGTGTGTGTACTTCCATAGACTTGACAACAGGGTTTCAGTTAGGAGTATTTATTCACGGCTATTATTAATACAAATCGGAGATTAGAAGGTTTTGGTTAATTAATAGCTTTAGATAGTGGAAGTTGTTAGTCCAAAAAAGAATGTTCCAAAAAAAAAAAAAAAGTCCAAAAAAGAACTTATATTCTAATTAGTTAAATTTGGAAAAGTATTGGTTTTATTAATCCGATGTTCCAGTTGTCTCTAAGTAATCATGCATGTTGATCGCTTAAAAAAAACCTCTCTAAAACTCGTTTACATTGGAAAAGCTTTAAAACAACAAGCCTTTAATTCCTATATAAAAAAAATAGTCTCTCAAGTCAAAGTGTAAAATGACACTTTGACACCTATATGAAAATAAGAAGCAAGATAGATTATTAGTTGAAAAAATAATACTGGGTAAACAAATAATTAATTCCTAGCAAGTCGCAATCCAATAATATATAGTTGAAAAAGCCACGTAATTCCAAAATTGGATTGATCATGCACGGCATAGACGACGACTCTCGGTCTCCTGGTAAATCTCATGAGCACATTCCTCCTACAATAATACTGATCGACATATACATCAACTGCAAGAAGTGCACCGCACATTGCCAAGCCAGGTTGCAGTGATACGTGTGGAAATGTGAGCATACCATTCCCATTCGGCGTCGGTGCACATTGTGCTCTCAACGAATGGTACGTTATTGATTGCAACTCGTCGACACCACATCTATCAGCTGCACTCCACCACCTTGAAGTCGTGAGTATTGATTTGGTAAATAGGACAGTCACAGTTAACACGCCAACATCTATCTCTAATTGCCAATATGTTGTCAATAGCAGTAGTAGTAGTAGTAGTAGTAGTCTACATGAGATAAAGAGTGTGGATCTTGATGATCGGAGCCCCTTCCGGTATACCCAATCACGAAACAAACTAGTGCTTGAGGGCTGTGGCAATGTCGTCATTTCACACAAAGGGAAAGCCCTCAGTGGTTGTTCCACCATTTGCGGCCGTAATGATATTGATGCTAGAGATAAAATCAACTGCCTTGGTATCACTTGTTGCGAAACAACGATTCCTAACTATTACTATCTAACGTCATACACAGTGGAGCTCACGGCCCGGTTGGATAGAGGAGGTACGTATAGGTTTTATCATTTATTTACGAGTATTATTTATGTTTATTAATTGTATGTTATACGTGATCTATTTTTCTGCTACATTTACTACTCGTAATTATTACATGTTTAATATGCTTATATTCCAACGTACACAGGAGGTTCATCTTGTGGATCTGCCTTCTTTGTGGATGCAAATTTGTATGTTGAAGGAAGGCATTTAAACGGGGTTGTTCCGGTAACACTTGTTTGGACTCTTACATACCTTGACTTCCAACAAATAAGTTGTTGTGATTTCGCTAATTCTGGTTATTACGAGTTTATGGCTAATCGTACTTATGGGTATTTAACCGAGTGTTACCAGTCCCCGGATATTGAAGGAAACATTTATTTAAGAGATGGATGTGCTGGTATGTATAATGTATATATCTCTCTCTATATATATGTTTTTTATATTTGTTTTAACATGATGAAATTTTCTGTTTCGTGGTTTCAATTTAGTTAAGGAAGAATGCGCAAGATGCAGGGCTAATGGAGGTTCCTGTCGTTACAGATACGGCTTGAACTTCACTTGTACTCATTATCATGATGCATATCCACCAACCAAAAAGTTATCCTCCGGTGTCATTATAGGTACATATATAGTAACATTAATTTATTCCATCTTCCTCGTACGTTGTATGTGGCTAACCGAGAACGTAAATAAAAAATAAATTGATAGTTACAGTACTATTAGTACTTTATGATATATTATAAAAATTGTCAGATTACGACTGATGCAAATAATAAGATTATGATTTAGAAGGTACTTTTAAAACTACTAGAGGGAAACGTGCAAAGCGGCAGTGGCGGTGACGGGTATGTAAGTTTCATTTATGTAACTTACTTAATGTAAAATGGGGTAGTTTAGTTATTTTATGAATTAAAAGATTTATTTTGTAGATTATTCCTTTAAAGATATATTTTTGGGACATCATTTTAAGGAAGTAGGTGAAGTAATAATAAATCATAAGTATTTTAGTTTTTTGCCTTACTTGTGACAATAAAGTAGGAGAGTAATATGTATTATAAGGGAACTAGCATGGTACCGTGCAATGTGGTGGTGGTTATGGCGGTTACAATGTAGTGGTGGGGGCGACTATTGGTGGTAAAGGCGGTGTCGAGTGGTGTAGATTATTGATGTAAAAGTAATTGATGTAAATAGTTAATGGAGATATTTTAAAAGATAAAGTACTAATAATGTAATTTAATCATCAAGGTTATTTTAGACATTTCTTCCCATGTAATTTTCATCAAGGGGACTATTTTTTTTTATAAATATAGTATGGATAGTATAGATATAGATATAGATAAATTAACTAAGTGGATGTAAGAAAAGTTGATTGAAGCATTCCCCTGACTATTTTCTAAGAATAACCCTATTTTAAGAATCGAAATATTAGTTCAAAGAAGGATGTTTTTTGTTCATAATCACTAATATTATGACAAACAAAATTTAAGACATATCCTAGTCTAACGTTCCATTTTATATGGGCTTTTGTTCAGGTGTTACCATCAGCATGGGTGTAGTTTTTCTCATCATATTTAGCTATGCATTGTACAAACTAATAAAAAAAACAAAAGACAAAAGACAAAGAAAGAGGTTTTTCAAACGCAATGGTGGTTTGCTTCTAAAACAACAAGAAGAAGCCCATCCGTCTTTAGTTGATAAAACTATACTTTTCACATCATGTGAACTAGATAAGGCTACTGACAACTTCAATGAGAGTAGAATTCTTGGTCGAGGAGGCCAAGGTACAGTTTATAAGGGTATGTTAGTGGATGGATGGATTGTTGCAGTGAAGAAATCAAAAATAGTTGATGAAAGCCAGTTACAGCAGTTCATCAATGAGGTCGTCATTCTATCACAAGTCAATCATAGGAATGTGGTTAAGCTTTTGGGATGTTGCTTAGAGACAGACGTTCCTCTGCTCGTTTCCGAATTCGTTCCAAACGGTAATTTGTATGAACATCTTCACAAAGAGACTATTGAGTATCCAATTTCTTTAAAAATGAGATTACAAATAGCTACCGAGGTTGCAGGGGCACTTGCTTACTTGCATTCAGCAACTTCCATTCCAATTTACCACAGGGACATCAAAACCACTAATATACTTTTGGATGATAAATATAAGGCCAAAGTTTCGGATTTTGGAACTTCAAGGATGATATCAATAGATCAAACTCATTTGACTACCTTAGTCAAAGGTACATTTGGCTACCTAGATCCTGAATATTTTCGATCTAGCCAATTTACCGAGAAGAGTGATGTTTATAGCTTTGGAGTTGTTTTGGTCGAACTTTTAACTGGAGAAAAGCCAATTTCGCTAACTAGATTTGGAGAGCACAGAAGTCTGGTTATGTACTTTATGTTGGCTATGGAAGAGGGGCGTGTTATGTCTATTTTTGATGCATTGGTGATTAGAGAGGGTACTAGGGATAAGCTTCTTTCAGCAGCTAACCTCGCATTGAAATGCTTGAATCTGAATGGGAAAGATAGACCAACCATGAAAGAAGTGGTTGTAGAGTTGGAAACCATACAAACATCACATATTCCATCTACTATTCAAACCATACCCATGATATACGGGGAGGAGTTATCACTACAACCTTATGGTGAATCAACATCAACATTCTTTAGCATTACTCAATGACCCAAAAGGTTTTAGTTCTTATATATGGTCATATTATAGTATGTAAATGGACTTTATGTAAGCATAAAGCCATAGTTACCAAATCTGAATGGAAAAATTCATAGTTAATTAGGTATTGCGTAATCATATAATTAAAGTCTTCGTTTATTATGGTTTTCTTTTCATGTTATTGTTGTATAATATGTAGATTATATTTTTTTAATATCTATATAGTGGTTTGTTCATATGAATCCTTAATTTTCTTTGAGATCCAAAGGTCAAATATTGGCCTTTGGATCATCCCCATCAATGGCTAGGATCAAAACTTAACTCCTAATTAAAAATAAAATACGGAGGGGTATAATTGTAATTTACACTAAAAAAAACAACCCAACCCTATCTCCATCCATTTCTCTTCCCCTTCCTCCTGACCAGAAAACACAAACACACACTCTCTCCCTCTCTCCTCCTCCTCCTTGGACGGCGACCACCACCACCACAATCTCCGACCGCCACCACCATCATCAACACATACAGACACACACAAAGTCGTTCTCTCTCTCTCGCACGCGTTCCTTTCTCCGATGACTCCCTCTCATCCTCCAGCGACAACAACCACCGCTACCATCTGGATCTCTACGTCACACCACTAGCAGCAACAACAAATGGATGATGATATTTTAGATATTATTAGAGTTAGATTTTATGTAGTTAATGTTTTTTATATAAAAAGTAGATAAGCAAACCATTTTTATCCATGATTTGTAGTTGTTTTCTATTATTTTTGTTTTTTCATATGATAAGAAATTGTATACTTGGTTGTTGTTGTTTAAAGAATTTTGCGCACAAAGTGTTTGATGAAATGTCTAAACCAAAGTGTATGTACTAAATCAAATTTGATTATATACGTATTTGCTGATTATACATCCAATCATACTTGATTGTACATAGATCTATTCTAACATTTGAATTTGTTAAATTTTATTAGATTTAATTCATTTGTATTGGTACTACAAGGTGTTTGATGAATATTTAAACCAAATTTATATAAGAAACTTTGGTTTAGACATTTCATCAAACACCTTGTAGGCAATATTGTACCAAACAACAAAGTCAATTAAATAACTAATAAAATTTAACAAATTCAAATGTTAGAATAGATCTAATCACATGTTATCTAATTACATTTGATTTTCACCTTACAAATTTCAAATTTACATAACAAAAAACCATATATTCGTATTGAATAGATCCTCCATTGTTATTAACATCTTGAAGATCAATTGATGATGACTGATGGAGATGATGACGACGACTGAGGCAACGATGGTTGTGCCATTTCGATTGGAACGTGGTGGTGACCTGAACACGGTGGTGGTAGTGGTGGTGGTGGTGGTAATGGTGTTGGTGATGAGAGAAGAGAGATCTGTGTGTGTGTGTGAGCTAGGAAGAGTTAGCAGGGGATTGAGATAACATGCCAAATGACGAAACTACCTCTCCGTGTATTTTTTTTAAAATTTTTAACTGACCATTGATATTTTTGAGGGAATACAACTCTATCTATATATATATGTAATAAAATACAATGTTATGCACAACAAAACATGTATCCAAAAACATAGTTTCTAATGATACTTTTTCTATAAGAGGTGAGTTTCATGATGAACAGCTGATAAATATGGAGTTTCATTGGGGAAAAGGTATGGTTATTATTGAGCTCTAATGGTAATGTATATGGACCTAAAAGGAACTGTGTTTAAGTTTGTTACAGTTATTACCAAATTATAATAACAAAGTATGATTTATTTGAAATTTAGTAAACATAAAAGAAACCCACAGAAGACGAGTGCATATCTTATTGTATGGCACTGGTTGTTGTGCATCTCTTTGCTGGCCTATCAAGTCATTTGCGTCGATTGGGACATTCATATCACTCTTGTGCTTCAGTTTTAGTTTGTTCATCGATTTCATTGTCTTTATTTAAGTTTTCTTTTGTGTTTATGTTTGGGTTTCTGTTGTTAGTCCATCTTAATTTGCAAAGTAGAGGCATTGGCGCATGGTTAATGAATGTTTTGAATGCTAATGGACTTACAATATTAGTTCTTGACTTCCGATTATACTTTGTACCAACAGTTTATACAGATTTAATAAATGCCGAATAATACAGATTTATGAAACAGTCTCTGAATAGTCCATCTTGGCAAAGCAGTTGAGCTACTAGGCGTTGAACGGCTTTAAATGCTAATGGACTTGTATCAAGCTCGGTCTTCAAGCGTTATAGCTCATTCGGGCTGAAACACTCGTTAGACTAAGTGTGTGAATTGCGTCTACTATGTTGAATCTTGATTATGCTTGTTAAAAAGTATATATGCTCATTAACGTTTTTCAATTATTAATTTCTCATGTTCATTGTTTGATGTAATAAGCTTAATGTTTCATACTAGTTATATATATGCTAATTCTCATCATTTTCTACTAGATCAAGATTCAATCGAAAAAAATGGCATTCATAGTGTAGCATGACAAGACATCAAGAATCAATTGGAAAAAAAAATCAAAAATGAAAAATATTTTTTTTTTCTAATTAAGTAAAATTTTGATATATTATACTTTGAAGAATATTTTTACTTTTTTAAAACTTCAAGAAAATTGTTGATGCCTTTGACTTTTTTGAGTCTTTGACATATAAAATCCGTGGACATATAAAAATATTCGGCCAATTATTAAATATCAACGAGTACATTTGAGCCCAAATACACCTAAACTCTCACAGTCTCACCTTACACAGCCGTACACTACCAAATATACAACCCATCCCCCTACATCCTCCGGTCACGGCGGCGGAGATGATATCTGTAGGGCCGGCCGCTTCGCTTTCATTATTTCCTTTCTACAAACGAAGGTATATAAATCAAATTGTTACACTATATATGTTGTGTTTTATAGAAATTTTTAGCAGCTCAGTTTATATACATTAAATAAATACTGTAACATTGGTTGATCAGGTAGCACTTAATAAAATGAATTAATTTGTTTATGTTTTCGATCAACTAGTCCATCTTCAAATATTTTATGGTATTGTAGCAGTTTTTCAAGCAAATGTATAGCTCATATGATTACTACTTAAGTTTGTTGACTGGTGTCAATATCCTGTTTCTTATTTGAAAATGAGGTTTAAACAGTTAATAGGCTGTATTCCGGTTGAATGTTGTGATTAATGCAATTTCTAGATGAGGAAATTTAAATAGAACAATTTGCACAAGAATAAAGACACAAGGATTTTACGTGGAAACTCCAAAATAGGAGAAAAACCACGGGCGGAAGCGGAGAAGGATTTTACTAGCAAATATGGCGTACCGAGGTTACAGTAATAAATACTATCCTCACAAGCTCACTAGTATAGAATTTTATAACACAATTCTATACTATACAAAACTCTCAACAAACTATTACAAGAGTATTAATACTCTTTCTAGTTTCTCTCGGATGTTTTAGAGAAAATGGATATCTATGTCTATCTTTTTCTCTCGTATTCTGGCTCTCATATCTAAAATGAAATGAACTTCATTTTCTTATATAGTCAAGAAAACACTTGCATGCATGAGCCAACAAGAATATAATATTGATGTGAATTCCAAAAGTTGTAAAGCTCCACGTGATGCAGCTCCAAAATACTCTCCATCAATATCATGCATTATTCTTTGTCTCATGTCCCACACAATGATACACCCATTTCATTATTCGTGCTTTTGTCAAGTATGCATGGACTCATACTTTATTTGAATGAATTGTAGGAATTATGATTGCAAGTGACCCGTAGCACAAACTTTCTAACACTAGCCTTGTATCCGTGCAAAGTAATGTTAACGACTACTTGACTAGCTAGATTATCATGATTTTTAGAAGTTTTGAAGGATTTTGCGGTTTTTAAGAGTTTTAGCACTTTTGGTAGTTACCATTTCCCATTCAACTGTACAAATACATAAGTTTCATTGCCAAAAAACTTTTTCAAAGTTTAGTGTTACGCCGTTACCTGAATTGACATGTATCTCATATTTTTTTTGACCCTATCTTAAAAAAATTTACACTACATGGATTAAGTGGGCCCGTAGCCCGGGCTACCCCTACCTTCAATATAAATCCACCCCGATACATGACTATGGTGTAATCTGTTGCATTTTTGTTTGGTTTTTTTTGTTAGTCCATTTAGGCAAAGCAGTAGAGCCATATGGCGATGAACAGCTTTGAATGCTAATGGACTTATATCAAATGCAGTCTTTAACTGTTATGGCATTCCAGTTCCATGGATTTCCAATTCATTCGGACTGAAACAGTTGATACGCAATCTAATTATATTAGTTATATGTTTACGTATTCTCCCTCGTAGGCTCGTACTCGTTATTTACATTGCTTGATATAATTTCTAATTTATTATCTTTTCACTATTTTCTTCCTCGTCAACTACCTCGGTATCTTTTATGTTATCTTGTTTTCGTTCTGTATTTTGGGTTACAATATTTGGTTATTTAATGTCTTTGCAGATTGCTTGTTCATAATTTCTTTATTGAACTCATTGATTTGATCATTGAGCTATCTTCTTTTATCCAGATAGCATGCAACCATTGTTTCATATACAACCGGTTAGTGAAAGACTCCTTCATGTAAGTAACTCAACCAGATAGGTGTGGTTTCCGCTGCTACTTCTGATCAGAACATACTATTAGCAAGATTCAAAATATTCATGTTGGCTTATAAGAGCCCGCATCTTCATTCTCCATAGACCGAAATCGTTCTACCCATTAAACTTCTCCACATCGGATTTAAGCGTTGTCATTTAGAAATTCAATCACAACCAGTGCTCTGATACCAGTTTGTTGTGATTAATGCAATTTCTAGATGAGGAAATTTAAATAGAACAATTACACAAACAATAAAAAAAACAACAAAAAATATTTGTGCTCCCTTGTAGAACTTGATTGTATGAAACCTAACAAACAAGTTGAAATTGAGACAATATTCAATTTTGGAATTGACCACCGCCCAACCCAAATAGTACGTACGGTCCTATTAATTACTCGTATAATCCAATCGTAGAAAAAAGCAACGTGAATTTTGAGTTTGGGCGACTCTTGGGTCTACTGGCAATATCCGATTACTTTCCTCTATCTGATCATAGTACGTATGTGACATCTATTTGTCTATAAATAAACTTAGTTATGTCTTTTTCAAACATCCACAATCGCACACCGATCATATTACACAAATATAATTCCATTCTCTTAGTACATTTTTTTTTTTTTTTGAACGGCAATATCTTAGTACATTTTTATAAAAATTCCATTTTTCATCTGGTAGTAGTACTATTAATTGGTAATTGTTTGTTAACAAAGAATGATGAGCTTATCTACTAAAGCTAATAATTACGATTTTCTTATCATCATCATTCTTTCATTAATAATGGTACTAACATCAAGTGCAAGAAATCGGCCGCACATTTCCAAGCCAGGTTGCAGTGATACGTGTGGAAATGATGTGAAGATCCCATTCCCATTTGCAAAATGTGCGCTCAACGAATGGTACGCTATTAATTGCGTTAACTCGTCGAAACCATATCTATCAGCTGCTGCACTCAACCACCTTGAGGTCCTGGGTATTGATTTGGTAAATGAGACAGTCACTGTTAATGCGCCAACAGCAGTCTCTGATTGCCAATACCCACGACCGCCAGGCCTGAATATTAGTAGTAGTAGTACTCTACAGATGAAGAGTGTCGATCTTGATAGGAGCCCTTTCCTGTTTTCCGGATTACGGAATAAACTAGTGCTTGAGGGCTGTGGCAATAATGCTGTCATCTCGCACAACGGGACGTTGCTCACTGGGTGTTCCACCGTTTGCCGTAACGTAGTAGTATCATCATCAGCAGTTAGAATAAGAGAAAAAATAAAACTGCTTTGGTACCACCTGTTGCGAAACAAAAACGTTGAACAATCCAACAGTAAGTGATTCTGACATTAATCTAAAGTCATACACAGTGGAGCTGGAAACAGATGATGATAGATCAGCAGGTTCATCATCATCATCATGTGGGTCTGCCTTCTTTGTGGATGCAGATTTGTATATTGAGGGAAAGTTTTCAAACGGGGTTGTTGTTCCGGTAACACTTGAATGGATCTTACAGAGTTTGACTTCCAACAAATAACTTGTGATCTCGGTGATGACGGTCGTTATTCCAATGGATATTCGCAAAACGAAGTGCTTATGGCTGATGGTACTTATAAGGCCTCTCCCTAAGCTAGAACACCCCACCCCTCTTCCACACTGAAGGAAAACATTTATCTAGGAGATGGAATGCGCTGGTAGTATGACTATATGTTTATAATCTACAAAAATGCTTATTTTTGCATATGTATATATGTATCTATATATATAAGTTTTTTTTTGTTGTTTTAACATGAAGAAACTTTCTGTTACGTGCTTTTAACATGGCTAAAGGAGGTTTATGTAGATACGTATACAGCGAGGACTTGAACATGAAATTGAACTTCACTTGTATTCTTTATATCAAATACATATGATGTATTGTTAAATCTTCTTATACTAATCAATAATTATGTTGAGTCATGGATTCGCTGAAGATTACTTGCTGAGTCAAGTAGTCGCTGACAGCCTCAGCGAGAAGCTTCATCAGCGAGCCTTCAGCGATCAGTATTATCTTCGAGTTAAAGGATAAGTTCAATGACTCACCACCATGTTTTGTAAGTCAAATATGGGCGGGAAAATGAAGATAAGAAGACTGGTCCCAAGGACACGTGTTGCAAGATCAAGATAGAGCCATGTGACCTTGTACCGTTTTGATACTAAGGTGTTTCTCTTTCATGCCGTTTTGGGAAACAAACAAGATGAAGAAAAGAGAACTCTGCAGACCAGTCTTACACACCAATAGATAGTTGACAACCTTCATGTGTCAACATCTATTGGGCTGTCATGTGATGTCTCTTCTCTCCTATATAAGACATCACTTGACCTAGCCGCAATTCTGTTGGTTCATTCTACAATAGTCACTTAGTGTGTTTTTCTCTCATTGTAGAATTGTATCATTGTTAAGTTTTCGTGTGTGCAAAAACTTAACAATATTTTCTTTCTTCTTTATTGTAAACCAACCATGTATTCACCGTTTAATTAATACTACTTATGATTAAACGTGTTTACTTTCTTATCTTGCTTTCTTAGTGTAATTTACATTAGTTGTTTAATTACATAATCGTTGCAAACTTGGGACTTTCAGTTGGTATCAGAGCGGTGGTTCGACACACCGAATCTGATCTGAGTAAAAGTTTGCAAGATTATCTTTCTTTCTTTCTGTACTTTAATTTTCTGCATCTAAATTTTTTTCTTTAAACTTCTATTTATCTTTCCTTTCTTGTTATTATGTCTTCTGTTCCTTCTCTGGTAAATACCAGAGATTTTGGGTATGTCTCCATCCCACCAAGATTCGATTCACATGATTTCGGATCTTGGAAGGAGAGAATGCTCCTACACATCGTAGGAGTTGAACCCTACCTTATGACCATCCTAACCAGAGGGCCATATGTACCGGTTCTGGTTACCAGGACACCAGGAGCCACTGCTGATGCTCCTGAAGTTGTCACTGAGCTAATAAAACCAGAAGTACAATGGACAGATGACGAGCGTAGGCTTGTCAATCTGGATGCTCGGTTGAGGAATCTTATCATTACTACCCTTCCTGATGACATAATGAAGTCTGTCATCAAACTTTCTTCTTCTTCTAAATTGGTGTGGGATAATCTGTGTACCAGATTCGATGGTACGGCAGATGTTCTTGCTACCAAGAAAATAGATCTGAAACGTGCCTATGAAGGATTCTTCTCTCTCCCTAATGAGAGTCTGGATGGCACGTATAATCGGTTCAAGTGCCTTTTGAATGATATGACTAATGTGGGCATAGAGCATAATACTCTTGAAATATGCTACAAGTTCATTGACATCTTGCCTATCAAATGGCAAGGTTTAAGGCAAATTCTTCGAACCACTAAGCAATTGAAAGAGCATGACTTAGAGTCACTCTATGGCACTCTTCAATTTGAAGAGAGAGCCCTCGCTCAAACTCTGAGAGCTGAGGCTGAGTCTAGGAGGCATGCTGGTTCATATGCTTCAACTTCTTCTTCTTCTGTATCTAGTGTCTCAAATGTTCATGACCCTCTTGCCCTGGTCTCTGCTGAGGTCAGTCCTGTCCATCTTGACATGGACATCAGCAATTCTACTCCCTCTAACGTCCAAGATCTTGTCAATGACCTCGATTTCGAGGAGAGACAAGAGATGTTCTCGGACTTCATGAACTTCGCTCTCATCGCTGGTAAACGTTACTCAAGAAAATGGAATGGTCGTAGGTCGACTAATTTCCAAAAACCAGTGGTAGACAAGTCTCAGGAAGAATGTTGGAGGTGTGGTCGAAAAGGCCACTACCAAAAAGATTGCAAAGTTTCTATTCCTTCTTTGCAGGCAGCGAAGCCTTCTTCATCATCAGCGAGGCCCTCTTCAGTTAAGCCTGCTGATGAATACAAAAAGAAGTATTATGAGCTTCGTGCCAAGATGGCCGATGTTGAAGAAGCCAAAACTCCCGCCAAAGGTCTTGTTGCTGAAGAACATGACTGGGCTGACTCCGACGTCTCTGACAGCGAGGACTTTGTTGATGCCATCTGCTTTATGGCACTCGCTGATGACCAGGCGCTGACAAAGGACCAAGTGTGCTCCAGTCAGTGGGTCAATGCCACAATCAAGAAGGTATGCACTTTTTCCTCTGCCTCTGAAGAGGACAAACCCACTATTCTTGAATCTCTTACTTGTGACATTCAATATGTCGAGTCAATTCGTGCCGACCTTCAGTCCAAACTTAACTCAGTTAGTGCTGAGTTAAGTGATAAAGCTGACAAGCTCAAGGACCTTAGAAACGTCCATATTGAGCTTGAATCTCAAAAGCTCCTCAACCAAAATCTTCTAATCTCTAACGAGGAGCTGAAGAACAAGGTCGCTGACCTTGAGAGAATCGTTACCTCTTGGTCTAAAGCCTCCAAGCTTCATGACCAAATCTTCAGCTTGCAAGTCCCAGCTCAAATGAAAGCCATAATTGGTGGTGACTATGAGACGGCCGCTGTCATTGCAAACATGTTCAGTGACTGTCCTACAGCTGAAGAGAGGATTCCTCCTAAATCTCTTGAATCTCGTGAGGAGTTGCTAAAACATTATTTTGTTAAAGGCATGAATGACTATCATTCTGAACTAAATAATGAAGCACCCCCACCCAGCACTTCTACTTCTTCTTCACAAGCTGAAACTAGTTCAACTCCTAGTTTTGCTAAAACCATTTTTCCAAACCATCCAATTATTGATATGATGCCCCATGAAGGCAGAATTCAATATTCTTCTCCTGAAACATTTGAAGGAAATCCTTCAAGTGATGGTTATAAACCTATTGCTCCTCAGCTCTTGACTGTTCAGTCCACTGCTTTTGAACCTTTCAAAAGGAGCAAGGTCGCTGTTCCATATGACTACAGCACTCCTCAGCGAGCTGTGCCTATTAGTCACCCTGCTGAGAATTCTGTTCCCTCAGTAGTCGCTGAACGCCCTGCGTCTCAGCCCTCGTCTTCCTCTAATAATTCTTCTGCTGGCAGAAAGGCTGTTATGCATGAGCACTTAATGAATAGACGAGCTAAGTTTGCTGATGCTCGTTATCAGCAACCTAATTCTGTCTATGTCCCAAAGGGAACTTTTGTCCCTCGCCATCCAAAACCTGTTCAGCAGGTCAGACCTCCTCAGCAAGGAGGTCAGCGAGTTGCTCAGATTCATCATGGTTCTCAGCAACCCCGACCTGTTCAGCAAGTCAGACCTCCTCAGCAAGGAGGTCAGCGAGCTGTTGTGAACAATCATGGCCCTTCCTCTTCAAATGCTCAATCTAAGGGCAAATCAGTTCTTGGCCCTGTTCCCAAGACTCTTCCTGTTCAGTTCAGGAAGAAAAAGACCTCTTCAGTAGCATCATCTTCTTCCTCAAATCATGAGATTTGTGAGCTGAGCAAGCGTGTCAACGACTTGACCTCTCAACTCAAGGAACTTCTGACTCAAAATCAGAAGGCTGGAAGGAAATGCTACTTATGTGGCGAAAGAGGACACATCGCTGCTGACTGCAATGACAAAGACTCCAGGAATCCTCCTGAAGTAGTCATTCAGCCAAATCTACCCTCAGCTTCCGCTGCTCATTCCTCCTCTGAAATCTCTGAGCGAGCTCCCCCAGCTGAATCCAATATCAGCTTGGGTGATGATGTTGTTCTTACTAACGACAACATTGCTGAGTACATTGCCGCTCAGCGAATCTCCTTTCCTCAGGCTCATGAAATCATTACCAATGGTAATGATAGTATGCTAGAGAAAAGACATAAGGAGCACATGATTAGGAAGAACGTAAAAAAGATGAGGTGAGAGGATCAATACCGAAGGTAAGCGTAAGAGGAGTAAAGGACTTAAGGTGCAGGAGTGAGCAAAGGTAAGGAAGGTAGTGGGGAGGGGAGCGTAGAAATGAAGCAGAAACGCTAAAAAGCCTATGGAGATGATGGAGAAGAGCGAGAGGTGATGATGTTGTTCTTACTAACGACAACATTGCTGAGTACATTGCCGCTCAGCGAATCTCTTTTCCTCAGGCTCATGAAATCATTACAAATGGTAATGATAGTGTGCTAGCTGAATATGGGGAAAATAATCAAATCAGCAACATGGTTGTCCTCAACACTGGAAGCTCTATCACTTTCACCTCTGAAGATCAGTTCTTCGCTAGTGAGGTGGCTCGTGACATGCTCCCTGCTCATCAGCTGGTTGATCCAAATGTTGATCCTAGAGCTCCTCTTCCTCTAGTTTCAAATGATGATGACTTTGCTCATCTTCCTCTCACATCCTCTGCTGATGATACTATCAGCGAGGATGCCCATAACTCTTCCTAAATCCTTCTTATGTTATCCTGCAGGCCTCGCTAGGAAAAGAAGTGTGGTATTTGGACAGCGGCTGTTCAAAACACATGACTGGATCTAAGGACCTGCTGGATAACTTCGTGGAGACCGACGGTCCCATAGTTGTGTTTGGTGACAACTCTACTGGCCAAACTGAAGGATATGGGTCTCTCTCAAATGGGCTGATCAAATTCACTAAGGTTGCCTATGTGAATGGATTGAAACACAATCTGATCAGCATAAGTCAATTGTGCGATGCTGACTACAAGGTTATCCTTGATAAGCATCAAGGCACAGTGATTAATGTCAACAAAGAAGTGGTCTTGGTCGCTCCTAGAAAAAGAGATATCTACTTGGTAGATTTCACTCATGTCAAAACTGACAGCGAGACCTGCTTCTTCTCAAAATCTGCTTCTCAAATCAATCTGGTTATGGCACAAGCGTATGTCGCATGTGAATTTCAAAACCATCAACTCTTTGGCCAAGAAAAATCTAGTTCGAGGCCTTCCTCCTCTCACTTATGAGAAGGACCGGCTGTGTGGTGCTTGTGAAAAAGGTAAAAGCCACCGAGCCACCTTCAAGACCAAACAGGCCAACTCTATCAGTGGCTGTTTTCATCTCCTTCACATGGACCTTTTTGGTCCAGTGAATGTCCAAAGTCTAAGGGGTAGCAGATACACCCTAGTTATTGTGGATGAATATTCACGATATACTTGGACAATCTTTCTTCATTCCAAGAGTGATGCTGCTGAGGAAATAATCAATTTCATTAAAAAGATGGAAAACCTCAACAGCATACGTGTTAAAGAACTCAGAAGCGATCATGGCACTGAGTTTAGAAACCACACTCTTGAGACTTTTTGTGCTGATCAAGGGATTAGACAAAATTTCTCTTCTGTTCGTACTCCTGAGCAAAATGGGGTAGCTGAAAGGAGAAATAGAACTCTCATTGAAGCTGCAAGAACCATGCTCAGTGAGTCCTCTCTTCCTAGTAAATTCTGGGCTGAAGCAGTTAGCACTGCGTGCCATACTCAAAATAGGTGTCTTATTGTCAAGCGACATGATAAGACTGCCTATGAAATTCTCAAGGGCAAGAAACCTCAAATTGGATATTTCCACGTTTTTGGTTGCCCAGTTTTCATCCTAAATGACAAGGATCATTTAGGAAAGTTTGATCCCAAAGCTGATGATGGCTACTTTCTGGGATATTCTTCCATAAGCAAAGCTTTCAGAGTTTACAATACTCGCTCTCAAAAGGTAGATGAATCAATTCATGTTACTTTTGATGAAAGCTGTTCTGCTTTAGGTGATCTTTCAAATGAGTCATCCGCTGAAGTAATCCTCAGTGATCTATCTGACTTGTCTGAAGTATCAACGACACATCATGATGTTGCTGAACAACCTATCGCTGAGTCTTCAAATCTTCACCAAATGATGAGTACATCGCTGCTCACATTTATTCTATAGATCCAGTTGAGCCTCTTCTTCGAACAGTTAATGCCACTTCCATTAATGTTCCTCTCTCAACTGAAGCTCAAGATGCTGAATGTGTCGCTGAGGAAACATTTCATGATGCCTCAGCAAATCCTCTTTTAGGAGACGCTGAGGATGACACTCCTCAGCAAGAGGTACCCACTGTTCTCAGTGACCCTCTTGTCAGCAACTCTGAGCCCTTGCTAACCATCGATCTCTCGTCTTATATTCCCACTCCTAGTGGTACTACCACCACTGTATCCGCTGTGAATCATTCTTCTATTCACACACCAGCACTCAAATGGACTGCTGATCACCCTCTTGACCATGTGATTGGTAATCCACACAATGGTGTCCAAACTCGTTCAGCGACAAGTAATACTTGTCTCTATGTCAACTTTCTTTCTCAAATTGTGCCTGCCAATATTGGTGAAGCCATGGCTGATCCCTCATGGGTTGAAGCCATGCAAGAAGAACTGACACAATTTAAAAGACAACACGTTTGGTTTCTTGTTCCTCCTCCCCATAAAGAACCCATTGGCACTCGATGGGTTTATAGGAATAAGATGGATGAAGCTGGTGTGGTCATCAGAAACAAGGCAAGACTGGTTGCTCAAGGTTACACTCAAGCTGAAGGCATTGATTATGATGAGACCTTTGCTCCAGTCGCTCGCCTTGAAGCCATTCGTCTCTTTCTCGCTCATGCTGCTTACAAAGGCTTCATTGTCTATCAGATGGACGTCAAGAGTGCCTTCTTAAATGGTGCTCTTGATGAAGAAGTCTATGTTAAGCAGCCTCCTGGCTTTGAGGATCCAAAGCATCCTCACTATGTCTACAAGCTTAATAAAGCTTTATACGGCCTTAAACAAGCTCCTAGAGCTTGGTATGCCACTTTGTCTACCTTCCTTATTGACCATGGTTTTCGTAGGGGAACCATTGACAGCACCCTATTTATCTACAAGCATAAGGGTGATGTTCTATATGTGCAGATTTATGTCGATGACATTATCTTTGGTTCCTTATCCACAAAACTCTGTCGAAAGTTCAGTTCTCTTATGTCTAGCACTTTCAAAATGAGTATGATGGGTGAACTAACCTTCTTTTTGGGGTTACAAATCAAGCAGCTTCCCTCTGGAATATTTATCAATCAAGAAAAATATATTCGGGATATGTTGCATAAATTTGACTTCACCCATGTCACTCCAAAACGAACTCCAATGTCCCCTCCCAATAATCTTCACGCTGACCCTGATGGTAAGTATGTGAATCCTACTTACTATCGTGGCATGATTGGGTCACTCATGTATCTCACAGCGAGTCGCCCAGACATCATGTTTGCAACATGTCTCTGTGCTCGCTATCAGCTTCTCCTAGAGAATCTCATCTCCTCGCTGTGAAGCGTATCTTCAAATACCTCAAGGGTACCCCACACTGGGTCTTTGGTACCCTAAGGACTCCAACTTTGAGTTAGTTGGATATTCTGACTCCGACTATGCTGGTTGCATGCTTGATCGCAAAAGCACCAGTGGAGGATGTCAACTGTTGGGGGGGAAGCTGACTAGTTGGACTAGTAAAAAGCAACATACAGTTTCCATCTCCACAGCTGAGGCAGAATATGTCTCTGCAACGAGCTGTTGTGCCCAAATGCTATGGATGAAACATCAGCTTGCTGACTATGATTTGGAATACTCTAAAATTCCAATCATGTGTGATAATACAAGTGCCATTGCTATTACACACAACCCAGTTCAACATTCCAAAACTAAGCATATTGATATTCGATATCACTTTATTCAGGATCATGTCATGAAAGGTGATATTGAGATCTACTTCATTCCAACTGATGATCAACTAGCTGACATCTTTACTAAACCATTGGATGAAACTAGATTCAAACTACTTGTTAGCAAGTTAGGAATGTTAAATGGGGAATCAGCGACATGACTTGTCATGTATGCTAATTCAGCGAGCTTAAGTCAGTCTTACTCGCTGATCTCAAAGCAATGAAGAGCTTAAAGTCTTCATCTAGTCCAATAGCAAACGGTTATTGGTAAAGACTAATCAAATCCGTTGATCCCTGTTGCTTTGGGAAAAAGCAAACAATAGCAATGAAGAGCTAAAAGTCTTCATCTAGTCCAATAGCAAACGGTTATTGGTAAAGACTAATCAAATCCGTTGATCCCTGTTGCTTTGGGAAAAAGCAAACAATAGCAATGAAGAGCTAAAAGTCTTCATCTAGTCCAATAGCAAACGGTTATTGGTAAAGACTAATCAAATCCGTTGGTCCCTGTTGCTTTGGGAAAAAGCAAACAATAGCAATGAAGAGCTAAAAGTCTTCATCTAGTCCAATAGCAAACGGTTATTGGTAAAGACTTATCAAATCCGTTGATGGCTGACAGGTTGCCAAAAACTGTAGTCAGCAACCAACGTTAGTTGTGAAGTCGCTGACAAAAGCCTTAAGCATGCTGAGCATCTTCCAGCATGTTGTATTTCAAAATAATACATAGGATATTTTCAAAACTAAGTGTTTTCAAAGTAACTATGAGGGTGACGTGGCAAAGTTCTGAACCACATGTTTTATACATTCAAATTAAAAGGTCACCTCGATTTTTGCTCTTGATCACGTCATTTGTCTGTTGTGACAGTCTGACTGACAGGTTATGACTGCTCAATACGGCGCGCACTCAAGAACTTTTTGGATAAAATTTCCTTTTATTTTTAAAACGTTACTCTCAAAACCTTTTTATATTATATAAAAGTACGAAAACAGTTGTTGTTCACAACTGTTCCTCAATATAAAAAGAAGGAGAGAGAAATTGTGGCCCACAACCATACCATATATATATAACCTCACCTCATAACCTTATTTTCACGCTTCCTACTACTATTCACTCTCTCTCTAAATCAAAAATCTCTCTCTCCATCTGCTCATCTTCTCTCACAGGCATTTTATCAAACACCTTATACGCATTTCATCTTCATCCCTACAAAATCTATGGCTTCTTCCTCAGATATTCCTCAAAATGTTGAGAACCCTCCATCTTCCTCTACCGCCGAACAAGTTTCTACCACATATCTTAATTCACCTGTTTTCACTCCTTCTAACATCACCAAATCTTCCAAGGTAAATTTCTCTGCTTCCCAGATTGTTGTGAAACCCAACAATCATGTTGGCACCTCTGAGTTGCCAAAAGATTCTGAAGGATACAAGCCCATGCTAGACTTTATCCATGCTTCTCCTGCCAAATATTGCATCATGGCAGATCCGGGAAAGATATTTGTTCATCTTCTCCGTGAGTTTTGGTGGACTTGTGAGTATGATGATGAATCTAAGTCCATCACTGGTACTGTTCGTCAGGGGGCAAAGACGATTACCATTACCCCGGCGTCTCTTCGCCAAACTCTTCGATTTCCACAAGCTACTGAGGAAAATGCATTTGTGGAAGCAGCAAGTGATGTTGAATGGAAGGATTGGCTGCCTTCCATTGGGTACAATTATAATTTGAAGAACCCCCCAGCAATCCCAAGCAATCCTCTAAAACAAAATCTCCCTGGGGTCTGGAGAGTTCTATTCACCCATGTGATACAGTGTATGGGTGGAAATTCAGGATCATACAATCAAGCATCAACAACATCGATGCCCATGATCCATGCACTTGCTGAGGGGCGGTTTGTTGATTACGCCCAGCTGATCTTCAACGACATGAAGAATAAGGTCAGCATGAACAATAGGTCACACACTGTGCCCTTTGTTAGAATATTTTCTCTCATCTTCAAGGAGGCACTGGGAAATGAATATGAGCTGCCCAAGGCCTCAACGATTCCAATAGCGAGGGTGGGTAACAACATCTACAAGCAACCAACTGATCTCTTGGTTGCACGCCTCACTACTCATATAAAAGAGGTACTCTTCTCTCTTAATCCTTCTTTATACCCGAAAGACAGCGACTGGGAGGCAGCACTTCTTTCTGATGAAGTGGCTGATACAGTCGCTGTGGACGCTGAAATGCCTTCTGAGGCTGGCTCGCTGATAAACCCCCCAGCGACCTCCAAAGCCTCTAAAAAGACCAAAGATAAATCAAAGGCAGCGTCCTCAAATCAAACTTCTCAATCTTCACCCTCCGCTGACGTCCAAAACGTAAGCGGAGTGTATCAAAGGGCAAACCAAAGGTTAGGAAGTCCTCACTGCCCAAGGACGATAGTACCCAAGCCACCCCATCAGCAGCCTCCCAACAGGCTGTTGACGAGTTAAACGGGAGCAGCAGGCAGCCACCTCAAATTTTTGTAGGAGAGGTTGGTGAAGTTATTGGGTCACCCCAGCCCACTAGAGGTCAAAGTCCAACTCCACCCCCAAATAATTCCCCTTCTTCTTTATTACCCTCTGAGTCATTGACAGCAGCCAGATCACAGGTGATGCTAGAGTCAACCCATTCTACGGCCAATGATATCTTGGTGGAACAACACACTGAGATTGAGGCACCAGGTTCCCTTACCCAAAATATTGCTGTACATGTCTCGGAAACTGTTAGTGCAGGGACCGAAACAAATCTTTTGTTCACTGAAATGGAGGTTGATGATGAAGATCTGGGCAGCGAGTTTGATCTCCAAGATCATGATGCTGAAATTAGACTCGCTGCTGCAGAAGAAAGTGAGGATGAAGTGTTTGTTAGTGGTTTCTTAGATGATGATTTGGGTTTTATGCTGATCGCCTCTCCTCCCACCGAATTTGAGGATATCCCAAAAATGTTGGGTGATATGCCTCCTCCACCTTGCTACTCTTATAGACCCACAACTTCTCATGAGCAGGATGGCTTTTATGGGGATTATGTGCCTGAGGTGAATGATGGTGAGCTTCAAAGAAGGATAGAATTGTGTCACCTTCAGAGAATAAGGCCAGGTGTATATGTTGAAGTTGATGATGAAATAATCATGGAGGTGCCCCCATTGCACCATCCAGACTTCTTTAGAGTTCCTTGCTCTAAGTATCCAGTGTCTCTTAAAAATCTACAAGTTCCTTCTGCTGATGAAGAACTTGTCACAGCTTGTACTGCTGTGAAAGTACCTGGTCTTGATTATGTGGAAACTCGACAGCTGCAAGAACTGCTGACAAGGGTGCAAATTTGCCAGAGCCAAGGCAATAGACATGGATACTTGTATGCTTGGCTAGTAGATCAAATGGCTCAAATTCATATTGAGGCCCATGAAAATTTTCAAGAATTGATAGCTGGAAAAGACTTGATGACTGATGAGCTAGCTGAGCTCAAAGGTATGGTGTTTGGGATCACCAAAAATCAAGTCACTCAAACCAAGTCAAATGAGAATCTGTTTAGAAGAAATCAAGCCTTGCTGAATGCAAGCATGAAGAAGGTCAGCGTCTCTAATTCTGCCTTGGCTGCCTCCTTGGACAAGCTGAAAAATGAAGTTTCTTCTTCAGCTCTTAAAGAAATTGTACCAGCACTCTCTGAACTCTCCCAATCAAATATTCTATTCACTGCTCAACTTCGCAAACTCGATCACACTGTCTCTTCCTTCTCCAAACAACAAAACAATTTCCATACAACTCTCACTAATGAAATTTCTTCCCTAAAAAATCAAGTCTTCTCTCGCACTCCCTTCCAAGTCGCTGTTGACAAAAAGATGCTTGAAGAGTCTGTCACCAGGACTAAGAAACTTGAAGCGGAGGTTGCTGGTCTAAAAAGTATAATGGGTGAAGTGTTGGGCCTCCTCAAAAAGGGTAATGTGGAAGTAGCCAGTACCTCAGCTACTTCCAAGGGGGAGAAAAATGCTGAGGACCCAACACAAAATGCTCCCCAAGTTCCCCCCACTGAAACTGGCAAAGCTGAGATGGTTAGTGAACCGGCAGCTAACGTTGAGGGGGAGCTAGCTGAGAAGGTTGTTGAACCGGCAGCAAGTGTTGAGGGGGAGCAAGTGAAAGAAAAGGTGGTCGCTGCTGAAAGTGCATCAGCGAGGCCTATCAATGTTTCTATTTTCAAGCCAACTGCTGAGTTCCATGCTGCCCTGGAAAAGAAATACGCTGATAAGGGTAAAGCAGCATTGGTTACTCCAAGCAAACCACCAAAGGTTCCCACTTCAGCAAGGGAACAACAAGAAAAGCTTATGGTTGGAGCCTTTCCAAAATCCACAACTGCTACTACTGAACAGTCTCCTGAAGAAGTTGTTCGTCAACATGAAAGGTTAAGCAAGAAGAAAGAAGAGGAGCTATCTCAGAAATTCATAAGTGAGCAGATTGTAAATGAAGAATTAAAAGATGCTGATGATGAAACGAAAAGACTAGCTCAGCAATCTGGTGGTTTGGCAGCATTGAAAAAGAATGAAGAACAATTCTTTGCCAAGCGAATTAAAACGTTTGAAGAAGGTCAGGCAACCTATCTCGAATCGAGAGAGGTTAGGCAAAGGAAAGAGGAGATCCTGTCAGTCAAGCAGGTCATTCTCACACAACAAGGAATGAATTTAAGCTTGCAAAGGAAAGGAGTGCCCAAGCTATATACCTTGAAAAATGTCAAATCAAATACACTTGGGCCAACTGAATGGATTGAAGTTTACAAATTGAGTCAAGGATAAGAAGGCTGTGGGGTTTGAACCCTTGATCAAAATGGCAGGTGAGCAAATAAGGCATATACATCAAATGGAGAAGAAATACAAAATTAAAGACTCCTTGCTCAGCGCTGCCAAACATCCATATCCCTCTCCTCCTCCTCAGCAACCAAGAAGTGGTGTAAAAAGAACAGCTTCTGGTCAAGTGGCTTCTCAGCGCCCATTTGTTCTCAGAGCTGTTCCAAAGACTGATATAGATACTGAGCCACTGCTGAATCTAAGAATGCCTTCTAGGACCCTCTTTATAGATGGAGCCTATGATGACAAGCTGGGAGGATTCTGTTTTTGCAATATCCATGGTCATGAACTCTTCTTCAGGACCAATGAGATTGGAATTGCTTCTTCTGCCTTTCTGTTGAAGATAAGAAAGTATTGTGTTCAGTCTTCCAATGATCCCAAGTTCATAAAGCTGATTGATCAAGAGCTGCTGAAGCCTGAAAGACAACAAGACAAAGCTTTCATAGAGGCCAAGTAAGAGTCGCAATGGGATTAAGAAGACTTGTAATCTTTGTAATGCTATCTTTATTAAAAAGTTGTTTGTCAAATAAATAAGATCAGCATTCCCTCATATCTAACTATTGTACTTCTAAAAGTAACTCATACTCAGCTAAGTCTCCTCAGCGAATAGGGGGAGATTGTTGAGTCATGGATTCGCTGAAGATTACTTGCTGAGTCAAGTAGTCGCTGACAGCCTCAGCGAGAAGCTTCATCAGCGAGCCTTCAGCGATCAGTATTATCTTCGAGTTAAAAGGATAAGTTCAATGACTCACCACCATACTTTGTAAGTCAAATATGGGCGGGAAAATGAAGATAAGAAGACTGGTCCCAAGGACACGTGTTGCAAGATCAAGATAGAGCCATGTGACCTTGTACCGTTTTGATACTAAGGTGTTTCTCTTTCATGCCGTTTTGGGAAACAAACAAGATGAAGAAAAGAGAACTCTGCAGACCAGTCCTACACACCAATAGATAGTTGACAACCTTCATGTGTCAACATCTATTGGGCTGTCATGTGATGTCTCTTCTCTCCTATATAAGACATCACTTGACCTAGCCGCAATTCTGTTGGTTCATTCTACAATAGTCACTTAGTGTGTTTTTCTCTCATTGTAGAATTGTATCATTGTTAAGTTTTCGTGTGTGCAAAAACTTAACAATATTTTCTTTCTTCTTTTGTAAACCAACCATGTATTCACCGTTTAATTAATACTACTTATGATTAAACGTGTTTACTTTCTTATCTTGCTTTCTTAGTGTAATTTACATTAGTTGTTTAATTACATAATCGTTGCAAACTTGGGACTTTCACAATAAATCATATGCTATCTGTATATTTATATATAAAAAAAGGGTAAATGGGTGGGAACCCTCTGGTCCCAGGTACTCATAGCGCACACCGCATAGAACTCATGTCCGGTAAGTCACCATCCTCACACATGAGATCACAAGATATAGTTTCTCCACTTGCCTTTGGCAAGTTTTGAACCTGTGACTCTAACCTTCATCTGTGGGCCCATGTGGTCACATGATGGCGGTAACACTGGGGTTTCACCCCATTGGTTGCATTGTATATGACTATATATATATATATATATATATAACCCTAAACCCTATATATATATATATATATATATATGAGAAAAGTGAGTATGTGGCTGTTAGACACCTAAGTTTGGATAGAACCTCACATACTATTTTTAATATTTATTGTATAATATATAAATGATTTCCCCATGCTTTTTATGGATTAAAAAAACATGATGTGAGGGGTTCTACACCCAACCTTGGGTGTCTAACAGCCACATAAACCCTAACCTCTCTCTCTCTATATATATAGGGAACCCTTATTTTAAGAACCCATTTTTTATAAGAACTGTGAGAACTCTAAATTGCATATTGGATCACATCTTTTTTGTTCATTCACATGTGAAACGTTATAAAAGTATATGTTGCAGAAGAAATTTTTTTTCAAAACCTTATATATATAGTCGTTTGTTCACATGTGAACGAAATCGTGAACACATTCATTCACAAGTTCACAAAAAGCTACTTTGAAGGTTTCTTAAAAAAGATTCTTTTACAACATACATTTTTATATCATTCACATATGAATGAACAAAAGAAACATGTGATCCAATACATAATTTAAGAGTTCTCATGGTTCTTGTAAAAAAAATGGTTCAGTATGAATCTGCTCTAGGATCCGACATCTCTTGTTAATTAGTCCATCTAGGTAAAGCAGTAAAAGGCTTAGGCTAATTCTCCTAATTTTCTATAAATATACATTATACAAAATACACTACTAGAAAAATGGGTATCACCGACGAATTTTCCGACCAAATTTTTTGGTCGGAAAATTTCGACAATTACCGATGAACAAAAACTTAATATTGTAACATCCGTGAATTTTGACCCGTTGACTTTTGTGTAATTTGACTAACAAACTTGTTGAATGAAATAATTGGGCCCATTTGTGATTATATGACTATGTGGTATGTTAGTCGGGTCGTTAATATGATTGTTTGGCGTTTAGTTGTGTAATCGATTGTATGGCTTGTGGGAGAAACGGGTCGGCCCGTGGGTAGTCCAAGACCCACCAGCCACCCATGACCCATTTCCCCCCCCCATATCTCTTTCTCCCCTCTCATTTCTTACCTATCTTTCTATCTTCCTCTTTTTCTCTCAAGTAAAAGACCCATTTCAATCTTCATCCCATTTGTTGCATCAATTTAGTGATTGGAACTGTTATATCATAAGAATCATAGCCATCTTCATCTCGTTTGCTTCATATTGGAGAATCAAAAGCCAAGTTCTTGCATTTTATCCATTTTGACCTAATTTCGGGTTCTAGCTCAAAGAGAAGTTTTGGTAAGTCAAATTCATCCCATTTATACCTACTTATGTTTGTTTATGCGTTTCTAGTCATCTTGAACATTTACAAGTCCTAAATCGGCTTAAATCTAATTTTGGGTCAAATTAGGGTTAAATTAGGGTTTGGGTGATTTGGAAGCTTGTGATGTTTTGGTCGAATTTGTGGGTTGGGTTATGTGTATTTATGGTTATTGATGTTTAGTTATGCTTCAAAATGGGTTACAAGTCGTTGTAAATTGATTTGGGTTGAATTTAGGGGTTTTGGGTATATTTTTCTGCACTTAACTGCTGCTGGTCGATTTGCTGCCCAGCATGGGGCGTAACTTACGGCCCTATGGGGCGTAGGTTACGCCAGTTCTATTCTGGATGGGCGTAGGTTACGGCCCTTTGGGGCGTAGCTTACGCCGAAGTTTTACCTTACGCCAAAAACCCACTGTTTACGCCACTCCAGACGCCAAAAGTGAACTTTCTAGAGGGCCGTAGGTTACGCCCATATTGACCGTACCTTACGCCCAGTCAAAACTTGCCCAGCGTAGCTTACGCCCCTTGCCACCGTAGCTTACGCCTGTTGTAAAAATGCCACCGTACCTTACGCCCATATTGACCGTAAGTTACGGCCTTTGTAATCCTGAACTTTCCTTGTTTGACCTAGTTTGACTTTCTGGACCATTTTACGCGCCGAGTCTTAATCTAATTCACTTCTTATCTTATATAACATTGATTAAGAGTCTTAGAAGTCATTTAACGTCGAGAAACACTTTGGAAACCTATTTAGGGTTTTGCCGAATATTTAATAACTACGTATATGTGTTTATGTGTGTTGATATGAATGTATATGATCGATATTTAGGTGTTGGACGCGAAGTGATCATTGATCGACGGTAACTTGATTTTATATCAAATTTAACTTCTTTGCCGATCAGGTGAGTTTCGTAGCTCCCTACTCAATAGAGATTCGGGCTGAAAAGTGTACATATACGTGTTTGTTGAATTGTTTGGTTGATTTGATTGACTGTCTAGTTAATTTCTGATTGATTGTTGATTGACAGATAGTTTTGATTGATTGTGCGATGGTTTACGAATGTGTTTGTGTTATTGTAATGTTTTAGGGTAGAAGTACATATATGGAGGTCGGTTTTACTTTCAAAGAGTCTTAGATGTGGTGGGAAGGCTGCGGGTGACCCTATACATAAGCATCTAGAACTTGATGAAAGTAAAATCCTCCAAGTATATGTACGCGTTGTTTAGAGAAAGCGATAAATTCTGGAATTATGGTTGGAATGAACATGTACGTCTCGTTATACTTGATTTGTGTGATACACACTCAAGCCTACCTTTATCGTTGTATTGACGAACTTAGGAATTATTGTTTGACGATTGAATGATTGACTGAGCGATGGAATAACGGGTTATTGGTTACGTTAATTGATCTTAGTAAAGGATTGTGATATATTATTATCAGGGTTATTTGTTATTATTATTATTACTGCTAGGATAGACGCGCATACATGGAAGTCGGTTATGCCTTCATTGGGTTCTAGATGTGGTGGGAAGGCTGCGGGTGACCCTATATATAAGCATCTAGGATTCGAAGAAAGTAGAATCCTCCTAAGTGTATGTACGTATAGTTTACTTTAGTTTGATGTTTGATGATTGATAGACTTGTGATGTATGGATGTTGTGTGATATCTTTAATCCCACTGAAGAGGATATGACTTAGGTTGTGTATCTATCCCACTGAAGAGGATATGATGTTTATAAATCCCACTGAAGAGGATATGATGTATATAGATCCCACTGAAGAGGATATGTTGTATATCAATCCCACTGAAGAGGATATGATACCTGTCTTGAGTTGATGTTATATACGTTACTTGAGCATAATGTTTATTTCGCGTTTTAGTTGTTGTGTGAAATCTTGTGGTGGATGTTGTTGTGTTGTTCATAGAGGCTCACTGTAAGTCATGTGTTGCTTCTACTCGTATACTGTGATTATTGACGATAGTTCCTTGTGATCCATTACTACGAACTCACCAACCTTGTGTTGACTATGCTTAGTACACTTTTCAGGTAACCAGGTTAATCCAGGGCGTGGAGTTTGATTGTTAGCTTGCTGTTGAACCCGGACTTGGACTTATATGGATCAAGGATCCATTTGCCTTCTTTTTGCATTGTATTTAGAACCGTTAGCCATCTTTTGATGTTCCGTTGTAACCTTTGATGACAACTTGTTCTTTATGTATTTTGATACTTGTTTATCGTTCTGTAAGGATTCACTGAATCCTTTATTTGCATTTAGTTCATGTTCTACATTAATTCCACCTTGTGCTATATGATTTCCATAATATTTCGAGCCCTTGGCTTGGGGTGTTACAGAATGGTGGCCCATGCGTGGTCGTAGAGAATTAGGCGGTTTGACCTAGACTACGGCTTAAGTTAAAACTCTTCATATAGCATGCATGGTTAGGAAATTTGTGTGCAACGTGAATTCTGTGAACCTTAGAAAGTGTATATTGTGAGTTTCGTAGTTAAGACCACTTATGTGATGGCTTGAATTCAACGTGATGAATGTGGAATGGGTACAATATGGTTAAGGTGTGCATTGATTGAATTTGACTGTCATTGATATGGATTGCTGTTACTGATTGATGCTAGTTGGATGCTTTAGAGCAAAATGAAGTTATGGTATTAACTTAGTATAATATTGTGGCAACCCTAAAAGAACCCGATCAACTCTTTTATGGTCGCCCAACATTATAACAAGTTAATGACATCATGGATTGCGCATGCATGGCTTAGAGTATAATAGGGAACCGATATGCTTAATAGAAGTTGATTGGGTGGAGGGTTAGCCGTTGGTACACCCTGTATACATACCCGGTCAATAACTAGAAAGCATATCGAATTCGGATTATACTTTGAATCATTCGTGTTAGTTTCTTGGCTTAGTGTATAATAGGGAACCGATATGCTTAATGGAAGTTGATTGGGTGGAGGGTTAGCCTTTGGTACACCCTGTATACATACCTGGTCAATAACTAGAGAGCATATCGAATTCAGATTATACTTAACCCATTTGTGTTAATTGTTTGATTTTATGATGTATTGAGCATGATTACTTGAATTAATAATGAACGATTGTAATGAAATTGACATGATAATATGCTAAGTAACAATCTCATAGGATTCTAGCACTCTTGCCTTAGCTTAATGATATGAAATGAGTATGTGGTATCGGTATGAGAGCATTGACTACTTTGTGTGACTAACATGTGAGCATTTGAGACTAACTCTCGGGTCAACGTGTCACTTGCTTTATAGAAATGGTGAGACCAAGAAGAGCTGGAATGAACTATAGGGCTGAACCGGAAGAACCTCAACCGGAAGCTCAACCGGAGGTACAAGGAGGTAGAGGTAGGGGCCGTGGTAGAGGTCGTGGTAGAGGCCAAGGAAGGGGTCGTGGTGAAGTTCCTGAGCCAAACATGGCTGAGGTGATCGCTCAAACGATCGCCAATATCATGCCAACCATTATTGCTCAAGTCACGGCAAGTCTTGGGCAGAACAATGTGGCTCAAAACAATGAAGCCCCAGAAAATGTGAATAATGAAAATGCTCAACCTCAGGACGCAGAAAACGAAGAAGAGGAACCAGTGAGAATTGATAACCGTATACCCATGTATAATCAATACGGGGGATACCGACAGGGATGTATATTTAAGGACTTCAAAAGCTGTGGGGCACCGGAGTTTAATGGAAAAGGTGGTCCCACTGAGTGTATAAGGTGGTTTGAGGAGATCGAGGCAGTGATTGAAAGAAGTCATTGCACATATGACGACCGGATTTCTTATGCATCTGGCATGTTTAAAAATGACGCCTTGAGTTGGTGGAACCAAGAGATAACTTTGGGGCAGACTTATAACTTGGAATGGATCGATTTCAAGAACAAGGTGAAGGCGAAGTTTTGTCCTCCCTATGAACTACAAAACTTGACCATTGAGTTTGTTAATCTCAACATGGACGGAGCCGATTACAAAAGCTATGTTAGACGATTTCAAGAGTTGTCTACCCTCATTCCTCACTTGGTGGATTCCGAGTCTCGGGCCATTGAGAAGTTTGTATTGGGCTTGAATCCTCAAGTCCGATCTTATGTGAATTCTAACATGCCTACTTCTTTGGCCGATGCTGTCACCGAGCCGGTAGTGTGACTGAAGACTTGTTGAGGAGCGGTGTTTTGAGTAACTCCTCAACAAACAAGAGAAAGGAAGTGGGAGAATCAAGTGGGGTAAAGAAAATGGGAAGGTTTGATCCCAAAGATGCTAATAGGGGTAGAGTGATGGCGGCGACGGGACCGGTGAAGAAAGCTTATGCAGGACCTCATCCGTTATGTGAAAGATGCAACAATCACCACCCCACCAACGTTCAATGCAGGGCGTGTTTTAATTGCAACCAAGTTGGGCACATGTCCAAGAATTGTAGAGCACCAAAAGCGGCGCCATTGAATGTAGTACCCCTTCAAACCATTCATCCTCAAGGCAACTTTCCATGGGGTACGTGCTTTAAATGTGGAAGCCCTGATCACTACCGGAATAATTGTCCACAATGGATTGGACAACAAGTTGAAGTGGCGGTCCATCCGAATCAACTCCAAATTACCGGGCCGAACCAAAACCGTGGCCAACAAGGCCATCAAGTTCATCCTCGTGGTCGAGCTTTTGCGGGTATTGGCAATGGAGGCCAAAATGATCCAAACGTTGGTTAAGGTACATTCCTCCTAACGGTCGTTATATTATGGCGCTATTCGATATTGGAACAGACTATGATCTCGTTTATCCTAACGTTACACCTTTGAATTACGTTCGTTCGTGTGTTTTGGAATAATATGTTTAAAAATTTTTGGATGTTTAGCGACTCCCTAACTAAAATTGGTCAAATACCCGTGTATCTATGTTGACTCTAAAAGACGACAAACTCTTCACGTACTTTGTGATCTATGATATTAAGGTTCTTGACGATAAAATGAGCACAATCTAAATGCCAACGGTTAATATGATTCTTAATTGTGTAGTAGGGTTTCTAAGGTAAAATATCTAACGATAGAATTCTTAGGGTCTCGTGTAAATCTTCAAACTCAAAGGTCCTTAGGACTACCGTCTCAAGAATCTGAAAACTAACGTCGTCTCTGTAATCTTGAGTCTCCCGAGGCCTTTTTCGGGTGACTTACCGGGCTTGTCCCATCTCAATAACTTGAATTTCGTATATGCCTAACTTCCTAACATCGCGCGCGTAGTCAAAACCCTTATAGACTTCTGAGATGTGAATGAACTTGTAGTGAAAGACCGGGAAAGAGATGCGAGGGAAAAACAAATTGTAATGGATTTCACCATGAAGTCGCCGACGACAAGAAGTGGTCACGATACGACGAAACCGATAAAATCTGACAACTTGGCACATTAGTATGTAGAAGAAATGGTGTAGTGCACAGAGATTCGATTTCTATCATTTCAGATAAAGAAAGTCGCTTAACTCCAATTCAGGGAGCCATCCAATGAGCAACGGGTACTCAAACCGACTTGAGACTTGATCACATGTGAAGAGAATGTGCTTATGACCATGGCGGAAATCTTGTGCAATGACGGTTGTTACGCGAGTATTCGAATGTCACTAACCAAAACATTAAGTGGTAGAGGTGTTACTCTCCACTGAATGAGCCGAGAGTCAAAGAAAGCCAATGCAGCGGGCCTAGAATAGAAATTAGATCAACAAGAACAACTTCTCAAACTATGAAAATGGCAACTAGCTCACATGCTACGAAGGAAGTGGGTCGATGTGTGATGGAGACCGTTAGAGTTGAGACCTAAGTACCCACATTTGTCTAACGATTGGTGATTTGTTGAATTTCGGGACGAAATTCTTTTGACAGGGGAATAATGTAACATCCGTGAATTTTGACCCGTTGACTTTTGTGTAATTTGACTAACAAACTTGTTGAATGAAATAATTGGGCCCATTTGTGATTATATGACTATGTGGTATGTTAGTCGAGTCGTTAATTTGTTGTTTGGCGTTTAGTTGTGTAATCGATTGTTTTATGGCTTGTGGGAGAAACGGGTCGGCCCGTGGGTAGTCCAAGACCCACCAGCCACCCATGACCCATTCCCCCCCCCATATCTCTTTCTCCCCTCTCATTTCTTACCTATCTTTCTATCTTTCTCTTTTTCTCTCAAGTAAAAGAACCATTTCAATCTTCATCCCATTTGTTGCATCAATTAGTGATTGGAACTGTTATATCATAAGAATCATAGCCATCTTCATCTCGTTTGCTTCATATTGGAGAATCAAAAGCCAAGTTCTTGCATTTTATCCATTTTGACCTAATTTCGGGTTCTAGCTCAAAGAGGTTTTGGTAAGTCAAATTCATCCCATTTATACCTAGTTATGTTTGTTTATGCATTTCTAGTCATCTTGAACATTTACAAGTCCTAAATCGGCTTAAATCTAAATTTGGGTCAAATTAGGGTTAAATTAGGGTTTGGGTGATTTGGAAGCGATTGTGATGTTTTGGTCGAATTTGTGGGTTGGGTTATGTGTATTTATGGTTATTGATGTTTAGTTATGCTTCAAAATGGGTTACAAGTCGTTGTAAATTGATTTGGGTCGAATTTAGGGGTTTTGGGTATATTTTCTGCACTTAACTGCTGCTGGTCGATTTGCTGCCCAGCATGGGGCGTAACTTACGGCCCTATGGGGCGTAGGTTACGCCAGTTCATTTCTGGTTGGGCGTAGGTTACGGCCCTTTGGGGCGTAGCTTACGCTGAAGTTTTACCTTACGCCAAAAACCCACTGTTTACGCCACTCCAGACGCCAAAAGTGAACTTTCTAGAGGGCCGTAGGTTACGCCCATATTGACCGTACCTTACGCCCAGTCAAAACTTGCCCAGCGTAGCTTACGCCCCTTGCCACCGTAGCTTACGCCTGTTGTAAAAATGCCACCGTACCTTACGCCCATATTGACCGTAAGTTACGGCCTTTGTAATCCTGAACTTTCCTTGTTTGACCTAGTTTGACTTTCTGGACCTTTTTACGCGCCGAGTCTTAATCTAATTCACTTCTTATCTTATATAACATTGATTAAGAGTCTTAGAAGTCATTTAACGTCGAGAACACTTTGGAAACCTAATTAGGGTTTTGCCGAATATTTAATAACTACGTATATGTGTTTATGTGTGTTGATATGAATGTATATGATCGATATTTAGGTGTTGGACGCGAAGTGATCATTGATCGACGGTAACTTGATTTTATCAAATTTAACTTCTTTGCCGATCAGGTGAGTTTCGTAGCTCCCTACTCAATAGAGATTCGGGCTGAAAAGTGTACATATACATGTTTGTTGAATTGTTTGGTTGATTTGATTGACTGTCTAGTTAATTTCTGATTGATTGTTGATTGATAGATAGTTTTGATTGATTGTGTGATGGTTTACGAATGTGATTGTGTTATTGTAATGTATTAGGGTAGAAGTACATATATGGAGGTCGGTTTTACTTTCAAAGAGTCTTAGATGTGGTGGGAAGGCTGCGGGTGACCCTATACATAAGCATCTAGAACTTGATGAAAGAAAAATCCTCCAAAGTATATGTACGCGTTGTTTAGAGAAAGCGATAAATTCAGGAATTATGGTTGGAATGAACATGTACGTCTCGTTATACTTGATTTGTGTGATACACACTCAAGCCTACCTTTATCGTTGTATTGACGAACTTAGGAATTATTGTTTGACGATTGAATGATTGACTGAGCGATGGAATAACGGGTTATTGGTTACGTTAATTGATCTTAGTAAAGGATTGTGATATATTATTATCAGGGTTATTTGTTATTATTATTATTACTGCTAGGATAGACGCGCATACATGGAAGTCGGTTATGCCTTCATTGGGTTCTAGATGTGGTGGGAAGGCTGCGGGTGACCCTATATATAAGCATCTAGGATTCGAAGAAAGTAGAATCCTCCTAAGTGTATGTACGTATGGTTTACTTTAGTTTGATGTTTGATGATTGATGGACTTGTGATGTATGGATGTTGTTTGATGCATATGTATCGTATAAATCCCACTGAAGAGGATATGATGTTTATAAATCCCACTGAAGAGGATATGATGTTTATAAATCCCACTGAAGAGGATATGATGTATATAAATCCCACTGAAGAGGATATGATGTATATAAATCCCACTGAAGAGGATATAATGTGTATAAATCCCACTGAAGAGGATATGATACCTGTTTTGAATTGATGTTATGTACGTTACTGGGTATAATGTTTATTACGCGTTTTATTTGTTGTGTGAAATCTTGTGGTGGATGTTGTTGTGTTGTTCATAGAGGCTCACTGTAAGTCATGTGTTGCTTCTACTCGTATACTGTGATTATTGACGATAGTTCCTTGTGATCCATTACTACGAACTCACCAACCTTGTGTTGACTATGCTTAGTACACTTTTCAGGTAACCAGGTTAATCCAGGGCGTGGAGTTTGATTGTTAGCTTGCTGTTGAACCCGGACTTGGACTTATATGGATCAAGGATCCATTTGCCTTCTTTTTGCATTGTATTTAGAACCGTTAGCCATCTTTTGATGTTCCGTTGTAACCTTTGATGACAACTTGTTCTTTATGTATTTTGATACTTGTTTATCGTTCTGTAAGGATTCACTGAATCCTTTATTTGCATTTAGTTCATGTTCTACATTAATTCCACCTTGTGCTATATGATTTCCGTAATATTTCGAGCCTTGGCTTGGGGTGTTACAAAAGAGCGTGAATAGAAGTCTGGTAATTTTCTGTCACATTTCCGACGATATTATGTCAAAAACATTTTTGTCGGAAATTGGACACTAAAATACAAAGATTACCGACGAAAAACCGAGAGTTTAATGTCAGATATATATTTCGTCGGAAATTCCTGAGAAAGGTTTGGTTTAAAATTTAATTAATTATAAAATAAATTTTTTACTAGATCATCTAGTTTCGTATATAGTTTATACTTTATACTTTTTGTTACACTGCATTTCAGATGTGATCTTTAGTTATATATGTTTCATTATGGACAATGTGTTCAGATCATTTAGACCATCATATATTATGTCTTCTTCACGTTTTTGTGCTCCTTGAACTTCAATTCCTTTTTCATAGCTGTGAAAAACTTTGACTTCAAAGCAGAAGTGGATATATGAAACAAGAAAATATTTGTAAAAAGACATTACAAGTGATTTTTGGTGAAGTATAGACTAATTGTATGATTTTATTTCTTTTCATTTTGGATTCATTTCTTCGAGTCATTAACAATACATCAATGACAAACTATACTCAGGAATGTCAGGATACCAATTGAGCCCAAAACGTAATCCTTATGAAAACATAAATATTCCTGTAATTGATTTTCTTGAAAACTCGACACATGTATTTAACTTAACTAGCTAGAGATGCAGGCTAATTAACGTACTAGGAATGGCTAACGGTAATGAATCATATCGAACAGTTCCAAATGGACTAGAACTGAAACTGAAAACAACCCAAAATGCAGAACAGAATACCAACACTGATTACATGAATACCGGTGTGGTACGAGTACTGGTTTTGGTTTATCAGTTTTGTTTCTATTTAGTACTAAATTTTAACATTTATATGCGGTTCACTATATACAAAAGAGGGACATACGTTCATGTGAGCAAGTGCTGGTGCATTTTCGAATCTTCAATAAAAAGGTGAAAAATGACACTTTTGAAACTTGGAATGTAGTAGCGGAAAGCAAGCCCACTTATAGAGAGATAACAGAACAACATTGTATTCAAAATCTTGATGATAAGCAAAATATGTGATATCTTTACAGCAAAATATGTGGCGCGGCATTGGCTAAAGACTGGACCATTTATGTTAGAAGTACAAAAATTCGAGCGTATGTAACATTTTCTCACATTGCAGCAAGAAACGTTCTAATGCATGGCTGCGCATCAATTTAAATTTAAATCAATCGAAGTTAACTGTTGACTTACGATGAACACCTTGCACCGAGGTTATTGTTTCTAGGATCCGACATCTCTTGTTAATTAGTCCATCTAGGTAAAGCAGTAAAAGGCCTTGTCTAAGACATCACTCGGAGGATACCGGAACCGTGTCTATAAAGAATTCTTGGCTGCATTACATAGTCTCTACAGAGAATGCAAGACGCACGATCACTTAAGTGACCCCATTGGCACACCCTTATCAGTATAAAAACTCACTTCTCGTTGATTTGGCGACGTGCATGTGATGACGAAAAGAGACAAGCTAGTGGTCCCCAACAAACTTAAGCTATTCATTCATTTTTTCTTTTTAAAATTTGATAAATAAGTAGATAGATGTAACATCCGCGAATTTTGACCCGTTGACTTTTGTGTAATTTGACTAACAAACTTATTGAATGAAGTAATTTGGGCCCATTTATGATTTTATGACTAAGTGGTATGTTAGTCGAGTCGTTAATATGTCGTTTGGCGTTTAGTAGTGTAAATGATTGTTTATATGGCTTGTGGGAGAAACGGGTCGGCCCGTGGGTAGTCCATGACCCACCAGCCCCAATGACCCATTCCCCCCCCCTTATCCTTTCCTTCCTTCTCTTCCTTCTCATTCTATCTATCTCTTTATTTCTTTCCTTTCTTTCTCTCAAGAACTAGCAAAAGAACCACTTAAATCTTCACCCCATTCTTGCATCAACTAGTGATTAGAACCCTTTTAACACAAGAATCTTAGCCATCTTAACCTCGTTTGCTTCATATCGAATAATCAAAGTCAAGTTCTTACCATTTTATCCATTTGACCTAATTTCGGGTTCTAGCTCAAGGAGACGTTTTGGTAAGTTAAATTCATCCTATTTACTTCTATTTATGCTTGTTCTTATGTTTCTAGTCGTTTTTATGGGATTCCAAGACTTGAAAATGGTAAAATGGAAATTAGGGTTAGGGTTAGGGTTTGAATGATTCTTGAGTGTTTGTGATGTTTTGGTCGGAATGTGGGTTGGGTTATGTGTATTTATGGTCATTGATGTTTAGTTATGCTTCAAAATGGGTTACAAATCGTTTTGGTGTAGTTTGGGTCGAATTTGGGGGTTTTGGGTTCGTTTTTCTGCACTTGATTGCTGCTGGTGTTGTTGCTGCCCAGTAGGGGGCGTAACCTACGCCCCTTAGGACCGTAGGTTACGCTAGTAGTAAGTTCCTTGGGCGTAGGTTACGGCCTTTGGGGCGTAGCTTACGCCTATCCCCATCTTCATTTTTGACCTTACGCTAAAATATGACTGTTTACGCCAACTTTTACGCCAAAAGTGAACTTTCTAGAGGACCGTAGCTTACGCCCCTTGCCACCGTACCTTACGCCTGTTGAATTCTGACCGCCGTAACCTACGCCCCTGTTGGCCGTAAGTTACGGCAGTTGTTTCCTGAAATGTTCCTTGTTTGACCTAGTTTGACCTTCTAGACCGTTTTACGCGCCGAGTCTTAATCTAATTCACTTCTTATCTTATATAACATTGTCTAAGAGTCGTAGAAGTCATTTAACGCCGGAAAGCATTTTGGAAACCTAAATAGGGTTTGTCGGGAAATTGTTAAGTTACGTATATGTGTTATGTATGTTGATGTGAATGTATATGACCGATATTTAGGTGTTGGACGCGAGGTGAACTTTGTACGGCAATAACTCGACTTTATATCGATCTTAGCTTCTTAACCAATCGAGGTGAGTTTCGTATCTCCCTACTCGCTTGAGATTCGGGCTGAAAAGTGTAAACCTGGCGTGTTTACTTGCATTTATTGATATATTGATTGTTTGGCTTGATTGTTGGATTGATATGACGTATCTTTTCATTTGATTGACTTGGGTTATGTTTTAGTTAAGTATTATCTTTATATTAGGATAGACGTACATACATGGAAGTCGGTTATGCCTTCATTGGGTTTTAGATGTGGTGGGAAGGCTGCGGGTGACCCTATATATAAGCATCTGGGACTTGAAGAAAGTAGAATCCTCTGAAGTATATGTACGTATAGTTGGCTTGAATTGTGATTAGTGGTTTATGATTGTTGAATATTGATTGATGGACTATAGAGGTCGAATATTGATCTGTTGGCTTATGGTTGTCGTATATGGATTTTGGCTTATGTATGATGAATAATGATTGATGGCACAGGTGCATCGTATATTGATCGTTGATTTACGATTTATGCATTTACATTTGAGTGTAAACATTGCATACATTGTTGATGAGCCCTCGGCAGGGGATTGCCGACATCCTGGTGCATAGATGTATGCACCCATTTTGGATGTAGATCTTGACCCCGAGTATATAGACATATATATCTCGATGATTTTGAGATACAGCCTTGTTCATTGTTATGACAGAAGGGTATCGTTGCATAAGTGACGGAGATTCACGCATAGGATAGGCATGTTGGCTTATTCATGCATCTGGCACTTATATTGATTCGTATAGCATTTGTGCATTCTTATTACACATTTACTTGTCTTGTGTAATCTTGTTGTTGGACGATATTGTGTTGCTTAGAGGCTCGCTGTAAGTCATGCCTAGCCTCTATTTGTATATCGTGATTATTGACGCTGGTTCTTTATGAATCATTACTACGAACTCACCAACCTTGTGTTGACTATGCTTAGTACACTTTTCAGGTAATCAGGTTCTCCCAGGGCGTGGAGTGTAGTTGCTTTGCTTGCTGTTAAACCCGGATTATGGACCTCATGGATCAAGGATTCATCGGCCTGTCTTTTGCATTATACTTAGGATCGTTTGCCATCTTTGGATGTTATTTTGTTAACTTTGATGGCTATTTGCTCCTGTTGTAATTTTGTTACTTGATTCGTTATGTTTTGGATTCACCGAATCTTTAATTGCATTTAGTTTGTTCTATTGTAATTCCACCTGGTGCTATGTGATTTCCGTGATATTCTGAGCCTTGGCTTGGGGTGTTACAATGGATAAATTAACGAGGTATTGTTGGTTAGGATATTAGTTGATAGTTAAGGATAAAGATCATCTAAACTTAATTCAAATTTTTATAAGTAAAGTTAGAATCAATTTTAACTATTAAATTAAAATTAAAAGTAGAGATTAAAAAGTTTAAAGTTTGACTTATTTAATTTAAAAGTTGGGGATGTAAAGTTGGACCTTAAGGTTTTTGTGCGAAATTAAAGCGTAGATGGTAATATGGTATCAAGGGATGTGACACCTATGAAAATTAGAAATTTAGAATTAAAGATTATTTATAGTGTCCAAAGTAATAGAATTAAATAGTACGTCCAATAAACAAATAATTCCTAACAATCGCAATCCAGTAGTAGAAAAAAACCACGTAATTCCAAGTTTGGGTTTTGATAATATTGCACGGCATAGACGACTCTCATATCTCCTAACAATATCGAATTTTTCTTTTCGAAGACTAAAACAACTTACAAATAAAGACGCTACCTTAAGATTTTTTAGAAAAAAAGGTATTTTCGAGTTTTTCAGACTCATGTTGTGGGATTTTGATGATCCGGGTTCCCCAAATTCGGGTTGTACCATGCCTCTGCCACCATTTTACGGCCACTTTTTACTAAAAGTAAAAGAGGACCCAAGTTTTCCGAACTCGAGCTGTGCCAAGGTTTTGAAATTTGGAAAAGTATTTGTTTATTAAGTATGATGTTTCATTTATCTTTAAGTAATCATATTAATTTTACATGTGTCACGATCCTATAAATTAAGAGAATTAATTAATTAAAAGGATTTATTATTTTCCCTAAGTATTCATATTGACCGCTTGATAAAACCATTCTAAAACTCATTTACTTTGGAAAAGCTTTACAACCATAGGCCATAAAATAAATAAATATAAAACTAATATGTCAAATGATGAATAATTCAACGTACGTGTATGGTGTATATACACCATGAAAGTAAAGAAAGATTATCAATATATATAGTGTCCAAAAAGAATGGAAGTAAATAGTACGTCTGATAATATAGTGACAAATGCCACGTACGTAATTCCATGTTTGGACTGATCATATATACACGGCATAGACGACTCTCGGGTCTCCTCCTGGTAATATCCGAGTATTTTTAATTTATTTCCACGGAAAAAATAGTGACCTCTATAAATAAACATCTAAGTTATGATATTTGTTTTTAAAACATACACACACATATATTATAGAAACATCCACATTATATTTATAAAAATTTCATTTTCATCTGGTAGTAGTACTATTAATTGGTAATTGTTTGTTAACAAGAATGATGAGCTTATCTAAAGCTTACGATTTGCTTGTCATCATTCTTTGCTTAGTATTAATATCAATAGTAGTAACATCAAGTGCAAGTCCGCATATCGCCAAACAAGGTTGCAGTGATAGATGTGGGAATGTGAGCATCCCGTTCCCATTTGGCATCGGTGCAAAATGTGCGCTCAACGAATGGTACGCTATTAATTGCGTTAACTCGTCGAAACCATATCTATCAGCTGCTGCACTCAACCACCTTGAGGTCCTGGGTATTGATTTGGTAAATGAGACAGTCACTGTTAATGCGCCAACAGCAGTCTCTGATTGCCAATACCTCAACACTAGCACTAGTAGTAGTAGTACTCTACAGATGAAGAGTGTCGATCTTGATAGGAGCCCTTTCCTGTTTTCCGGATTACGGAATAAACTAGTGCTTGAGGGCTGTGGCAATAATGCTGTCATCTCGCACAACGGGACGATGCTCACTGGGTGTTCCACCGTTTGCCGTAACGATAGTAGTACATCATCATCAGCAGTTAGAATAAGAAGAAGTGAGAAAAATAATAACTGCCTTGGTATCACTTGTTGCGAAACAAGAATTCCCGACCTTCCAACGATCTAACGTCATACACGGTGGAGCTGGAAACAGATGATGATAGATCAGGTTCATGTGGGTCTGCCTTCCTTGTGGATGCAGATTTGTATGTTCAAGGAAGGTTTTCAAACGGGCTTGTTCCGGTATCACTTCGTTGGACTCTTACAGACCTTGAATTCCTACAGATAACTTGTTGTGATTAGTTGATCAAGTACGTGTCGCCAATCGCCGGAATTTGAAGGAAACGTTTATTTAAGAGATGGATGCGCTGGTATGTATTTATGTACAACATAGCTAGCTAGCTTAATTACACGTGCTATATTGCTATCCTTAATTTTGTTATAACATGAAGAAACTTTCTGTTACGTGATTTTAGTTAAGGAAGAGTGCGCAAGTTGCAGGGCTAATGGAAGTTCTAATTCCTGTGATTACGACTTCAACTTGAACTTCACTTGTATTCATCGTGATGATTTTGTATTCCCATATTATCCACCAAGCAAAAAGTTATCTTCGGGTGTCATTCTAGGTACGTACATATAGAGTATTCTTAATCTCGCATATATACCATATATAATAATGTAATCTACCAATATACTTTTAAAATATTCTTTGATTGAGATATATTATAACTAGATTATTGACCCGCCTAATACGCGAGTAAATATAATTTTAATGGTATGTTAAGTTTGTATAATATCATAATTTGATAATTATAGATAAAAATAAATATTGTAAAATGATTATATAATCACTTTTAAACTCTTTGTAATATTTTTTGAAAAGCAGATGGACACATAATTTGATGTTATTTTACACCTAAGTTTAAGTCAAGTTCATTTTAATTCTTTCATGTTAACAGTCTTTTTATTAAACTCGTTCTCATGATATCATTCAAAATTTATATAAATTCTAAAATACTTTTCCAACTTGAAATTAAAAAAGAATTTCTTAAACACTAACTCTAATCATAATCATTGATTATAATATTTAATTCGATTGTTTAACATAATCATTTTTTTTCAATCACCAATTTCATAAGTTTGTTTGTCTTTTTTAACATCTTTGTTGGTACATTAGTGTCTGTTCTATATTGTAAGTAGATTTACGCATAATCACAAACCATGCTGATTTGTTTAAATATAAGTATTCGTAATATTTTACCTTTAATTTTCTAGCTTTAAATATATTTAAAATAAGATCTTTACGTTATCAATGGAATAAAAATCATAAATGATGGTTATATATGTTATTATTTATTTTATTCGAAACTTTTATTAATTATAATCTTTAATGTTATTTTTAAAATATAAAATGAATATACATTTTTAAAATGAATATAATTTTTAAAATGAATATAATTTTTAAAATGAATATAATTTTTAAAATGAATATAATTTTTAAAATGAATATAATTTTTAAAATGAATATAATTTTTAAAATGAATATAATTTTTAAAATGAATATAATTTTTAAAATGAATATAATTTTTAAAATGAATATAATTTTTAAAATGAATATAATTTTTAAAATGAATATAATTTTTAAAATGAATATAATTTTTAAAATGAATATAATTTTTAAAATGAATATAATTTTTAAAATGAATATAATTTTTAAAATGAATATAATTTTTAAAATGAATATACATTTTTAAAATGAATATACATTTTTAAATGAATATACATAAAATGATTGTAAAAGAAATAAAAAGATTTAATACGGACATTTAAAATGGAGTACGACTATTCTGTTTTATTATTATTATTATTTGCATACGAATCTACACTTATCATTTTGTTATTTATTACACATGTATCTAAGTTAAGGTAATTGATCGAGATTTGTATTATGAACTCTAGAAATTTATATATTTGGTTTAAATATATATAAAGTAGATATAGATGTAGATGTAGATATAGATGTAGATGTAGATGTAGATGTAGATGTAGATGTAGATGTAGATGTAGATGTAGATGTAGATGTAGATGTAGA
>CM067173.1:73744948-73748108 GCA_034093135.1 Erigeron breviscapus
GTAAGCATAAATCGATCAACATTATTTGAATGGAAATACTCATATCATCATCTTATGATTTCTTTTTCATGTTATTGCATTATAATACAGTATAATTTTATATATGTCGCAGGGCTTAGATTAGAGTCAATAAATATGGTAATAAAATAAAACATTAGTTCGTCATTTCGATTGTGCCTTTTTTTTTCTTTTTTTTTTTTTTTTTTTTAAAAAAGTAACCATTATATTCATATATACCCCGGCAAATCGTCGGCGGTCAAACTATACAAAATTTACATCAACTTAAATTTACACCAATCTTCCCAAGATATACTATGATGTTTCCCTCTGTTCTTATACCACAAAAAACCTAACGACTTAATATTTTGTATAATTTCCGTAGCACTAACACTAGAGTCGTTGAAGATAATCTCGTTTCTCGCCTTCCAAATATACCAACAACTAATCATAATTATTCCTTTGATCGCCTTCTTCTCGGATTTGTTCTTCCCCGGGATCTCATGAAACTCCAGAAGATCCTTTATGTTAAAGATGAAAAAAGGTGGAGCATGACACCAAACGCTAATCGCGTGCCACACTCTAGCAGCCAAACCGCATTCACAAAAAAGGTGATCGGTAGATTCCTCACCATCCTCGCACAAGACACAATTCAAATGATTTGAAAAACAATTACGGGCTTTGAGTGCAATCTTAGTAGGAATACGATCCATAGCCGCCCTCCACATAAAAAGATTACATTTTTTAGGAATCCATTTGCTCCACACTACCACGTACCTGTTACTAAAATCCTTATTACCAAGTAAAAAGGCTTTGACATCGCTAACCGTCATCATGTTGTCCTTGCCGCCTGTCCAGAGCCATTTATCAGTCCTTTTTCCCACCGAGATGCCTTCCAAAATTTTAAGTAGATCCTCCTGCTCCATAAGTTCCTCCCTGTTCATCACTTTTCTGGCCCATTGCCAAAGCCCATCAAATTTACCAATGCCAAAATTGAACCGATTCTGCACTACTACTTTCTTATCCTTTTCTAGATTAAATAACAGAGGGAATTTAGATTTGAGCGGTTCACAGGTGACCCAATTGTCGAGCCAGAACCTAATCTCCTTCCCATCTCCAACTTCCCCTTTAAGAAGATTATTAAAACCCACACCATTAACCTTGACAGCCTCAATGCACTTTACAATATTGTTCCAAGTCCCAGGGAGATACTTATTAACTGGTACAAAATTCCAGCCCTTTTTCGTACTGTGAAGAATTTCGATCACCCTCCTCCATAAGCTATTCGGTTCGTTTTTAAACCGCCAAATCCATTTAGACAATAAAGCAAAATTACTGTCTCTTAAACTACAGAATCCGAACCGCCCCAAAGAAATCTTCGCATGAGGGCCTCCAAAGAATCGATTACTTTCCCCGGGGCTTTAAAGATCGAAAAGGAATAGGATGGTAAACTTTCCAAAACCGATTTAAGAAGAACAATTCTCCCTGCCATAGACAAACTCGATGCCTTCCACCTGGATAACCTTGATTCAAAAGTGTCCACCAAAAAATTCCAATTGTTGACTTTGTTCATATTGGCTCCAATCCAAATCCCCAGATGTTTGAAAGGGAGTGAACCAGCCGTACAGCTGAGAATCTTTGCCATCTCCTTAATCTCATCGTTGCTCACCCCAAACCCGAAAAGATTGGACTTACCAAGATGAATTTTGAGTCCAGAGCAAAGATTAAAGTAACATTCATGATTTTTACCGTTTGACTGTGCATGTAATTTGATTAACTATTTCAATAAACGGAAATTTGGACATAATTGTGTACATTTATCTGTAATTGGGCCAATTATAATGTCATATTTGAACTTTTAGAATTAGGGCCATATTAGCAGACTATGAAATTGGCCCAGTACATGTTATGGAAATTATATGATAGATGATAATTGAGTAACTGTGGTAACAGGAAAAACGTATATACGAAACCTTAAGTATAATGTACGGTTCCAACAGTGTCGGTGGAACCGTGTCGGTGGAACAGTGTCGGTGGCTAGATGATAATTCCATTAATAGGACAAAAACCGACACAACCTTTATATTATATGAAATGATTTATCCATATTATGGATTTATAATAATTTATAAAAGTTGTACGCTCGTGAGTATTTTTTTTGTGTTATTAATTTCAGAATCAATTAACTAGCTAGATATATTGTACATACTAGTAAAATAAATATGCAATTGTGTACTTGAATTAGATAACTAATAAATATATAAATACATGTAATTGATTTATAACCACATAGATAAAAGTAATTATACTTATATAAACTAGTTACTACACTTAATTACACAAATAATAATCAAGAATCAAAGTTTAGAGTCAACCAAAGTCAATTAGTCAAGTCAAGCTTGTGTTCTTGACATAAACCCACACAAACTAACCAAGACTTGGATTATAGCTTGTAATCATGCAATGAACATGTTCCTACTGAATTCTAGTTTGTTTTAAGGCCAAAGTTTCAGCCATTACACTCAAGGATGAGTTGTAAACACATGATGAACACCTCATGGTCAAGTGTGTGTTCTTGGCACTTAGTTGCAACTCTTGGGCTATATAACAAGCATTTGATGATCATTCTATCATCCATCTTTGCTCTTTCCTCTCTCTCTCACATTCATAACACAAAACAATCAAGTTCATAAAGTCTTGGGTTCATCACTTGAAGTTTCAAGTTGAATTTAGGACTCTATAGGACTGAAATTTTCAGTCATCTTGCAAACATCATAGAAGATTCATCTGGACGAATTAGGAGACGAATCTTATATTTTTGGAAAGGTCCAAGTGTCAGTAAAATTTGATAAGAACGAAGTTTCTTCTGTTTTGCTCAGAAGAGTGCCAAAAACGACAATTTTCAGAACTGGTCTGATTTCTGACGAGGCTACAGGTTTGTTTTTGTAAAAATCATAACTCTTTCATTAAAGCTCTTCAAAAGCCAAACCTTACATTTTTGAAAAGGCCATTGAGTGCCCAACAAATGTCTAGAACTGAGTTTTGTTGTTCTTGTAACACCCCAAGCCAAGGCTCAGAATATCACGGAAATCACATAGCACCAGGTGGAATTACAATAGAACAAACTAAATGCAATTAAAGATTCGGTGAATCCCAAAACTAA
>CM067173.1:73749108-73816608 GCA_034093135.1 Erigeron breviscapus
GGAAGTTGGTAAGTCTAAATTCATCCCATTTACTTCTATTTATGCTTGTTCATATGTTTCTAGTTGATTTGATGTGATTCCAAGTCTTGAAAATGGTAAAATTGAAATTAGGGTTTAAATTAGGGTTTGAATGATTTGGAGGTGATTGTGATGTTTTGGTCTAAATTGTGGGTTGGGTTATGTGTATTTATGGTTAATGATGTTTGGTTATACTTTGAAATGAGTTACAAGTCCCTACAATTGTTTTGGAATGGTTTGGGTCGATTTTTGGGGTATTTGGTTCGTTTTTCTGCACTAAACTGCTGCTGGTAGTGTTGCTGCCCAGAAGGGGGCGTAACCTACGGCCCTATGGGGCGTAGGTTACGCTGGTACAAATTTCTTTGGGCGTAGGTTACGCTGGTACAAATTTCATTGGGCGTAGGTTACGGCCCTTTGGGGCGTAGCTTACGCCGATCCTTCCACCTTACGCCCAAAAACCCACTGTTTACGCCACTCCAGACGCCAAAACCTTCATTTCTAGAGGACCGTAGGTTACGCCCAGTTTGACCGTAACTTACGCCAGTTGTTTTCTGACCACCGTACCTTACGCCCCTTTTGACCGTAGCTTACGCCTGGTGGTTTTGAACCACCGTAACCTACGCCAGTTTAGGGCGTAGGTTACGCCCCCTTGTTGCTGAATTTCCTGTTTGACCTAGTTTGACTTCCAGAACCCTATTAACGCCTCGAGCATCGTTCTAAATCACTTCTTAACTTATTTAACAATGATAAAGAGTCTTAGAAGTCACTTAACGTCGAGAACCACTTTGGAAACTAATTAGGGTTTTGCCGTGAAATTGATAAGTCATGTATACGTGTTTATGAATGTTGATGTGAATGTATATGTTCGATATTTAGGTGTTGGACGTGAAGTGAACATTGTACGGCAATAACTTGACTCTATATCAAACTTAGCTTTTCTTAGCCGATGAGGTGAGTTTCGTATCTCCCTACTCGCTTGAGATTCGGGCTGAAAAGTGTAAACCTTGCTTGTTTACTTGCATTTATTGGTTTATTGATTGATGGTCTTGGTTGTTGGATTGATGTGATGGTTCCTTTCGTTGATTGGGTAAATTGGTTTGAGTATTGAATTGTTGAGACGATTATCACGTTTGAATGACTTAGTTTATATTTGTTATGTATTTCGTTAATATTAGGATAGACGTACATACATGAAAGTCGGTTATGCCTTCATTGGGTTTTAGATGTGGTGGGAAGGCTGCGGGTGACCCTATACATAAGCATCTGGGACTCGAAGGAAGTAGAATCCTCTTAAGTGTATGTACGCATTGTTTAGAGGAATTGATGGATGTTGGGAATGTGTTTGGAACGGACATATACGCCTTGTTATACTTGACTTGTACGGTACACACTCAAGCATACTTTTATTGTTGCATTGATGACGTTATTGACACGTATTTGATATACGTTGGGGTCTTACATACGTATGATACATGATTTGATGTTAATATTCGCGTACTCATTTATTATACGCAATTACTTTACCCTTATGATCTTGTAATGATTTGATATTGTGATTAGGATAGTTGTACATACATGGAAGACGATGATACCTTTAATGAGTTGTAGATGTGGTGGGAAGGCTGCGGGTGACCCTATATATAAGCATCTACGATTCCTTAAATGTAAAGGCGTATGAAATGTATGTGCATTGTAGTTTTAGATGATTTGTTGTACTTACTAATTGGTTGATGTACTTCCAAGTATACTTACTTGATGAATGGTTCCACGTACTTCCAAGTGTCATACACTTGAGATCGCGAAATGTACGACGTACTACCAAGTTGTTAGACTTGAGAATATTGTGTTGGTAGGGGTTTTGTTGTTGTCATGGTACTCTTAGGATGCGTTATCTGATGCCTAATTGTCGGACTTACCTTTTAGGCATTCTGCACTTACATTGATATTTACTTCATTTGTGCATACTTATTACACATTTACAAATAATGGTGTAATCTTGTTGTTGGACGATATTGTGTTACTTAGAGGCTCGCTGTAAGTCATGTCTAGCCTCTACTCGTATATTGTGATTATTGACGGTGGTTCCTTATGGACCATTACTACGAACTCACCAACCTTGTGTTGACTATGCTTAGTACGCTTTTCAGGTAACCAAGTTATTCCAAGGCGTGGAGTTTGATTGTTTGCTTGCTGTTGAACCCGGACTTGGACTTATATGGATCAAGGATCCATTTGCCTTCTTTTGCATTGTACTTAGAACCATTAGCCATCTTTTGATGTTCTGTTGTAATATTTATTGATGACTTGCTCTTTATGTATTTTGATACTTGTTTATCTTACTGTAAGGATTCACTGGATCCTTTATTTGCATTTAGTTCATGTTCTACATTAATCCCACCTTGTGCTATATGATTTCCGTGATATTCTGAGCCTTGGCTTGGGGTGTTACAGAATGGTGGCCCATGCGTGGTCGTAGAGAATTAGGCGGTTGACCTAGACTACGGCTTAAGTTAAAACTCTTCATATAGCATGCATGGTTAGGAAATTCGTGTGCAATGTGAATTATGTGAATCCCCGTGTGAGTTCGTAGTTAAGACCACTTGTGTGATAGCTTGAATTCAATGTGATGAACGTGGAATGGGTACAATGTGGTTAATGTGTGCATTGATTGAACTTGATTGTCATTGATATGGATTATTGTTACTGATTGATGTTTGTTGGGTGCTTTAGAGCAAAATGAAGTTATGTTATTAACTTAGTATAATATTATGGCAACCCTAAAAGAACCCGATCAACTCTTTTATGGTCGCCCAACATTATAACAAGTTAATGACATCATGGATTGCGCATGTATGGCTTAGAGTATAATAAGGAACCGATATGCTTAATGGAAGTTGATTGGGTGGAGGGTTAGCCGTTGGTACACCCTGTATACATACCTGGTCAATAACTAGAGAGTATATCGAATTCGGATTATACTTTGAATCATTCGTGTTAGTTGCTTGGCTTAGTGTATAATAGGGAACCGATATGCTTAATGGAAGTTGATTGGGTGGAGGGTTAGCCGTTGGTACACCCTGTATACATACCTGGTCAATAACTAGAGAGCATATCGAATTCAGATTATACTTAACCCATTTGTGTTAATTGTTTGATTTTATGATGTATTGAGCATGACTATTTGAGTTAATAATGAACGATTGTAATGAAATTGATATGAAATGAGTATGTGGTATCGGTATGAGAGCATTGACTACTTGTGTGACTAACATGTGAGCATTTGAGACTAACTCTCGGGTCAACGTGTCACTTGCTTTATAGAAATGGTGAGACCAAGGAGAGCCGGAACGAACTATAGGGCTGAACCGGAAGAACCTCAACCGGAAGCTCAACCGGAGGTACAAGGAGGTAGAGGTAGGGGCCGTGGTAGGGGCCGTGGTAGAGGTCGTGGTAGAGGCCAAGGAAGGGGTCGTGGTGAAGTTCCTGAGCCAAACATGGCTGAGGTGATTGCTCAAACGATCGCCAATATCATGCCAACCATTATTGCTCAAGTCACGGCAAGTCTTGGGCAGAACAATGTGGCTCAAAACAATGAAGCCCCAGAAAATGTAAATAATGAAAATGCTCAACCTCAGGACGCAGAAAACGAAGAAGAGGAACCAGTGAGAGTTGATAACCGTATACCCATGTATAATCAACATGGAGGATACCGACAGGGGTGTATATTTAAAGACTTCAAAAGCTGTGGGGCGCCGGAGTTTAATGGAAGAGGCGGTCCCACAGAGTGTATAAGGTGGTTTGAGGAGATCGAGGCAGTGATTGAAAGAAGTCATTGCACATATGACGACCGGATTTCTTATGTGTCTGGCATGTTTAAAAATGACGCCCTGAGTTGGTGGAACCAAGAGATAACTTTGGGGCGAACTTATAACTTGGAATGGATCGATTTCAAGAACAAGGTGAAGGCAAAGTTTTGCCCTCCCTACGAACTACAAAATTTGACCATTGAGTTTGTTAATCTCAACATGGACGGAGCTGATTACAAGGGTTATGTTAGACGATTTCAGGAGTTGTCTACCCTCATTCCTCACTTGGTGGATTCCGAGTCTCGGGCCATCGAGAAGTTTGTATTGGGCTTGAATCCTCAAGTCCGATCTTATGTGAATTCTAACATGCCTACTTCTTTGGCCGATGCTGTCAACCGAGCCGGTAGTGTGACTGAAGACTTGTTGAGGAGCGGTGTTCTGAGTAACTCCTCAACAAACAAGAGAAAGGAAATGGGAGAATCAAGTGGGATGAAGAAAATGGGAAGGTTTGATCCCAAAGACGCTAATAGGGGTAGAGTAATGGCGGCGGTGGAGCCAACGAGGAAAACTTACTTAGGACCTCACCCCTTTTGCGCAAGGTGTAATCGTCATCACTCCCCCGCTATCCAATGTGGGACTTGCTTTAATTGTAATCGACCCGGGCACGAGGCCAAAGATTGTAGAGCACCGAAAGCGGCACCATTGAATGTAGCACCTCTTCGGGCTGTCCCTCCCCAAGGTAATCAACAAAGAGGCGAGTGTTTTGGATGTGGTAGTCGTACTCACTACCGTAACAATTGTCCGCAATGGGTGGGACAACGAGTTGAAGTGGCGGTCCATCCGAATCAGCTCCAAATTGCCGGGCCGAACCAAAACCGGGGCCAACAAGGTCAACAAGTTCAACCTCGAGGCCGAGCTTTTGCGGGAAATGGCAATGGGGGCCAAAATGATCCAAACGTCGGTTAAGGTACATTCCTCTTAACGGTCGTTATATTATGGCACTACTCGATATTGGAACAGACTATGAACTCGTTTATCCAACGTTACTCCTTTGAATTACGTTAGTTCGTGTGTTTTAGAATTATATGTTTAAAAATTTTGGATGTTTAGCGACTCCATAACTAAATTTGGTCAAATACCCCGTGTATCTATCTTGACTCTAGAAAACGACTAAACTCTTCACGTACTTGGTGCTCTATGATATTAAGGTTCTTGACGATAAAATAAGTGCAATCTGAATACCAACGGTTAATACGGATCGTAGTTGTGTAGTAGGGTTTTCTAGTGTAAAAATACATAACGGTAGGGTTCTTAATGTCCCATGTACATCTTCCAACTCAAAGGTCCTTAGAACTACCGTCTCAAGAATCTGAAAACTAGCGTCGTCTCTAGTAATCTTGAATCTCCCGAACGCTTTTCCGGGTGACTCACCGGGCTTGTCCCATCACGATAACTTAAATTTCGTATATGCTTAACTTCCTAACATCGCTCGCGTAGTCAAAATCCTTATAGACTTCTGAGATGCGAATAAGCTCGTAGTGAAAGACCGGGAGAGAGATTCGAAGGAAAACAAATTATAATGGATTTCACCCTGAAGTCGCCGACGACAAGAAGTGGTCACGATACGACGAAACCGGTAAAGTCTGACAACTTGGCACATTAGTATGTAGAAGAAATGGTGTAGGTGCACAGAGATCCGATTTCTATCATTTCAGATAAAGAAAGTCGCTTAACTCCAATTCAGGGAGCCATCCAATGAACAACGGGTACTCAAACCGACTTGAGACTTGATTACATGTGAAGAAAATGTGCTTATGACCATGGCGGAAATCTTGTGCAATGAAAGTTGTTACGCGAGTATTCGAATGTCACTAACCAAAGCATTAAGTAGTAAAGGTGTTACTCTCCGCTGGATGAGCCAAGAATCGAAGAAATCCAATTCAGCGGGCCTAAAATAGTAATTGGAATGACAAGAACAACTTCTCAAACTAAGAAGATAGCAACTAGCTTGCATGATACGAAGGAAGTGGGTCGATGTGTGTTGAAGACCGTTAGAGTTGAAACCTAAGTACCCACATCTGTCTAACGATTGGTGTTTCGTTGAATTTCGGGACGAAATTCTTTTGACGGGGGGATAATGTAACATCCATGAGTTTTGACCGTTTGACTTTACGTGCAATTTGACTAACAATTTGAGTTAATGAAGTATCTTGGTTCATTTCGTGGTTAAATGATAATGTGGTATGTTCGTCGGGTCGATTGTATGACTTATTCGGTGATTAAATGTAAAACGACTTGTGAATTAGCTTGTAAAGGGAAACGGGTCGACCCATGGGTTACCCATGACCCATGAGCCTTCCAAGACCCAACCCTTTCCCTTATCTCTTTCATTTCACCACACAACCTAATCTCTTTCTTTTCTCTCTAACAAAAGCAAGAACTCTCTCTTCCAATCTTTCTCTCTTGAACTCTTGAATTAATTGGTGTTGTGCAATTTGTTTAATATAAGAATCATTATCATCTCCTTCTCATATTCATCATACCTAAAGATTGAAGTTCATAGTGCAAGATTTTAACCCATTTTGACCTAATTTCGGGTTTGAGCTCAAGAGGAAGTTTTGGTAAGTCTAATTCATCCCATTTACTTCTATTTATGCTTGTTCATATGTTTCTAGTTGATTTGATGTGATTCCAAGTCTTGAAAATGGTAAAATTGAAATTAGGGTTTGAATGATTTGGAGGTGATTGTGATGTTTTGGTCTAAATTGTGGGTTGGGTTATGTGTATTTATGGTTAATGATGTTTGGTTATACTTTGAAATGAGTTACAAGTCCCTACAATTTGTTTTGGAATGGTTTGGGTCGATTTTTGGGGTATTTGGTTCGTTTTTCTGCACTAAACTGCTGCTGGTAGTGTTGCTGCCCAGAAGGGGGCGTAACCTACGGCCCTATGGGGCGTAGGTTACGCCCAGCTTGACCGTAACTTACGCCAGTTGTTTTCTGACCACCGTACCTTACGCCCCTTTTGACCGTAGCTTACGCCGATCCTTCCACCTTACGCCCAAAAACCCACTGTTTACGCCACTCCAGACGCCAAAACCTTCATTTCTAGAGGACCGTAGGTTACGCCCAGCTTGACCGTAACTTACGCCAGTTGTTTTCTGACCACCGTACCTTACGCCCCTTTTGACCGTAGCTTACGCCGATCCTTCCACCTTACGCCCAAAAACCCACTGTTTACGCCACTCCAGACGCCAAAACCTTCATTTCTAGAGGACCGTAGGTTACGCCCAGCTTGACCGTAACTTACGCCAGTTGTTTTCTGACCACCGTACCTTACGCCCCTTTTGACCGTAGCTTACGCCGATCCTTCCACCTTACGCCCAAAAACCCACTGTTTACGCCACTCCAGACGCCAAAACCTTCATTTCTAGAGGACCGTAGGTTACGCCCAGCTTGACCGTAACTTACGCCAGTTGTTTTCTGACCACCGTACCTTACGCCCCTTTTGACCGTAGCTTACGCCGATCCTTCCACCTTACGCCCAAAAACCCACTGTTTACGCCACTCCAGACGCCAAAACCTTCATTTCTAGAGGACCGTAGGTTACGCCCAGCTTGACCGTAACTTACGCCAGTTGTTTTCTGACCACCGTACCTTACGCCCCTTTTGACCGTAGCTTACGCCGATCCTTCCACCTTACGCCCAAAAACCCACTGTTTACGCCACTCCAGACGCCAAAACCTTCATTTCTAGAGGACCGTAGGTTACGCCCCCTTGTTGCTGAATTTCCTGTTTGACCTAGTTTGACTTCCAGAACCCTATTAACGCCTCGAGCATCGTTCTAAATCACTTCTTAACTTATTTAACAATGATAAAGAGTCTTAGAAGTCACTTAACGTCGAGAACCACTTTGGAAACTAATTAGGGTTTTGCCGTGAAATTGATAAGTCATGTATACGTGTTTATGAATGTTGATGTGAATGTATATGTTCGATATTTAGGTGTTGGACGTGAAGTGAACATTGTACGGCAATAACTTGACTCTATATCAAACTTAGCTTTTCTTAGCCGATCGAGGTGAGTTTCGTATCTCCCTACTCGCTTGAGATTCGGGCTGAAAAGTGTAAACCTTGCTTGTTTACTTGCATTTATTGGTTTATTGATTGATGGTCTTGGTTGTTGGATTGATGTGATGGTTCCTTTCGTTGATTGGGTAAATTGGTTTGAGTATTGAATTGTTGAGACGATTATCACGTTTGAATGACTTAGTTTATATTTGTTATGTATTTCGTTAATATTAGGATAGACGTACATACATGAAAGTCGGTTATGCCTTCATTGGGTTTTAGATGTGGTGGGAAGGCTGCGGGTGACCCTATATATAAGCATCTACGATTCCTTAAATGTAAAGGCGTATGAAATGTATGTGCATTGTAGTTTTAGATGATTTGTTGTACTTAGACTGATTGGTTGATGTACTTCCAAGTATACTTACTTGATGAATGGTTCCACGTACTTCCAAGTGTCATACACTTGAGATCGCGCAATGTACGACGTACTACCAAGTTGTTAGACTTGAGAATATTGTGTTGGTAGGGGTTTTGTTGTTGTCATGGTACTCTTAGGATGCGTTATCTGATGCCTAATTGTCGGACTTACCTTTTAGGCATTCTGCACTTACATTGATATTTACTTCATTTGTGCATACTTATTACACATTTACAAATAATGGTGTAATCTTGTTGTTGGACGATATTGTGTTACTTAGAGGCTCGCTGTAAGTCATGTCTAGCCTCTACTCGTATATTGTGATTATTGACGGTGGTTCCTTATGGACCATTACTACGAACTCACCAACCTTGTGTTGACTATGCTTAGTACGCTTTTCAGGTAACCAAGTTATTCCAAGGCGTGGAGTTTGATTGTTTGCTTGCTGTTGAACCCGGACTTGGACTTATATGGATCAAGGATCCATTTGCCTTCTTTTGCATTGTACTTAGAACCGTTAGCCATCTTTTGATGTTCTGTTGTAATATTTATGATGACTTGCTCTTTATGTATTTTGATACTTGTTTATCTTACTGTAAGGATTCACTGGATCCTTTATTTGCATTTAGTTCATGTTCTACATTAATCCCACCTTGTGCTATATGATTTCCGTGATATTCTGAGCCTTGGCTCGGGGTGTTACATCTCGCTCTTTATTCACCATCAAACTTCATCTAGCTTGCTAAACCTGAGGGGACAACACATTTCAAGAAACAAGTGTTAGCTAACGAATTAGCTAAGTAAGATAACACTAAGTTAATAAACGATTTGTCCAATTAAAACTTGGTAAATCAGCTTTTCATATTAAAGGCACACATTACATATCATCAACATCATATCATATCATCATCATCATATCATATTAGGATTAATCATCCTAAATGTGCCTATCCATCGTTTCGTCATTTCATCTCATCACATATCGTCATATAAGGTGTGACTTACGTCACGCATATCATATAGGTGTAAGTTTGTGTGTAGGCGGTCATAAGACCTAACGGGAACCTCACACCCGACTAGATGGATGAGCCATACGGCGGTCCATCAAGTGTCGTTAAGGAATGGCAAGCCACTCCAGGAGTAGTCCGTATGTTCAAGATATTGGTGGGTAATCACTCCACCCGGAGATACTCAAACCACGTAATTACGTTGCGAGGAGCCACCCAAGCAACAACATATACGCACCCACCCGGCTAAGGTGAATACGGGTTAAGCTTAACACTTCATCATATATACGAGCTCGATTTCATCACATATAGTTTAGGTGACAAAGTTACCTAAACATAACATATAATCATCTTTTACGTTTGGGCCCTTAAACGTGCACGTGACATGGCAACCTATAAGGTCTAGTGAACTAGATGACCAAGCCACACATACATGCACATCATAATCAACATATACTTGCATCACATTTCATTACATTGCATATCATTTCATAACATAACTTTGCATTGCATATAAAGGGAAATGCATTTCAGGTCTCATAAGTCAAATACATATCCCATATAACCTCCCATACAACCCGAATACCCTTAAGTATACAAAATGAGAGTAGAGAAGTTATATTCTGAAAACCATGCTTTTGTTGAATCCCTCAACGTGTCAAAGTAGTGTATCTTACCTCGAAGTAGCACGCAATAAAGGATAGCTAAGTTACCGAACAAAGCAACAACTCTCGCCTACCTATGATTAGTAAACGACCATTATTACACTATACATTAAGACCATAATCTGGAATTACATAACTAAGAACACACTCTAGGTTTCAGGAGTAAGCTAAATGTCAAAACGAGGTTACGGTTCAAACAATATCATTTGCTGAAAACAGACGAGTTGCGCCGCAACATAGAGTTGCGCCGCAGCTCAAGCAACTCGTTGCGCCGCAATGAGGGTAGTTGCGCCGCAACTTATCCCTCTGTAAATCAGTTGCGCCGCAACTCCTATCGAATCTGCACTTTCAAAATCGATTAATCCTTCAATTCGAACCCAACCCTTTCCAGGTCAAAAACTCAGTTTCAAAACATCAAAATCCTTCATATTAAGGCCTTAACAAACCATATCAACCTTTAGGAAAATCATACATGCCTTATTTCATCAAAACCATCACTAATTACACATTAATTGATTCCCTAATGTCCAATTATAATTCCTAATGACTCTTATAATCAAAAGGATCAGAAATCAATAAAATTATACCTTCTATACCTGCAACTCACAATGGGAACGAGAAAAGCTAGATTAAACACTTCCGAAACGCACTTTTGATCGCCTTTTTGCTCAAGAATTGATTAGGGATGAAAGGGGGTGGGTTAGGGCTTGAGAGGAAACTAATAGATCTGATAATGACACTCAAATGACTCCTCATGTGACCCTAAACCCGTTTTTGAGTTCCACCCTATGTCAAATTTGGTCCCTAGGCTTCCATATAGCTCAATACTAGTCAAAAACTCCTCTAAGGACCATATACTACCTAAATACTTCATTAATCACTCCTAATAGACATATAATTACTTCGTAAACATATTTTCATATCATACATTAAGACTTTCAAGTCTCACATATAAAACACATAAACCACATATAAGCATTAAATCTAAAATAGACTTAACGACACGTTATGTTGACTTAACGGCACAAGTCAGCTGTTAAATAAAAAAATTCGGGATGTTACATAAGCTCAACAAAAAGAGAAACAAAAAGTGTACAATATATAATTTGAAAAATACATACCCTTTCATCAACAAAGACTATCTCGAACGTTTTGATTTTCTTCGAGTTGTTCCACTCCGAAACAATCCATACATGCACAACACGAAGTCGACCATAATGAACCTACAATGGACAACAAACTAAATTAAAAGAGATATAATAATAATAATAATAATAATAATAATAATAATAATGATAATAATAATTTAAGTTCATAATATATTGAATTTCATAAAAGTGATGATCTTTAAAAATTAAAAACATGTTACCTGGTATAGGAGGAGGTCGAACCTTTTGGTAGTCGACTTTTTTTTAGCGTATGTATATTTTTTTGGTTGAGAATATGTGAGGGTTTTTTCTAGTGTATATATATTTAAGAGAAAATTACATTTTTCGTCCTTGAACTTGACACGTTTTGCACTTTTCGTCCTTAAAGTGAAAAAATAGCAAAAAAAACCTTAAACTTGACACTTTTTTCACTTTTTGTCCCGCGATAATGGTGTTAGTTTTTCTCCGTTAAGATTGCCGACTAACGAATGTTGGCAATCTTAACGGAAAAAAACTAACACCGTTATCTCGGGACGAAAAGTGAAAAAAGTGCCAAGTTTAGGGGTTTTTTTTGCTATTTTTCCACTTTAGGGACGAAAAGTGCAAAACGTGTCAAGTTGAAGGACGAAAATGTAATTTATAGTAATAATAATTTTTGAGAGACTTTTAAGGATACAAAGAGTTTTTAATTAATAATAAGGTCGGCCTATAGATTTAATTAAATTAAAAATATATTAAAAAATAGAGGATTAATAAGGAGGGAGAATTAGGCTCAAAGAGGAGAATTAGGGGTGTCAAGTGTACCCCCAACCTCCTCTTTTAGTTATATTATAGATAAATCTAAAACTTACATATTAGCTTTTTACTGTATTATTTTTTATGACCCGTTTCAAAAAGGAGTCAAACCCACAACTTAGTCTCAAAAAAGACCGAAACCCACATGCAGCGACCATTTAGTTGAGAAGTCAAGACATAGTTTTGAAAGTTTTAAAAAACATTGAATTTTCTTTAAAATGAAAAAATATCATAATTTGAGAATTTACTAAGTTATTTTTAATAGACAAAAGTTAACCCTCAACAAAATTGAAACATACGATCTAATAATAATGGCAATAAAGTAGTACACAACAATTTCCACTTTAAGCTAGCCTAAGAAAATAATAATAGTTGCATTATTACTAAATAAATAGTATCGAGAAAGCATTTACCAAGGGAATTCGAACAATAATCTAGAAAAAAAAAACACAAATCTCTGATCTTATTTGGTTTCATCTTCTATAGAAGAAATTTGAAGATCATAACTTAAGAATGCATTGAACTCAATAACTTAAGGGCAAGCTCTCTTGCTCAGTTAAAGAGACCGCATCTGTCTTCAATGCCACCTTTGCTTTACTCTCATTAGTATCACTATCACTATCAAAATACACCTTGTTTCTTTTGACATTCTTGGAGTCTTTATCTGACCCAGAAAAGTCATCATTCTCTTCATCTCTTGCTCTTTTATGTTTATTCTTCTCCTTTGTTCTCTTCTCTTTACGTCTTTGGTGATCCAGTTGCTTATCCTCTTTGTCATGTCTCTTCATTTCTTCTCTTAAGTCTGCAAACCTCTTATATACTGCAAGGTAAAAGGGCCACGCAAAAAAAATTCCATTTAGATCATTTTAACTAAAGGTGGCAACTTCTATACTTTCACTTGTGAATGAGTTGATTCCAGTTATGTTTTACCTATACCAAGTCAAATGGGTAAAAAAAAATCGCAACAACTATTATTGTACCTCGTATATGGAGAGGTGAGCTGTACACAGAGTAGAGACTCGTGTGTGTGTGGGGTGGGGTGGGGGCATAGGAGTGTGTTGTGTGCGCGTATGAAATAGATGACAATATTGTCTTAATAACCACACAACTTATTTATATAATAAGGACCAAATGATGTTAAGGCTCGTTCGAGACCATAACATTATCCATTTGACATTTACCAAACCGACTACGTACCACCCTGCTCTTTTGCCACATCTAGAAGATGTCATGCAATTGTCACCTGAAGAAAAAAAGTTGTTTCTAACCTTTATCTTTATCAAGTAGAGCAGATTCTGCCCTTGTCTGCTAGTGCTGCAAAAGGTGGCAGCGTGTTCCCTTCTTCATCAAATACAACTCGATTCCCGAATTGTGTATGGCCATTGATCTTCAACTTCTTTTTCTTAAGAACTCTTGTTGAAGGCCTATAGAGAGTCAAAAAAATGCATCATCATATAGCAGCAATTGGCAAATATAAAACGCCAAATTAGATGCATTTTATTGATAAAAATCATCGAATACTCCTATCGTCCCATAGTTATGTCTCGAAATCATTATCTATTCCTAATTACTAACAATCAGAACGCTTTCACGTGGTAAAGATAAGTTTTTATTGGTTGCACAGTGGAATGATTACATTTAAATTATGTCATGTGATTTTTATCCTAGACAATATTTTGGGATGGAGGAAGTACTTCAACTCATAACAATATAAGAAGCTAAAAGCGAAGAGGTTACGAGTAACTCAAAAAAATAAGAAGTGAAAAGGTTACATACAAATTGTTAACTGCTATTGCATTCCCTCCTACGACATCGGACGTTTCCTTTCTTTGAAGTAAATCAAGTGTCCCATCATCTTCAGATTCCTCAAGTATGTTGTTACTTGACCTATGTGGAATCAAATCTTTTATCTCAGGTGTTACGGGTACCAAATTGGACTGTGTGGGGCCCTTTTGTCGATTCTTACGGTCGAGGTAACGGAGTTGTGGGGTCATTGGCAAACCCAAAGATGATGAATAGTTGTCAATGGAAGTTGTCACATCAAAAACTTGTGAGAAAATTTCATTACATACCCTTGGGGTATGTCATATTATTAAGTTTCGCCCCTCTCGTTTTTTCGTATCATTACATATCTCTATGGTGATTTTTCGTATCATTACATACCCCTCACCCTAACGTCCGTTAATATGGTTCCGTCAAAACCCTCATGTGCAATGCACATGAGGGTATTTTAGTCTCTTTCTCATCAAACACACCTCTTTTTAACTTTTAAAGATCTAGATCTTATAACATCATCATCATCCATCAATATCAATCTGATACTTGTCTCTCATCTTTAAAATCAAAACCAATAAAATATATAAACATCAATCTGCTCCTTCTCTCTCATCTCTAGAATCAATCCATACAAGTATATAACACCATCATCAATCCATCCATACATCTGTATCTATATCTATATCTCTACATCCATCCATACAGATACATCTATATCTACATCTCTAAATCATATCTATATGTGTATTATAAAAGAAATAGAGATTAGAGTGGTCGACGAGCTTTCTGGTCTTGTTCGTCAGATTATAGTCTTCTAAACATGATGTTTAGAAAGATCAACAGAAATTGTTGATAGATCTCAATGTAGAAGAAAGCCTGAGAAAGTGTTCAGCAGAGGTGGTGACGGCTGTTGAACAGTGATGGATGGCCGAAGCTGTATGTTGGGAATTGAGAACAGATCTCAACAAAACCCTAATATTTCTATCAAGAAGAAGAGGGGAGAAAAATCAATTACAAAACCCTACAATTTTTGCCAAGAATAAAAGAAAAAAATCAATTACAAACCATTCAAAAGAAAACCCAACCGCGGTGGTTGTTTCAGGCTGAGGTGGGAGGTGGTGGTTGGTTTTAGTTATGAGTGGCGGTGGGTTATTTCCGGTCATCGTCATCGAGATCCACCTGACCATCACCATCGAGATACTACCGGAACATCGTCATCATCATCTCCGGCGAAGTCAAAGGTTGGTTTGTTGATTTCATTGATTGATATGGGGATGTGTGATGAAGATCTAATTGATTTAAGGGAAAGTTAAACTCCCGTTTACACACGTCAATTTGAGCTTGTCGGTATTGGATAAGAAAAAGAATCTTGAAAATTGCAGAAAGCTACAAATGTAATCACCTCAATATACACAAAGTGTGTGACAGCAGGTTAATAAGATATTAATTAACATGCATTTTTTTTCTTTTCTTTTTTCTTTTCTTTCCAGTAATAAATTATTTGAATATCCAAATTAAGGTTATATATTGTTTCTTTGCGGAGTGAAAATCAAATAGTATTATGACTACTTTCACATAAAGGTGATGTTTTTTCATGGAGGATCCATAATCATTCATATACAAAATTTCGGTTATAGATCAAAGATATAAATATAGATTGAAGATTTGTATGTATAGATCTCTAAATCAAGAGCAAAAAAAGAAGATAGTGTTAAGAGGTAAAAAAACTAATATATCCTCATGTGCAATGCACATGAGGGCCTTGACGGAGCCACATTAACATCTGTTAGGGTGAGGGGTATGTAATGATACGTAACATCACCATAGGGGTATGTAATGATACAAAAAAATGAGAGGGGCAAAACTTGATAATATGACATACCCCAGGGGTATGTAATGAAATTTTCTCAAAACTTCTTTATCCTTCTTTTTATAAATGGATTTCACATATGTTTTAAAGGCGCTTTGAGCCAATGGATGTAGAGTCGTGTATTTGACTAGCAGAGAACCTAATATACCAGAAATTGATTGCAACCGGTTTTTGTTTGCCTGTAGCATTTTAAAATTGCAATATATGAAGGCAACAATTTTCAAATACCAACAAACACACAAACAAAGCAAAAACACAACATTACAATAGTTGGCGTTTGTATTATTGTCTCTCGACTGGGTCAATTGAAACAATTAATAACAATCACCAACAAATGAAACCTTTTGATGATGTTGAATGGGTCATAAGTTGCCAGGGTTTAGCTTTTTTGAAGCAATCATTTTGTTCAATATTTAGATCATTGTCATATACGATAATGAAAATTTTGTAATCATATTCAACACAATAAACCATTTATAAAAAGTGAAAAACAAAAAATAAAACGTTTCATTCAATCCAATCTGATCCACATAAACACTGAAGTCTAAAATATGCACTAAAACTAAAAGGTATGCATTTTGACCCCTTTACCAACCCGCCCGTTTTACCACTTAAAATTACCTCTGCAAACTGAACAGGTATCTTTTTTTCCTGCAGTCTCTCGAGCATCTTCATTTCGGAAGGCAAAAGAAATAAAACTGACCTTCCTACAGAATTATAACGGGCGGTTCGACCAACTCTATGTATGTAACCTGCAACATCAGCAGGGCAATCCACCTGAAAATAAAAAAAATTAAAAAAATTATATACAAAATAGTGTACATAAAGACTGGAAGCTAAAGGTGAAAATTCCAACCATGAAGTGTTACACTTAGGAGTTAGGAACAAATTCTTACAAAAATAATGTGGTACATTAAGTGTGTCAACTGTATTAATTTTCATTGTTCTCTATTTTCATTTTATTGATGCCACATTACTATGTAAGAATTTGCTGTTAATTTGTCGCAAGTATCACATTTCTGATTTCAGCCCATTTACGTATGAATGAGTCAGTTAGTGTTGTGTTGTAATCCGTCAAAAAATAAATAAATAAATTTAGCTCCACATCATTATACAAGAATTTGATGTTAATTTGTCACAAGTATCACATTTCTGATTTTAACCCATTCATGTATGAATGAGTCAGTTCGTGTTGTGTTGTATTCCGTCAAAAAATAAATAAATAAATTTAGCTCCACATCTTCATAAGAATTTACTGTTAATTTGTCACAAGTATTATATTTCTTATTTCAACCCATTTACTTGTGAATGAGTCGGTTCGTGTTGTATTGTATCCCATAAAACAAGAATAATACCAAAAATTAGCTACAAAGAAAATGGGTTGAACAGGTTGAGAACCAGTCATTTTGCATAGTATACTTTTTATGCATACGATATCCTTAATTCTTTTTACCCGGAATCATTTTGCAATATTGTTCTTGTAAAATCCATCAATTTAAACTTGCCATGTTCCACTGAAAACTTTAGTTTACCTGAACAACCCAATCAACCCCCTTGTTGAAATCTAGACCTCTTGAAGACACATCGGTTGAAAATAGAACTGATTGTTGCTCAACAAACTGCTGTAATATGAACGTCCGTGTTATTTGTTTCATCCTTCCATGCAGATGATACAAAGAGACCCCGGGATGAAGCTTCTTGAATGCTTCATACACAAACCTCACCTAAAACCATGCAACAGGTTAAATACAACAGTTGACAGAAAAAAGCCGTCGAAAGGAACATCAAATTAATTGTAGAAAATACTAAATGGGAAAAAACAAAATAAACCAGCTACCTGCTTGCAGCTGGAAAGGAAAACAAGAATTCTTGAATGTACATGGCCCTTAACGAAGCTCCATAACATGTCTAGCTTTTGATCAAGGGGGACAAGCATGGCCTTCTGCTCAAGACGAGCGGAAGTTGCAGCGATAGCCTCCTCATCAACAGCAACATATTCAGGGTCCTTCAGACTGAGTCGTGCAAGATCTTTAACTGACTTTGTTTGTGTTGCAGAGAACAGCAGCGTTTGTCTGTGTCTTGGAAGTTGTGAAATTATAGCATTGACTTCTTTCTTAAAATCAGCACCAAGAATTCGATCTGCTTCATCAAGTACCAAAATCTATTGGCCAACATGAAGTATACACAAACATCAGCAAACTGGAGTCTCCTTTTTTGAAAAGCCAAGCATTTGGGTCAAATTTTTACATCTAACAGGTCAAGTTACATTAAGAAAATGTGAAATGGGTAAGGCAGAAGGTCGCCCATCGCCCCAACGGGAAATGTCTATTCAAATGCTCACAAGCTCCTAGAACCGAATGCTAAAAATCTAGATAACTATCTTAATATAATTAAACCCTAATTATAAAACATATAATAAGAGGTATACAAAGTGTTGGGTTATATAACAATTTATCAAATCAAATCACAAAGCACGCAGCGGAAGATAAAACCTATGTAGTTAATTAATCAACCAAGATAGAAAACGTGTACCTTTAATTGATGAGAATAAATCAAGAAACTTTATAAAAGTTTAAAATAAACTTCTCTACGATTGCACACACGACACGTGAATGTACGTATGCTAGTACTTGATCACGAACCGAACAACCTTTGTTATTATCCCTAATAATCGAACCAACCAAAACCCGAAACCCTTTGTATTTGGAAGGTTCGGCCGAAGCCAAGAGAAGAGGGAAGAGGAGAGAATTTGTGAGGGTTTTGCTTTGCTTGTAATTGTATGTTAAAAGCCAAAACCTTAACCCTCTATTTATAGGTAAATAATAGGGTTCTTTGAATTGGAAAACAAGTAGGATTGGGGTTAAACAACCCCTCTCAAAACCGGCCTCTATGGAATATTCTAGAGCCTTTATTAAGTGTTTCCTAATTGTATTCAAATTACAATTAACCCTTCCTCCGTTAACACCGTTAGTTATTTTCCGTTAACTATTAACATTTAACAAACGGTCGTTAGTTCAATTCGTGATCTAATTAATTAATAAATTACATTTAATATATTAATTAATTATAGTTACATTCGTGTTGAACGTGTGACCCCGTAGGCTTAAATACTTTTCGGACATACGTTCATTTTACGTGATCATATACCAACAGCTCCCACTTGAGCTCGTAACAAATGAAGGTAATAACATTGGTTAGCGTCTAGCAACACGCCAATGCTCCCAGAAATATTTAAGTATAGTTTCTTAAAGTATATTTAAATGGTTGAGGCATTTATTATCCCTTTGTTCAGATACCGTGTTACACATGAATATGGATCAATGTCATTTCATGATTTAACGATTCTGTTTCTCATTCCATAACTAATTAATGATTACCAAATATAATCGAGAACCATCTGGATTTATTTGGGCACGGCCATGCAAACATCTTAATTAGTCCTAATGAGGGCGCCAATGGTATCATACTTCAACTTTCAAGTTGAAGGAACAAATCCTGTATTGACTACACGTGTCAGTCATCATACTTCAATACACTTTCTGAAAATAGCCCTTTATGTACTCCCTTATTCAGGAGAGTTAGAACTATATCAAGTAAGTGCAATCCATACATGCTGACCTGCTTGTATCTCAAGTCTAAGGATCAATAAAGTAACCATTTACGAATTTCACTTAATGACGCTGATCCACAAAGTGATGAATTCGTTAGTGGGGTAGTCCGATATGCATCAACTATGGATATCATGCGAGTTTGGTGGGACCATCCATTATATATTCCAAGAATATAACCAATCGCTCAGATTTGTCTTAATTTAATTATATTCCCATATAATTAATCGACAATGGACAATTTAGAATATTTATTAAAATATTCAAGGATTAAACATGCAAATATAGGATACAATTAATATTAAATGAAATCAAACATATCAAGTACTTTATTTCATTATCAAAAATATAAATTGTTTAACATCCCTTATCCAAATACCGAAACAACAGATTTACATGAAATAACTAGCTAATTTAAGTCCTATGCCCTCGGCATGCCTTTCAAGCTTGGGCCTAGACAAAGCTTTTGTGAAAGGATCAGCTAAGTTAAAATCTGTGTGAACTTTGAGTAATTTGATTTCACCTAGTTCGATCCGTTCACGAACATAGTGATATCGTCTAGCATAATGTCTGGCACCTTTCTGAACTCCGGGTTCGTTGGCAATGATTAATGCACCAGTATTATCACAGTACATATCAGTGGGTAAGTCACTTGAGGGGATCATGTCAAGCCCGCTAATGAACTTCCTTATCCAGACTGCTTCCATTGCGGCTTCTGAGGCGGCAATGTACTCAGACTCTGTTGCAGACATAGCAACTGTTTTTTGATTGCTGCTTTTCCAATCCACAGCACCTCCGTTAAGAACGAAGACGAATCCTGACTGAGACTTCGTGTCATCTTTATCAGTTTGAAATCCAGCATCACAGTATCCGGTCACTTTGAGCTCTAAGTCTGGATTTCCTCCATACACCAAAAACATATCTTTAGTAGCCCGTAGGTACTTCAGAATGCTCTTAACAGCAGTCTAGTGACTTTCACCTGGATTCTGTTGATATCGGCTAACGATGTTTTGCGCGAACGCCACATCGGTCTAGTGCATCTAACCGCATACATAATAGATCCCACAGCCGAAGCATAAGGGACTCTTCGCATACGCTCCACCTTATTAGGTGTAGTAGCACCCTGTTTGACAGATAAACTAAGTCCTTCTTGCATAGGTGTAAACCCACGCTTAGAATTCTCCATCTTGAATCGCTTCAAGACCTTATCAATATAAGCACTTTGACTTAGTCCAATTAATCGCTTTGATCTATCTCGGTAGATCTTGATTCCAAGAATAAATGCCGCTTCTCCTAAATCTTTCATGGCAAAACACTTTCCAAGATGGGATTTAACATCTTGCAACATCGGAATGTGTTTTCCTATGATCAATATGTCATCAACATACAAGACAAGGAAAGTAACATTACTCCCACTAGCTTTGCGATATACACATGGCTCATCGGGATTTTGAACGAAACCAAACTTTTTGATTTCTTCATCAAACCGCTTGTTCCAACTTCTTGATGCTTGCTTTAATCCATAAATGGACCTTTGAAGCTTGCATACTTTGTTGGGATGTTTTGGATCAATAAAACCTTCAGGTTGATCCATATAGACTTCTTCATCCAAGTAACCATTTAAGAAGGCAGTCTTAACATCCATTTGCCATATCTCAAAGTCATAGTACGCAGCTATGGCTAAGAGAATCCTAATAGCTCTAATGTCCGCAACTGGAGAAAAGGTCTCATCATAGTCAACACCGAAACGTTGAGTATAACCTTTCGCCACGAGACGAGCTTTATAGGTGTGTACATTTCCATCCATGTCCGTCTTCTTCTTGAAGATCCACTTACACCCAACAGTTTGAGCATTTTATGGAAGATCAACCAAGCTCCAGACTTGATTGTCTTTCATGGATTTCATTTCCACCTTCGTAGCTTCAAGCCATTTTTCAGATTCCGGATCTGATAATGCAGCTTTGAAATTCGGAGGCTCATCGAGATCTCCTAAAACGTTTTCTTCTACATCAGACATAATCTGTCAGTAGGACGTCTTGTCCTTTCGGACCTACGAAGTAGAATCGCTTCATCATCATCGACTTGAGGTTCATCACTTTGAACATTTCCCCCCCCAAGTTGATGATTGCTAGGAGCTTCAGAAGGTGACACATCTTCCTCTTGAATCTCATCAAGTTCTACAAATCTCCCACTGTTCTCTGGAACTAATTTCTTTTCAAAGAATTCAGCATATCGAGCAACGCGAACAGTGTTTTTGACGGGATCATAGAAGTCGTAACCCATCGTTTCCTTAGGGTATCCGACAAAGATGCACTTAGTAGTTCTGGTTCAAGTTTGTCAGGCGTATCGCGCTTCACAAGTGCCTCACATCCCCAGACTCTTAAGTAAGACAGATTAGGAACATTTCCATGCCATAATTCATATGGTGTCTTGTCAACCTTCTTGGTTGGAACCATATTGAGAATGCGTACAGCAGTCTCAAGAGCATAATCCCAAAACAAAAATGGGAGAGTCGTAAGGCTCATCATAGATCTCACCATGTCTAGCAAGGTTCGATTTCTCCTTTCAGACACTCCATTATGTTGAGGAGTGTATGGAGGAGTAAGCTGTTGGACAATTCCACACGCTTTCAGATAATCCTTAAACTCTTGGCTTAAGTATTCACCACCTCGATCCGAACGAAGAATCTTGATGGTCTTTCCGAGTTGATTTTCTACTTCATTTTTAAACTCTTTGAATGTTTCAAACACTTCATGTTTGATGGTTTTGTGCCGAGTTGATTTTCTACTTCATTTTTAAACTCTTTGAATGTTTCAAACACTTCATGTTTATGTTTAAGCAAGTAAACATAACCATAACGACTGAAATCATCCGTAAAAGTTATGAAGTAGCTAGCTCCTTTTCTTGACACATGTCTAAATGGGCCGCAAACATCGGTATGAATGAGTCCAAGAAGATCTTTAGCCCTCTCCGGTTTATGCGAAAAAGGTTTTCTCGTCATTTTGCCGGAAACACATGACTCACATTTATCAAATGATTCATCATTTAATTGTAAAATCCCTTCACGTTGAAGTCTTTCAATGCGATTTTTGCCAATGTGTCCAAGACGACAGTGCCACAGATAAGTAGAGTCCAAGTTAGTCTTGGCTCTTTTGCTAACATTATACATTGAATTATTTGAATCACAACCACGCATATCAATTTCATAAATACCATTACAAGCAATAGCATCAAAATAATGAACATTATTTTTAGAAACTGAAATACCATAATCATTAAAAACATTAATGAATCCGTTGTCTTTCAACAAAGAAACTGAAACTACACCTCTAGTAATAGAAGGTGCATAATGACAATTGTCTAAAACAATTATTAAACCGGAAGGAAGAACTAAATGATATTCTCCAATAGCTTCAACAGGTGCTGGTAGACCATTGCCCACGAACAGCTGCAAAGCTCCGGGCTTCAGTTTCCTCCTTTTCCTAAGTGCCTGTAATTCATTACAGATATGAGTTCCACAGCCAGTGTCATAAACCCATGATTTACGCTTAGTAAAGGAAAATAATTCAATGGTGAAGATACCTGAAGTACTAGCAACGCTTGCTTGCTTCTTCTTCACATTCAACTCGGCAAGATACTTGGGACAGTTCCTCTTCCAGTGCCCGACTTCATTACAATGATGACAGGTCTGGTCTTTAGCCGGATGCTCTTTCTTAGCCGGAGGGGTTTTCTTTGGTTTGGGGAAATAAGCAGCTTGCTTACCCTTGCCTTTACCATCAAACTTGCCTTTAGCTTGGTGCGATTTCTTAGCTTTCTGGATCCGACCCCCCTTAATCATAAGGACATTTGGGTCATTGGCCTTCTTTGGAATCGTCTTCTCATATTCAATGAGCATAGCATGAAGTTCATTGACGCTTTTTTTCATAGAGTGCATGGTATAGTTTGCACAAAACCCTCATATTCCTTCGTAAGGGATTTGAGAATCATGCCAACTTTTACCTCTTTATGATAAGCGTACTCCATCGAATCCAATTTGTCAAAAATGCTCTTCATCTTGAGCACATGACTGCTAACCGATTTGCCAGATTCAAGTTTCATGTCATGAAGTTCCACGACTAAGTCGAACAGTTCCACTCCAGCTTGTTTTTCATACAAGGATTTAAGTTCTGTGATCATATCATATGGAGTGTAGAGTTCGAATTGTTTTTGAAGCTCGGGAGACATGCTCGCAAGCATCAAACAACAAACTTCATTGAATCTAGTGTACTGAATCCTATATTCAGCTTTTTCAGCTGCTGTGGATTCAGCACTTGGTTCGGTTGGCCATTGCCTTTCAATGACATCCATGCGTTCCTCAACTCTTAGAACATTCTCAGTTGACGATACCAGTCATTGAAATTTGATCCATTAGCTTTTCTCTTTCAAACATTTGCCGAAAAGCATTGGTGTTTGTGGAAGGATTCATTGCCATCTACAAAACAGATTAAGTTCAAAAATCAGTATTTTCGATAATAAATCCTTAAGAAATCAATTACCCAATGTTTATCAAATAAACAATTAATTTCATTAAGGCTAGGATCCAATTGACATACAATCATTTCATCAGTTGATCTGCTAGAAATGATTGCACTCAAAAGGTAAGTGACGAGCAGTAATTGCATTTCATGTGCAATTCCTAGTAAGAATGGGACCTACAAATCACACTTGATTCATCAAGTGATTTGTAGTCATGTTTTGTCCCATCTTTTGCCACGGGTCAAGGTCTCACCGCTTAACTCGCTTTAAGTCGTTCAACCAAGAACGCGCAAATTTGTCCACCACTGTGTACCAGTGAGTGGGATTTGCCATGCAACTGCCATTTCACCACTGTGTACCAGTGAGTAAAACAACAGCCACAAGTGTCCTTTACAAGTTGGGTGGCAATGACTTAAGTTTATTGGGTCAATCAATTTGATGTGTGATCAAAAAGTTATGTTTGAAGATTCATGCATATCTTCTAAACATAATATGTTTATAAAACTCATTTTTATTGCCTTTAAATACAAAAGAGCTCGGTAGCTCCATTCGAACGCACAAAGAAGCGCAAGGGCAAAGGTATGCGATAAACGCGATTTAAAAACCCGCCCTTTTAGGAGGCTAGCGCACTCCGACTTATACCTCTCTTAGAGTTTGTTCAAATGGGTGAGCCGGTGTATCTTTTGATTTTAGGGCACCAATTTTATAAACAAAATCTTATTTCAATATATTTAGTCAAGTTTATTTTTCCAAAAACAATTTTGCACACAATTTTCATAAAAAAGGCAAAATTAAACTTACTAAATTCACAACTTAACAATTAAGGTAATCAACCTAATTTGGTCACTATGGTATAAGATTGGCTCCTCTTTCATATGGAAAGAGACCACATACATCAAGTTGCCTTGATTGCGTAAGCCAAAATATCTATAACAAATTTATCTACCATAAAACAGGATGCTGATCTGGAAAATCCAGCAGCTTCACGACCAAATCTGGCCCTGAAGAAGGCCGAACTGGGCTTAGCACAAAACATAAAAGTTGTAGCCCTATGAGTCAAGCATCTACTGTAAAGATTTCAGCTTCCAACTCCTTAAGGTTAATTAGTTATGATTTTTTTAGTGAACTGGTGTCAAACAGAAACTTTCACAAAACATAATCACATTGTCACACAATTAATTATTCAATTATCTAGCATAATTAACCCTTATGATCAAGATTTCATATCAATATATCTAAGTAATAATCATGAATAATTTGCATGAAAAATTCATGATTTTTACTTCTATTTAACAATTAAATAATTAAAAGTACACCATATATACATGCAATTTATCACATAAACATGTAACTAATCAAAACTTGGATTAGGAACCCTAAAAAAAACAATTTTTTTTTTTCTGGAAAATTTCGAACCATATATATATTAATAATATAGATATTATTTGTTTCTTATTTAAATAATGTAATTAAATTACAAAAACAATTTAAATATATATATATATATCCGAAAATTTGAAGATCAAGACCCTAACCCCCCTTCAAGTTTTGATTTAATTGGTAATTAAAAAACATACATAGTAGGCTCGTGATACCACTGTTGGGTTATATAACAATTTATCAAATCAAATCACAAAGCACGCAGCGGAAGATAAAACATATGTAGTTAATTAATTAACCAAGATAGAAAACGTGTACCTTAATTGATGAGAATAAATCAAGAAACTTTATAAAAGTTTAAAATAAACTTCTCTACGATTGCACACACGACACGTGAATGCACGTATGCTAGTACTTGATCACGAACCGAACAACCTTTGTTATTATCCCTAATAATCGAACCAACCAAAACCCGAAACCCTTTGTATTTGGAAGGTTCGGCCGAAGCCAAGAGAAGAGGGAAGAGGAGAGAATTTGTGAGGGTTTTGCTTTGCTTGTAATTGTATGTTAAAAGCCAAAACCTTAACCCTCTATTTATAGGTAAATAATAGGGTTCTTTGAATTGGAAAACAAGTAGGATTGGGGTTAAACAACCCCTCTCAAAACCGGCCTCTATGGAATATTCTAGAGCCTTTATTAAGTGTTTCCTAATTGTATTCAAATTACAATTAACCCTTCCTCCGTTAACACCGTTAGTTATTTTCCGTTAACTATTAACATTTAACAAACGGTCGTTAGTTCAATTCGTGATCTAATTAATTAATAAATTACATTTAATATATTAATTAATTATAGTTACATTCGTGTTGAACGTGTGACCCCGTAGGCTTAAATACTTTTCGGACATACGTTCATTTTACGTGATCATATACCAACACAAAGCCCTGGAGAGGTGAACCTATCAGACCTATTTGACCAGCTTTAAAAAATACCATTTCAATTGCAGATCGCAAACTGGGTAGAGTGGGTAACAGGTCCGAGTGATCAAATTGAAAAACGGGTCAAACAGGTCTGAATCAGTTAGGATTGACAGGCTACACTTTCCTCCTTATGGATGTAATCATAAACAGGTCAAACAGAGCGGATACCTGTAATGTCTAAGAAGGGTTTCAAATGTAGCTGTTCAGATAAAAGATGTGGCCCAAACAAATACAATCATTCAGAAAAGTAGGATGAATCAAACCAAGCTTTTGTATGTAGGCAACTATTGCAACAATACCCAATCTCACCAAAGGCAGGGTATGGGGGAGGTGGTATGTAGGCTAATATAGACATTACTCATTTTGGAACACCCAATTCTTTTTTTTTTTACACATAATTAAAGAGAAGTTGATCACTTGATTGTAATTACAAAAGTACGACAAACTTAAAGGTACATGTCATAAAACCAAATATGAAAGACTGACAAAGCAAAAAGTATGCAAATGTGAAAGAAAACTGTGGAGAAATAAGATTATGACCTGTAGTTGGGAACAATCAAAATTTGGAGTTGAGTTCATGTGCTCGAGAAGCCAACCAGGAGTACAGATTAATATATTCATCCAATTCACGCGATCTTTCTCAACATCATACTCGTTACCACCAATTAAGAGACCGGCACTAAATCCACCAATAACGCGAATAAGTGTTTTCATCATCGAATAGGCCAACCGGAGACTTTGCAGGCAAAGGGAGGAGGGATAATGGGTGGGTTATGGGTCATAATCGGTCATTGTTAGTACATGTCAAAACTGGTGGGGTTGGCTTATTGGTAAAAATGGGTCCTTATTCAGTACATTCTTGTTCATTTTATGTTTTTTGATAAAAATTAATGTGTTAATATACTTACAAAAGCAATGTTGTTGTTATCTAAATATTTGAAGAAAATGTAGTGAAAATAGACTTTAGGAAACTTCAAATGCTTTTGACCCCGAAGGTTTTGGTGCAGTCCGATTGAGATGAGCACAACCCTAATCGTCTCATTCATAAGCAAATGTGTCATAATTTCCATCTTTAATATAAAAATTATCAGAGTCTATCCTGATGGTTGAGATATGCCTTGTTTATATACAATTTTTTTTTTTTGAAAGGGCCTAGTTTATATACATGATCTGATGTTATATTCTTTTTATTTATTTATTATTATCATTTACTTTATTAGTTTGTCAACTTTACAGATATGATTTGTTGTAGCTAGTTTACATTCATTCTGTTACCATTCTTTTACTTTCCAACATTTAATGGCAACTGTCCATATATACGAACAGTGAAAGTAACTAAAGAAGACGGTAAAAGAAGAGTTTTTAAGTTTGGTTATATACATCATTGTCCCACATCTCCAAATGAAACACGCCATCTGACGTTTATAACTGCCGCTAAATGCCTTTTAATTGCCGGACTTGGTAACGCGAGTCTATGACCCAAGTGGGGGCATTAAGGCGAGCTCGGAGGGACGCTTGTCATGATGGGTCCAGACCATTGGATCGTGGCCATCTAGTGCGGCAATGCATTAGTTAAATCCATACAGAGCTGTGCACCGGCCACCACTAGGTCCGGTTTCAAGATGCAGACTGCTATGCCACCCACCCCAACTCTCAACCTTTTTGTTGGAAACTAATTTAATTTTTTCTAATGTAGTTTTTGAATATCAGCGTATATTTTTGAATAAACCGGAAAGAAAAAAGCCTAGGAGGGATGCCTTCATTTTATATTCAAAACTCCTTTTGCCTATTTTCCAACTAAGATCGATGTGGGATACTTTGATGATAACAAACTAAACTCGATCTTTTTTATATTTTCTATCAATGATATATATAGTCAATCACCATTATACTCTCTATTTATGTCATTCCCATAAATCACGCACATTATTTGAGTATTTATTGATCTTCTTGTACACACAGATACAGACTTATGATTGAATATGCAGCTATAAATCACGCACATTATTTGAGTATATATTGATCTTCTTGTACACACAACAGATATAGACTTATGATTAAATATGGAGATACTATTCTTTGCTCTCTATCTCTTAATTCTCTTCATCATCATTTGTTTTCGATTGCCATTGGTGATTCAAGATACAAATTTATAACACGACTAGCTTTTCAATGTTTTCAAGAAATCCATCATCAACATCCGGGTACATGCTTAATTTCTAATTTATTTTCTTCTCGCTGTTTTTGATTTCCCCAAATAGTATATATATATATTATATATATTTATATATATATATATATATATGAGAAAAGTGAAGGTGGTGCTGTTATGCACACAACTTGGGTGAAATCCCTTCACATACTAATTTTTTAATATTTAATATATAATGAATAAATAATTGGCCCCCATGTTTTTTATGGTTTAAAAAATTAGCATGTGAGAGGGATTTCACCCAAGTTGGGTGCATAACAGCACCACCTTCACTTCCCCCATATATATAAATCAAATAAGAACACCCTTAAAATATGAACACGGCAAGAACAATTAAAAACTTCATTTTGATCCATTAAAAGTCCATAAAACTAACATAGTGTATAACTAATTATCATTATTTAAGTGTTTGACAACATATTGGTCTGTCAAAATCGAGAAAATCATGTTTTTTGTTTTGTGCATCCATCTTGGATGCATATCCATCAAAATGATGCATCCAACAAAAAACATGATTTTTTTTATTTTGCCGGATCAATGTGTTGTTAAACACTTAAATAATGATAATTAGTTATCATTATTTATGGTTGTTACGTGTGACGGGTCCTTAGGGTTGGGTGTACGTACAAACAGACAGACACGGTAAAAACAAATTGACATCACACCAAAACAATATGAAAGTTTATTGTATGTAAACAATGAATATTAAAGTTTATTGTACGTAAATCTCAACATTATATAGTTGAGTATAACCAAACATTAATACCAATACAAGAGTACCAATAATGGTATAGCACGTTTCTTATAGTAGATATTATTACATCCATAACATTTTTCAAAACACGAATGCATCTCGTAACTTTATTGAGTTCCTTCATATGCTCCGATTTTGGCAATCTCTCTCTACAATGCTAAAAGTCCCATATGCTGCAAGCAAATGATTCATTATTAGATTGATTAAAAGAAGCATAATACCATAAAGCATATCTACAATGCTAAATAAAAGTCCCCTAATAACTCGAAGTCTCGAATCATTCCCCATTCTAATATACTATGGCCCAATAGCCAGCCATATACAATAAATTGTTTAAGCAATCTATAGTTCAAAAGAAAAGATGCTAAAGATCTATATAGAAAAAATAAATTATAGTTTCTTCAAAAAAAACTTTATCTATATAATTCATAACAAAAACTATTTAAGCTTGTACTTGGTTGACCCTTGAAAATCCAATGAAACAACCTTAAACAACACAACCCCGTAAAGTTGAAACTTGATGACCCAAAAAGTACTCTGATCCGAGTCATCATTCATCAACCAACCAAACACATAACCACATTATTCACACGATGCTTCAAATTTCATTAGAACCAGACAAAACAAATAATTTGATAACACACTGTGAATCAACATTTCCAATAATCAAATAACTTGATAAAGTCATTATAGGACTCCTGACACAATCGCAGTCAAAACCTTGGTACAATTTTGCCTACCTTGCTTTAAGCAAGCTGCATGAGCTCTCTTTGGAACTGTGCTCGAGATTGTCCTTTCCTTTACGGCAGGAACATTATCTGAAGCCATCATAAAAAAAGTAGACATCAGAACTATGACACGGACTACTGGATCAAATAACCTAAGTACCTAACCATCTCTTGCGCGGTGCTTATAAGTCAAATAACGCTTCCAAAGACAATGAAATAACCTAACTAGTGCCAGTACCCGGAATCATAAGTTGGCTGCTAATAACAATGATGGGATGCCAAACACAATGAAAAAAAGTCCACTCGATAGTGCAATCTCCATCTAAAAACAGACACATTTGATTCATTCCACAGCTGCAATAAATAAAAATGAGAATATGTATAAATAAAGAGATCATATATTGAAGTGCATGATTGGGTTCCATGGCAACTTGCTTTATTAATAACCCAAATTCCATGCTTCTGCGGTTCATGGTGACTATTTCCATGTAAACCCTCCACATAAAGATATTACATTTTTTCGTAAATCATTTTGACCATTTAAACACATACCAGCCTCCCGCCATAATAATTCCCGCTTCTTAAATATCTCTTGACACCTTTGACCGAAAATTTACAATCTCTACCACCAACCCATGCCATGACCATTTATCCGACTGTTGTTTCAGCACCACCCGTCCATCATTCTCGTTAAATCACTCCATTCCTGAGGTCCTTCTGTTGATGAAGGTGTTCGAGTCCAAATACACATGGGCCCCAAAACTCTAGAAGTATTGCAGTACTAAGTGGTGCAAATATTACCATTACTAATACTAATGAACTTTAGCAGTGCAGTTGAAATTACAAAACATGTAATGTCTCCATAAATTCTCCCCATTCAACATTAAGAACCCGCAACCAAAAGAAAAACAATGAGTTGAGCTAAAACTACCCAACTGGCCTCACATTCACACTACTCACGCAATTCCAGACGTAATCTTAATTGACGCCAAAAGTTGTTGGAGTACTGATATTCAATTGTAAATACAACAATTAACACTATGCACATCAAATTATTATGAGGTGACAAACAACTAATAGTTCCCATATTTGGAAGAAAGAAAGGGTTCTAGTACATTGACTGTGAGACCAAACTGAATTTATTTGTCAAACAAAAAGAAAGGATCGAACCCGCGTTTTAAGAACTTTACATGTAGGCCTAAGCTTCATTGGTAATGGGTGAGGAATTGTTTTTTATGCCAAGCGGTGATCTAACTTAAAACCTAATGGTCATCGTGATTCCTTAACTACTAGGTCAACTTCTTGTTGGTATGTATTGACAAGCACTGCGTCTTGTCTTATAGCATAACTTAAATATAATACTTAACACAAATGCCAATGGGGTTGGTGACCCATTGATAAGGTCTTTGACCTTGAGAGGATTATCTGGATTCGAGTCTCACTTCCGACATTTATGGGGTGGATTAATCGAGTTTAATAATAAATACTTAACATCGTGGACTCGTGGTCATGATCCCCGGTCACCAATGCCTGACCTTACATCCGTAATAGGCAGCACATATTTGGTTGGTTAATAATAAATACTACTACCATACACAAGGTTCAAGTTGATCATCTTTATATAAAATAATAATGATAATATGATAATAATAACTAAACACAGACATTAACTGAAAACAAGAAGAGATATTATTATAGTAGCAGAGTTCAGAAGAAGATCAAATAATATTACTAGTCTTGTGCCACTTATGGCACTGCAATCTGCAGGGGTGGTGCTACTTTCTTCTTCTTTTTGTTCTTTTCCTAGTTATTGTTAGTTATCTCCTCGCTATCATCCTTGTTGATTCTCTTCTCGCCAACACCATCATAAGAATTATGCCTCCTCTTTCAATTCTTCTACTTATTCGTGTTATGTTTGAGGCGCACGTAACCAGGCATGTCTGGTGATATCACCCATTTCATAATATTTCCATAGATGTCAGTTGAAGCTATGCTGGTTTTCAGGAGCCGAGCTCAGCGAATGCATTCTCCATATGTATTCTATGAAGTCCTTCGCTGATCCCGGCATTGTTTAAGTGTGTTTGGCCCTCCATAACACTAATAATTTACCATAACTCTCCCTGTAGAATTCACTTGTCACATAACATTTATTTCTTAAATCTAACAAATTAATCACATATACTAAATTACTCATATTACCTTTCATCAAAACCTATTTTTATCTATAGTACTATACTTATTACCCACATAATACGACGGTGATCAAAACAAAATATTTATACATTAATATAATGAGGAATTTAAAACTTGGGTATATAGATGTTAATATATGCATTCAAGCACTCATATATCATGAATACAACAGTAACAATATGCACATATATCAACTTCTTATGAGTTGACAAACACCTAATAGTTGCGATATTTGGAAAGAAAGGAAGGTTTCTAAATTGACTGAGACCAAAAAGGCGAACTGATAACGAAAATGCTGCATTTGATATCTTCCATTTTCATATTCAGCAAGTCATTTGAAACGATTACAACTTCGTTTTTGAAGTTTACCAGTTCATAACCCACAGGTATTAAAGGTGCAGTGACATATAAAGCATTCTTACAGACTTTTGGCAGTCAGAACTGCGTCCGCTAAATCTCTAATCCACTATTTGGAACTAAACACAGACGTGGTACAATACTCAACAGCAAAAAAACACAATTATGAAGCCAGATGTATCGTGCGCCTACATATTGACACAATAGTTGAATGAGAGTCCTTTTAATTACCTTGCTAGTGTAGCATGAGGTTAGTGTCATAGAAACAACGTCTGGTTGAACATCGTGGTCATGATCCCCATCAATGCTTGCCCCTACATCCAAAACATATAATCCGAGTTTTTGACAGCAGGGGCTATCTGAACACATTGCTAGAAAGGGCAACCTGTCACAAACATGAATAAAACCTTAAAAGCCAGATATACATAGATATATTTCAATAAACAGATTCCTTAGTTTTCTATAGTATTAATGTTTTCAAATGTTGACGGAAAGTTGATCATAACCAAAATAATATGACAAGACGGTTCAGACCGAAGTCTAACCTAAATAATATGACAAGACGGTTCAGACCGAAGTCTAACCTAAATATATATAGCCAAGACGGTTCAGACCGAAGTCTAACCTAAATAATATGACAAGACGGTTCAGACCGAAGTCTAACCTAAATAATATGACAAGACGGTTCAGACCGAAGTCTAACCTAAATAATATGACAAGACGGTTCAGACCGAAGTCTAACCTAAATAATATACAAGACGGTTCAGACCGAAGTCTAACCTAAATCATATGACAAGACGGTTCAGACCGAAGTCTAACCTAAATAATATGACAAGACGGTTCAGACCGAAGTCTAACCTAAATATATGACAAGACGGTTCAGACCGAAGTCTAACCTAAATATATATAGACAAGACGGTTCAGACCGAAGTCTAACCTAAATAATATGACAAGACGGTTCAGACCGAAGTCTAACCTAAATAATATGACAAGACGGTTCAGACCGAAGTCTAACCTAAATAATATGACAAGACGGTTCAGACCGAAGTCTAACCTAAATAATATGACAAGACGGTTCAGACCGAAGTCTAACCTAAATATATATAGCAAGACGGTTCAGACCGAAGTCTAACCTAAATATATATAGCCAAGACGGTTCAGACCGAAGTCTAACCTAAATAATATGACAAGACGGTTCAGACCGAAGTCTAACCTAAATAATATGACAAGACGGTTCAGACCGAAGTCTAACCTAAATATATATAGCCAAGACGGTTCAGACCGAAGTCTAACCTAAATCATATGACAAGACGGTTCAGACCGAAGTCTAACCTAAATAATATGACAAGACGGTTCAGACCGAAGTCTAACCTAAATATATACAAGACGGTTCAGACCGAAGTCTAACCTAAATCATATGACAAGACGGTTCAGACCGAAGTCTAACCTAAATAATATGACAAGACGGTTCAGACCGAAGTCTAACCTAAATCATATGACAAGACGGTTCAGACCGAAGTCTAACCTAAATATATGACAAGACGGTTCAGACCGAAGTCTAACCTAAATATATATAGCCAAGACGGTTCAGACCGAAGTCTAACCTAAATCATATGACAAGACGGTTCAGACCGAAGTCTAACCTAAATAATATGACAAGACGGTTCAGACCGAAGTCTAACCTAAATATATGACAAGACGGTTCAGACCGAAGTCTAACCTAAATAATATGACAAGACGGTTCAGACCGAAGTCTAACCTAAATAATATGACAAGACGGTTCAGACCGAAGTCTAACCTAAATATATGACAAGACGGTTCAGACCGAAGTCTAACCTAAATATATATAGCCAAGACGGTTCAGACCGAAGTCTAACCTAAATCATATGACAAGACGGTTCAGACCGAAGTCTAACCTAAATATATGACAAGACGGTTCAGACCGAAGTCTAACCTAAATAATATGACAAGACGGTTCAGACCGAAGTCTAACCTAAATAATATGACAAGACGGTTCAGACCGAAGTCTAACCTAAATAATATGACAAGACGGTTCAGACCGAAGTCTAACCTAAATATATATAGCAAGACGGTTCAGACCGAAGTCTAACCTAAATCATATGACAAGACGGTTCAGACCGAAGTCTAACCTAAATAATATGACAAGACGGTTCAGACCGAAGTCTAACCTAAATCATATGACAAGACGGTTCAGACCGAAGTCTAACCTAAATAATATGACAAGACGGTTCAGACCGAAGTCTAACCTAAATATATATAGCCAAGACGGTTCAGACCGAAGTCTAACCTAAATCATATGACAAGACGGTTCAGACCGAAGTCTAACCTAAATATATATAGCCAAGACGGTTCAGACCGAAGTCTAACCTAAATATATATAGCCAAGACGGTTCAGACCGAAGTCTAACCTAAATAATATGACAAGACGGTTCAGACCGAAGTCTAACCTAAATAATATGACAAGACGGTTCAGACCGAAGTCTAACCTAAATATATGACAAGACGGTTCAGACCGAAGTCTAACCTAAATAATATGACAAGACGGTTCAGACCGAAGTCTAACCTAAATATATATAGCCAAGACGGTTCAGACCGAAGTCTAACCTAAATCATATGACAAGACGGTTCAGACCGAAGTCTAACCTAAATATATATAGCCAAGACGGTTCAGACCGAAGTCTAACCTAAATCATATGACAAGACGGTTCAGACCGAAGTCTAACCTAAATAATATGACAAGACGGTTCAGACCGAAGTCTAACCTAAATATATATAGCCAAGACGGTTCAGACCGAAGTCTAACCTAAATCATATGACAAGACGGTCAGACCGAAGTCTAACCTAAATAATATGACAAGACGGTTCAGACCGAAGTCTAACCTAAATATATATAGCCAAGACGGTTCAGACCGAAGTCTAACCTAAATCATATGACAAGACGGTTCAGACCGAAGTCTAACCTAAATAATACAACAAGGGGGGGGGGATCATTTTAATTTGTCAAAACACAAGAAACAGTTTAGTCAGCCGACAACATGGCAAGTCAAGACATATAGATCAATTTTCATAAGACATGTATACACATTATTAGACAGCCGTCTCATGGCAAATATAAGACAAATGATTTCATTTACCATATCTCATGGCGTAGACAAAGACAAATCATTTACAAAGTATTTGTGTATACAGTACATGCTTTCAGGCCCAAAGTAAAGGAAAAAGGGCGCCATAAACTCACCTTAGCAGTCTATGAGCTAAAGTATGAGCAGTCCGAGAATATGAGCAGTCTAGTCTCCACGTCTATCCAAAACCTAGGATAAGAGTACCAATGGTGAGGATCAAATCTCACGACGACAAGTATCCTACGTACCACTACTTAGCTATCAATCCTAGAATGCCGTTACCGAGAATGTGATTCAAACATTGATTTTTATCAACTAAAGGTAAATAAAATTATTTAGACTTTAGGTTTAAAAGTTATTAACGTTTAAAAATCGACACGTAATATTTCACAGTACCAATACACTGCGTCGCAGTGAGCTAGAATCATGCTCACTGCGCCGCAGTGACTAAAATGATCCAGGACCAGTATAAAAGCACTGCGCCGCAGTGAGCCAGAACATGCTCACTGCGCCGCAGTGGCTTAAATCGAACTCGCAGGACCAGAGTCTGGGCACTGCGCCGCAGTGGGGCTAACCCATGCCACTGCGCCGCAGTGGCCAGGTTCTGCAGTCAGCACCAGCAGCACCCAGTGCAGAACCCCTAACCAAAACACTTCCATTTCGACCCAAAACGACTTGCAAGAGTTTGTAACTAAATTTGAAGCAAAACTAAACATCACTAACCATTATTACACACAATCCAACCCATAATTTCATCCATAACATCATTGAATCTTCCGAAACAATCAAATCAAAGTAAAACCCTATTTAAAACCCTACTTCCAAATTAAGTTGTTTTAGGCCTTGCAAGAACTCGAAATGACTAGAAAAGAGTAAGTAAACATAAATAGACGCAAAAAGGATGATTTAGACTTACCAAAACTCGATGTTCTTGAAGATAGTATAAAATGGTGAAGATGATGATGATGATGAAGTCAAACCCTTGATTATAGCCTTAAAACCCTTAAATCCTTCCTTTGCAAAACCAATTTAATAGAAGAATAGAGAGACTGAGAGTATTTGGGTGATTTTTGTGTGTTTGTAATGTGTGTCTTTGTGTGGTGTGTGTGTGTGATGATCTAAAGGAAAGAAAGGAGGGAAAGGGGAGGGGTGTTTCATTCCCTGCCTCTCACTTCCAGTTTCGGCCCATGTGGCCAGTTTAGATAAAATCCTTACCCCTAATTTGGTAAAATGCTTACGATTAAATACCGTTTGACCTAAAAGTCAAAATGTAAAGTAAAGGTATTTTTCCTCGTCTCATTTTAGTTAAGACAAGCCAATAAAGTTTCGTCAAAGTGAACTTTATAATATTAAGTCTCGACAGTCAAATATTTCGTACAAGACACAGCCTTTAAATATAAATTTAAAGTTATTTTAAAGACTCGGCATTCATCTAGATAGCTAATAGTCTACGTCAACAAGATACGTCTACTTTGACTAAGTCAAAAGTCCAAAAGTCTAATAAGTTCCACGTCAAATGACTGTCTAATTGAGATTAGGACTAACCCGATGTAAATTAATTACGAGTTGTCACAGCATCCCCGACTTCTAAGGATTTCGTCCCGAAATCAAGTCTTGCTCAGTAAAAAGATGAGGATAGTTATTCCTCATATAGTCTTCACGTTCCCAAGTCGAGTCGGGACCATGTTTCGAGTTCCAACGAACTTTGACCAATTTGATACGACTACGTCTAAGTTGTTTGAGCTGTTGGTCTAAAATTTCAACAGGTTCTTCAACGAATTGAAGAGAGTCAGTCACTTGCAGCTCTTCGACAGGTACGATTAAAGTCTCATCAGTCAGACATTTCTTAAGATTCGAAATGTGAAATGTGTGATGAACATGTTCTAGCTCCTTAGGTAAATCGAGCTTGTAAGCCACGGAACCAATTCTTTGAACAATTTCGAATGGTCCGATATAACGAGGACTAAGTTTCCCTCGTACGCCAAAACGTGCAGTGCCCTTCCATGGTGACACTTTCAACATGACTTTGTCTCCCACTTGAAACTCAAGTGGTTTCCGTCTACGGTCGGCATAGCTCTTTTGACGATCTTGAGCCGCCTTCAGCCGTGCCCTAATTTCGACAATTTGATCAGTAGTCTTCTGAACTAGTCCATATTTAAATAAACGACGTTCTCCAGCATCAAGCCAACAGACAGGAGACCTACACTTTCGTCCATATAAAGCCTCATAAGGCGCGCATTTGATGCTAGTGTGATAGCTGTTGTTATATGAAAATTCAGCTAACGGCAAAAAGGTATCCCAACTACCTTTGAAGTCAATGACACATGCCCGAAGCATGTCCTCTAAAGTCTGGATGGTACGTTCACTTTGTCCGTCCGTCTGTGGATGGTAAGCCGTACTTAAGTGCAATTGAGTGCCTAGGGCGTCTTGAAAATACCGCCATGATTGTGAAGTGAAACGACCATCACGGTCAGAGATAATAGACAAAGGAACGCCATGAAGTGACACAATCTTCTCCATATATATTTGAGACAATCTCTTTATTTTCCAATTCTCCCGAATTGGAATGAAGTGTGCAGACTTCGTCAATCGGTCAACAATGACCCAAATAGTATCGTAACCCTTCAAGGTTCGAGGTAACTTCGTAATGAAGTCCATAGTAATTTGTTCCCATTTCCAGTCCGGAATCTTAGGTTGCTGGAGCAGCCCAGAAGGCTTTTGGTGCTCCGCCTTGACCATCGAACAATTTAAACACTTCGAGACATAAGTGGCGATATCTCTTTTCATACCAGGCCACCAATAAAAGTCCTTCAGTCCATGGTACATTTGTCAGCGCCAGGATGGATTGAATACCTAGATCGATGACTTTCGTTCATTAAAAGTTCTCTAAGTCCATTATACTTGGGAATCCACACCCTGCCCTTAACATGTCGGATTCCATCACCATCCAATATAAACAAACGTTCAGCATTCCACAATGCTTCCTCCTCGATACGCCCTGGCCGTAGGGCTTCGTTTTGATCGTCTAAAACTCTGTCCCTTAATGACGAGCCAAGATAAGAACTTGCTCTTGTTATGACAGATAGTGAAATTCTATCTTTTCGACTTAGCGCGTCAGCAACAACATTTGCTTTACCGGGATGATATTTGAGTTCACAGTCGTAGTCACTGAGTAATTCTACCCATCGTCGTTGTCGCATATTCAGCATTTTCTGATCGAAGATATGCTGAAGGCTTTTGTGATCCGTGAATACAGTACACTTGGTACCATACAGATAATGTCTCCAAATTTTTAATGCAAAGACAACCGCTCCGAGTTCTAGATCGTGGGTTGTATAGTTCTTTTCGTGGATTTTGAGCTGTCTAGAAGCGTAAGCAATGACCTTACCTTCCTGCATAAGTACACATCCCATGCCCTGATGTGAGGCGTCACAGTATACCACGAAATTTTCAATGCCATTCGGTAATGCTAGAATAGGAGCATTACACAGCCTGTCCTTTAATGTCTGAAATGCCTTCTCTTGGGCATCCTGCCAAATAAATTCCTTAGTCTTCTGAGTTAATAAGGTCAAAGGTTGAGCAACTTTTGAGAAGTTCTCAATAAATCTCCTGTAATATCCAGCCAGCCCAAGAAATTGACGGATTTCTGTCGGAGTCTTAGGGGCTTCCCACTTCTTTATCGCCTCTATCTTAGATGGATCTACGTGGATCCCATCCCTGTTCACTACATGACCCAAGAAGTGTACTTCCCTAATCCAGAATTCACATTTTGAGAATTTCGCGTACAACTTTTGCTCCTTGAGCAGTTGCAGAATGGTTCTCAGATGACCTTCATGTTCGTCTTTATTCCTTGAGTATATCAGTATGTCGTCAATGAATACAATGACAAACTTGTCCAGATACGGTCGACATACTCGATTCATTAAGTCCATAAACACAGCAGGTGCATTGGTTAAGCCAAACGGCATAACCAAAAACTCATAATGTCCGTAACGAGTTCTGAAAGCTGTTTTAGGAATGTCTGTCTCTCTGACTCTGAGTTGATGATACCCAGACCTGAGATCGATCTTGGAAAAGTGTGATGCACCTTCCAGTTGGTCAAATAAGTCGTCAATACGAGGCAAAGGGTACCTGTTCTTGACAGTCAACTTGTTCAATTCTCTATAATCTATACACATGCGCATAGAGCCGTCCTTCTTTTTGACAAATAGAATCGGAGCTCCCCAAGGTGATGAACTTGGGCGAATTAGTCCTTTAGCTAACAACTCTTGAAGTTGTTCGGATAATTCTTGCATTTCTGACGGCGCAAGACGATAGGGTGCCTTGGCCACGGGTGCAGCTCCAGGGACTAATTCTATTCCAAACTCAACTGGTCTGTGAGGTGGAAGTCCCGTCAAATCTTCAGGAAATACTTCTGGAAAATCTTTAACTACAGGGATGTCTTGAATGTCTTTACCCTTCGGCTTCCTTTCAACAACCAGTGCCAAGAAGGCAGGGTATTCTTTTTGTAAATATTTATTCGCCTTTATTGCCGATACTAAAATCAATTCCTTCCCTGACTTGTCTCCTTGCACTACTAGGGTTTCGTCATTCTGAAGGGGTATCCTAACAATCTTCTCGTAACACATTATTTCAGCTCTAACCTTAGATAACCAGTCCATTCCAACAATTACATCAAAACTACTTAGTTCTATGGGAATAAGATTTATTTTAAAGGTTTCGCCAGATAGTGTCAAATTGCAATCTACTAAATGATCTCTAGCGATATACTTTTGACCGTTTGCATATTCGACAATATAAGTGTCTTTCATGGGGATAGCCACTATACCGAATCGGGACTTAAATTCTAAGGAGATAAAGCTTTTATCAGCACCAGAGTCGAATAACACAAAAACATAATGATTATTGAGTATGAATGTACCTATCACAACATTGGGATCACGTCGTGCATCAGCAGCATCCAAAGCAAAAACTCGGCCTCTACCTCGTCCATCTTGATTCCTTGCTTGGTTATTCCCCGCATGGTTCCTTACTGGAACTATTGCATTGTTGTTCGGGTTCAGATTGAGTCTTGGACATGCAGGTCGCAGATGGGTTTCGCTCCCACATTCGTAGCATTGAGCCTGTGTCTTGCCCTTACAATACTTTTCCAGATGTCCCGCCCTTTTACAACGGCGACAAATAGGACAATTTCCTCTGTGATGGAGATTACACCTATTACACTTAGGATCTGTGCCGGTGTACCTCGTGACGTCCTGAGTAACTACCGCAAAGTTTCTGGCAGTCTTAAACCTCTTGCCATTTCCACCGCCACCATATCCACTACCTGAGGCATGATCACTCCTTCTCTTGACCACTTCAGTTCCAACAGAAGAACCAGTGGTTCTTTTCAAGTCTATCACCATCCGGTTGGTTGCACTAACTGCCGCTTGAAGAGTCGTAGGATTAAAAGCGGCTACCAATCTTCGGACATCAGGTGACAAGCCATAACAGTACCTCTCGATCAATTTCTCCTCCGTATCTACCATACGAGGAACTAGTCTTGTCAGCTCATGAAAACGAGTAGTGTATTTCTCGTTGTCTAGCCCGACCATAGTATGATTCCAAAATTCGCCTTCCATTCTCTGTACTTCCTCCCTAGGACAGTATTTCTCCATCAACATACTTTTAAAATCAAACCAAGGTATCCGATTAGCTTGGTCTCGACCTCGGGTCCTAACCTGTTCGTTCCACCATGATAGAGCGTGCTTTTGAAGTTGAGTGGAAGCATATTCCACTTTGTGCTCTTCGGCACAACGACTAATATGAAGCACCGCCTCTATGCTTTCTAGCCAGTTGATTAGACCTACCGGACCCTCTGTACCATGAAATTCTTTTGGTTTACAATAGGTAAAGGTCTTGTAGTCACCCACTCGAAGTTGAGCTCGAGGAACAACTTGCTCAGCAGTAGGTTCAACATTGTTACTATTATCAGTATGATGATTATTATTTGCGTTCATGCTTGCCGTGATCTGAGCAACTAAAGTAGGCATGGCGGCCAACAGTTGCTGCGTCACAAATGCTGCCATATTATTATCCCCGTCAGTATTTGGGGTAGGTCCAGGACCAGTGTTCACCTGGACAGGAGCAGTTTCTGGTTCTTGCTGGATTACAGGTTCTTCCTGTTCAGCTTCATTATTCAAAGGAGTGGATCGAGTAACTCTCTTTGGTGCAGTTTTCTTGACTGGAGCCTTTTTCTGAACCTTGCTTTTCGTCTTAGGAGCCATAAGTCTAAGATATGAACAAAAATGTCATTTAGAGATTTCCTTGATAGGTTAAATAGAAAGTATCTTTGCAAGACAGATGACAGTACAATGCAAGTCACAAATGCTGCCATATTATTATCCCCGTCAGTATTTGGGGTAGGTCCAGGACCAGTGTTCACCTGGACAGGAGCAGTTTCTGGTTCTTGCTGGATTACAGGTTCTTCCTGTTCAGCTTCATTATTCAAAGGAGTGGATCGAGTAACTCTCTTTGGTGCAGTTTTCTTGACTGGAGCCTTTTTCTGAACCTTGCTTTTCGTCTTAGGAGCCATAAGTCTAAGATATGAACAAAAATGTCATTTAGAGATTTCCTTGATAGGTTAAATAGAAAGTATCTTTGCAAGACAGATGACAGTACAATGCAAGTCACAAATGCTGCCATATTATTATCCCCGTCAGTATTTGGGGTAGGTCCAGGACCAGTGTTCACCTGGACAGGAGCAGTTTCTGGTTCTTGCTGGATTACAGGTTCTTCCTGTTCAGCTTCATTATTCAAAGGAGTGGATCGAGTAACTCTCTTTGGTGCAGTTTTCTTGACTGGAGCCTTTTTCTGAACCTTGCTTTTCGTCTTAGGAGCCATAAGTCTAAGATATGAACAAAAATGTCATTTAGAGATTTCCTTGATAGGTTAAATAGAAAGTATCTTTGCAAGACAGATGACAGTACAATGCAAGTCACAAATGCTGCCATATTATTATCCCCGTCAGTATTTGGGGTAGGTCCAGGACCAGTGTTCACCTGGACAGGAGCAGTTTCTGGTTCTTGCTGGATTACAGGTTCTTCCTGTTCAGCTTCATTATTCAAAGGAGTGGATCGAGTAACTCTCTTTGGTGCAGTTTTCTTGACTGGAGCCTTTTTCTGAACCTTGCTTTTCGTCTTAGGAGCCATAAGTCTAAGATATGAACAAAAATGTCATTTAGAGATTTCCTTGATAGGTTAAATAGAAAGTATCTTTGCAAGACAGATGACAGTACAATGCAAGTCACAAATTGCTGACTTGTATGAATTCATGTACTAGACAAGACAAGAAAATATGAAAAATCATATTTCTAGAGCTAAGAATAAGCAGTTGACATAGTCTGAACAAGTAAGTAAGCCAAAAGACAATCGTATTATCATTGATGTTCAAAATTTTACATAGTCAGGTATGTACAGTCCAAAAAAAAACATGTGGGAAACTTCATCCACAACGATAGACTACTTAGTCGAAGCAATACGATTTATAGACACGTGGGAAATACATCCACCAAAAGATTACAACTCAAAGTACAGAAGTACGAGTTGTTATAAGTTCTAGGCTTACAATACAGAAAGACCTATTACAAAATTACATCTTGCAAATAACCACTACTAGCAAAGCTACCACCAAAACCACCACAACCGACAGTATCCAGATCAACCTCCCAATAGTTTCCTTCCCTTCTCTAGCAACAGTCAATGCCTCCTCCGCCTGATGATAAGCTCCAGACAACGCCTGAGCTTGATTCTCTAACTTCTCCCTTGTACAGATGAGGGAATTGTTCATCCTTGACAATTGTCGGCGATAATATTCCGACCTATCAGCTGCAGATGCAACTGGCATAACAACACTTGGGTTGTAGACAGGCACTCTGGAGGGACCCGCAGCATACGGATCTCCCTGAAGGAAAGAAAGTCCAAGTCCACCGTTGACCAACTTGAGTTTCTATTCCTAACATATTTGAAATGCTTATATATAGGGTCACCCGCAGCCTTCCCACCACATTTTAAATATGCTGTTAATATAATCCAAACTACCACGTATATAAACCTTATGCATACACATACGATTTGAGTTTCTATTCCTAACATACCTTCAATGTTTATATATAGGGTCACCCGCAGCCTTCCCACCACATTTTAAATATGCTGTTAATATAATCCAAACTACCACGTATATAAACCTTATGCATACACATACGATTTGAGTTTCTATTCCTAACATACCTTCAATGTTTATATATAGGGTCACCCGCAGCCTTCCCACCACATTTTAAATATGCTGTTAATATAATCCAAACTACCACGTATATAAACCTTATGCATACACATACGATTTGAGTTTCTATTCCTAACATACCTTCAATGTTTATATATAGGGTCACCCGCAGCCTTCCCACCACATTTTAAATATGCTGTTAATATAATCCAAACTACCACGTATATAAACCTTATGCATACACATACGATTTGAGTTTCTATTCCTAACATACCTTCAATGTTTATATATAGGGTCACCCGCAGCCTTCCCACCACATTTTAAATATGCTGTTAATATAATCCAAACTACCACGTATATAAACCTTATGCATACACATACGATTTGAGTTTCTATTCCTAACATACCTTCAATGTTTATATATAGGGTCACCCGCAGCCTTCCCACCACATTTTAAATATGCTGTTAATATAATCCAAACTACCACGTATATAAACCTTATGCATACACATACGATTTGAGTTTCTATTCCTAACATACCTTCAATGTTTATATATAGGGTCACCCGCAGCCTTCCCACCACATTTTAAATATGCTGTTAATATAATCCAAACTACCACGTATATAAACCTTATGCATACACATACGATTTGAGTTTCTATTCCTAACATACCTTCAATGTTTATATATAGGGTCACCCGCAGCCTTCCCACCACATTTTAAATATGCTGTTAATATAATCCAAACTACCACGTATATAAACCTTATGCATACACATACGATTTGAGTTTCTATTCCTAACATACCTTCAATGTTTATATATAGGGTCACCCGCAGCCTTCCCACCACATTTTAAATATGCTGTTAATATAATCCAAACTACCACGTATATAAACCTTATGCATACACATACGATTTGAGTTTCTATTCCTAACATACCTTCAATGTTTATATATAGGGTCACCCGCAGCCTTCCCACCACATTTTAAATATGCTGTTAATATAATCCAAACTACCACGTATATAAACCTTATGCATACACATACGATTTGAGTTTCTATTCCTAACATACCTTCAATGTTTATATATAGGGTCACCCGCAGCCTTCCCACCACATTTTAAATATGCTGTTAATATAATCCAAACTACCACGTATATAAACCTTATGCATACACATACGATTTGAGTTTCTATTCCTAACATACCTTCAATGTTTATATATAGGGTCACCCGCAGCCTTCCCACCACATTTTAAATATGCTGTTAATATAATCCAAACTACCACGTATATAAACCTTATGCATACACATACGATTTGAGTTTCTATTCCTAACATACCTTCAATGTTTATATATAGGGTCACCCGCAGCCTTCCCACCACATTTTAAATATGCTGTTAATATAATCCAAACTACCACGTATATAAACCTTATGCATACACATACGATTTGAGTTTCTATTCCTAACATACCTTCAATGTTTATATATAGGGTCACCCGCAGCCTTCCCACCACATTTTAAATATGCTGTTAATATAATCCAAACTACCACGTATATAAACCTTATGCATACACATACGATTTGAGTTTCTATTCCTAACATACCTTCAATGTTTATATATAGGGTCACCCGCAGCCTTCCCACCACATTTTAAATATGCTGTTAATATAATCCAAACTACCACGTATATAAACCTTATGCATACACATACGATTTGAGTTTCTATTCCTAACATACCTTCAATGTTTATATATAGGGTCACCCGCAGCCTTCCCACCACATTTTAAATATGCTGTTAATATAATCCAAACTACCACGTATATAAACCTTATGCATACACATACGATTTGAGTTTCTATTCCTAACATACCTTCAATGTTTATATATAGGGTCACCCGCAGCCTTCCCACCACATCTACAGTATGTTGTGAATATAGCTCAAACTATAACGTATATACAAAATCTAAGATATTTATTTCGAGCCTTATATTATTTTACATAATCGGGACGTAGTTGATCAAGTTAGGTCTAATTATAGACAAATAATATAACTCCTGAAATAAGTATCCTAAACCTAAATAGACTTAGATTCCCTTTTGAAACGAAATGGCTATAGATTGAGTTTTTCCAGCGGAAAAACTCGGTATTAACTATAACCTGTGTCTCTGATACCAATTTTTGTCACACCCCGTTGTAGCGGAAATACAGGGTTAACAAAGAATTGCATACTAATCAGAAGGTTAATAGAAATTACATCCATTTATACCAATACAAGTTAAATAAATTGGACAGTCAAATACAATTAAAGCCAAAAGCATGAGAGTCCTCAATGTCTGATGCTAATTGTACGTCCAAAGTCAAAAGATTGGCCCTATAATGCCAAAGACGATTCCAAGACTTACTGATGGTCACCTGAAAAGCATGAAATTTGAGAGGATCAACTATCGAAATAGTTGGTGAGTTTACAGTGTGTTTGACTAAAAGATCAATCGTCGTTTGTTGTAGTTATTTAATGCATGACGGTTCAGACCGAAGTCTAACCTAAATATATATAGCCAAGACGGTTCAGACCGAAGTCTAACCTAAATCATATGACAAGACGGTTCAGACCGAAGTCTAACCTAAATATATATAGCCAAGACGGTTCAGACCGAAGTCTAACCTAAATATATATAGCCAAGACGGTTCAGACCGAAGTCTAACCTAAATCATATGACAAGACGGTTCAGACCGAAGTCTAACCTAAATAATATGACAAGACGGTTCAGACCGAAGTCTAACCTAAATATATATAGCCAAGACGGTTCAGACCGAAGTCTAACCTAAATCATATGACAAGACGGTTCAGACCGAAGTCTAACCTAAATAATATGACAAGACGGTTCAGACCGAAGTCTAACCTAAATAATACAACAAGGGGGGGGGGGATCATTTTAATTTGTCAAAACACAAGAAACAGTTTAGTCAGCCGACAACATGGCAAGTCAAGACATATAGATCAATTTTCATAAGACATGTATACACATTATTAGACAGCCGTCTCATGGCAAATATAAGACAAATGATTTCATTTACCATATCTCATGGCGTAGACAAAGACAAATCATTTACAAAGTATTTGTGTATACAGTACATGCGATGATGATGATGATGATGATGATGATGATGATGATGATGACGATGATGATGATGATGATGATGATGATGATGACGATGATGATGATGATGATGATGATGATGATGATGATGATGATGATGATGATGATGATGATGATGATGATGATGATGATGATGATGATGATGATGATGATGATGATGATGATGATGATGATGATGATGATGATGATGATGATGATGATGATGATGATGATGATGATGATGATGATGATGATGATGATGATGATGATGATGATGATGATGATGATGATGATGATGATGATGATGATGATGATGATGATGATGATGATGATGATGATGATGATGATGATGATGATGATGATGATGATGATGATGATGATGATGATGATGATGATGATGATGATGATGATGATGATGATGATGATGATGATGATGATGATGATGATGATGATGATGATGATGATGATGATGATGATGATGATGATGATGATGATGATGATGATGATGATGATGATGATGATGATGATGATGATGATGATGATGATGATGATGATGATGATGATGATGATGATGATGATGATGATGATGATGATGATGATGATGATGATGATGATGATGATGATGATGATGATGATGATGATGATGATGATGATGATGATGATGATGATGATGATGATGATGATGATGATGATGATGATGATGATGATGATGATGATGATGATGATGATGATGATGATGATGATGATGATGATGATGATGATGATGATGATGATGATGATGATGATGATGATGATGATGATGATGATGATGATGATGATGATGATGATGATGATGATGATGATGATGATGATGATGATGATGATGATGATGATGATGATGATGATGATGATGATGATGATGATGATGATGATGATGATGATGATGATGATGATGATGATGATGATGATGATGATGATGATGATGATGATGATGATGATGATGATGATGATGATGATGATGATGATGATGATGATGATGATGATGATGATGATGATGATGATGATGATGATGATGATGATGATGATGATGATGATGATGATGATGATGATGATGATGATGATGATGATGATGATGATGATGATGATGATGATGATGATGATGATGATGATGATGATGATGATGATGATGATGATGATGATGATGATGATGATGATGATGATGATGATGATGATGATGATGATGATGATGATGATGATGATGATGATGATGATGATGATGATGATGATGATGATGATGATGATGATGATGATGATGATGATGATGATGATGATGATGATGATGATGATGATGATGATGATGATGATGATGATGATGATGATGATGATGATGATGATGATGATGATGATGATGATGATGATGATGATGATGATGATGATGATGATGATGATGATGATGATGATGATGATGATGATGATGATGATGATGATGATGATGATGATGATGATGATGATGATGATGATGATGATGATGATGATGATGATGATGATGATGATGATGATGATGATGATGATGATGATGATGATGATGATGATGATGATGATGATGATGATGATGATGATGATGATGATGATGATGATGATGATGATGATGATGATGATGATGATGATGATGATGATGATGATGATGATGATGATGATGATGATGATGATGATGATGATGATGATGATGATGATGATGATGATGATGATGATGATGATGATGATGATGATGATGATGATGATGATGATGATGATGATGATGATGATGATGATGATGATGATGATGATGATGATGATGATGATGATGATGATGATGATGATGATGATGATGATGATGATGATGATGATGATGATGATGATGATGATGATGATGATGATGATGATGATGATGATGATGATGATGATGATGATGATGATGATGATGATGATGATGATGATGATGATGATGATGATGATGATGATGATGATGATGATGATGATGATGATGATGATGATGATGATGATGATGATGATGATGATGATGATGATGATGATGATGATGATGATGATGATGATGATGATGATGATGATGATGATGATGATGATGATGATGATGATGATGATGATGATGATGATGATGATGATGATGATGATGATGATGATGATGATGATGATGATGATGATGATGATGATGATGATGATGATGATGATGATGATGATGATGATGATGATGATGATGATGATGATGATGATGATGATGATGATGATGATGATGATGATGATGATGATGATGATGATGATGATGATGATGATGATGATGATGATGATGATGATGATGATGATGGTGAAGATGATGATGATGATGAAGTCAAACCCTTGATTATAGCCTTAAAACCCTTAAATCCTTCCTTTGCAAAACCAATTTAATAGAAGAATAGAGAGACTGAGAGTATTTGGGTGATTTTTGTGTGTTTGTAATGTGTGTCTTTGTGTGGTGTGTGTGTGTGATGATCTAAAGGAAAGAAAGGAGGGAAAGGGGAGGGGTGTTTCATTCCCTGCCTCTCACTTCCAGTTTCGGCCCATGTGGCCAGTTTAGATAAAATCCTTACCCCTAATTTGGTAAAATGCTTACGATTAAATACCGTTTGACCTAAAAGTCAAAATGTAAAGTAAAGGTATTTTTCCTCGTCTCATTTTAGTTAAGACAAGCCAATAAAGTTTCGTCAAAGTGAACTTTATAATATTAAGTCTCGACAGTCAAATATTTCGTACAAGACACAGCCTTTAAATATAAATTTAAAGTTATTTTAAAGACTCGGCATTCATCTAGATAGCTAATAGTCTACGTCAACAAGATACGTCTACTTTGACTAAGTCAAAAGTCCAAAAGTCTAATAAGTTCCACGTCAAATGACTGTCTAATTGAGATTAGGACTAACCCGATGTAAATTAATTACGAGTTGTCACAACACAAATTTGAAAAGATGTTATTTAAGTTCCTTTGATAAGTTGTGATATGAAATCCAGATAGAACCCAGATAAGTAGTGATGTGAAATCTAAATTTGTTTGATCTTGCAACTATGATCCTTGTTTCCACCGATATTATCGTCATCAAAAGCTAGTCCCGTACCTATAGTCTATGACAAAGAAATCCGCAGCCTGAAAACAAGAATCAATCGGCATGGACGGTTAATGATCAATTTCTCAGAGCAGGATAATTTTCAAACTCATATAAGTAATACGAATCATAAACGCATCAAAATGGACAAGAATCATCAGACAGCATTGCTAACTCTTACGGATAGCAAGAAATTAAACCAAAAACACATTAAGCGTTACAAAAATAAACGGAAGAGTAACACCAAAAATAAAATTCTGATATTACTCACTTGGAGTCTTAAAGCAAAACTACCCCACTGGCCTCACTCACGCATTTCCAGACGTAATATTGATGCTGAGGGCTGTTGGACTCAAATCCAGTTGAGAATACAACAGTAACGCTATACACATCAAATTCTTATGAGTTGACAAACACCTAATAGTTGGGATGTTTGGAAAGAAGGTTCTACATTGACCGAGACCAAAAGGTCGAACTGATTTCACTTGTCGAACGAAAATGTTGCGGTTGATATCCTTAGTTTTCATATTCAACAAGTCGTTTGAAATATTTGCAACTTTGTGTTTGAGGTTTACCAGTTTTTTTAGACACGAGCCTGCATATAGTATACATAACCGACAGGAATTAAAGGTGCGGCGACACATAAAGCATTTGTGCAGATTCTTGGAAGTCAGAACTGCTTCTGATAAAGCTAGCTCAATCCACCATTTGGAACTAAACACGGACGTGGTGCAACACTCAACAGGAAAAAACGCGATTATGAAACCAGATGTATCGTGAGCCTACATATATTGACACAAAGGTTAAATGAGAGTCCTTTTACCTTGTATCAACGAGGTCAGTGTCATAGAAACAAGGTCTAGTCGAACATTGTGGTCATGATCCCCCACCAAAGCTTGCCCTCTAGATTCGTAATAGGCAGCACATATCATGTCGGCACTCCTTTGGCAGCAGGGGTTATCTGAAAGAGAGAACTGAGTTTTTGCCAAAAGAATTTGAAATCGTGAGTGAACTTCACATCTGTACCTTTTCAGAGTATTTGACACCACAAGGCAGGCACAGTATGATGCGGGCTATTGCATCAAAAGAGTAGCTAAAAATGGATCATCGGTTGGCATTGCAGGCCTTTGGAGCGGGCATCGCAAGGTTAATCAAGAAAAACATAACATATCACCATACAAAGACAGAACAGCATCGATATACTCATCTAGATTATTGTCTCGCCACCACCATCATAACATATCACCATACAAAGATTTTATCTAAATATACTCAACTAGATTATTGTCTCGCCACCACCATCATCGCCAACCGTTCGAACAAGGCTCAGATCAAGCATCACGAAATGTCTGAATCTACTACAATATATTATAGTGTCATATTAGTAATTTAGTATCATATTGCGATTATAGTTATCTCTTTTTCACCTTTCTATTACCCCTTATAAAACATATTGACCTATCCTATTTTAAGAAATTCAGCACTTTTTTATACCTAAAATACCCTTATTTCTTAATCCTAATTCCCCTATACACCTAATCTATACTTTTATACTATTTAATAAATAAAACAACCCTCTCTTTAAAAGTTATGGAGGAATTATTTAAAATACCATTAATGATTAAATTACAATATCAGTCATTTATCCAAAATATCTTCATTAACCTTTTATATCAATTACCTTTACATCAATTATCTACACCACTTGACGCCGCCTCCATCAACAGTGGCCTCCGTCGCCACAACCACCGCCGCATTGCGCGGGTAACGTGCTAGTAATGATTCACGAAAACATATACGCAGTCAACAAGTTGTCAACACCTTGTTAGATTAGACCATAATCTTCTCATTAGTCATCACACCTTGTTTATAGATATTGTTTTTCTTTTAAAAAAAATTATCCCAATAAAATACGTTATTTAAGATATTTGTTTAAATATATCCTCTTGATAGTGCGTTTCTCGCTTCACCCTTATACGACACATTAGCATAGACTGTGAGGAGTGAGAGAGATCGACCCCCAACAACTTATAGCCTAAAAATAGAACTTTGATACATTTTATACTAGATTTTGGCTCAAATTGAAAAAAGAACTCACTTTTTCAGAGAATAAAAGATCCATGTGATGAATAAAAAAGATTTAGTCTCCAGTGATAAAATTGTCTGAATATACCACTATACATTATAGTGTCATATTAGTATCATATTGCGATTATAGTTATTTCTTTTTCACCTATAATGATTCACGAAAACATATACGCAGTCAACAAGTTGTCAACACCTTGTTAGATAGGTTCGAATCCTGGAGGGGGCAAAGGTTTACCTTAATTAAACGTCGTGCCTTCTGTACCGGTTTAACTAAGGGTTTTCCTCCCCCGTGGTTCCCTGACTTTGTGGATCGGTCGCTAGCGTCTGCCTGCCCGTATGGATGTAACGGCTAGCCGTCCCGTGACACGAACGTTAAAAAAAAAACACCTTGTTAGATTAGACCATAATCTTCTCATTAGTCATCACACCAACCAAAGCCACCTTTTAGCGGACAAGGAACTCATATGAAGGGGTAAATTGTAATAGTTAAATTCTCAAAGGACCTAAACAAAGATGTTAACACCTTGTTAGATTTAACGATTCTCCGTTAGGGTTTTCATTCTTTTGCCCTCACTCTTTTGCCTTACTTTAGCTGCGCTTCATATAACCATTTTCACCGGCCACCACAAAACCACCGCCATCAACATGACGACCGTCGTACCTACATCCGAAGAAGACCCCGCTCTCTCCGTCGTCCGTTTCACCGCCGATATGTCCTGGGCTGAAGCTGGCCCTGAGGTATATATATATTTATCAAATCCTATTTATTTCCTTCTATACATACACACAGTTAAGAAATAAGAAATTATATGTTATTATTTTTATTCAAATATTGAATATTTAATTTTGAAATTGTGTATATATATATTTATATATAGGTAGCTGAAGCACAAGTGAGTAGTTTGTGTGTGGAGGCACAGGAATGTATGGTTGGTGGTAGATTGTTTGATTTGGCTTCATTGATGCTTACTTCTGCTGATTTGGTCTTTTCTAAAGCTTCCGAGAAAGGTTTTTATCTTTCGCCATTCTCTCGTCGTTACGATTTTTATTTTATTTTTTAATTTTGTCACGTTATAGCTTGGTTAATGGTTAATGATATGAATTGATTGTATTTATACTGTAAGTTAAGTTAGATGACGCGTGTGAAATAAAGTTTATGTTGTGATTCGACGTGCTGTTGATACTTAGTTAGTATTGGAACTCTGAATGAATTTAGGACACTATTAGACGTGCTCTAGACCAATTCTGTTTTTCTGAAGTAGTATCGATAGTTCATTAACATAAAGTAGTGATGGTTACAATTTACAAACTTACAATGTGGGTATAGATGTGGAACAATATATGTAAGACGTGTGTTTTGTTGACACCAAATGTCAATACTAGTTCAGTAAGATATATAGATTATTGAGATGTTGCTTTGGTTACTATTATTCTCTTTCTCTCGTCTTGTAGAATGCTGGCGGGATAACACTCTGTTGGTTTGTCGTGTTTATTGTCATTCTTATTTCAACATTACATTCTTCACCTTTTTTCTTTTTTTTTTCTCTTTATATATTAAAGTTCTGTGAGATTAATGCAGTCTACTTTTTGAGATGCATCTCATCTTTTGGGTGCCACTGCCACCATTTTTCTATCATTTAAATAGATACTAAAACCAATGTTGTCAACTTAATGTCTTTTAAGTGATGCTCAAATGGTGTTGGTAATGCTAGCTTTCTTTATAAAAAAGTTTCTAATCTGGCATCTGTGTGTGTACACAGATCTTGAGTGCATCTTCACTATCATCTGCAGTCTTGTAAAGAAGTCTGAAAGCCTTGATGAGTCACTGGAGATTGCAAAGCTTTTGTCTGCAAAGATTGCCCAGCAACCAAATGAAAAACCTGCATTGCGATTAAAGATGTAAGTTAATATTATTATATGACACCCTTTGAACAAATCATTGTCTCGTGTTAATTTCTTCCAACTTTTACAGCTTGTTCAATCTGTACAACATGTTAGAGAACCCTTACGGAAGGTTCCTTGTTTACATGAAGGCCCTTGAAGTTGCAGCCAATGGGAAGGTCACAGAACATATCATTTCTTCCTTTAAAAAGATAGACACCTTATTGAAGGAATGGAATCTAGAGCTGCAGGATCAAAGAGCACTTTTCCTTGCCATCTCTAATATTTTGAAGGAACACAAGAGGTATCCCTGTTCACCAACTGATATGACGTTCTGAATTGAACTGGCTTTTAGTTTCACTATTCTAATCTGCTTCAATGGAATTTCAGCTCAGCTAAGGAGAACTTAAAATTCCTGACCAAGTATCTGGCAACGTATTCTGGTGAGGATACTCATGATATTGCTGAGGCGAAGGAAGAAGCCGCTTACACCATTATTGAATTTGTCAAAGCACCAGATATGTTTCAGGTACTATAAACCGGCTGCAATCGCGTAACAATATACTTGATCGGTTAATCATCTATCTATGAACTGTATGAACCAGTCTTAGTCACTTGATACATTTTTCTGACATACCGCTATTGGGAGCAAACTAAGTTTCATGCATGGGGTTGAAATCTGCCGTAGGGATTGTGTTGTAACTTAAGTATATAAACTAATTTATTGAAAAAAGAAACGAGAGGAGAGGTCGTTTGTTGAAAAGGTTTGCCTAACTAGCTTACATTAAAGAGTTCTATGCACAGAGGAACACATGACAAGTCCAAAGAACGTCACGTGGTTTAAAGTGATTGACATTCTTTACTTGCTTAAATAAATATACATTTCTACAGTCGAACTCAATTGTCATGCATGCTAATGCTGTCCATTCAATGCATAGAAAGATAAACTATCTTTATGCGATCGAGTAAAGGAATTACTGAAGTATAAATTTCATTATATAAGAACAAGATTATTTAATTTTGATGGATGAAATTATAACTTTGGAAATCGTATGAGTGTCTGAAACAGGTCTAGGATAAGATATATTAGAGGCTTCAATGAAGCTGAGTAAACTATATCTAGGCACATGACTATTTAGAGGTATTTTGTGTAGTGAAAATGATTGGCATGAGTTCGGGACGGTAGGTTTAGATGATTGTGGTCCTGTGTGAGGGCCACATTATAACTTACTCTTGTGTTGCTAGCCTGGTATTTGTTTTGTAATCTTCAGTTAACTTGGCTTACTTTCTCTGTTTTTAAACCCGGATATACTTTGTGAAATTTATGAGCATACTGCTCAACATTCATGCAGTGTGATCTGCTTGAAATGCCCGCTATAGCACAGTTGGAGAAAGACGCTAAGTATGCACTTCTTCATCAGCTTTTAAAGATATTTCTGACTCAGAGGCTGAGTGCGTATCTGGATTTTCATACAGCAAATTCCGAGTTACTCAAAAGCTATGGTGATTACCAGTATTGGATTTAAATTTTCTTGGTCGGCTACTTGTTCTTGTTTCAAGTTACACTGGTAGGTATTCTTATTATTTCCCCCCCTCCTTTTGGCATTGTATAGGTCTTGTTCACGAAGATTGTATAGCTAAAATGAGGTTGATGTCAATTGTGGATCTTGCCTCTGACGAATCTGGCCAAGTTTCTTATCTTTCAGTCAAGGACACTCTCCAGGTAGGCCATCCAACTTCAGGTTTGAGGTGGCAAAGCAGGCTGGGTAACAGACCAAAATGGGTCATCTTTTAGTGTGGTAATTATGAATGATTAGTTACTAACTAGGCACATAGCGATTCCAAATTGATTACAAAAACGCATGTTTCGCAACAATAGTTATCTAATTTTTTGAATAGAAAAGGTTACAAGGTGATACTCATTAAAAATATTCTTTGGGAGACTATCAGTTGTTTGACCAAACTTTGACCCATTCGGTAGCTTATTCTTATTATTTTGACCCATTCATAAGTAAATGGGTTGAATTGCCACATCCACTAGTCATGCCGCTTTTAGTAGGTAAGATCTCTAAACCATGGTTGATTGCATGGTTGTTTTATTATAACTGTGGGGTCTTTACAGATTGAAGATGATGAGGTTGAATTGTGGGTGGTAAATGCAATTACTGCAAAGTTGGTTGATTGTAAAATTGATCAGATGAATCAAGTTATTAGAGTGAGGTATATGTTGATCATGCATTTTAATTCAGTGGTTATTCTCTCGAGATTATTATGATTAATTTACTGGATCATGTTATGTGTAGCCGGTGTACTGAGCGTGTGTATGGGCTACCTCAGTGGCAAGCTCTAAGGACAAAGCTTACAACATGGCGGGTAAATAATCTTTTTATTCAATCAGTTGTCCGTACAGTTGTTACAGACCCATATGATTCCTGTAAACCATTCTTATTTTCAGGTTAACATTGCAAATGTAATAACTACTATTCAAGCAAACAAGGTTACTGAAGAAGGAACCCAGTCGATGCAAGGGCTGATGATACGTTAGAGATTTTTTGTTTATTTTGCTAACCTCTTCTCCAAGTTGTGCAAGACCAAAAGTGTGTGCACTGAGGTCTGGTTGTTTGTTGCTTTTACTTGAGATCATATTTTTAGAAATTTTGCCCCTCCCTTTTGAGCTTTAGTATACCCTTTCTTTGTGTACCTGTTAATGAATTCATTTAAGAAAACCAATCTATGCTTTTTAGCATTGGATATGCTTGTTTCAGTTAACAGAGTGTATTCATTTTATTAAGAGGCGTTTGGTTGAGGCCTTTGGAAATGATTTTCTATTAGGCAATGGGTCTAATAGCAATATCAAGGGTGTGTGTTCCATTCCACTTGGAACAAATTATTTTAAAATTTAGAGAGCATATGCTTTTTCATTTTATTTCAAGTCAATATCAATTACTTATCTTACTAACAAATCAAAAATTCATTTTTTGCTTTGTGATGATGCTCAATTGTAACTAATACTGGTAGATTGTAATCATATTTATTAGTATCTTTTACATGTATCTGTGTTGACAACTAGGCAAGTGCTCTATTTTGGGGTAAAATCAGAGTATCATTCGACACCCTTAAAAAAGGTAAATGGAGAAAACCATTACCAAAAACTGAAAAAGTCACAGTTAAATATAGAGAGGAAAATACAGAATTGTTCACTTTGAGGATAAAAGGATGCTTTTGAAGATTTCAGAGATGGGACGGGACTGGGAGTAGGATGCCAGGGTGGTAGCGAGAAAGATATATAGATTATGATAATTAAACAATCTCAAATGGAGCGAATTACTATGTATGATCAAAACTCAAAAGTCTTGCATCTCTTATTTCTGGATGATTTTTCAATTGGCCAAATATGTAAAAGTATACACATAACATGTGTTTGCCAACTGGTTAGTGGGTTGACATTTTGTCAAGTTGAGTTAACAAAATTACAGGAATGGTTTATAGGCATCAATATTCAAGCGTAGACATTTCTTCATAGTTTTCTTGGCAGCAAAACGATGGATTTTGGCTTCATATCATCTCTCACTAGATTATCAATTTCCAGTATTGTTATTGGAATCTTGCTTTCTTCATTCACTTTCACTAGCACAGGTTTGAATCTTGTGTTAACATTTTTATTTAAAGTTTTGTTACTTTAGTCATTTTAAATCAATTTGGTTTATGGGCTTTGCTTAATTTCATTGTTCTGACCTTTTTTAATCAAGATTCGTAGTTTAATACTTTAATAGCTGAATTGGATTATGGGTGTGACTTTATCAGATTTGTACTTCAATTAGTATTAGTGGGTAGTTTATGGAATTTGTTTGTAGGTCTTGAGTTAGTACATGTACATGGGAAGCTGGGAATCAGTAAATTATGCAAAATGGTTTAAGATCTCAACTCTGGTCGGAGGTTTTTTGAAAGTAGTCTCTACCCGGATACGGGTAAGACCATCTACATCCGACCTCCACGTACCTCGGCCAGATATGGTTGTTATTGGTTTATATGATCTCAAGTTTATTAATGTCTTGGATGATCTATGTTATGTACCGAGTGAAGTGCTTTTTAGTTGTAAATAAATAAATCTGTATTGGCATTAATAAAATGTTAACCATGTTTGATAATTTTGAAATGATATATCAACAAGATTTATCCATGTAAGGGTGTTTTTTGGTCAAAATAAAAGGATTGACTAAATCAAATAAGTTCTAAATGAACGAAATTATACATCTAGACCTCAAGCACCATGTTACATTAAGTGAATTGTTAATCATTCCTTTTTGGAGTTTTATATCATTTGGATCATACGTTAATTCATATGATGATTTTCATTCAGTGTTTGTCGTTTAACAACTTCCCAAAATTTCGGTCTTTGACAAGAAACAACTATTGACCCTCTTCCTTTTGTTTGTTTAACTGCAGAAGCGTATGATGCCCGTGACCCGAATGGAAACATCACAATAAAGTGGGATATTATGAATTGGACCCCTGATGGTTATGTTGTAAGCATTAAACAATCACGTTTTTTAGTTTAAATTCATAGTTGTCTTTTATACATGTGACTTTATGATCTTTGATGTTGCTAGCTAACTAATAGCCACTCATGTAAACCCCATACTTGGTTATGTTTTAATGCAGGCTGTTGTTACAATATATAACTTCCAACACTATCGTCGTATTTCACCTCCCGGGTGGACCTTAAGTTGGATGTGGGCTAAGAAAGAGGTGATATGGAGCATTTTTGGAAGTCGAACGACAAAGCAAGGAGATTGTTCAAAATTTAAAGGTGCGCGACCACATTGCTGCAAGAAGACTCCAACGGTTGTTGACTTATTACCAGGAACCCCTTACAACAATCAGTTGCAAATTGCTGCAAGGGAGGTGTTATCAACTCATGGGCCAAAGACCCCAACAATTATTCTAGCTCGTTTCAAGTTAGTGTTGGTTTAGCCGGAACCACTAACAAGACAGTCAAGCTACCCAAGAATTTTACCTTACTTGCACCTGGCCCTGGCTATACCTGTGGGCCGGCTGTAGTTGTTAAAACAACAAAGTTCATTACTCCGGATGGAAGAAGAGTAACTCAAGCCATGAGTAAGTATACTAAACCCAAACATGTATGTTTTCATATATCTGCCCATCCGGGCCTTAATAAAAAGATTCTAATGCCGTAATTCTGTTTTGCCAGTGACTTGGAACGTTAAATGTAAGCGATGATCACATTGGATGCTAGTACGAGGCCTGGATTCTAATGCCCTAATTCTGTTATAAGTTTTTTTTAACTTGTATCCCTAAGGCTCATGTTATGTTATTATGCATAATGAAGTCATTGTTTCTAAAGTTTACTTGAACTATATTTGATGTTTATTAATCCATTCTAAAAATTGTGTTTAAGAAGAAAGTCAGAGTTAATTAAATAGATACCTTGCCTCCTTGAGAACACAAAGTTAGAAAAACCTATTTTTTTCGTTATTGGTAATAACCGCAATACACCATCATATACGAGTATTATTTTTCTCAAGGTTAACCTTTTTGAATTTGAGGCAGATTTCGACGTTGATGATAGAAAGTATCCATCAAAGCCCCAATTTTCAACTCGTCTTAATTTGCTAGATCAACGACTAACAAGCAAGCACAATATATAATCTTAAACGTTTTGTCGGTCAAAACAAGCAACAAACAAAGTTACAAAAACCAACAACACCGTGATGAAGTCCAGTAGTCCACAACGAATGATCTGTTTTTCTTCAGTTAAACACGGACAAGTTCGATAAGAAAGGAAGATGGTTGTAGCCTTGTGGAATTATGTAACACCACTCCTGATGGAAATATAGTCGTCCCATTTGCAAATAAGTCGCTTCAATTGCAGTCTGAATTGAGAAGTGTCTCACCTGGAGTCGGGCTATACAATCGTACTAGCATTACACTATTACCAATTCCGCAGTAAAGTAGTTTATGATTACCTTGCCAATATTAACATTTACCCATAGGGTGTGGGTTCAAGTGTTGGATGATCAATGATTGTGTGGGCCACTTAGAACAATTAACATGGTCAAAATATAGTTGGTAAATAAATTGCAACTTGCATACTTAATTTCTTTTTGAAATATCGTAGGGATGGATTGTCTGGCCGTATGAGTTTTTTCATGTAATTAGGATTAGGTGCACGATAGTTTTTTCAAGAAATTTTAACTTCAATATTTTTTACTGCACACAGTAAAAAATTCCGCAGGAAAAAAATGGCCTTACCATATATATATATATATATATATATATATATATATATATATATATATATATATATATATATATATATATATATATATATATATATATATATATATATATATATATATATATATATATATATATATATATATATATATATATATATATATATATATATATATATATATATATATATATATATATATATATATATATATATATATATATATATATATATATATATATATATATATATATATATATATATATATATATATATATATATATATATATATATATATATATATATATATATATATATATATATATATATATATATATATATATATATATATATATATATATATATATATATATATATATATATATATATATATATATATATATATATATATATATATATATATATATATATATATATATATATATATATATATATATATATATATATATATATATATATATATATATATATATATATATATATATATATATATATATATATATATATATATATATATATATATATATATATATATATATATATATATATATATATATATATATATATATATATATATATATATATATATATATATATATATATATATATATATATATATATATATATATATATATATATATATATATATATATATATATATATATATATATATATATATATATATATATATATATATATATATATATATATATATATATATATATATATATATATATATATATATATATATATATATATATATATATATATATATATATATATATATATATATATATATATATATATATATATATATATATATATATATATATATATATATATATATATATATATATATATATATATATATATATATATATATATATATATATATATATATATATATATATATATATATATATATATATATATATATATATATATATATATATATATATATATATATATATATATATATATATATATATATATATATATATATATATATATATATATATATATATATATATATATATATATATATATATATATATATATATATATATATATATATATATATATATATATATATATATATATATATATATATATATATATATATATATATATATATATATATATATATATATATATATATATATATATATATATATATATATATATATATATATATATATATATATATATATATATATATATATATATATATATATATATATATATATATATATATATATATATATATATATATATATATATATATATATATATATATATATATATATATATATATATATATATATATATATATATATATATATATATATATATATATATATATATATATATATATATATATATATATATAATAAACTCAAACTTTTTGACATATAACTATTAGTAAATTTTGCTATATATATATTTTTTTTTGTCATTGGTTAGTATATTTCAATCATAATGAATATATATTCTATATCAATGTTGTCGGCAAGAAGTGTTGGATTTCTTGACGACCGATCCTGTGGTTGTATCTTTGCTTCCTCTTTAATTTGTATCATACAAAACACCTTTTTTAATGTTTTCTTAATCTCTTTCAAATCTCAGTAATATTTGAAACCATATACTAAATTCAAAATGTATTCTATTAATCTCAACTTATGTTGTGACATGTAGTTAATAATATCACAATTTTAGCTTGTCATATTTAGCTAATAATGTTGAAAATGTGAGCCTTACTTTTATCTCATTTAACAAATACATCCCATAATCTATACTTCTATACTTATACTTACTACTTATTAAAGAAATGTAACACCCTAAAGTTTTTTTTAGGTAAAGAAATTAACCCCTTTTTACAGTTTTGACATTAAAATAAGTTCCTAGTATTTTATTTGTGGATATGGGGTTAATTTAGTTGAACTTTAGCGGATAGCGGGTAAAAATACCCACAAAAATAGAAAAGGGCGTGGCAAGCCCATGAAGTGCCAGCCAACTTCTTTTCTATGACTCATACTTCCATTTGCTCTCCATCATTTCTTCATGCAGCTCCTTCTTAATTCATCATACAATTCTCATTCCATATCATCCTTCCATAAAGAATTATCATCAACAAGATTTATTATAATATCCAATTATTCAAGAAATTGAATAGTTAGGGTTTGTGGTGATTGTGGTGGTGGCCGAAATTTCTAGAGGAAAAAGGGGGAAAAGAAGTTGTAATCTAAAGTCTTGAATTAGCTCATGGTTGTCTGAGGTATTGATTCCCTAACCTAGTTTTATCTTTTCTTTTAAAATTAGGGTTCTTGGAGTAACCCAAATTGGGGATTTTGCTAGAAATTGATTTATGAATAATTTCCCCCAAATTCTTAGATAACCTAGTTTGTCATTGAGTTGTATAATGAGTTTGGCTAAGATTGAGAAAAGTGAATTTGTACTAGTTGCGAAATGTTGATAAAAGTGGTAGATTGAGCTACCTAGTGAAATTGTTGAAAGTGAAAGTAACTCAATGACAAATGGGTTGGGTTTGGAATTAGAAAAGGCTAGTGATTGATAGGTATGACTAGGTTGAGCTAGTCAAGTTGATGAATAAAAGCTTATGCATCTTATGATATGATTATAGGTTGAAGCTTGTATTTGTGCATTGACATATTATCGAGTTATTGTTCAAGTCGCGGAGGAGGTGAGTATATTTGCATACCTTTGTGTATACGTTGGGTCAATTACCATATGATGTTGAGTTGTGTCCATATGTGGTAATTGATTTGGCGTTAAGCCCATGTGGGGCATAGTGTTTATGAGGCCTAAGAACCTCCGGGACCTAAGAATCCCGATAGTTGATTTAGTGGGGCCTGAGAACCCCTTGTGAATGAGGCCTAAGAACCTCCGGGACCTAAGAATCCCGATAGTTGATATTGATTGTGTTTGTTTAGCTTATATGGATCCATGTATAGCGTTAAAGTGCAAAGGTGAGCATGTAGGTATGACACGACGGTGTCATAGGTTACATGTAATAGCCCTTTGTGCGTTGCCCTCCTTCTTGTTCATAAATGTATGCAAGTATATTCACTAAGCCTTTGCTTATATTTTAGTTGTTTCATCTTTCTTATAGGCGGTTCCGGAAGAAGGAACTAAGGTTGTTGATTAGAGCTTGAAGTAGTGAAAGTTGCTTTTGAAAGTTTGGAGGTATTGCCATCAAGAATTGGAAAGTTGTAGATACCTAGTTATCCCACCTCTCTATGGCTCTTGACTATCTTGGACATTTTGGTTAACTCAACTCTTGGTAAATTCTGGAAATTGTGGTTTGGTTGAGTCATGAGCTTTTGAAAGTAAACATGATCGTTTTGTTGATTATCCAAGTTGGGCAAATGACCCATTTGTTGGACAATGAAGTTTTTGAATGATGTTTATATGTTAGATTATGATGTAACGATGTTTTATAAGATTGGAAGTCTAAATCATGGATTTGAAAGATTTGTAATTGGGTTGGAAGTATTGCAAGTTGAGTTTTGGTGTCAAAATGAAGTTTGGAAGTCTGGACCAGACATTTCCCACTGCGGCGCAGTGGGAGTGTCCAGCCCCACTGCGCCGCAGTGGGGGCTTTTGTTCGTGCAGGTCAGAATTCTCCCACTGCGCCGCAGTGGGAGTGCTCAACCCCACTGCGCCGCAGTGGGGAAAGGCTGTAAAAAAAAATTGTATTTTTCTCTTATCGAGTTCAGTCCTTTCAAGAAATTACCTCCATGTTGAAAGTTACACGAGAAAAAATGTCTAAAATGCCCTCCCATGTAATATTTTCATCCACCACCTTTAAAATATGTAATATTTTGATTTAGCACTAAAATATTTCATTTACATTACCCCTTAACATTAATGATTAAGTTACACTATCAATCTTTTATCTTTTAAAATATCTCCATTAACTATTTATATCAATAATCTACACCAATCGACGCCCCATCTACCACCAACAGTCGCCCCTATTACCACATCGTCGACGCCACGACCACCGCCGCATTGCGCGGGTAACATGCTAGTTTCTCCTTTTATCTTTTTTACCTTATTTATATAATAATCATAAACTACTAACAAATACATATGATATTAATAATATCACAAATCGTTGTTTGTCCATTAATATAGACATCCATTGATACATCTACTAGTAAAACTTATACATCAAGTCTCAAATTTTATATACATTTCATCGCAGACTTTTTATAAATAAAATTTACTAGTCCCAATAAAAAGCACATTATAGTATGTTTGATGTACAAGATTGATAATTTTCACCAAACAAACACATTTTTTTAATAATAAAAAAATATACCAAATTAGCTAGACTTTTTCTTTTATTAACCATCGAATCATTTCTTTTGTGAAAGAGAGAAAAACCAAATCTCTCTCCCTCCATTACACACACAAAACACACACTCATTATACACACTCAACAAAAGAGGCCAATACAAAAGCCAGTGGATCTACTAAAACTTGGCAACAAAACAATGGATAATTTCTGCAGATCTCTCACTAGATTATCAATTTCCAGTATTGTTATTGGAATATTGCTTTCTTCATTCACTTTCACTTGCACAGGTTTGAATCTTGTGTTAACATTTTTATTTAAAGTTTGTTACTTTATTAATTTTTAATCAATTTGGTTTCTGGGCTTTGCTTAATTTCACTGTTTAATCAAGATTTTTTACTTTAATGTCTGAAATTAATGATGGGTGTGAGTTTATCAGATTTGTAATTGAGTTAGGATTAGTGGGTAGTTTATGAAATTTGTTTTTAGGCTTTGTAGAATGAAAAAGATTTGATCTTTGTGGATCAAGATTTGTAGTATATTAGCTGAATTGATGATGGTTTTTAGAGATTTTAATTGTTAATTAAGGTCTAATGGTGTAAGTTAGTACAGGGGAGGCTGGGATTGGGTATCGTTGTTGTCGGTGGTTTGAGATCTCATTTTGTTTGATAATTTTTTTTAATGTATTGAGTTATGTATGTTGTGTAGTATGTGAATGACTTTCTAAATGTAGATCAGTATATCTTTATTGATCAATATTGGAAGCTTGATCAGTAAAAACTATACTGTATAACAAGATTTATCCAAGTAAAGATGTGTTTTGATTACAATTAAAGGATTGACTTAACCAAATAAGTATCTCAATGAACGCAATCGTACATCTATACCTCAATAATCATATGCTAGAACCAACATGTTATATTAAGTCAATGGTTAATGATTACGTTGTACTATTTTATATTGATTCGGATCAAGTGTTGGTTTGTATAATGATCTTTTTTCTCTGTTTGTTGTTTAACGATTTTTCAAGAGTTTTTGACAAGAAACAACTCTTGACTCCCTTCCTTTTCTTTGTTATAATATGCAGAAGCGTATGATGCACTTGACCCGAATGGAAACATCACAATCAAGTGGGATATTATTAGTTGGACCCCTGATGGTTATGTTGTAAGTATCAAACACGGATTTTTATATTTATAGGTGCCTTCAATACATGTGGATTCACGATCTTTTATGTTGCTAATAGCTACTTATGTAAACTGCAGGCTGTCGTTACAATGTATAACTTCCAACAATACCGCCATATTCAACCACCTGGGTGGACCTTAGGTTGGACCTGGGCTAAAAAAGAGGTGATTTGGAGCATGATGGGCAGTCAAACGACCGAGCAAGGAGATTGTTCAAAATATAAAAGTTCACCACCACATTGCTGCAAGAAGACTCCAACAGTTGTTGACTTATTACCAGGAACCCCTTACAACCAGCAGATTGCAAATTGCTGCAAGGGAGGTGTTATCAACTCATGGGCCCAAGATCCCAACAATTACGCCAGTTCGTTTCAGGTTAGTGTTGGTGCTGCTGGAACAACTAACAAGACGGTTAAACCACCCAAAAATTTCACCTTGCTTGCACCTGGCCCTGGCTATACCTGTGGACCGGCTGTAGTTGGCAAACCAACAAAGTTCATTACTTCAGATGGAAGAAGAGTCACTCAAGCTATGAGTAAGCATACTAAACTCAAACTTGTAGGTTATTAGATATCCAACTACTCCTGCTTGATTTGAAAATCTCTAATGTCCTAATTCTGCTTTTGCAGTGACATGGAACGTTACATGTACATATTCACAGTTTTTGGCCCAAAAAACTCCCACTTGCTGTGTATCTCTCTCTTCGTTCTACAATGAAACGATTGTGCCCTGTCCAACATGCACCTGTGGATGCCAAAATAACATTACTCACCCTGGAAGTTGTGTAAAGTAAGGTTTCTTATCTTGGTCATTTGGCTTCAAACTAACCACTTCAGTTAAGATAATATTCTTCTAACTCATCTTTCCTAATTCTTTTTGCAGCCCAAACTCACCATATCTAGCTTCAGTTGTTAATGGTCCTGGAAAGAACACCTTAACACCTCTGGTTCAATGCACGAAACATATGTGTCCTATTCGAGTTCACTGGCATGTGAAACTTAACTATAAGGATTACTGGCGCGTGAAGGTTACAATTACAAACTTCAACTACAGGATGAATTACTCTCAGTGGAACTTAGTTGTCCAACATCCCAACTTTGACAACCTTACTCAAATATTCAGTTTTAATTACAAGCCTTTGACTCCTTATTCTTCAATTAGTAAGTTCACTTTGCAAGCAACTAACTTAAATACTCGCACCATGTAGACTGATAAAAACAAGTTCTAACCTGTATTTGTAAATGTTTACAGATGATACTGGTATGCTTTGGGGAGTTAAATTTTACAACGATTTTCTGAATCAAGCTGGACCATTGGGGAATGTTCAGTCAGAATTACTCTTCCGGAAAGACAAATCAACTTTCACATTTGAAAAGGGTTGGGCTTTCCCTCGAAGAATCTACTTCAATGGTGACAACTGTGTGATGCCACCACCCGATGCATACCCGTATCTCCCGAATGCAAGTTCCCGTCTAAGCTTCTCATTACTCGCTCTATTGACAACGTCTTTAGCTTTATTCTTTGCTTTTGTTTAATGTTTGAGCAGCCATTGATGATTTTTCACACGCACACGTCATCTTGAACAAGAAAAGTTTTAGTCTGTAATGTGGGTGAATTCACCTGTCCGATACTGTTGTTTTACATGTATTGTATTTTGTAGAGTAGTTGAAGTTATAGTGTTGTTTACAGTTGTATAATTTAAACCTACAAGTGATAAGTTAAATCCGATATTCGATTTTGATTATTCTTCTCTGTTCAATACTTGTTTGAATAGGGTGATCATCTCCCT
>CM067173.1:73821608-73829223 GCA_034093135.1 Erigeron breviscapus
ATGCCGAAACTTTGTTCTGACACTACAAGAAAAATGTTGATTAGTGACCATTTTGCTTAGTGACAACTAAAATTTGGTCACTAATAACCTTATTTAGTTACCATTAAGAAAAAGTGGTCACTAAATTTGGCCACTAAACAAAATTAGTGGCCAAAAAATAACATTTTTTGGTCTCTAAACAAAATTAGTGACGGACCTTTAGTGACGAAAAGTGACCACTTAATGACCAAAATTTGGTCACTAAACAAAATTAGTGACGAAAATTTGGTCATTATGATAAATTAGTGACCAAATTTTGAGTGGTCACTTTTTGTCACTCTTCGTCACTAAAGGTCCGTCACTAATTATGCTTAGAGACCAAAAAATGTTATTTTTTGGCCACTAATTTTGTTTAGTGGCCAAATTTAGTGACCACTTTTTCATAATGGTAACTAAATAAGGTTATTAGTGACCAAATTTTAGTCGTCACTAAGCAAAGTCGTCACTAATTAACATTTTTATTGTAGTGTGAAAAAAACCCCATAAAGTTTGTCGTTTTATATTTGGGTCGTTTCAACAATCTTCTATATATCTATCATCGTCAACAAAAACGTTCATTTCTCTCTCTCTAGCTCCTCTCTTTAAGAAAAATCCAGTCGACTAAATTTCCGTATAAAACGAGCATTATGTTGTAAATTATCACAGACATCTCACACGCTGTAAATTGTTCCACTACAACGTGCGGCTATCGATCTAGTTTATATAAATATAGAGATAGTAATATACCCCGTGTGGTTAGAAAGAAAATTAAGATGTTAATTAAATGAATGATCGACAAGTTGATACTCTAATATTAATTAGAGCAATGATAGAGTTACAAACAAATTTTAAGGGATCTTTATGTTAACATCTGAAATTAAGTCATCACAAAGTTGTTAGTTGTCCAAATTGGAAACGATCTCTAATAAGTCGGCATATATAGTACGGAGTATATCATTATTCGATATATATATACGCAGTTATATATCTTGCAAAAGGGAATACACGAAATTCAGGATACGAAAGAATTTCAGGATACGACGCACGTGATTAATTAGAGTAATAGTAAGGTAAAATCTATAATAATGTAATTAACTCTTGCAATTAATTATCTTTTCAGAAGTATAATTAGGAAGAAAAAAAAAAGATGAGTGATAACGTTAGCGAAAAGGATCAAGAATGCATTATTGAAGTTGTTGGAGGATTCACCGAAGACGAGTCTAAGTTCTTCGATGACGATGGACGTTCTAAGAGATCTGGCCGGTATGTACCTTTTCTTTTTAATTATTGTATCTCATAATTGATTAAATTGCATATGTCACTAGTTTTCTCTAATTTTAGAAATTTGTAATAAGTCAAACTATTTTGTATGAATACGGCTTAATTACTAATTAACTGATCATACTTACTTACTCTTATTAATTTGGCGAAATATATATAGGGAATGTTTGGACTACAAGCGCACATATCATAACTACTGTTATCGGCTCCGGCGTGTTGTCACTAGCATGGGCGACAGCGCAACTCGGTTGGGTCGTTGGGCCGGTCGTTCTTGTCGGGTTTTCGTTTGTGACTTACTACACATCTTCTCTGCTAGCCTACTGCTACCGCTCTGGGTACCCTATCACTGGAAAACGGAACTATACATACATGGAAGTTGTTTCAACAATCTTCTATATATCTATCATCGTCAACAAAAACGTTCATTTCTCTCTCTCTGGCTCCTCTCTTTAAGAAAAATCCAGTCGACTAAATTTCCGTATAAAACGAGCATTATGTTGTAAATTATCACAGACATCTCACACGCTGTAAATTGTTCCACTACAACGTGCGGCTATCGATCTAGTTTATATAAATATAGAGATAGTAATATACCCCGTGTGGTTAGAAAGAAAATTAAGATGTTAATTAAATGAATGATCGACAAGTTGATACTCTAATATTAATTAGAGCAATGATAGAGTTACAAACAAATTTTAAGGGATCTTTATGTTAACATCTGAAATTAAGTCATCACATATATATATAATATATATATATAATATATATATATAATATATATATATATAATATATATATATAATATATATATATATAATATATATATATATATCTTCTATTTAACTGTGTATGTATGTATGTAGGAAATTATATATAGTATTTGAACATATATATTGCATATTTTCGACGTTTAATACGATGGTAACTTAATAATATACATTGTAATGTTTCAAACATTTTTCAGGTGGATGGAAAAAGAAAGTTTGTGGAAGCATTCAGTATCTGAATATTATTGGAACGGCAATTGGATACACTATTGCTGTCATGTCATTCACTTACTCCACCATTGGTCTTGGCCTCGGAATAGCTAAAGTTGCTGGTAAGTTTTTTCTTTAACTTTTTGTTTAGTTCAAACTAGTTAGCTAGCCACTGTTATGGTTATGTTTAACTTAACTGATTGGTGTGTCTATGTAGTGCGTAGTAATTTGCTTATGGAGATTAATATATATTTGATGTTATTGTTGTTTGATTAACAGATAATGGAAAAATTAAGGGAAGTCTTACTGGTGTTAGTATTGGGAATAATGTGACACCAACTCAGAAAATATGGAGGGCGTTAATTTCAAGCACTTGGTGCCATTGCTTTTGCTTATTCCTACTCCCTTGTTCTCATTGAGATTCAGGTAACTAGTTTTACATATACTCCTATATTTTAGTCTTTAGTGTGTGTGTTGAGCGTGTATATCTTTGAGGGCCTGTACGTGAAACCAACAAAATCAATCTTCTTAATAATATTTGTGTTATCAATTTCAGGACACAGTTAAAGCACCGGCTGAACACAAAACCATGAAGAAAGCGAGCATGATCAGTGTTGCGACTACGACGGCTTTTTATATGTTATGTGGATGTTTTGGAGACATGGCACCTGGAAACCTCCTCACGGGTTTTGGCTTCTTTGACCCTTTCTGGCTTGTCGACATTGCCAACATCGCCATCGTGATCCACCTCGTTGGGGCGTACCAAGTCTTCTGCCAGCCCTTTTTCGCCTTTGTTGAAAGCACTGCCACCAAATCCTTCCCCGAGAGCAAGTTCATCAACAACGATATCGAGATCCCAATCCCTGTTGGGGAGCATAAACCCTTGAAGCTAAACATGTTTCGGTTGGCATGGAGAAGCGCCTTTGTCTGCCTGACCACACTCATTGCTATGTTGATGCCGTTTTTTAACGATGTTGTTGGGATTATGGGAGCATTTGGATTCTGGCCATTGACCGTCTACTTTCCTATAGAGATATATATTGTTCAAAAGAAGATACCAAGATGGAGTGCCCGATGGATTTTGCTACAATCACTGAGTGTCGTTTGTCTCCTTATTTCGCTCTGTGCTGCAACGGGATCAATTGCTGGTGTGGTTACTGATCTCAAGACTTACAAGCCTTTCAAGACGATGTGACTGAAGTGCAAGAAAATTACAAGAACTCACGAAGATTCAAATTATCAAGACGATGTGACTGAAGTGCAAGAATATACAAGAACTCATGAAGATTCAGATTGTCAAGACAATGTGACTAGAGTGCAAGAAAATAGAAGAACTCACGAAGATTCAAATTACTCTTTCAGTCTACCTATGTAACTTTCCTCGTGGCTTGTATGGGACTGCATCAAAAACACCACGGAGTGAAAACCGGTGTCACGGCCTTCGTTTGTGGGGATTTTTCTCGTCTCTGTTGGCACGAGTTTTTTCATCCTTTTTACAGTCCTCGCAGTTAAAGCCATGGGAAGAATCTAGAATGTGTAGCTTTGTTTATTTCTAGATTTGTAGCTGTATACTTTGCCTTCTAGCGCTTTGCTAGTGGCTACTTTGAGAATTCAGAAACAAGTCAATTCATCAAGTTAATTTGAGAACCCATATCAACTCTGCAACTCTGTTTTGCTGATATGTTACATGAATAAGTTTATAAGCCCAGTTAATTAACCTCTTAGATCGACCCGTTTCATTTGTAACTAACTCTATATGTATGGCCCTTTATCAATGAGATATTACCCAAATTGAAATCCTATGAAGAAACTTCAGATTTACCTATGTCTATGAAGATTGTAACCTTTGACTGGACACATAGCTTGTGCATAACTGCTTACAACATGTCCTGTGATATCATGGGATATATCGCAACAAAGAGGTCTAGGCATTGATGGTCAAGCATTTGTTGTATGGATTATAACTGTGTAATGGTCTGCAAGAATTATGCCTCGAAGTAGGCAGGCTTGTAAGTGCTATTAGTCCTTCATTACTTCTGCAGACCTATGTCTTTTAATTTGTAACCAAACTTTTTCAATAGTTATCAATATATATTTGATTAACGATTGATTATAGTGATTCATCATTTAATGAGATTTATTGTATAAATTTTCTATCGACACCTTGTGTTTACACACGGGTTCTGTACATAGTATCATCTAAACCAAAGTGAATACTCCTTTAACTTTGAGCCTAATCTGATTTGCAACGTTTTCGGAAACTAAAATAAGCTACATTTTGTTGGGGATCTCCAGGAATACCTTAATATGGTCAATGATCATGTCTTGCGGGCACCTGAATTGCTTTAAAATTGCTTCATAGATACTATCTTCTTATTTTACTAGTTACATTTATGTAAAGGCTGGTGTTATTTTTGAAGTTTATGTTTCGTTAATCATGATTTGTAGCTCAGTGTTTAGATATTTGGCTTAGTATCTTTTTGACCAGAAAATGTGAAGTGTAGCATATACAGTCTCTATATAATCAATAACTTTTAACAATTCATAATTCTTTTAACACATTATTAGAATCACTTCCAAGATTAATGTAATGGTTAACATTTTATACCTCTTCACAAAGACGTCTCATACACGAAATTCGTCTTCCCAAGATAACCCGAATAATTTATTTTTTTATCCATTTACCTATTTTACAATTAGCACTTGTACATTACTGTATTAAAATAGAAAGAATGGCAAAGCAATAGAAACGGTAAATAAAAAGGTTGCAACACTTTGACCAAATCACATCCGTTACATCCCTTCTGGCTTGTCGACATTGCCAACGTCGCCATTGTGATTCACCTCGTTGGCGCGTACCAAGTCTTCTGCCAGCCCTTATTCGCCTTTGTTGAAAGCACTGCCGTCAAATCCTTCCCCGAGAGCAAGTTCATCAACAACGATATCGAGATCCCGATTCCTGTTGGGGGATATAAACCCTTGAAGCTAAACATGTTCCGGTTGGCATGGAGAAGCGCCTTTGTCTGCCTGACCACACTCATTGCTATGTTGATGCCGTTTTTTAACGATGTTGTTGGGATTATGGGAGCATTTGGATTCTGGCCATTGACCGTCTACTTTCTGATAGAGATATATATTGTTCAAAAGAAGATACCAAGATGGAGTGCCCGATGGATTTTGCTACAATCACTGAGTGTCGTTTGTCTCCTTATTTCCCTCTGTGCTGCGACGGGGTCAATTGCTGGTGTGGTTACTGATCTCAAGACTTACAAGCCTTTCAAGACGATGTGACTGAAGTGCAAGAAAATTACAAGAACTCACGAAGATTCAAATTATCAAGACGATGTGACTGAAGTGCAAGAATATACAAGAACTCATGAAGATTCAGATTGTCAAGACAATGTGACTGGAGTGCAAGAAAATAACGAAGATTCAAATTACTCTTTCAGTCTACCTATGTAACTTTCCTCGTGGCTTGTATGGGACTGCATCAAAAACACCACGGAGTGAAAACCGGTGTCATGGCCTTCGTTTGTGGGGATTTTTCTCATGTCTCTGTTGGCACGAGTTTTTTCATCCTTTTTGCAGTCCTCGCAGTTAAAGCCACGGGAAGAATCTAGAATGTGTAGCTTTGTTTATTTCTAGATTTGTAGTTGTATACTTTGCCTTCTAGCGCTTTGCTAGTGGCTATTTTGAGAATTCAGAAACAAGTCAATTCATCAAGTTAATTTGAGAACCCATATCAACTCTGCAACTCTGTTTTGCTGATATGTTACATGAATAAGTTTATAAGCCCAGTTAGTTAACCTCTTAGATCGACCCGTTTCATTTGTAACTAATTCTGTATGTATGTCCCATTATCAATGAGATATTACCCAAATTGAAATCCTATGAAGAAACTGTTAGAATATGAAAATCACATAAATATTTGGAAGAATTAAATATGTAATCAAATTAATTAACAAAGAATAGAATTTTGTGTACCTTATGCAAAGCTCCAATAAAAGATAATAACAATAATGTTATTATTGATTTAGGGTTTAAAGTAAAACCCCTCTACGATCGCACACTAGACACCCCTATACCGTATGCTAGTACCCCGATCACGAACTCACAAACCCTTTTGTGTATCTCCCTTTAATTCGAAATCCCTTTAAACCGTAAACAATTGATGGCGTAAACAAAATTGCACCACAATTAATGCTAAGCATTAATTGTATAAAGGAATCATAAGAATTGTTGAATGTAACAAAAAACCGAATACCCTTAAAGGGTTCGGTCGAATGATACAAAGGAGGAAAAGAGAGGATATTTATTATGTGAATGAATGTCTAAAACCCTTTGATTAAGCCCTCTATATATAGGGTTAATTCTTAGGGTTTTAAACTTGATGGGCAAGCAACTTCAAGGCTTTCCAAGCCTTAATAAAATCGGCCCCCCATTAGGAATTAGAGTCCAACTCTAATTTCCTAATTTCACATTTAACCTCCTTTTAATTAATTAAATACAATTAACCCTTTAATTTATTTAAATTAATCATTTCGTGATCAAATTAATTAATATATTACTTTAATATAATAATTAATAGTATAGAGTTACCGTGTCATTTCGTGTGACCCCGTAGGCTTAAATTACTTCCGGACATGCGATTATTATAACGTGATCACATACCAACAGCTCCCACTTGAGCATGTTATCATAAAGGCAATAACATTGGTTAGCGTCTAGCAACACGCCAATGCTCCCGGAAATATTTAAGGATAGTTTCTTAAAATATCATTTGAAATGATTTAATCTTTAATATCCCTTTGTTTCAGATACCCTTGTTAATTATGAATATGGATCAATGTCATTTCATAATTTAACGATTATGTTTCTCATTTCTACAATTAATCAAGATTACCAAATTAATCAAGACCACCTCTTGAGTTCATTTGGGTATGCGCATACAAACATCTTAATTAATTAATGAGGGGCCCAAATGGTATCATACTTCAGTTGCAAATTGAAGGAACAAATCCTATATTGACTACACGTGTTAGTCATGTCGTTTCACTACATTTCTGAAAATAGCCCTTTATTACTACCTTGTTCAGGACAGTTAGAACTATATCTAGAAAATGCAATCCACACATGCATAACCTGCTTGTATCTCAAGTCTAAGGATAAATAAAGCAACCATTTCACGAATTTCACTTAATGACGCCAATCCATAAGATGACAATTCGTTAAGTGGGGTAAGTCCAATATTCACCTCTTTGAATACCATGTGAGTTTGGCAGACCATCTCTAAATATTCCCTTAAATATTTCAACCAATCTCTCACAGACTCTACTGGA
>CM067173.1:73830223-73852723 GCA_034093135.1 Erigeron breviscapus
CCACTCTTCTTCTTATCCTTACCTCCATTCGAGGTAGAACCACCTTTAAACTTCTTATTAGAACCCGAAGACCAATTAGATCTTCTCTTGAGTCCCGACTTCTTGTCATCGACTTTGTCTACAACTTTTTCAGATTTAAGGTCATCATCCAACCTCTTAGACTCCTTAATAGCTGCAGACAAGGTAGTGTGCTGCCTACATAAACCACGATAGTTAGCCGGAAGGCCATCACAATAAGCCTCAATCTGATCCACCTCCCTACGAACCATATGTCCCACAAACTTGAGTTTCTCCATGAATGAATGTGCATACTCCGTTATAGCACCGGGCTTGGCAGTCAACGCCCTAAACTCCTTCTCAATTAGCCTCAACTCTCTAGTTCCAACATAATCTTCCAAGAACTTATCCTTAAAAGTACCCCAAGGCATCACCGCTAGTACCTCGGGAGCTATTGACACGGTAGTAGCCCTCCACCAATTACGGGCATTCTTCTTCAGCATACGAGTTGCACACAAAACCTTCATGTCATCAAGACAATAACATGAAGCAAAGACCACCTCAATGTCTTCTATCCACTCCATAGCACCAACTGCATTCTGAGTACCATCAAAGTCTTTAGCTCCACATTTCTGAAAGCTCTCATACTTAAAATTGGTGGTACGAGGAGCAACCACCACATGAGGCTCCACCACATTTCCCCCATCGTTCATATCTGCAACAACATTATCAGGAGCAACTTGAGACCTCACATTTGATGGCTCGACGTCATTAGAGGGATTGGAATAGTTTCCCTCCGTGTGCTCTCCCTACGCAAGTTAGCTTCCCTTTCGACATCTCTTTCGGCTCTTACTCGAACCAACTCTTCTTCAGTCCTGCTTAAACGAGCTCGAATAGCCCTCAGTTCTTCCAACATTTCTGATTGAGTTGGAATCTGCTCAATTACCAGGTTAGCCCTATCAATCTCAGATCTAGTCGGCCTTGCACCCAGATTCAGCCTTCGTGGAGGTACTTGATTATTCACATTTTCAGCTACATTCCGGTTAGCAGGAGCATTACTAGCGGTAGCTCCATCACGTAAACTATTGGTACGGGTGTTAACCATGTTGTCTACAACGCAATGACAACAATTAGCTAGAGTTAAAGTGAGAACCAAAAGATTAAGGCTACACAACTTCTACATAAGCTGCATATAACACAAATAAGCCTCAACCTACACTCTCACTCAATCCCAACCCGTCCTAAAGTACTTCATCTCAAAGCTAGGCACACCTACATAAGCCTAACTTGTCACCTTTCGGTTTAAGTCCAAAATCCTACGGTCATGGTCAAACTTTGGTTCACTTAAACCATTTCTCTGATACCAACTTGTAACACCCTTCATTTAAATAAACGGTTTTCCAAAAAATTTCGCCTAACGGCGTTAAATAAAGCGGAAAAAACATTAAAAGTCCTAACCAATTAAAATCTGTTTGGTTTACTTATTTAATGGTGTTACTAATCGCATCATCAAAACAAGTTTAATAGAAACCCGTCGGCTGCCCAACACAAAACAACCGACTACATAACAATCCAACTTCATTAAAGACAAACATAAACAAATGTCTATAAAAGTTCAGCATCTATGGGTAGCTAAGGACTTCATCAAGCATTCTACCCATTCCTCACTCTTCTTCATCAACAACCTCAGCAACGCTAAACCTGAGGGAGCAACACATTTCAAAAGACAAGTGTTAGCTAACGAATTAGCTAAGTAAGATAACACTCAGGTTACAAAACATTTGTCCAATTCAACATTATGGATAAGAGTACTTCATTAAGGCATAACACACATAAAACACACGATCACAACAATACTTCATATTAGGATGAACCATCCTAAATGTGCCTATCCTGCTTTACTTCATTACACACATATAACCACATAACTGCTTTCTACATTAACTGTATTACTACGTTTTAACTGCATTATTTCATTTTAACTGCATCAATGTGTAACATAAGTTACACCCGACTAAATGACAACCATCCAGTTGAACATCAAACGTCGTTAAGGAATGGCAAGCCAATCCCCGAGTAATCTGTATGCACAAGACAAATGAGGGTGGGTCAGACCCCTCGTATTACTCAACTGCATCTCAATGACCATGTTGCAAGGAGCCACCCAAGCAACCTACGTCAACGCACTTAGCCGGGCTAGGGCAAGTACGGGTTAAGCTTAACACTTTACTGCATCAAAGTTTAATGAGCTCGACACTGTATTATTTAGTTTAGGTGACCGCATTACCTAAACAATTACTACGTTTACTGCTTTTTATGTTTTGGGCCCTTAAACGTGCACGTGACATGGCAACTTAGCAAGTCTAGTGTTCTAGATGAGCAAGCCATACATACATGCACATAACAACATAAACTACATCACACTGCATTTCAAGATACTACATACTACTTCATATAATATCACTACATTATCCTTCATACATAACACTACATCATACATCATATCATAACATGCACTACTTTACATATCATGAGGGACTGCATTTCAGGTCTCAACGGTAAACTACATAACCCATATCACCTCCCGTGTAACCCCATATACCCTTAAACAACATAAGTTACCATTTGGGAAGTTATTATTATGAAACCATCCTTTGTTGAACCCTCAGCGTGTCAAAAGTAGTGTATCTTACCTCAAAGAAGCGCACGACAAGTGATAACTATGTTACCGTGCAAAGCAATTAGCCTCGTCTACCTAAAATTAGTAAACGATCATTAAACAACCTATTACTCACGTTATTAAAGTCACATCTCAGGCCTACACACCTACAAACATGACTCACAACAACGACATACGCATTGGAGGTTCAAAAGTTAAACTCATTTTAAACTGAACACTGTTGCGCCGCAACATACCACGTTGCGCCGCAACTTAACTCTTCTGCATTTCAATTGCGCCGCAATCAACTCATTGCGCCGCAACTCAAACCTCCAGTTGCGCCGCAACTCAAAGAATTGCGCCGCAACTTAAGTTTCTGAAAACTAGTTGCGCCGCAACTAGCCCCGATTCTGCACAACTTCGATCGATTAAACCCTTATGCATCAAAATCCTTCATTTTTAGACCATTATAATGCAATAAACTCCTTTATTAAACCACACATGATTTGCATCATTAAAACAAACGTTATTTCGACATCAATTGATCCTCCTATGACCTAAAACCACTTTCTAATGATCCATACAATTGAAAAGACATGAAATCAAAGTTATTATACCTTTACAACCTGAAGATCACAATGAGGATGCAAAAGACTCGATCAAACACTCCTTAATCACACGTTTCGAAGGATTTTCGTCTAGGATTTTGATAGGGGATCAAAGGGGTGGCTAGGGCTTGAGAGAAAGGTTATAATTCTGCAAATGATCAACTAATGACTCCCTCAAAGTCCCTAAACCCGTTTTTGACTTTCACACCATGTCAAAATTGGTCCCTAAGCTTCATAAAGTCATATTTTTAGCCCAAAACACCTCTATGGACTATATACAACTCATTAAACACCTTGAACACCTCAAAAAGACATTTAACTACATCTTAACCACATTACTACATCAATCAATTAGTCATTCAAGTCTCACACGTAACACATTAACTACATATAAGCATTACAACTAACATAGACTTAACGACACGTTATGTTGACTTAACGACTCAAGTCAACCGTTAATTAAATAGATTGGGATGTTACATGAAACTTCAAAACATGATTAGGAGTAATTAGGTAAGATTATTATCCCCTAATTCAGATAATTCATTCCTCCTAAGAACCCTAAACCGCTTTCTTTTTTTGGAGTGATCCTCGTGCGATTTCTTGCTTTTTCGGGTGGATTGATGACCAATCGGTGCATGTAATTGATCCGTTTATCATCCTCCAAGGTATAGATCGAAATCTTTGCAGAATATTAGTCATATCCATCCATATATTTCGTCCATACATGGACTTGTTGAGTATTGATTGATAAGAAACGTTTGTGTTGTTAGATTGGCGATTTCGGGTCATTCGGTGATTGTTATTGCAATCAATACGTATCTTGAGATTTCCTACAGGTATGAAGCTGTTTCTAGAGTCATTTTAAAGTTCAGATAGAACCAATATAGGGTTCACATATGGTCTTGAGGTTTGATATGGATTCGATTGCGTTTGTGAGTCGATTTAGGTCATTCGGGTGTCAAATCGATTGTAAAAGGAGTATAATGAATCCATGAACCAATTGATGATTTCATAATAATAACTAAGTCATAATTTGATGTGTATGGACTGTAGAGGTCATGTTGGCTTGATATGGATGTTTGATGGTGGAAATTGTTTGCAAAACAAAGAGTTTATTAGGTCTGAAAATTCAGTCATATTGCAAAAATCATATCTTCTTTAAATGAAAGACTTAGGAGATGAATCTTACATTTCTGAAAACCTCTATGTGTCCCCTAAATACGATATGAACAAAGTTTCCGGTGATTTTGCCCAGAGATATGCGAAAAATGTCGATTTTCAGAAATGGTCAGGTTTCAGACGAATTCTGCAGACTTGTCTTGAAAACGTCATAACTTATTCATTAGAGATCTTCAAGAGTCAAACCTTGCATTTTCGAAAAGGTCTTTGAGTTTGATACGTTTGTTAAGAACTGAGTTTTGTCTCATTCGGTCATCTTATGACCCAAAAGTTGTACTTGAGGAGGCTTATGAACCGTGGTGATATGCTTATTTGGATGCCGCCTGAAATGTGATACGACCTATTATGATACGAGGTGTAGTAAATCTTATATGTTGACGTGTGATAGGGTTAAAAGCCAAGACTAGACATCGAAAGTTTTGTTACAAATAATTATTTAATGATCCTTTAACGGAAGTGAGGAGTCACCTTATCATGGACTAAGAGACAAGGCTGCGTGGGAAGCTAAAGGTAATGATATGAGCCATTAGTAAACCGGTTGTCCAAGAATGTTTATTTCCTGGTGAACTATTGCATCGTTTCATTGGACATGAAAGAAAAGATGTGTGTTAAAGTGGTTCTCTTAAAGTGTGAAAGCTAATTGTTGAATGCTTCAAATCGAGACGACCGTCATGTAAACAATTTTCAGATATGTTTTGGAAAAGTATGAAGGGAATGGTGAACTCGAATGGTGTCTATAACCCTTAGATTGATGGGAAAGAGAAAGGATTATTTAGAAACTTGGGAAAGTCATATGATCGTGCGATAGAGCGTTGAGATTCTCATATACCATTATTGAATTCACATATAATGACAACTACTATATAGGTATGGATGTCACTTCATGATATGACCTGTTATTGAAAGGAAAGTTGTAGAGCCAAATGACATGAAAATAGCAGCTCATAAAGTTAGAATTGTTGAACGAGTGTTTTGATTAGCTCAAAATTGACTGAAGGTTTTGTGATGAGCAAAGGAAGCTTATTATGAATAAAGTGGATATTATGGTCTAACCATAAGACTCTATGGAGGGATATATTATGCAACGAAAGTTATGGCGAGTTGACCTTTTGTTCAAACGAATCGTGTGAGTTATAGTAGTAAGTTAATGAGGATATGTGTCGAAAAGGTCTTATTCGCCAAATGAATAGTCTTCGCTGAATGTAATGTGTATACTACTTTGAAGGTTGAGTAAATGAGTTGACTACTTGGTTTGACTTAAAGATTGAACCAAAGAAATGACGAAATGGTTGAAATGTAAAGTGAAAGTAGAAAAGACTATGTAAGAAGCTAAATGAGTTTGGCCATGCTAAGTTAGAGAACGACCCAAGGAAATCCTGAAATGAAATAATAAAGTTAAGGATACGGATAAGTTATTCATGTATGAGTGGCGAAATGATTTTGAGGACAGAATCCTCTTAAGGGGGAGGTAATTGTACCATCCCAAACTTTTCGAGTATGACTTATTGACTTGACCGTTAGTCAACGTTAGGTTCGTTAAGTTTATGTGCCCTATATGTGATTATGTAATTAAATGCTTATGTGTTTTATGTGAAACGATTAATATGATGTATAATGAAAGTAATTAAAGCAACTTTATGAAGATTAAGTGTTTGTTAGATCATTAAGTCTCCCGGTAAGTGATTTAAGCTATGAAAGTCATGTTTGGAAGTTAAGGGGTCCTAAGTGTAACAATAGGAGTTGATGGCCAGGGGTTAAGTGGAAATTAGGTATCCCTAATTGTGATAATTCAGATCATACGTGTGTGTGTGAGCCCTAGCCGATCTCCTCCCCTCTCCAAGCAAAGATCCAATCGTTTCGTGCCGTTTTGATCAAGGATTGTTTAGATCTTGAGTCCCCTAAGTCATCTACAGGTAATATAGGTAATATTCTCTTTGAAACCTGATTATCTGAGTCATAGATGAGTATTCAATCCAGGCCATGGGGTTTGGGTTGGGTTATTTGATTAAACGTTTATTGATTTCATGTTATTCGGGTGATTCAATGATTGATTTATGTTGTAAAGGATTAAAGGATTGATTGATGGATTAAAGTCATCAAAGGTGTTGTCAAAGAGGTCAATTTTATGTCCCCAGGTCGGGCTAAGGGTTTGAGATTGAATGGGAATCGTTTAGAGCAATTTCGAAATTGGGCGACATTATCAAAATTGTATTGGCATACCAATGTACGACATCTATAAGTATCAATTTATAATATTTTATAATGTTTACTTATAAGCTAATATTTATCTTTAGTCATGTTGTCGACATTGATATCTATATGTGTAAATCTATATTTATTTATAAGATAAAAAGTCAAGAAAAGTCAAAATTATATTGAATACATATATTGTATTTCATCTTTTGAAATAATTTTTTGTAGACAATATTTCATATGTTGAAATTTTTTTAATTAATTAAATGATTAAAATCTTCTCAAGTTGATGGTTAAAAATAAATATAAATTAAGTATTCAGGGCTAAAAAGTGTAAATTATTGATAAAACAAAAAAATGTAAATTAATGAGACTTTTTTTACAAATATAAATATAAATTCTAGAGTAATTAGGAGAGAGTATTAGACCTAAAAAGAGATTTTAGGGGTGCCAAGTGTACCCCCAACCTCCTCTTTTAGTTATATTACTAGTCTTCAGGCCCGTCCATTGGACGAGTAGTCTCAAAATATATAAATCAAAGTTTTTAAAAAAAATTGAAGTATGTTAAATAAAAACTAAATAAAATTCAAATAGATAAAGTACAAATTAAAGAACGAAACATATGAAGATTAACTCCATATCAATATCGATTTCAGTTAACCCCTTTTTTTCAACTTCTTTTTTATTGGAAAATTCGTTATTTTTGTTTATTAATTTGTAATAATTAGTTAAATAAAAATTTGCAGTTTGAAGAAAGAAATAAGGAAAGATGTCAGATGATGAAAGAGATGGAAAAAAAAACAGTTTGATCTTTCGATCTCCTGAAGTTGTAACCAAATACAATTTCTTACCCCTATAATGGGCAACAAACTAAATTAAAAGAGATGAATAATAATACTAACATCAAAATTCAATGTCAAATAATAACGATTAAACACAAAATATATATAAAAAAAACCCTTTTTGTTTGTTGAGAAAACGATCAATCAAATAAGGTTATAATGTGATTTGTATCTATAAGCTAAGAGTTAGAGTTTAATTCTAAGTTTAATAAGGAAATTGAATTTATATACAACTAAAAAAGCTAATTTAATAAAATAAATAAATTAAAAAGACACGTGTCGATCAAAGATTACATCACATATCGTTTTAAGAACATCTCAATTCTATTTTAGTTTATTGATAGATAGATTACCACCGCTCTCTTTGATGGTAGGGAAACATGTTAAACTATCCATTGGTAATAGTTACTTGAATATATGTAGTCTCTTATTAATGTTGTATCGATGACAATAAAAGAAGAATGTAGGAAAACTAAATATCATATATCATAAATTAATTTGATAAATAATACAATTTGTTTTGGTAAGAATGTACCTCACCAAGAATGACTTGAAACCATCTCATTGGTGTAACCTTCAATGGGTTTAGAGAAAATGGTGTTTGGTGTTTCTCAGAGGCCAGAGCCGAATATATGCCTGCACATATAAATAGATCAACATATTAATAAGATACACGAAGTAAAAACGATGCATACAAATCAATCACAAATCCCTCTCGTGTAAACATATATATATAATTTTGGTTCATATGATTTGGTTTGTATAATTTTGGATAAATGGAATAATGGTATGGTGTAACAATAACAACACTATGATTGAAAGCAGGTTTTTTTTCCAATTATAAGAGCTCGACACTTCTACTTGCTATGTTTTGACTTGACAAAGGATGAGTATTTCCTAATAGACAACATAGCTTATATTGACGATTCATACCATAAATATGAGAAGATTCCTGAGTTAGTGGTAATATCCCCTACAACCTAAATTTTATTTATTATAGTAGCAATTTGTTGGATTTCACAATCAAAACATTATGTTTGTGTGTACAGAGGCAACTCTTTAAACAATATTTGCTTGATGTAAGACACCCAGCAGCAGAAAGGGTTAAGTTTTCAAACATAAACAGATTGAGAATGCCTTAGGGAACCGGACATAATGGAAAAGATTGTGGTGTGTTCGTGATGCGTCACATGGAAACATATAAGGGGGGTGGACTGTCGGGATTCAAATCTGGCCTCAAAGTGGAAGGTGGCGAACAAGATGACCAACTATTTAAGCTGAGACACAAATACCTATCAAAAATTTTGCTTTCAGATATTAACGAGGCTAAATTGAAGGTTACCTTAGAATTAAAGGCTTACATGATTTACCAAGTGAGGAGATTGTGCTTCTAGGAGATGATGCAGAAGCGAGGATTGAGGGAAGACTTCAAAGATGTGGATGATTAGAATATAATAGAAGCAAATGTAATATCATTTGGGGTCATGAAATTTTATTTCCTGTTTTGAAAGATCAGAACTCGGTGGTATGGTTTATTAGGAACTTATGTTTATTTCTAAATGGGTAGATTTATTGAATGTTCTTTTTTATTGGATGGTTATATCAGAATTTTTGTTTATAAGAGCACCCCCAATGGGTGGGGTGAATACTATCCAATACAGTGCCACATCAGCGCCACATCAGAAAAACCTCTTTCCAATACATTTTCCTCAATTCACACCCAATACCCAATACATCCAATACATACCAATATATATCTAGGACCCACCATTTTAAATAATAAATATTAAAGCATGTGAGAGAAAAAATAAAAAATAAAAAAACAAAACAACTAATCCTCCGTATTCACCACCACAATTTTCCAATACACTCTCCAATACTAACCCAATACATAACACTCCCAATGGTATTCATCCGTATTGAAATCCAATACTAACCCAATACATCTACATTGGGGGTGCTCTAATATTAGCTTGGTTAAAGCAGACGTGCTAATCAGATGGATTCAGTAGTGATCTTTGTGGGTCAATATACAGTCTTACATTTGTTGGTGCATTATTCTGATGTCCAGTTCAGGTTATTAGAAGATAAAATTTAGTATAAGTTTGATTTGTGGCTGCAGGTAGCCATTCTTAAATTTTCATGACTCTGGTACTTTATAAGTGATAAATGTCAGGAAAACATACTAGCACGTATAGGATTGTGGTTACATAAGTGAATCATGGTTTTGTCAATGGTCGATATGACTTGGGATGCATTAACTTTCATGACAGTATGATGTAACTGAATTTTATAACTGAAGATGTACTTACAACCAAAAAAACATGTGGCCCGTTATAACAAGTCTATGCATTTTGACCATCCCACTTTTCTTTGTTGCGCTTCAAGCATTCAAGTGCATAGTGACCAGTCCATATCATTAACATTATGTTTGTGTCAATGGGCGATATGACTTGGGATGCATTAACCGAAACAATTTTTTAGTAAAAATCTTCTCAATAATTTCAGTAGTACTCAAGATGATATCAACAGAAAGGACATTAATCAAAAAATAAACATCAAAACCATAATATAAACGACACCAGATGTACATAAATATTATATATAGCAACTTTAAAAAGGCATGAATATGAAATTGTTCTACATCAACACAAAACCTACATATATCACTATCTTTCGTCTCTGTAACAATACATAGACGAAAAATCTAAAACAACATAAACTAAGAACCATCGGAAGATTCAGAAGCTCCTGAACAGTCGGAATTGTCGGAAGAGTCAGAATAGATAGCAGGGTTAGCAGCCTCATCGGTCTTCTTTTTGGGGCAATTTCGTATATCATGATAAACTTGTTTTTTACAATATGCACAAAGACGTTTGTTCTTACCTGTCTTATTCATTGAATCTTCGCGGGAACTTGTAATACGACGCCTCTTTGTACCACCTCCTTTGTTGACAAGTCCTTTAGGAGCAAAAACGTCAATTTCTTCAGGTTTTTTCAACCAAGTAATGCAGACACAAAATCCTTTGAACTAATTTCTTGATCACCCATATGCTCCTCTGTTTGTTCTGCCAAACCCCTTTGTATGTCTAGATACATTCCTAGCCTTTCAGGGTCTCGCAACAACTTCCGAACAGAATAATCAACCTGGTAATAAATTTCACGTAACATGCTACCAACCTCTTCTTCTTTGTCACCAGTCTCACGTGGGTCAAATCCACTATCAGAGTATCTGCGGGGCACCACATCTTGCATCCATCGACGGCATATGTATTTTTTGGGGAAATGCTTCACATTGGACATGCGCCATACATAAAAAAATATGCCTACAAAGTAGCCCAAAGCGCTCATACTGCTTGCAGCTACAAAAAATATCCTGTTGTGACTCATTGAAGGTAACCTTGTAAAAAAAAGGAAAACAAATTCATTAATTGAACAGCACTAAAAGCTAAAAAGATTAAAGATATGAATTGCAAGTTTATGATACAGTCACACACCTGACTTTCCTTGGGAATGAGGGCATCAAAATGTTTAGGATCACTCTCCCTGTCAATTTTATCATCCAGGGCTGTGCTTATGACACTAGAATCAACAATTGTATACTTGTTTATTCCTCCATCCGCATAAAATTCACGAGACATACAGTACTTCATAGATGCGCGAATTTCTTTCTGAACCTCTATAAATATTGTTCTTGAATACAAAAACACTGCATCCTTCTCAAAAGGTACATCTGGTGTGGTTTGAGGTGTTGTGTAGAAAGATTGATAATCCTTTTTGGATTGAATATGCCTCTGTGACTGCATGGTTGTATCAAAATGACCCCAAAACTCAACCAATGTGTCAGTCACCTTCATTAGCTGCCCAAACATATGGTTTGTACTTTCCGAACGAGAAGAGGTCCGCATAAGCCCATACATGGCCCAATCTCTAAAAAACGCAGGTACCCATTTTTCTCTCAAAGAAAACATCCGTTTTAGCCATTTGTTAGTCTTAAGGTCATAGTGATCTAAAATTTGGAACCATTTTTCTTCGAATTCTGTGGGATCCAGTTTGTCAGTCCAAATTATTTTTGAGATATCGGCCCTGAAGCCGGCATTACATATAGCTACACCAACCTAAAAAACAAACGTAAACAAAAAAATATAAGTATAAAATCAAATAAATGTTACCGGAGATCAAACTAATACATGAAAAAGGCATCAAGTTTAAAGTATATAATAGTTAGTACCATTGATGAAAACTTTTCAGTTATATGCCACATACATAACCGATGCTTTGCCTTCACAAAAGTATGCTCAATTGCAATTTTGACAGCCGGATCTTGGTCTGTCATGATAATCTGTGGCTCACGCGGATAAGCTTTAAGGAACATACGACATAGCCAGGTAAATGAAGGAACATCCTCTTTACTCAACAATGCAGCACCAAATGTAACTGTTCTTGTATGATTATCAACGCCAATAAACGGAATGAAAACCATACCATACCTACATTTATAATATACAGATAACTTAAACGACTGGGACAGTACATCCAAAAAATATAACAAAACAACATCAACAGAAGGCATACTTGTTTTTCCGATAAGTTGCATCAAAAGACACTACATCACCAAATGCATGGTAATTCCTCTTTGCCTGATCATCTGCCCAAAAAGCTCCTCCTAACTCTGTACCGTTTGTAAAATACTCAAACGTATAATCAGGCAAATACTCCTTCTTTTTCTTCAACATATCCACCAGCATTTGTGCATCGGCATCACCGATTAACGCGTTGCAATCCCTCTTAAAATTTAAGCATTCAACCTCTGTTGCACCTACATTATCATGTCCACCGTGAATCTTAGTTAAAACCCTATATCCAACTGATGGACCAATACTAGCATCTGCCAGGTTCTTCAACAAAACTTTCTTGGAAAAATCAAGCTTCCTATTCGACTTTAGATGTTTCCTATACTCTGGATCCACTAACGCATGATTATGTTCATCCTCAAACTTATACAGAACATACTTATTCTCTTTTGTTAATTCGAGCTGAATCCTAGCGTCACATCCACATCGTTGTGACGGCCTAGTGCGTTCTTGCTTCTTTGCGGGTTTTTGAACCCCATCCTCCTTGAGACTGTTGGTTTCACAAGTTTCATTTGGACCTTTAAAAATTAATCCATTAATATCCTCAGTTGAATCTACTGTTCGCTTATTTAAATAACCTTCACGACTGCACACATAATACTTTAAAGTCACAACTTTTTCACCATTAATTTTCACCGTTTTGTGTGTTGATTTTCGAACTTCAAATCCACCTTTTTCAGCATAATTCGTATAAAACCGAAACGCCTGGTTGAGAGTATCAAATACCATACCCTTAACTGGTATAAGAGACTGATCGATTAACTTTGGTTTATATTTTTTGGGACCGGGCGGGACATTTTGTTGGATCCCAATGGATGATGTCCTGGGAACATATTCGTCACCTGCGTTGCGGCATATAAATGAGTCAATCGAAACTAATGCAAGTAACACTTATAAATGGATGCATTTTTCATTTGCTGCACAAGTCATCTTAAACAAATGGACTCTTATATGAACATGCTGCATAACTCGTATATAAGTGGATGCATAACACTACTAAATGGATGCACAAATCTTTTATAAAAAGGCAAATAATAACTCCTAAATTGGCAAATCATCTTGAAATAGGATGTATAACCCGAAATGGATGCACAAATCATATTAAAACAATGGATGCAGAACTCATTTATATAAACCTGATGTCACGTATATCAAGTTTGAATTGAGAAATAAACAATTTATAGTTTAGTGTTTTATTAATGGTCTGTTGAAATTAATATATATATAAATTAAGCATTCTATGCAAATAACCAAAACAATGGTTTGAAATTAACGATATTCAACTATTTTGAAGGAAAAAACAAAAGAAACATCAACACAAAAATAAAATACAATGATCAAATAACACAAATTAAATACAGTCATAATCTAAAATTAAAAAAATAAGAGTTAATTTATATATTGATTGATATGAATGGAATTTAAGGATTCTCCAATTAAAATACATATGCATAATTAACAATAAAAAAAAATTAACAATAAAAGGTTTAAAAGCAAAAACTTACTTTCTGGTATCCTATCTTCACGACCCATAGAAACAAGATGATTCGATCGACTACTCAGAAACTAATCATGAAATTGGTAATGTATTTGATAAAATATGGAACATGTATTGGTATATAATAATCTATAAGTGATATGGAAGTCGTTCTAATTTTAATTTAAATTTGAAAAGGCAGTTAAATTTATAGAATCATAAACTGCTAGGAAAAAAATATAAATCAATTGTATTTTGCAATTGTCTTAAATTACCCTTTTTAATGTTTGCTTGATTTGTAATTTTCCTATTGGTTCTTACTTGTTCTTATTTTTATATGTTCTCATTGGATGGCCCCTATATATATATATATATATGTGTGTGTGTGTGTGTGTGTGTGTGTGTGTGTGTAAAATAAAATATGATATAAACTCATAGAAAATTTTGATTTAAAATTAAAAGCTTATAGAATGCTATAGTCGAAAATCCCAGGAGTTAACATAGGTTATAAATATAAATATAAATATATTATATAGTATAAAGAAAACAACTAGAAATATGTGTATATATATATATAGTAAAAAGTTAAAATGAGAACTAAAAAAATGTCAAGAACTATGAGAACCAATCTTATCCATTGGATTAATTAAATCAATGGTTAAAATGATTAAATGACATTTATGTAGTTATTGGAAAATATTCTTAATCAAAATTTAAAAGGAGGGCAACATCGGAATATAAGTTGAAAAACATAAATCTAACATTTTTTGAATATTAAAACGGCAAGTACGTAAACCGTGGCTAAATTTTGAAAGGTGCTTGTTTTAGAATATTTTGGTGATACGGGCAATCATTTTTTGTATCTGATTTCTTTTTAGGGTGAGTTGAAAGATTTTTAGTTTTTTTATTTTTAGTATAAAGAGATTTTGGCATATACTTATTAAAAGAAAAAAAGAATCGTAGTTCCAAAATTGTTTAGTGTGGTTTTTTATTTTTGAGATAAGTAGTGTTAATAAAATGAATATCATAATTAAATTCAACTACTAATACCAAGAAAACGTTAAAAAAGAAGTTAGATTAATTCAACTACTAATATCATAATTAAATTCAACTACACATGTGAATTGATAATTTTCCATCATCTAATTTTTCATAAAAATATTATCCAAACTTTGTTTATTTTTCAGATAAAGAATAAAGAAGTTAATTGTCAAATTTTTACATAGCCATAAATTAAATATTTAGAATTAAAAAAAGTTACTAAAATAAAAAAATGAGTAAATTACACTTTTCGTCTCTGAAGTTGACACGTTTTTTACTTTTCATCCCTAAAATTTAAAAATTACAATTTTGACCTTAAAGTTGACAGATTTTTTCAATTGACGTCCTTTGGCCACACGGCGTTAAAAAATGGCCGTTAGCGTCCACACGTGCAAAACACGTGAGGGCACATCCGTCATTTCACGTTACACCGAGGGACGAAAAGTGAAAAATGAAGCTACTTGAGGGACGAAAAATGAAATTTATTTTATCTATTATCATCTACTTCATCTTTTCCCATCATAATAAGCCTCCTCTTCTTCTTTGTTCTTTCTTGTTTATTCTTCCTGCTTCTCTCTCAACAGTACCACCCATCTTCTTCTCTTACATGTTTCTCTCTCTTAGTTTATCAATCCATCAATCATTAACAAAAAAAATATCTAACCAAAAAATTTTCTAAAACGATATCTAACAAATTCATTACAACCATAACTCTTATTCACTCAAATAAAGTATAATACCAATAAATCATAAAAATCTCATCATTCCACTACATAATATAGAGGGAAAGGAATATGTGGCTATCTTGTACCTAAGCTTGGGTATAGAACCCCTCATATGCCAATTTTTAAACCATAAAATTCATGGGGGCATGTGATTTATTTATTTTGCAACAAATATTAAAAAATTGATATGTGAGGGGATCTATACCTAAGCTTGGGTACCTGATAGCCACATATTCACTTTTCCCAATAAATAAATACATATTGATAAATATAGAATTATTGTTGCTGTTCGAAGTCGACAGAGGTATCATTCATATTGCAAAAAATGCCATAAATTGTTACTCCACTACATAAAAATAAAATAAATTAAACTAGATAGGAGTCGTCGACATCAACAGTCACCACCATCAGTCCATCACCATCTTCTTCTTTTTCAGAAAGAAACGTGGCAGCAGGAGTCGTCGACATCAACAGCCGACAACCTTCGATCGCTAGTCCGATGATGGTGGTGGTTGGTCCCGACGAAGATGAAGGAGTCTTGGTTTGCTTAATCAGTTAATCTAACAGGAAACATCCTAGAAGAGATTGGGAATCTAATCCAATCTTTACAAGTAAATCATTTTTCTAATTATATCGATTTGCGTTTGTGGATCTCAGATTTACATACTGATGTAGAGATGTATAGGTATACATAGGTTTGATACATATACTTATATATAAAATATAGATATAGATAGGTAATATATAGATGTAGAGGAGTGATGCTGATGATTATATCGATATAGATATAGGAGATATGGTGAAGATATTCTCACAGAAATGGTAAAGATACATATAGTTATAATAATATAGAGTTAATCGCAAGGATCGTCCCTGTGGTTTATCCAAAACATCAAGTTCGTCCTTTAACTTTCATAAAGACACTGGACGTCCTTTATAGGAGGATAAGGGTCAAGAACCGTCCTTTTGTTTCACGTCCGTTTTCATGGCTCTGTTAGCACCTTCACGTGACTAAAACGTGAGGGTAAGTATGTCTTTAGCTAGTCAATGATTTCTCTTTCCTCTCTTATATACCCTAAAACACATCCCCAATTTTCATCTCATAAATCAAAACACATCCCCAAAATTACACCCCACTATTATCTCTCTCTCTCGATCTGTGCTCATCAAGAGTTATCATGGTGTTTTGTTGGTGTGGCAAGCAAGCAGTAATACGAACATCATGGACTGAAAGGAACCCAGGAAGACGTTTCTACGCATGTCCCAACCAGGGTTCGAAATGCAGATTTGTTGGATGGTTTGATCCCAAAATGTGTGAGCGGGAAACGGTTATTATACCGGGTTTGTTGAGGTCAAAGAATGAACTCAAAGCACAACTGAAATAAAAAACAGAAGAAGGAAAGAAATTGAAGAAACTGTTGGTTGGTAGTTGGTTGTTATTTGTTGTAATTTTTCTTATGGTTTGAACAAAAAAAGGTGTATGTTGTATGTTGCAAGTTGTTGTATTTGCTCAAGTATTAATGAAATGGTTTTTTGTCTTAAATTGGTTGTTACAACTTTGAACATAGTGACAGATTACATAAGGTGAAATATGCCAAAATGTACCAAATGCAGATTGTTTATCACCTAAATATGCCAAATGCAATATGTAAAATACAATGTTTATCATCTAAATATGCCAAAATATACCAAAATAGCTTACATAAACACCATAATTAATCCACATTACATATTGTGGCAGATTACATAATGTAGCAGAAAACATAGTGGCAACATACATAATTTAGCAAAAGACATAAACATAAGTGGCATTACATTGACAACAAAAACAACTAAATTAGCTTGGTCTGGAAGTTTGACTTGCATTTGGAACTATTTGACTTGCATTTGGACCTCTCTGGCTTGCATTTCGACCTCTTTGACTTGGAGTTGGACCTCTTGCACTTGCAGTTTGACTAGGGTGAGCTGATTGACTAGGTTGAGTTGGTTGGCTTCCACTTGCTTGACTAGCTTGAGGTGCTTGGCTTGAAGTGGCTTTGCAAGACCTCTTGTTGTGACCTTGAATGCCACACCTTTTACAGTAAACAGAGTGAAGCTTCCTTGACAACTTGCCATTAGAAGCCATCTGGATCTCTTCTGCAGTCTTCCTTCTCTTCTTTCTTGGTCTGCCTATAGGTTTGTGATACTTAGGTGGCATGATAACTGTTGGTATGCGAGACCTAGTCCACATGTTAACACCATTGGTGGGGTTGATCTTAAATTGGTACATTAACTTCCATGTGTCTAACCTGTAAATGGGATCAACCCATGCCTCAACTGGACCAACTGCTATTTTGTTATTAGCCATATTCCAGTTAGCACGCACTGCATGTTTACACGGTATTCCAGTTATTTCCCATTTCCTACATGTGCAGTTCATTTGGGTGATATCTACCACACACTGATCTCCCCAAGGTCCACTTACTTGATATTTATCCACCCCATTAAAGATTGCAGTGTAAGTATTTGCATCCGTTTTTTCCAATTCCAACAGTCTAGTTGCAGTTGGTGTAAGCACAGTCTCACATTTGTCTATAACCTTTCCCACATTCACAATCCTAATCATCAAATACTCCCTAATGTATTCTAGACAGTGAATGATAGGCCTATCTCTAGCTTTAACTGTCTTACTATTCAAAACCTCACACATGTTGTTAAGCAACACATCTGACTTTGCCCTTCCTGTTAAAACAAAGTGCCTGTATAAGTGATCTAATCCACATTGAATTGTTAGGTTTAAAGTCAATAAGTACCTGAAAAATGAGATCTTGCCCAATGTTGAGGTGGGATTTTGGATAACCAAGCATGTGCAGGTTCACTATATCTTTTGAACTCAGCCATTGCAGTTGTGAACTCTTGGATAGTGGTTGTTGTTGCACACCTCCATAAATGGTTCTTGAAAGCTGCACCCCTCCATTGAAGCTTCATATTCTCATGAATATGTCTAAGACAGTATCTATGCTCAGCACAAGGGAGCATCTTTGCTAAAGCAGGAATAAGACCCTTACATTCACAAGAATAATAAACAAGATTAATTTGGAAGATTAATTCATAAATTAAGGGTATTGTCACATGAACAAGATTAATAAACAAGATTACCTTTTGCCTACCACTTATAAAAGTGTAGTTTGATCTTTCCCCCAGGTCTAGATCATCACCAAGGTGTTCCAAAAACCATGTCCAAGAGTTTAAAGTCTCTGCTTCCACAATTGCATACGCAACAGGATAGATTCCATTGTTTGAATCTAGACTCACAGCAGTTAGCACTTGTCCTGGGAATGGTCCAGACATGAATGCTCCATCAAGTCCAATTAACTCCCTTCCAGCACTCTTGAACCCCCTCTTTAATGCACCCAAGCAGATGTAAATTCTTTTAAAAACTCTAGTTGGGTCATACACATTTTGAGGTCTTTCAACCTCAAGCTTCACTGTGGTGCCAGGATTGGAAGACTGCAGTTCTTGTATGTAATCCCTTAACATGTTGTATTGCTTGGTGTAGTCCCCTCTTAGCTCTCCCTTTGCACTTTTCTTAGCCCTCTGTGCTTTCTGTGCAGATACTGCTAGTTCAAACTTCCTTTGAAGTTCGTTTTGTAATGCCTTTGAAGGTATTTCTGGATTACCTAAAATAACAATATTTATAGTTATAAGAAACTGTAATATAAACAACAAGTTAAAAAACTTAAATAATGTAGCATAAGTATGAATATTTTTACCTTCAATCTGTTGCAAAATGGTTTTGCCAAGAAACTTGGATGTGCAGAATTTATTAGATCTGGATTGAAGACATTTATGGTCCTCAATCAATGTTTTCACCATCCATGTTTGCTCATTTCTAATTTTGGATACGTGTAAAGTCCAAGGACAACTAAATGCATCTGGATTTGCCTTATTTCCCCTACCTTCTTTGTTTTTTTTGGGTTTGGAATCTTCACCTACCTCCTTTGCCTTGTCATTTTTCTTTAGGTTTGTGGACTGACTTGGGCCTCTAACAGACTGACTTGGGCCTCTAACAGTTAGAGTTAGGCCACCACAGTGAATTGGCCTAGCTCCTTTATCTGGAATGTTTTGGGCTACACTGCCACCATTTGGATCAAACAAAGGAATTTGGCCTTTACAAACCACTCTCACTCTTTCATTATCATTTTTCACAATGTGTAACTCTCTCCTGCTGTCTACTGCATGCCTCCTTACCAAGCTTAAGACCTCATCCTTACTTACAAATGTTTGACCACAATAAAAGACAGTGTTAAAAGCAGTTGGCTTCTTCCCCATTTTCTTCAATAGCCTATTTCTTATTTTATTCACATTGTCATCTGCATCAGAACCACTATCAAACTCTTCATTGTTTATAACATCAATCTCATCATCCCCATCAACTTCTACATTGGCAGGTATAGGTACATTTGTTGCCCACATACTCCACATCTTCATCTATATGCATTCTAAATTCTCTCATGTTCACTTCTACATCTTCTACTTCATTGACCTCATCTACAATGTAGTCACTATCTTCACTATCTTCACCACTGCTATTATTAGTTTCATCACTATCCTGACCACTACTATTACTATCATCATCATTACCCTCTTCAGCTACATGCCTTTTACCCTTCTTATGTATATCTACATTGTCATTTCCAAGACTTTCTTGAACTGGTTGGTCAATAACATTGTCTTGACTAGTCACATTGTCATTCAAATTTTCTTGACTATTTTCAGTGTTTGCATGATCAACATTGTCATTTACTACACTTTCTTGAGTTAAAACAGGTTCCACATTCCAATCAAGCAACATTTTCTTAAATCCAAGGTTACCTTCACTTTGTTTCTTAGATAAGGGCTTTTTAGGTTTACTAGGTACAACCTCATCATCATTTTCAATCAGTTCAAGTGATAATTTAGTGGGAGAAAAGTAACCTACTGGATTTGAGTTGCCATGTTCAATATAAACTTGTATCAACCTATTTTTTTCCACATATTTAGACAAATTATGCACATCTTGGTCACTTGATAAGGGCATAAGACCAATATCTAACTCATATCCAGGTTTAAGAAAGAAATATAACATCACTTGCTTCCCTGTATAACCTAGATCATTCATTATAGAGTTCATTTCATGCACTGAAAATAGGTCAATGTTGACGCAATCGGCATGGTCGATCTTACCCCGTACATATTTCATCCCTGGCTTAGAAGTAAACATCCCTCCGTGATGAATCTTGAACGAGAACAACCCTTCATAAGGTTCTACATCGGAAAAAATATAAATAAAAACCATTAATATTCTAGGTTTTTATTAAAAAAGAAAATATAAAATATAAAATAAGTTGCTTCAACTCACCGTATACACGATCCAAGTCATCCCAATTTTCACCTGCTTCACGTATTGAATACAACGGATTACGTGACATCTTAAAGTTATTAGGGTTTTGGCAGGTTGAATTAAGAATGTCGGGTCATAAGTTTGGTGGGTGGGGTGTAATTTTGGGGATGTGTTTTGATTTATGAGATGAAAATTGGGGATGTTTAGGGTATATAAGGGAGGAAAGAGAAAGCATTTACTGGCTAAAGACATACTTACCCTCACGTTTTAGTCACGTGAGGGTGCTAACGGAGCCATGAAAACGGACGTGAAACAAAAGGACGGTTCTTGACCCTTATCCTCCTATAAAGGACGTCCAGTGTCTTTATGAAAGTTAAAGGACGGAACTTGATGTTTTGGATAAACCACAGGGACGATCCTTGCGATTAACTCTAATAATATATATATATATATATCATCATTTTTCATTTTTCGTCCCTCAAGTAGCTTCATTTTTCACTTTTCGTCCCTCGGTGTAACGTGAAATGACGGATGTGCCCTCACGTGTTTGGCACGAGCACTCGTTAACGGCCATTTTTTAACGCCGTGTGGCCAAAGGACGTCAATTGAAAAAATCTGCCAACTTTAAGGTCAAAATTGTAATTTTTAAACTTTAGGGATGAAAAGTGAAAAACGTGCCAACTTCAGGGACGAAAAGTGTAATTTACTCTAAAAAAATCAATCCCATTAGTTGTCAATTTTTTACATGGCCATAAGTTAATTATGTGAAATAAAATGAACATTTAATTTGATGGGATAATATTTAACATAAAAAATAAATAAAATTAAAAACACAAAGTTACGGTTGCTGATGATATGGTTGTACGCTTAGTCGGTTATGGTCAACGAGACATTTATGGGATTTGTAATTGAATTGTTATTAATTTAATCTGTATATATTACTAGGGAAAATTTCATTACATACCCCTGGGGTATGTCATATTATTAAGTTTCGCCCCTCTCGTTTTTTTGTATCATTAGGTGCCCTTATGGTGACTTTTTGTATCATTACATACCCCTTAGCCTAACGTCCGTTTATGACTCTCCGTTAACCCCCTCACGTGCATACCACATGAGGGTATTTTAGTCCTTTTACTACAAATATCTTCTTCCTTAGGTCAAATCTGTCTTCTTCTTCCACTTTCCAACCCATTTAAACAAACCTATATCTATCAGATCTATATCAATATATTTAGCAGATCTATATCAATATGTTAGCAGATCTATATCAATATATATACAAGATCCATCTCAATATTTAGCAGATCTATATCAATATTTACAGATCTATATCAATATTTAGCAGATCTATATCAATATGTTAGCAGATCTATATCAATATACATTAACAAGATCCATCTTATCTACGTTGAATCTATGTCCCATTTCTTATTTTTTTCGCATCTGCCACCTGCCACTTCCACCGAGAACCACCACCACCACCAAAGATCGACCATCTGCCACTTCCACCGAGAACCACCAACTCCCAACTACCACCTCACCGGAAACCAAAAACGAAGCAAAAGGAAGACATAGACAACCGAATCTGTTGTGGTGATCCACCGCCGCCATCATCATCTCGTATTCTATACCTATCTGTATCTATCTCTATGTATATCAAAACATCAAAAGTAACAGCCTCAAAATCTAATCACAGGAATAGATCTAGTACTTAATAAAGCAAGAGTGATGGTGGAGACGTTTTTTTTGGCATAATAATCGTGGGGCAGCAACATGGAAA
>CM067173.1:73857723-73895223 GCA_034093135.1 Erigeron breviscapus
AAAACATCAAGTTCCGTCCTTTAACTTTCATAAAACATCACGTTCCGGCCATAATGAGTTGATGACCAATGAGTATGGACCAACTGAAACAGATATCTTTGAATCTCATGCAATCTTTGAGTCATGAAATCATAGGAGGTTGAAGTACCAATTTATCTAAACTTTAATGTTATACCATCTTTATTACTTTACTATTGTTATCATGATTTAATCATCTGATACATATTACTTTACTATTATTATATATCATGATTTTATATGTAAAGAGAAACAAAACTTTAAACAACCAAAAAATGTATTCTTCAACATTTTGTTCATAACAAGAGGTTCTGATTTTCCTGCTATCAAGAATCACACTGGCCACATAATAGAAAAATTGCAAAATCAAACGACATAACGAGACTTGTTTATCACATAACCAACGTAACAAAAGCACTACGAAAAAAAAAACTAGTCATCATTACACTCAGGGTCAAACCGTATATATCGGTTGTGTGACAACTCGTAATTAATTTACACCGGGTTAGTCCTAATCTCGATTAGACAGTCATTTGACGTGGAACTTATTAGACTTTTGGACTTTTGACTTAGTCAAATTAGACGTATCTTGATGACGTAGACTATTAGCTATCTAGACGAATGCCGAGTCTTTAAAAATAACTTTAAAATAACTTTAAATTAATATTTAAAGGTTATGTCTTGAACAAAATAATTAGACTGTCTAGACTTAATATTATAAAGTTCACTTGGACGAAACTTTATTGGCTTGTCTTGACTAAAATAAGACGAGGAAAAATACCTTTACTTTACATTTTAACAAATTAGTCAAACGGTATTTTAATCGTAAGCTTTTTACCAAAGTAGGGGTAAGGTATGTATCTAATATTTGGCCACATGGGCCGAATTGGAATTGAAAGGCAGGGGGGGAAACACCAAACACCCCCATCACCCTTTTCTTTTCTTTGCCTGACAACCATACACACCCAACACAACACACACACACAATTCACAAACTTAAAATCTAGAATTCAATCTCAACCTCACCATCATCAAAATTTGTTTTGGCAAGGATAAATCCAAGGAACCATCATCTTCTTTAATTTTTCCTTCAAGAACATCAAAAGTAGTAAGTTAACTTTTCTATGAACTTTTGATTTGATTTAATTTCCATTTCAAGTTTAATTTCAGTATTTTTAAATGAATTAGATAGCCATGGAAATGAAATGAGTTTTGGTTTGGTTAACTTAATTAGGTTTTGACTTAGAATTAGGTTTTTGAGGTCTAAATGATTGAAATGGCGAAATGTTTTGGCGGAATGGTATGTTTCCAGGTCTATTGAACATGTTTAAACTTGATATAATGAAGGGAATTGAGTTGAAAAACGATTTGGGCTTTCCTGCATATTTGCACCTGCTGGTGCTGGCTGCAGATTGAGGCCACTGCGGCGCAGTGGCATGGGCTTAGCCCACTGCGGCGCAGTGTCATTGTACTGGTCCCTGGTTCGATTTAGCCCACTGCGGCGCAGTGAGCAGGGTTCTGGCTCACTGCGGCGCAGTGGATACCCACTGTAAAAATTTTGCGCATCAATTTTTATACATTAGTAACTTTTAATCCGAAAATCCGAATATGTTTATTTACTTTTGGTTGGTAAAATGAAAGTTTGAAACACATTCTCGGTAAAGGCATTCTAGGATTGATAGCTAAGTAGTTGTACGTAGGATACTTGTCGTCGTGAGATTTGATCCTCACCATTCGTGCTCATATCCTAGGTTTTGGATAGACGTGGAGACTAGACTGCTCTTATTCTCGGACTACTCATACTTTTAGCTCTGTTATCGCTAAGGTGAGTTTATGGCGCCCTTTTTCCTTTACTTTGGGCCTGAAAGCATGTACTGTATACACGACTACTTTGTAAATGATTTGTCTTTGTCTACGCCATGAGATTTGGTAAATGAAATCATTTGTCTTATATTTGCCATGAGACGGCTGTCTAAAAATGTGTATACATGTCTTATGAAAAATCGATCTATATGTCTTGACTTGCCATGTTGTCGACTGACTAAACTGTTCCTTGTGTTTTGACGAACTAAAATGATCCCCCCTCATGTAGTTATATTGAGGTTAGACTTCGGTCTGAACCGTCTTGTCATTATATTTAGGTTAGACTTCGGTCTGAACCGTCTTGTCATTATATTTAGGTTAGACTTCGGTCTGAACCGTCTTGTCATTATATTTAGGTTAGACTTCGGTCTGAACCGTCTTGTCATTATATTTAGGTTAGACTTCGGTCTGAACCGTCTTGTCATTATATTTAGGTTAGACTTCGGTCTGAACCGTCTTGTCATTATATTGAGGTTAGACTTCGGTCTGAACCGTCTTGACTATATATTGAGGTTAGACTTCGGTCTGAACCGTCTTGACTATATATTGAGGTTAGACTTCGGTCTGAACCGTCTTGTCTTCGTATCAGGGTCGGACTTCGGTCTGGACCGTCCTGTATTAAATAACTACAACAAACGACGATTGATCTTTTAGTCAAACACACTGTAAACTCACCAACTATTTCGATAGTTGATCCTCTCAAATTTCATGCTTTTCAGGTGACCATCAGTAAGTCTTGGAATCGTCTTTGGCATTTTAGGGCCAATCTTTTGACTTTGGACGTACAATTAGCATCAGACACTGAGGACTCTCATGCTTTTGGCTTTAATTGTATTTGACTGTCCAATTTATTGAACTTGTATTCTGTGGGCCCAGTTCCAAATGAGGATGACTTGTATCCGTATTTTGGGGTCCACACTTTGAACGATTGTACTTGTATTGACTTGTATTGGTATAAATGGATGTAATCTCTATTAACCTTCTGATTAGTATGCAATTCTTTGTTAACCCTGTATTTCCGCTACAACGGGGTGTGACAGGTTGCACCTTTGAACTTCCTCCATATTGAAAAACCGGTTTTCATTTTAGCTTTTAACCCATTAGTAGGATGTTGTGGCTTCCTGTACATAGACTCGGTGGTGTGTAGTTGAGCATAAGAAGATCACTGACAGATACAACAAAATTTATGGTTAAAAATGTACATAGTTGGATATTGGTAGATATTTATGTAAAAAAGATCACATTTGTAAACTACCTGTTTTGTATCTATTTCCCTGGGGGACAAATTCCCAAATGGAAAAAGTACGATTCGCTACTAATTCAAATATCTTGATCTTATGCTGCAAAACAATTATGCGAGTTATAACAATTAATCTTATGAGATATTATGCAGTATTGGAAGTAAAAAAATGCAGTAAAAAAATCTACTCCCTAATCTCAAAGACATACCGCATCAGCCAACGCCTGAGTCACCGTATAATCAGCCCATTTATTACTCGAAATCTTATTGCAATATTTCTGAAAATTTCTCTCCTCACCGACAAGACGATGGTACAAGCGGTCATCTGACTTCTTCTACAATGTAAAATTAATATATTTAATGGACTTAATTAAGAAAAAATAAGAAAAAAATGTTTGCAAATCCAATAAACTTCATCTGCAATGTTAAAATAATATATTTAATGGACTTAATTAAGAGGAAAAAAAAAGATTGCAAATCCAATAACCATACTTGAGCAACCCCGAGATTTCTGACATAGTCATGATGATTTTCATCACCATGCACCTGATCACTGACAACATGAAACACACAATGCCCATCATTAGCCTTTGAATTCTTCTGCCGAAAACCATAAAGTTATAAAACAATATATTCAGAAAATGAAATAAAAAACAGACTAGGAAAAAAACTCATTACCTTTGTTTAAGCCTTTTATACTCATCCATTGGCTCATATTTGGTAGTTAAAGTTTGAAATATATTGTGGCCCATCTGCAAATACATAATAACAAAAATATATCAAACCCAAATACTAGGGTGGAAACATTTGTTATCTAACTATGAGGAGTGGGGCAACTTTGGGGCTTAGATAGCAAATGTTTCCACCCTAATATTTGGGCTTGATATGTTTTTGTTATTATGTATTTGCAGATGAGCCACAATATATTTCAAACTTTAACTACCAAATATGAGCCAATGGATGAGTATAAAAGGCTTAAACAAAGGTAATGAGTTTTTTTCCTAGTCTGTTTTTTTATTTCATTTTCTGAATATATTGTTTTATAACTTGTGAATGTGTTCATATAGGCGCAAACTTTATGGTTTTCGGCAGAAGAATTCAAAGGCTAATGATGGGCATTGTGTGTTTCATGTTGTCAGTGATCAGGTGCATGGTGATGAAAATCATCATGACTATGTCAGAAATCTCGGGGTTGCTCAAGTATGGTTATTGGATTTGCAATCTTTTTTTTTCCTCTTAATTAAGTCCATTAAATATATTATTTTAACATTGCAGATGAAGTTTATTGGATTTGCAAACATTTTTTTCTTATTTTTTCTTAATTAAGTCCATTAAATATAGAGTAAATTACACTTTTCGTCCCTAAAGTTGGCTCCTTTTTCACTTTTCGTCCCTTAAGTTTAGAAATTACAATTTTGACCCTAAACTTGTCTAATTTTTTCAATAACCGTCCTTTTGGCTTACGGTGTTAATAATCCTCCGTCAACCCGCCCTCGTGCCCAACACGTGAGGGCAATTCAGTAACTTCCCTTCGTTTCCTCTCTTTCCCCCTTTTCTTCCATCACCACTGGAAAAATGATTATATATATAAATGTATATACAGATACATATAACTACCCACCTATACAAAACACACACACATACCACGCAGCTCTCTTTCCCCCTTTTCTTCCATCACCACTGGAAAAAACTCCACCAAACCGTAATAGCTTTCCATGGCTATTCGTTGCTACTGTGGATTCTTAACACGAGTTCGTTGCTCGTGGACTGACAACAACCCTGGGAGAAGGTTTTTTTGCTGTGAACAAGTAAGTGGCAAATAACCCTAATTTTTATCTTTTTGTTGAAAAATAAAGAAAAATGTGTGTATAAAACCCTAATTTTTAACATTGATCAAGTAAGTGTCAAAAACCCTAAATTTTTTGTACATTATTACAGGCTGCAAGTTGTGGGTTCTTTGCTTGGGCTGACCCACCAATGTGTCGACGAGCGGTGGAAATCATACCTGGACTACTAAGGGGCAGGAACAGGTTGGAAGCAAAACTGAAAAACAAGGAAAAAGAAGCCAGATGTTTGAAGAGGTCTTTGATTTTGAGTTGGTGTGTTTCAGGTTTGCTAATTTCGTACTTGTTGAAGCAGTGCAAAGATTGACTACCATAAGTCAAAATGGATGAATGTCTTTTGGGTAGTAAATGTAATGTAATGTAGTGTATGTAATGTAATGGTGTAATGTAATGTTGTATTTTGTGGAATGTAGTTTCCAAACAATGTAGTTGACCTCTTTTGAGCAATGGAATGTGGTTGTTTCAATGGTAATATTTTTGTTTCATGGAATGTGGTTGTTTAAATGTGCTTGTTTATATATACTTTGACAATGCAGTTTCATAATGCAGAATCAAATTGCAGAAACAAAGTGCAGAAAATGCACTTTGACAATGCAGTTTCATAATGTGACAATGTGACTTAAAATGTGACTTAAAACAGAAGCATATATGCAGTTTGGCATTGCAGTTTTCACTATAAAAGTCAAATTGCATATATATGACATTTGACTTTAAAAGTCAAATTGCATATACATGCAGTTTGACTTTAAAGTCAAACCTTTTGCATACAAAATGCATAAACATAAACAACCATAATCTGTTTCATTCCAATATCCAAAATCATGCTTTTAAAAGCATTATACAGGGTGCATGTTCAGAATGATAGATAATAGAAAGTGCATAACCATGTTCTATCAAGTACTTAAATACATATAGATAATACAAACTGCATAAACACAAAACAATGTGACTTAAAAGGTGCCACTTCACTTGGCTGCCTTCTTCCCGAGAGTGGGGGGGGGGGGGGGGGGGGGGGGTGGGGGGGGGGGGGGGGGGGGTGGTGGGGGGGGGGGGGGGGGGGGGGGGGGGGGGGGGGGGGGGGGGGGGGGGGGGGGGGGGGGGGGGGGGGGGGGGGGGGGGGTAGAAAACTTTTTGTGACCATGTACCTCTTTCCTTCTGGGCTAACCACTGGTCTTGGACCCCTAACTGATTCAGTGGTGTTCCTCCTTGGTGGACTGCCAGGCTGGGTTGAATGTGTAGGTTCAGTTGGTTGACTCATATGAAATGAATGTGTAGGCTCACTTGGTTGACTTTGGTGGCTTGCTTGATTTGTTTGATGTGGCCCACTTGCTTGACTAGTTGTTTGATGTCCCTCTGTTGGTTGACTAGTTCTTGGCCTTTAGGAAACAAAAATACAGAATTATAAATGATTGACCTTAACAATATTAACAAATCAGAATTACAAATGTGAAATTGCATACCTTTGTTGACTTGCATTCTCTGATTGACCTTTGCAATTCCTGGCATTATGACCCTTTTGTTTGCATTTTCCACAAGTAATGCTTCTTCCTTTCTTAGACAGCTTACATCCCTTGACAATTGGTTGGTTTTTCTCAAATGCTCCTCTCTTTCTCTTCTTCTTTGGCCTCCCAACTTGAGTGTGGTGGTAAGGAGGCAATATTTTGATGGTGGAGTCACTAACAGGCCAGTAAGTAGCACCAACAATGGGTTCAATCTTGTTTGAATAAACTTGGTTCCAAGTCTGAAGAGTGTATGCAGTGTGTACCCAGTCCTCAGGTATTCCTACATCAAACCCATACTTGTGCATGTTGTTCATGGCTGCCACTGCATGCTTACAAGGTATGCCTGTCAATTCCCACTTCCTACAAGAACATGTTCTTTCCCCCATATGCACCACACACTGATCATTCCATGGCCCTGTCACTTGATACTTATTTGTGCCATTGAAAATGACTGTGTACTTTTCAGCTGCTTCCTTATTTACCTCAAGAATTTGGGTTGCAGTTGGGGTAAGTGGACCCTTACAAACATCTATGACTCCTTGAACCACAACTATCCTTTTCATTAAATATTCCCTTACAAACTCCAAACAACTTATTATAGGTTTGTCCCTACCTTTGACCAGCTTACTATTGAATGACTCACATATGTTGTTCAAAAGTATATCACATTTTGCTCTTCCTGTGTATATAAAATAGCAATAAGATAGAGTAAACCCTAATTTTGACTCATAGCATAAACTTTGACCACTAATAAAATTAAAATGAAGGAAGATGTGCAAAATAAAGTAGTTTGAAGACTAAGTTAAAATGCATACCTGAAAAGTGAGCTCTTGACCATGAAGATGCTGGAATAGCTCTTAACCACTCATTAACCCCTGAATCTTGCAGCCTAATATCCTCCATTGCCCTATCAAATTCCACAACTGTTGTCCTGGTTGCTGCAAACCAGAGACGATCCCTTAACCCACATCCTCTAAACCTAGTCTTCAAATTCTCATGGATATGCTTCAAACAGAATCTGTGTTCAGCACTAGGGAACAAATTGTTGATAGCTTGAAGGATCCCCTTTAACAATAATTAAAGAACAATTAAATAATTATTAAAATTGCAAAACATATAAACAATTAAATAATTAAAGAACAGTTTGGCAATGTACCTTCTGTCTATCAGAAATGAAGGTGAAATTGGCATTGTGTGGCAATTCTAGATCATCTCCAAGACATTCCAAGAACCATTCCCATGAATTTCTGCATTCACTTTCAACAAGTGCATATGCCACAGGGTATATCCCATTGTTTCCATCGACACTAACTGCAGTCAAAAGCTGACCAGGATATGGACCTTTCATGAATGCCCCATCTAAACCAATTATTTCCCTCCCTAATTCCTTAAATCCTTTTTTTAATGACCCCAGACAAACATAAATCCTCTGAAACACTCTAGTTGTACAAGCTGGATTCACAGATTGGTATGCAAATGCTAATTTGACTGTTGTATTTGGATTCTTTTGCTTCAATTCCATTATGTAATCCCTCAACAAACCATACTGCTCATGAAAATCCCCCCTTAACTTATTCTGTGCCTTTTCTTTAGCTCTGTATGCTGACATCCTGCTAATGCTAATTTGAAATCTCTGTTGTAAAAGATCTTGAAGTGCTTCACCAGAAATTTCTGGATTTAATCTCACTATGTCACTCACATGCTCTGATAAAAAGGTGGAATTGGCTTGTGTGAGATCTCTGGTTCTTAGGCAATTGTGCTCCTCATTCATTGTTCTAACCACCCACTTGGTATCTTTATCTGGTTTGGAGACAAGGGGACCCCCCCCCTCCCCCCCCCCCCCCCCCCCCCACCCACTTGGTATCTTTATCTGGTTTGGAGACAAGAAGGGTCCATGGGCACGTGAGTTTTCTCTCTTTTTTGTCCTCACTTGTATCACCTTCTGTTGACCCTTTGACCCCCTCTTTTGATTGGACCCCCTCTTCTGTTGAACCCTTGCCACTACCCTCTTCTGTTTTCTTATTTGACCCCTTTACCCCCTTCCTTTTCACTTGTAATTTCCCAACCCTATTTACCAATGCAGGAATATGACCATGACACCTAGCTCTAAACCTCTCTTTGTCATTCTTAACTATCTTTATATCCCTTCTAGTCTCAACTATATGATTTTTCAACAAGGTTTTGATTTCATTTCTATCTTTAAAAGACTGCCCAAGATGAAAAGGAGGTTTGATATATCTCTCACTTGTTGAATTATACTCTAGCTTCAAGTTTCTAATTTTCTGCTTCCTGATAACCTCATCTTCACCAGAACCCACACCACTATCATACTCATCAAAATCTATACCTAGAACCTCATTACCCACATGTAGCTCACCAACAGCAGACTCTACTCCTTTCCCAACCCAATTCACATCATACCTTTGAAATTTTCCCTGGAAGTGAGACATATCAACTTCTACATCATGCACCTTGTCACCCATGTCTACATCAAACAACTCTTCATCCTCATTACCCTCTAATTCATTAGCATTACCTTTACCTTTACATTTACTGCCATTACCCTCTAATTCATCCTCATTACCCTCTAATTCATCCCCATTACCATGCAACTCATCCTCATTACCCTCTAATTCATCCCCATTACCCTCTAAGTTCATCCCCATTACCCTCTAATTCATCCTCATTACCCTCTAATTCATCCCCATTACCCTCTAAGTTCATCCTCATTACCCTCTAATTCATCCTCATTACCCTCTAATTCATCCTCATTACCCTCTAATTCATCCTCATTACCCTCTAATTCATCCTCATTACCCTCTAATTCATCCTCATTACCCTCTAATTCATCCTCATTACCCTCTAATTCATCCTCATTACCCTCTAATTCATCCTCATTACCCTCTAATTCATCCTCATTACCCTCTAATTCATCCTCATTACCCTCTAATTCATCCTCATTACCCTCTAATTCATCCTCATTACCCTCTAATTCATCCTCATTACCCTCTAAGTTCATCCCCATTACCCTCTAATTCATCCTCATTACCCTCTAATTCATCCTCATTACCCTCTAAGTTCATCCCCATTACCCTCTAATTCATCCTCATTACCCTCTAATTCATCCCCATTACCCTCTAAGTTCATCCTCATTACCCTCTAATTCATCCTCATTACCCTCTAATTCATCCTCATTACCCTCTAATTCATCCTCATTACCCTCTAATTCATCCTCATTACCCTCTAATTCATCCTCATTACCCTCTAATTCATCCTCATTACCCTCTAATTCATCCTCATTACCCTCTAATTCATCCTCATTACCCTCTAATTCATCCTCATTACCCTCTAATTCATCCTCATTACCCTCTAATTCATCCTCATTACCCTCTAATTCATCCTCATTACCCTCTAATTCATCCTCATTACCCTCTAAGTTCATCCCCATTACCCTCTAATTCATCCTCATTACCCTCTAATTCATCCTCATTACCCTCTAAGTTCATCCCCATTACCCTCTAATTCATCCTCATTACCCTCTAATTCATCCCCATTACCCTCTAAGTTCATCCTCATTACCCTCTAATTCATCCTCATTACCCTCTAATTCATCCTCATTACCCTCTAATTCATCCTCATTACCCTCTAATTCATCCTCATTACCCTCTAATTCATCCTCATTACCCTCTAATTCATCCTCATTACCCTCTAATTCATCCTCATTACCCTCTAATTCATCCTCATTACCCTCTAATTCATCCTCATTACCCTCTAATTCATCCTCATTACCCTCTAATTCATCCTCATTACCCTCTAATTCATCCTCATTACCCTCTAATTCATCCTCATTACCCTCTAAGTTCATCCCCATTACCCTCTAATTCATCCTCATTACCCTCTAATTCATCCTCATTACCCTCTAAGTTCATCCCCATTACCCTCTAATTCATCCTCATTACCCTCTAATTCATCCCCATTACCCTCTAAGTTCATCCTCATTACCCTCTAATTCATCCTCATTACCCTCTAATTCATCCTCATTACCCTCTAATTCATCCTCATTACCCTCTAATTCATCCTCATTACCCTCTAATTCATCCTCATTACCCTCTAATTCATCCTCATTACCCTCTAATTCATCCTCATTACCCTCTAATTCATCCTCATTACCCTCTAATTCATCCTCATTACCCTCTAATTCATCCTCATTACCCTCTAATTCATCCTCATTACCCTCTAATTCATCCTCATTACCCTCTAATTCATCCTCATTACCCTCTAAGTTCATCCCCATTACCCTCTAATTCATCCTCATTACCCTCTAATTCATCCTCATTACCCTCTAAGTTCATCCCCATTACCCTCTAATTCATCCTCATTACCCTCTAATTCATCCCCATTACCCTCTAAGTTCATCCTCATTACCCTCTAATTCATCCTCATTACCCTCTAATTCATCCTCATTACCCTCTAATTCATCCTCATTACCCTCTAATTCATCCTCATTACCCTCTAATTCATCCTCATTACCCTCTAATTCATCCTCATTACCCTCTAATTCATCCTCATTACCCTCTAATTCATCCTCATTACCCTCTAATTCATCCTCATTACCCTCTAATTCATCCTCATTACCCTCTAATTCATCCTCATTACCCTCTAATTCATCCTCATTACCCTCTAATTCATCCTCATTACCCTCTAATTCATCCTCATTACCCTCTAATTCATCCTCATTACCCATCTAATTCATCCTCATTACCCATGCAAGTCATCCTCATTAGCCTGTGTGTGTTTGTTGGTGTGTGTGTGTTTTAATTTAGGGATCAAATGTGATAAATAAATCGATTAAAGGGATTAAAGCGAGGGATCTTGGGGGCTGGGTTTTTTTGTTGGCGGGAACGAAGGGAAGTTACTGAATTGCCCTCACGTGTTGGGCACGAGGGCGGGTTGACGGAGGATTATTAACACCGTAAGCCAAAAGGACGGTTATTGAAAAAATTAGACAAGTTTAGGGTCAAAATTGTAATTTCTAAACTTAAGGGACGAAAAGTGAAAAAGGAGCCAACTTTAGGGACGAAAAGTGTAATTTACTCTTAATTTATTTAACATTGCAGAAGAAGTCAGATGACCGCTTGTACCATCGTCTTGTCGGTGAGGAGAGAAATTTTAAGAAATATTGCAATAAGATGTCGAGTAATAAATGGGCTGATTATACGGTGACTCAGGTGTTGGCTGATGCGATATGTGTTTGAGATTAGGGAGTAGATTTTTTGTACCGGTTGGTCGTCCACTAGCCTGGTAGTTTGTCGGCATTTTCACTATTCATTACCTCTAGTTTTTTCTGGAATCGTAAAACTGGTATTTTTTCACTTTATTATTTTTTTTAATTTTTTTTGAATATTTTTAAAATTATTTTTATGATATTTTAATGTTGTTTTTTGTTGTTTGTAAATTTAAAACTTATATTTTTTTTTATCAAATACCTATTTGGTATTATTTTTGAGTGGGTTTTAATTATAATTTTGCTATTTTCATTGAATTATAACAAGTTTGATAACATTTTTATAAGAAAAATAAAATTAACCACACTGGTAATACCGATCAGTTACACCGATAATATCGGTACCGGGTATTACACCGATACGAATAAATTGCAGATATTAAAACATTGGTATTTAATTTATCAAAACAATTTCAATTTGTTAGATTAAAAAGAAAAATGTGTAAACATGTGAGATATGAATTCCACATGGGGGCTTATGGTAAATGATGATTTAGTGTAAGGGGGAGGGTGGTCGTCCAGGCACGAGAGAGAGGCAATCCAAAACAAATAAATAGCCCCAATTCCTTGTCAAATTAAGCCAAAGGACTTGATAGAATTCGCATGGAGGTTGCATTCCATGAGCTCGAAACCTGAAATCTTCAAACTCGGTATCCGAGAAAAATGGAAATTGTGGAAAATGGGTGATATCAAGTCTGACATGCCTGGTTACGTACGCCTCGTACATAGTTGTTGGAATTTTATGTTATATCTATTATTTCATAAGTTGAAATAATCTAACATAAAATATACAAAGTGAATAGATATGTTTAAATGGAGTTGAAAGTGTATTTAACTAATGTGAGTTTGTCCCACATTGGTAGAAGTATAAACATTAAGTGTGTTTATAAGGAGAAGTGTTGGAGGAATAATAATTCCTTATAAGGGGCTACACCCCAAGTGGGCAAGGAGGGTGCGAAGCACCCGACGCGCCCGTGCCCGAGCCCGGGGCCGGGGGCGATGAGGCGTTTTAGTGGCGCACTTAGCACGCTCGCATCGCCGCGAGCCGCCTTTGTTTTTGGCTAGCTCAGCTCGGCTCCATTATGGCTTCCATGGCTCTAGTGGAACACACTTGGTGTTACCTGGTGATGTTGGTCTTCAGCTTGACACCTGTTTCAACAGGTGTCTCAAGCTCTTGACCACTACTAATAGATTGTAGTAGTGGTTCAACAAAGAATACCAACACCAACACTTCATTCTGGCTTCACCAGAACACTTTCTCTCCCTCTCATCTCTTCATTTTGTTCTTGAAGGTATTATTCTGGGTTCTTGGTTAACTCCGGCAGTACATACTGCTTTGGCTGTTGTACCCTGGGAAACTGACGGGTTCACTTGGGTGGCCCGAAATCAGTTTTAAGGGCCCTCTGTTAAACAGAATCCTCAGCCCGTAGTTAACTTGTTCCTTTCTTTTTATGTTATTGTCTTGTATTTTGATTCTTGTATTAGTTTCTTAGTTGTTAATTTCTTTGTAACCTTCTTGTAATTCGAATGTTTATCAATAAAATGTTATTTTAAGAATGGTGTTCCTACAATAGTGACGATGAAGACGAGTATAATAATAATAATAATAATAATAAATAATAATATAATAATAATAATAATAATAATAATGATAATAATAATAATAATCGAAAGAGGAAACATAATAATTCTGATGTTGATGATGATGAGAAGAAGAAGAAGAGAATCGACGATAAGGCTAGTCAGGAGGAAATAACCAACAACAAAGACCAGGACAAAAAGAAGAAGAAAAAGAAAAAGAAAGTAGCACCATCGCCACAAGACTAGCATTACTATTATTATTATTATTATTTTAAATCTACTTCTGATGCTATAATACTAATATCTTTTCTTGTTTTTAGCTAATATCCGTGTTAATTAGTTATTACTATTTGAGTGAATAATACGAGTAGCAGCAGGTAAGCATCGTGGGGTTATAATATCATGACCAGGCTGGAATATATGTGTATTTTTTTCAATGCTTGATGTAATATATTTGAAATTAGAATCAAGTATAAAAAGGTTTTGCAAAAAGGTCCTACTTGACCTTCCCATTTTGCTTCTCAAACTTCTGTACATTGATGAGACCCTTATTTGATGTTTGGTTCATTGGTTGCTTTTGTTGGTTTTGATCAACATTACTAAACGGGGCGCGTAACACCACCGGGGCAAAAAGGGTATCCCCACCATCACTATTAGCGGCGACGTCGCCGCTAATAGTGGGGGGCCCACTGACATCTTGCAGAATACAAAGCCAGTTTAATGCCCTGGACCCCACACTATTAGCGGCGACGTCGCCGCTAATAGTGCGGGGCCCAACTGACGTTGTTGACTACAAAGCCAGTTTAATGCCCTGGACCCCACACTATTAGCGGCGACGTCGCCGCTAATAGTGTGCCATATTTCCTTTAAAACGCGGCTGCTCCCCCAGACCCATCTTCTTCCCCATCAAACTTCTTCCCAGTCGAAACTCCATTCCTCAAAAAAAAAAAAAATTCCTCCGGCAATCCACCATTGTTGTCCATATTCTGGCCCTCAATCCCCTCACCCTCTGAATATCAACAATCCAGCCACCCACGCTTTTGCTCACGACGAAAATCCGGCGAGGTTATTTATCCGGCGACTTTTCAGGCGAAATTCCGGCCGGACAAAATTTCAGACGAATTATTAGCGGCGACTAGCATTAGCGGCGACATTTCCGGCGACCCACTTTTCCGACGTTTTCTTTGTATGTTTACTAAGACTCATTTATTTTTGTATTGTTGTTATTATTTTTAATATATGTTATTATTAGTTATAAAAATGTTATATAATTTTATTTAGAAATTTTAGGTTTGTTAGTTTGATTTAAAGAAATTTGTAGGATTTGATTGTTATGAATTATTGGTAGTTTATGATGATTCTTAATATTATTGTTAATATTATGTTAGAAAAACCATTTTTTTTTTTTGGGTAAAGGGGAATTTAAACCCCGGTAAGCTTTTATAAATCACCCAAAAAGGATTATTACAAGAAGTTTAGGTACAAGTGGATTGACAGAGTGTCAACCAATTCAAAAGAAAAATGCCCTCATGGGCCCCTCATAGTAAATAAAGGACCCATGATGCAGGAAATGAACCAGCAAGGTGACTGGACAGGTTCAGATCACCCAACTATATCAAGAACACATGAATCTATCAAATGAATCTATGACTAGCAATCTAATTAACAAGAATGTAAATAAAGCTAGTCTATATATCCCTCTTCATGAACTGGGCAGTCTCTCCTGTATCTGACTCAAACTCCTCAATATATGCAGGATCTATATTGGGGACAGATGGTATGTGGACATCATCAGTATTTATCCCATAAAGAGCATCGTATGGGTTACCAGTGGTGGCACCTGGTGCTGCAGATGAAGGAATATCCTGATGAGATATAGCACAAGTATCTGAATGTGTATCTGGTGTTTCCCTGACTGGCTGGGATGACTCTGTAGGTGATGCATTGTCTAGAAATTAGTGATAGAAATGTTATGATATTATAGTTAAAAATGATATGATTTTTAGAAATTATATGATTTTTAAGAATTATTGGTAGTTTATCATTATTGATAATATGATTGTTAATATATTATGTGAAAAGTTATTATGATTGTAATTAGTGTTAAAAATGTTATGTTATGATAGTTAGAAATTATATGATTGTTAGAAATTTTATGTTTATTGTTAATATGATTGTTAGTATTATGTTAGAAAACACTTGTTAGTATGATTCTAATTGTTAATATAGTTGTTATTAGGTTAATATGATTGCAAGTATTATTGTTAGAAAAATGTGCTCATTTTAGGTATAATAAGTTGGAAAAAAGATTTGTGTCAAAAATATGCATATATTTCATTTGCGCCTTTTTTAACCTTGATAATTGTTTTTATTGATTTATAACTTGTGTATAACTTATGTAGGTTAAAATGGTTGCCGTTCAAGGCGGAGATGGTGGCAATGACCCTCCAAATTGGGGGTGGAATCCTCAATGGGGCTGCAAGCGTAGCGGGGGTAAGTATATATACATGTATGTAATATATATATATATATATATATATATATATATATATATATATATAGGGTAGTCTTCAAATACAAACAAATTTAAAATACAAACCAAGTAAGAACCAATCATATATATCCACATTCATTATCTAAAAAATAGGATGAAAACGGATAATAAATTTGAAAAAGAAACTGCCATTCAAGTTGTTAATTATAAAAATGAAACTGCCATACGTGTATATTTATTTTTAACATGTTCTCACCGGAAAGTCACCCTATATATATATATATATATATGTATATTTATTCTATATTTTTGCTTTGCAGGGAATAGCTCAGGGAGAGCTGCCGCTGCTAACAAGGAACTAGAGCGGGAGTTTCAGAAGACTGGACGACTTATAACTCTTAGACTAGACCCCACCAATAGCAGGTGGCAGACTATCGGTGACACCTCCAAATGGTACAAGAGCTATTTGGGGACATATGTCGCTACCGTCCCGCATACTTACGACTCGTGGGATCAGGTGCCCGCACACATCAGGGATGGACTTATTCCCTGGCTCCAGGTTTAAAACAATTTATTTTATAATTTAAATACGTCATTAAAAAATTAGGGTAGATGCTGACTATTACTACAAAATTGCAGAGACGGTTCTACTTGGACCCGTATCTAAATAACGAAGACGGTCACCCCTTACGGGTCGCCATTGAAAACATGATTCGTCAAGATGCCCTCAAGAACTACAGGGATAAAAAAGCAAAATTCAAGGGGAAATGGTTTAGCGACAGGGGTAGGTTAGATAGACTCGGCGAATTCGAAGGTGTTCCGCCGCATGGAATGCCTCAAGATGTCTGGAGGGATCTACTGCATTACTGGACCAGGAGCACCGGATGCTTGTTGCCCAAAGAAACGCGAGTAACAGGCATGGACAAGATAATCTTGTCAGTACTCACGGTCGCCAGTCATATGCTCAGCGTGAATATGAATACGCTGTAAGTTATTATTTTTACGTTTTATATCCACATATGTATATATATATAGAGAGAGAGATACACATACATATATATAACTTTTATTAATGTATATACAGCGTAGTAATCAGGGGCAACGTGAGCCCCCGCCTGAGTTCTTTTTGCGGGCCCACACATTACACGATGGGACGGTGCAGGCAAGAGCTCCTCCCATTTATGTAAGTTCTCGCACAACACTTAAGTTTGTATTTTTTGTAAATTTTTATTAATTATAACTAACTTTTTTATTTGTTTATGATTTAATGTGGTACAGGACCGGCTTGTTGAATCCCACCAGGCACTTTCCCAACAGCCCAACACCCCGCCGAGTCAGACATTTTTGGAAGCTTTGGGGATCCGGTCGGGACATACCCGCGGGGTTGGGCGTACTGTTAGAGGAACACGAGGACTGAATGTCGACCTCCCGCCTATTGTTGACCCTCCTTTGGAGGCCCCAGCTCAGGAGCCGTGGTTTAACGTGGATCAATTCTTCAACCCTCCGAGCCCTTGGGACATCGCCGGGTCTAGTTCCGCCTCATTACCCACACATCGCTTGGATAGTGATAGTGATAGTGATTAGTTTGTAATTTTTATGAACCTCTTTATTTTGAAGTTTTCTATGTATTATGTACATTATGTCTTTATTTTGATTATGTATTATTTTAATTAAAGTTTATATCGGTTAAATAAGATAATAAATAATGATAAAATTTATATTATTGGAAAACAAATATTTATGTATAAAAACAAAAAATATAACAAAATATTTATTATTGTAATGAATTTAATCATCTATAACAATAGGAGGCCCAGGTGGTATTCTTGGGCAGTTTGCATACATCCATTCTTGAAACGCTTGTTCTCGATGTGCGTACAATGATGCCACTGCACGTGCAAGCGGGGTTGCGTAGTATGACCATTCTGGATTCTTGTAAGCCATTGGGTACTCACCTGTTAATTCCACTGCAACAAAATGACTCTCCTCATTTACGAGAGCAATAGTTATCGGTTGAGCCAACATTAATTGATCCAATCCATGATGCATCGGGAATACTGTTCGGGCGTCACGTAAACTGATGCAGTTGATTATTATACCTAGCTTATTGGCCAGGAGGATATGGAAAAACACTTTACTCATCCAATGGTCTTTGGGACGCCATTTTTTATAATAAGAGGTTTGCAACGCCTCTAATATGCGTTTGCCCTCGGGCCCATACATTCGCATGTACCCTTCGCGGTCAGATTCAAACTCCTCTAGCATTTGCGTACGAACCCACTCCGAACCGTAATCCTCATCTAGCTAGCCCCAAAGCTACCGCGGTAGCTCGAAATCCACAACTACCATCCCCTTTGACATTCTGTGCGCCGACAACGTAAGGTCGAATGTACGTTGGCAGCTCTTCTAGTACCCATGCGATGTTTCGGGACAGTCTGGCGTTAAGCGGTTCCGCAATATACCCAACCCAACTGGTGTCTGACTTTGCCTCTGAATCTGGCTCTGACTTTGACTTGGCATATGGCTGCTCAGATTGGACCGCATATGATTGGGATGGTTTCCCCCCAGCCATATAAATTTTGGACCCCATAGGATTGGGACGGGTCCCCGAATGTATATATATTCTCAAGACCTGGATATGGGAAGAGGTTTCCGAAAAAGTCTAGATTATCCTTTACCCATTCGGATTGGGTCGTCTCCCCGAATAAGTTCTGTGTCTCGGGGATACGACATGATTGGGACGGCTCGTACATACTGTGTCGCGCACCCTGCGGGTCATCATACCGTGATTTGGTGGGCGCGTACTCACTTTGTCTGGCGGGCTGCACAGGTGGCGGGCTATTCAGATCTGGCACCTCTTCAGTCCTTGGGCGACTGGACTTAGATTTCCGAAGCCCAGGTGGCTTTTTGTTAAGATCGGGCACCTAGACCAATAAAATAAAACAATTACTTAAAATCAATTAGTTTTATAAATTTTATTAAATCACTAATTAAGCTTATGATGTGTTTGGTCTACCTTTGGCGGCTTTTGTTTCGACCCGACCGGTCTTCCGCGTGTGCTCTTCTGAACAATGGGATCTTTCCTGTGACTTACCCGGCTTAAACATATCCTTTATCTTAGACAACCAATGTTTCCGTTGGGCCTTGGGTTGCTCCACCAAGAAAGTTGTAAGATCACCTACGACTTCATGGACATCTTCTACATCGTCTTCCTCTTTTAGACATGTCGATGGTGTTAAGTCAAGCTTTCTCCAAAACGGGTCTATTACATGCGGCTGAATACGAGTCTCTGCATTTTTATATATCAATAAGTATACGACATTATGTTGGTATGATTAAAAAAATATATATTAAAACATACTAACCACGGTGCATGTACTCGGCAATCTTGCAGGCACATGGTAGCCCACAACTATACCGAACCTTGCACCCGCATTTTTTCACATTTTTTTTCAATTGTTTCTCTAAGCGAATGATTTCATCAACCATGATGTCCAAAGCTTTATGTGAAACCGTTCCCACAGGGCCTTCATACAGTTGTAGTTATGTTTACCCAAGCGGGTTCCCTTGCTATACCCCAGTTGGCCCCTTATTTCAGTATCTTGACCGATAATGACAGAATCAACACATTGCAGGATTCTAGTAAATGTACATTTCCCCTTCAGCTCTTCCTTCAGATGGTGGTGCTCGGCCTCGACTCTGTTTGTGGTGTGGTTCTGATAGTTGAGATGTTCATCCCCAACATGACACAAAATGCTCTCGGTACGGGGACAACCAATTATCGTTGAGGTACTTGTAGACACCTGGATAAGCTCCCAATTTTTTCTTTAACTCCTTCTCGTATGCTTTAAACTCGTCAAGAGTCCGAGATTCATAGACTCTTTTCCACCACACGTTAAGCATAAAGATGTTAACATCTTTCTTCACCCGCAATGCCGGTTCGCAGTGTTTGGTTATGTTTTGCCATATGTGGTACCTACACAACAGGTGTTTCGCTTGCGGCATAACAACCTTCAATGCTCTCATCAGGGCCAGCTCCCTGTCAGTTAAAACCACACGAACAGTTAAGCCTTCAACAAGGGTGGACTTCAGACATTGTAACACCCATTTATAATTCGCCTCCTGCTCGTTTACGATAAAAGCATATGCTAAACTGAAGGTCCGGCCCGTTGAAGTGACGCCGACAATCTCAACAAGCGGCATGTTGTACACGTTGGTTTTGTACGTGGAGTCTATTTCAATAACCCAGGGAAATGCGCGCCATAGGGTCATTGATGTTGGATGCATGAAAAGAGATTCTCCAACCGTCCATTTTTACTATTTGTAGTAAACTGGTAAAAGTAATTTTTCTCTTGCATCAGTGAGAACATAACCTGCGACAGGTGAACAAGATATAGTAAATATGTCACTTCCAACAACGGAGTACGTAATCACTAATATGATGTTTGTACCTGCATTGGAGTATGTCCTGCATGGCCCGCCCTCCGTCTCGATTTCAGAAAGTTGGTAATGTCTCCTCTTCGAGTCAGGTTTCCTGGAAATTCATTTTTCAGGTTAACCAGGATCTGGCGTGGGAACATACCGCGATCAGATAGGTTTCCTACATATTGCTTTTCTTCTTCCGTCATCCGTCTCGCGTATGCATTCCCCTGCAGATCGGTAGCTGGATCATGATTGTGTTTCCAGTCCTTGACAGTTACCCTCCAACCACCATCATACCCGGGGCGGCCTTCCAAAGTAAAGGGACACCCTATCTTGTTGGACCGTTTGGGTGGCCCAGTTACCTTTTATCGCGTGGTCCACCGTGGTGACATATTAGTGTCACCTTATTGACCACCTTTAACGAGTTTTTGTTCGACCTCCGTGTGACTAGAACATAACCCAACTCCAGTGCTGTTCTTTTAGCCCACTCCGTCAATTCTTCGACGGAATCAAACACCTCCTCGGTTTCTAAGTCTCCAGGTTCGCAGTCAAATTGACCTTCTGCATCAGGTGACTCAAACTCATCATCGGGCACTTCAATACGTACGTTTTCTGGGTCTGCCCAAATAGCCTCAAAACTATCCATCTTAAACAAAAATGCGAAAGAAAATTGTGATTCTGTTTGTTATCGAAATGAAGAAAGAAAATAGAACATGTACTTTGAATGCCAAACGAAATACGGATTATATAAGCCAATTTATATAATTGTGAAATTGTGATTCATTGCTTGGGTCGAGTGAGTAAAGATTTGAAATCGAAATGAAGAAAGAAAATAGAACATGTACTTTGAATGCCAAACGAAATACGGATTTATATGATCGGCAGTCATGGGTCCAAGGATGACGAGGTGCCACGTGGCACGTATTAGCGGCGACGTCGCCGCTAATACGTGATACGTGGCACCTCGTGTTCAGTAATGCTGTCAAGACTGAACACGAGGTGCCACGTGGCACGTATTAGCGGCGACGTCGCCGCTAATACGTGATACGTGGCACCTCGTGTTCAGTAATGCTGTCAATATTGTCGAGGTGCCACGTGGCACGTATTAGCGGCGACGTCGCCGCTAATAGGTGTTACGTGGTACCTCGGGAACGTGCTTCGTCAGTCATGGTTCCAAAGTTTGTCGGGTCCCACCATTAGCGGCGACGTCGCCGCTAATACCCCTGGTGGGGTTGCCCTTTTACTGGTGGGGTTACCCTGTGCCTTATAAACCTATAGCTGAAAAGTGTAGTCAATGACTGTATCCTTAAAAAGTTTTAGAGTGTTGCCGTGTCGTGTCGTGTCTGATGTCATCTTTAATTTTTAACCACTAAGCTCACCAACTGTTGATTTGTTATATGGTACGTTTCTTGTGTATTTTTGTATCGGAAGTTTGACAACCTCTATTCGTGTCCTATTGTTTGTTTAGATGGTATGGTCTGGCAACTATTAACCGGGTATGTTTGGCAGTAAGTTTTTTAGGAGCTTTTAGGAGCTTTAAGCTTCAAGCTTTTAAGAAAAAACTCATGTTACATTAAAAAAGCCTTGTTTGGTTAGATGAGCTTGAAGCTTTTAATTTGAAACTAAAAGCTCTAAAGCTTAGGCTATCCGGAGTGGTATTGCCGGGGGTTGGGCTACTTGCACCACGTCGCGCCATGTGGCATCCTGGGTTGCTGGGGGTTGCCTGAGAAAAAGAGGGGGAGTGGAGTTGCCTGGAAGGTGGGGTAGGGTAATGATTGATTTGTTTTTTTATTTATTTTCTTGTGTTTGACTTTATTTTAGATAAAAGACATTTTTATATATTTTAAATATAAAATAACAATACATTACATAAAAAAACATTAAAATTACATAAAAAAACATTAAAATTACATAAAAAAACATTAAAATTAATAAAAAAACATAAAAATAAACTATAAGAACAGGTGCGCATACGGCATAAAAGTGTGACTTTTAAATACGAACTATTATTGAAACACTTGAATACGAAATACAAAATACATAGCTATTATTCAAACTTTGGGCATCTCCTTAGCAACTCCCACGCCTCCAAGTGATTAAATGCTCCTCTTTGCGTTGCTCTATACTCGGCCAACGCAGTTTCGATTCTTGTCTCGTTAGGGGGATTGTGCAAACGTTTGAAAATTATGTCGAACGAGTGAACCCAGGTGCGCATACGGCGCCATCTAGCGACAATGGCGTCATCGGTACGATAACCGATTTGTTGATTTTCCATATTCAAAAACAAATTAACAACTCTTGTCCAAAATGTTCTCGACCTTTGGTAATTATCTACAAACAATAAAAAAAAACTAAGATCATGATAATAAAACATTAGTAACAATAATATAAAAGAATAAAACATTAACAAAATATACCGCAATTTGGATCTTCCGCTACCGCGATCCAAGCTCTACATAAACTAATATCTTCTTCCGGTGTCCACTGCATATCTTATTCGTAATGAGTTTTTATAAATAGAAAATGGAGAGCAAAGTGTATATAGTAAAATTTCCATGGTTTTTAATGTCTATGTTTGTAAGTTTATACATTATAATAAAAGTTCCAGCTACTTTGCCAAACATTTAAATATATTTTTTTTTTTTGGTCAAGGTCCGCTCCCCCCAACGGCTACAAATCCTCGATTCCTCCGCCAATAGTACGCTCTCCCTTGCAACTCATGGGGATCGCTTGAAATGGAGATCGCCGGGCCGGGATGGTGTTCACGACGATCCAGGGGCGAAATCCGGTGGGTTGCTACGCCTTATTGCTCCACTCCGTATAGCCTTAACGCTACCTCTTCAAGCGTTTCAAAACAAGCTGTAGCTTTTAGAGTGTCATATTACTTTAATGCCCTTCAATTATTTTCCCCTGATCGTTCCCCTCACTTCCAGCAACTAATTTCTATTGAGTTTTTTCTTGATAGGAATTGTATTGGATGGTAGTGATACCACGTGGTGTATTGTCCTCATGCATTCCTGCGTCTATGTAAACTTTTGGTGATGCTTTTGCTTCATTATAGTACATTAATATTTTATTTGTTTTGAACATTAATACTTTTTCATTTTAATTTGGGGGTTGTACTTGTGTGATTGTATTTCTGTGTGGTTTATTTAAAAGATGTCCTTGCTTTCTATAATACAAAATAGAAAATGGAGAGCAAAGTGTATATAGTAAAATTTCCATGGTTTTTAATGTCTATGTTTGTAAGTTTATACATTATAATAAAAGTTCCAGCTACTTTGCCAAACATTTAAATATATTTCAAAAGTTTCAGCTACTAGCTTTCAGTTACAGCTTACAGCCACCAGCTTCCAGCCAACAGCTACCAGCTATCAGCTAGTTTTGTCAAACATACTCATTGACTGCTAAGCAATTACAATTAACCATCATGGTTTTTTCTGTCTAACACGTGCTGTTCGACTAAAAACCAAGGCATGTTAAGTGCTTAAATTAGTTGATTTGATACATAAGTACACTAGATTTATGCCCGCACAATGCGGCGGCGGTGGGGGTAGTGATGGCGGAGGTTGTGGTGGTGGCGGTGGTGGGGGCGACGATAATGGTGAATGTAAAAGTAATTGATGTTAAAGGTGGTATTGTAGTTATTTTAAGTGTCAGAGGATCTATACTGTAAATTATTTCATTAAGGGTATTATAGGTATATTAGATGAAGATGTCTAAATTAGTGAATAAATGAGAAAGATATTTTTGGTTTTTAAAAGGTAGAAAGTTTAAGGAAAAAAAGGTGGTTTGTTTTATTAGATAGTATAAATAAGGATCCAAATTATAGAATAAAATGAAAATTGAGTTCATGTGATTACCAAATCTATGTTTACTAGATTTAGACCCGTGTCAAATACACGGATTATTTATAACATATTAATGATAAATAAATACATGTAATCTAATAAGTTGTGAAAAACAAACCAGTGAATTCAAGAATTTAACTAAAATTATGAAAGAACAAACCGATAAATTCAAATATAAATAATGTAATAAAAATCAAGTAGTTGAATGTAGTACTGAAACATTGACAAAAGCGTTTAACTTGTTCGTCTATCAATATCATGTCAAGTTGCTGTTGTAACAATTTTTTAACAATACAATCAAAGAAACTTCTATAGATTTTGTTGTGGTATTTGTTTTTCATGAAAGTTTTGGATTATATAATTGTAATAAGTTAGATATATATATATTTTTGTTATTTATATAGTCTGACAATTTGTAAGTTATAATTATAAATAACTTGAATAATTTATAACTATATAGATGGATGAAAATTAATTGTAAACAAAGTTGGTTTTTACTTATTAAAAAGATTTTTTTAATTATTTAATTAGTTGAATATTTGGGATAAACATGAATTTTATATTTTATGTATTTTAATTCAATAAAATTATTATTTTAAGAAAAAATGACTAAAAGTGTAAATTGATGATGGAAAACAAAAAAGTGTAAATTATATTATGACATGTGTTAATTTAATTAAATTAGAGAAATTGAGAATTGTGATTGGTCAATTGAAGTTAGATCAGTTGCCTTTTAGTATATATACTAGATTTAGACCCGTGTCAAATACACGGATTGTTTATGACATATTAAAGATAAAGTTAAATATGTGTAATTAAGGAAAAGTTGTGAAAGAACAAACCATTAAATTCGAATATAAATAATGTAATTAAAGTTATGAAAAACAAACCGGTAAATTCAAATATAAAGAATGTAATGAAAATCAAAGTAACAGAATGTAATACTAAAACATTGACAAAAGCGTTTAACTTGTTCGTCTATCAATATCATGTTAAGGCTTGTTGTCTGTTTTTTAACCATAGAATTAAAAACTTCTTGTAGTTTTTGTTGTGGTATTTGTTTTTCATGAAAGTTTTAGATTATATAGTTAGATATATTGTTTTTTTATATATAATTATTGATAATTTGATAAGTTATAATTAAAAATAACTTAAATAAGTTATAATTATAGTTAGATGAAGACTAATTGTAAGCCAAGTTGGTTTTTTGTATTTATTAAAAAGATATTTTTAAATTATTTAATTAGTTGGATATTTTGGATAAACATGAGTTTTATATTTTATGTATTTTATTCTAATAAAATTATTACTTTAAGAAAAAGGTTTAAAAGTGTAAATTGATGATGAAAAACAAAAAAGTGTAAATTATATTATGACATGTGCTAATTTAATTAAATTAGAAAAATTAAGAGTTGTGATTGGTTAATTGAGGTTAGGTCAGTTGCCTTTTAATATATATTAAGATATGTGAAACTTTTTTTTTCCATGAGCTTACGGTCGTAACCAGATGAAAACTAAAAAAAAGCTGAAAATCAAGAGATATATCTCAGTTGCATATTTCATTATTCTTTTTCTTTCCCCTTTTCCCTTTATATCTTTTTTTTTTCCTTTTTAAAAAAATAAAAATAAAAACTCATTACAAAAAGAAAATAAATAATATTTTCCCTGAAAATGATAAAGTACGAACTTTGTCGTTTAAGAGTATTAATAAGGGTAGCTGATAGGTTGATAGGTCGGCGTAAGAGGTGATAGATCATAGGAGGTAATCAATGATAAATCTATATACTTAACGGGCTCCGTCTTTAGTCAACCTAGTTCCGCCCTAAGCCATACAAAAAAAACAAGGTAAAATGATTAAAAAGGGAAGAACAGAAGAGAAATATGTGATTAAGATTTGTCCTTGTTTTTCAATTTAATTATGGTTTGTTAGACGGTGAATGAACATTTACCAAACAAAACTGATACAATTATGCAAATACAAAATTTAATAGGCCAGCCCAAATATACGACGATCCAGTTAAAGCCCATTATCGCCCACTCAACTACATATCATTTACCAAAAAAAAGAGCAGCGAAAGCAAAGAAGAAAAAAAAAAAGAAAAGAAGAAAAAACAGCAAAAGCAATCAATCAATTCGTTGGTCAGGGTTTGAAGAAGCAGCAGGAGATGGAGAGTAGAATACAGGAAGCTATGCGTTCTCGCCTGCAGCATTTCAAAGACCAATCCGAGTACCTACTTTTTACTATCTATCTAATTATATTCATTCATTTATCAATTTAATTTAATAATTGCCTCCTTTTTACTTCCATCATTTTCTTCTTCTTGTAACTAAATTAATTAATCAAATTCAAGTCTAGGGTTTTTGTCTTCAATACCTTACTACTCTAGCTCACAACCCGTTCGTTTCCTCAATTGCTTACCAATTTGAAGTAGTTTTGCACCCAGTAGTTGCCAAATGAAATACTCCTTTTTTTCCTTTTCTTTTCTCTATATAAATTTTGTTTTCTTATATATATGTATGTATGTATATATCAGCTCTTTAACTTTTGAGGGAGTTCGAAGATTATTGGAGAAAGACATGTATTGGCTTTAGATACATATGCGTTGGATCCACATAAAAAATTTGTCAAGCACTTGTTGGAGAAGGTACCCCTTTTTCCTTCCATACTTTTTTTTTTCTTATATAAACTCACTCTTGATACATAATATATATGCAATTGCTAGTGCTGCCAAAGAAAATGGAATAATACTCCCATAAATTCAACAAAATTTAATAATAAATACAAAAATTACTAAAACTCTATGAAATCATTACAAATTCATGCTAGTTGAAATATAATTAAACAACTATTGTCAATTTCACATCTAAGGATTATTATTAATTGCATCCAAATTGTCCGTGTCCTAACAAGTTGTAAGGTTATATAGACGATTCTGCCGTAATATTTCAATTTGCTGGCCTTGGTTGAGTAATAAAGCACTGAACGCGTAACTGGCACTGCATTCAAAGGTCTGTAAAGGGGTCATCTCAAACGCAAGTAAAATGTTTTGAGCATTTGGAAAGCCTTGTGCGGTGTGTGTGTGTGTGTGTGTGAATTACACTAGATGTCTAGATTACATCTCTTTTACCGGACCTAAAACCTCCGTGATCTGTTGGGTATGATCATACATGTCTTGTAAAGATAATGCTAGTGTAGACTTAGAGGGCAACAATACACACAAGGGGATGACTATATAGTATAATGATTCAGATATTTTACTTGTCACTCCACAGCTCCACTTTACATTCAACACTTCTCTTTTTCTCTCAACACGAGTCCATGTTTTTCTTTCAATTTTAGAAAGAAGAGAAAAGGAAGTACCTTTCTTCAAGAAAAAAGAACCTTCAATTTTTTCCTTGACACGTAGGATTCTGTTTCATGTCTGTCGTGATGATACACCTAGGATTTCGTTAAATTTTCTGTCTGGAATGTAGATCTCTGGTTCTAACTAATGATACCTTGATAAGTGTCATTTACTCTGCCTTAAAAAAAGTGTCATTTACTCTGTGCTTAGCACTTAGCAGTATTAGTTTTTCTTGAGATGCCTCGTATCAGCTAATTGTAAAGGGTTTTTCTAATTTGTTATCTAAAGGAAAATTGTTAACTTGCTTTGTAAGTTATGATGCCTTGAATGTAATTTTATCATTGAAAGTTGGAGAAGTTATACAAGCTTTATAAATTCTAGTTAGCTAAGTGATTGACGCTTGCCTTTTATGGTATGTCATCAATTCTTTGATAGTACTTAAGTGGCACAGAAGATGATGACGATGTTTCCAAGGGTTCAAAACAAAATAAGTTAGAAGATGTTAAAAAGGAAGAGCCACCTAAAGAAATTACGGTAGCAGCAGATGAATCAACAGTTGGAGATTCTCCGGTTATGGAACTTTCATCAGCAAAGGAATCAGCCAAATCTGGAAGCTCTGAAACTCAGGTCAATGCAAATGAGAAAATACCTACCGAGAGCATGATAAAGGAGGCCCTATGGAACAAGGCAACTTATTTTAGATCCAACTCTGAGTATGTAACTTATTTGTGAAATTGATACATTTATGAACAATGCACCGATGGACAGGTTGGCAGGTTCTGTTTTGCCCATGACCGGCCTAATTGGAGAGTTTAGTGGAAAAGCTAACTGGTCAAATGGAACCAAAACCGCCAAAAGTTTATTTCTAATGTAAAAAACCTGATAAATCATTTTAGTTGAGAAAACTAGTTGGAGAATTTAGCACAAAAGGAAACTAACTGGTCAAATGGAACCAAAACCGCCAAAAGTGTATTTTTAAAAAAAAAAAAAGGGTAATTGGATGGAAACCCCCTGATCCCATGCACCATTTGGTACCCACTAATCCCCCAGCCAGGCTAGTGTCCAGGTGATTCTCAACCACTTAATAATCCCCTGATTATCTCAAGTTTGCCTTTGGCAAGACTTGAACCCAAGACCTCCCCTGGAAAGTGGCGGCTGGTGGCCACTGGGCTATTACCCAATGGTTAAAAACCTTCTAAATCCTTTCAGTGAAGAAAGTGGGTTATTTCTGAAATTTTATTATCTATGTAATCTTGTTTTACATGCTATTTGTTTTTAAGAAGGTTAGAAATAATAACCAAACAAGTTATCCAACATGCCCAAGCCTCCTATCTTGACACCTTTAAGTTCCTCAACCGCTGTGGTATCATCTTGTTTTTGTGTCAATTACATAAGCTGACATCTGACTTGACTTGTGAACACCTTATTAACGTGATAATTTTCTTTTCTGTACAGGGAACTAACTGTGGCTGGTGTGCGTCGGCTTTTAGAGGAAGATCTTGACCTCAAAAAGTTTTCTCTTGATTCATTTAAGAAACTAATAAGTAAGCAATTAGATGAGGTGAGATGTCCTGTTTAATGTGGTTCTATAATGTGCTTTTTGTGAGGTGTATGCCTACTGAAGCATACTCATAATTTACTTTTTTCTCAGGTCCTAAATTCTGAAAACGACTCACCAAAAAAGAGGGGCTCCAAATTAAATGCTGATGGTGAAAATGATAATATAGAAGCTGAAGTAAAACCAAAAAAGAAATTGGCCCCAAAAGCAAAAGTTAATAAATCTGAAGGGCCTAGGAAACGTAATAGACCTGCTCAAGAGACTAAGCGCGCAAGGAAAAAAAGATCAAGAATGATGAAGAAAACTCTGTTAAGAAGAACAATTTACAAGATGTGGATGATGAATCTGAATCTTCTGCTGAAAAACCTGTGAAGGTAGGTGTATCCCTTTTTTTAACCATGTTAGTTAGAAGTGTCATTTTAACAAGTGAAAGTTAGATTTAGGAGATCTGTTCTTATTGTCATTTGGGGTGTATATGTCTGTTAATGGGTCAAACAGGCAAAGTAACAAAAAGGTAGCAGTAATGAAATCGTTAAAATTTGTATTAAATGCTAAAATTGCTGTAATTGTTTATATCCTTTTTTAGATATATTTTTCTTATAACAATGTAGTTATTTAGTTGAGTTTAATACATTAATTGTTTACAAAAACAAATAAACCGAATTATTAGAAATCACCTGTTTCGACCCAAGCCCATCTTAGTTTTGACATGTTACCCAGCTATGTATGTATGCATAAAGTTAATCATTAAAAATAATTTTTCATACAGAAGGAAGTGGTATCATATGGAAAGAAAGTGGAGCGTCTGAGATCAATTATTAAGGCTTGTGGGATGAGGTGATTCTAGTCCTTTAGACATTCTAGCATATAATCTCATTATTATTACTTTTGTAACCTTGCATTATCGTTTTTTCTTGATAGTATTGGTCCTAACGTATACAAGAAAGCAAAGCAAGCTCCTGAGGACAAACGTGAGGCTTTCTTAATTAAGGAACTGCAAAACATTCTCTCGAAAGAAGGATTATCGGCAAACCCTTCTGAAAAAGGTTAGCTATTAAATGATGTGGGAAGATGGGGATTCTGGTAATTGGTCCAAACGGGTGCGTGGGTCGAAATGGATACTTTTTTAAATAACTGTTGTGGTTTGGTTGACTATAAACACTTTCACCTTCTAGCCTTTATAAATGCTTTTCATAATCAATGTATCAGTTTTGGTTGAAACAACGGAAAATATACTTGGGGTCTGGGAGACACCCAGTTATACAACATTTTAACTTTTTACCACAAGACCACCCATTTATTAGAAGTTTTCTGTAAGCTGCACAAGCATGTACATGTTGTCATATCTACCATTTCAGAATTTTGTAAAATGAAAAAAATGCTCTTCCTTTATAGTTGTGTAGTTGCCTATTGTGCCCCTCTTTACAATTGTAAAATGAAAAAAGGTGCTACTCTTTTCGAGGGTATTACACATATCACCCATTTTAATTATTGTTTGTAATGCTTTAGCTTGAAAGAAAGGGACAATTTTTTGATGCTACTATTCATCATTTTTTATTTTTTTTAACTAGAATTGGTAGAAATGAAAACAAATACGTACTTGGTCAGACTCTATGAAAGTTGTAACAGATGTCTGGCCTTAATGTGTTGAATACTTGGGTGGCCTTCCAAGTACATTGTCCCAGAGTAGTAGAACAGTATGCTGTTAACTTAAATATTTCAGTAAAGTTGATGTAGCACGAATGCTACGGATTTAGACAACTATGAATTGCTAGACATTCTTAGGTAATGGTTATCGTATTATCAAAGGAAATTGGGGTAATATGGTTTACCAGACACACAGGTTTGAGAAAAAGAATTCCGGAACAATACATATCCCTGCTCTCAGACTAATTACAAACCAGCTGGAAAATTGATTGGATAAGTCAGTACTAATACTAATCTAATGAGATTAAGTGTAATACTTTTGCCAATGTAGTATGGATACTAATTAAAGATTGCTCATTGTCGAGTCATTCAGCGAATGTATGATTGTAGTCATATAAAAATGCTTCATGCCCGAGTAATCATCCTGTATGCATGTGAGCATGTCAAGTTTTCACTTGTTTGACCGATAATATTCTGTATATTTGTTGTCTGCATTAAAAAAAGAATACGGGCAACGGTAAGCCCGTTAGACTCCCTGATTCAACTTATAGTTGAAACTTGAAAGTTTTGCCATTGTTATTTATTTACTTTCTGTTTATTTATTTGTAGCATCATCGTCACCAAAACCATATATTTGTTTTGTTAGAAATCAAAGAAGTGAAACGGAGAAAGGAAAGAGCGAAAGAGCTGGAAGGTATCGACACAAGCAACATTGTTGTTGGTTCACGTAGAAGGTCCACATTTGATTTTGTGGCCCCACCAAAGCCCAAAGCACCTATTGAAAGTGATGATGATGATGCAGAAGATAGTGACAACGAAGAAGGAAATGGCTCTGAAGACACTGATAATGATAATGGAAATGGTTCTCAAGACACTAATGATGATAATAAAGATGGTGATGATATACACGAGGATGATACACTCCATAAAGATGGTGATGATCTACATGAGGATGATACACTCCGTGAAGAGGTTCAGGAAAGTAATACAACATAAGAGTTTGTTTCTTTCTTTTGTACTAATCGTTTGTGATAAATTGTATCAACGAAACTATTTAGGTAAATACCCAGATATAGCATACTAGCAAGTTTCTAAGGGTCTATTGTCTATAATTCTTGAGTACTTTTTGATTTGTCCCTTCTAGACCTTTGAACTTTTTAGGCCATCATACATTTTAAACGTCTCTTCTAGGTGATTAAAACTTTATAATATAACCCTATTAGCTTTATTAGGCCATTTTTTTGTTATCAAAACGATGTTGTTTTGATAACAAAATGGTTTAATATGAAATATTCTAAAGTTTTAATGACCCGGATAGATAATGAATGGAAAAGGTTAAATTTAGAGACGTTATTATTGTTTTTATTGATATCGTTCGATAGACGGAAAACATGAAGTTTTTAGCATCTGATTGTGGGTTTGTTATTACTTTCAGTTTTTGAGGCATACTTGGTATTTGGTATATGAAATCATGTCTTACCTCCTTTTGTTGCTTTGTGGTTTTTTAGGTTTTTTGTGTAATTTTGTTTTGATGTTGTGGTTTTGTTGCTTTGTCTTGATGCTTAATCTTTTTGGTGTGTTTATTTATAATTTTGTCGAATCTATTTTTATCGAATGTGGCATGTAGTCTTATTTTTTTTTGTTTTATTGTCTTGGGCTAATTGTTTAAAAAGTCCTTCAACTTGTCTTTTACGTATAGATGGAAGTTATGTATAAAAACTTTACTAGTTGTTTACTGCATTTTCATTTTGATTTTTTGGATGCATAAGCTAATGTAACAGAACTCGTAGGGAGTAAATTTGATTATCTGTGATTATGGTTTGAAGGTTTTGGTCCAAGGATGTGGATGAATTTTTAGTCCTTGATTATGGATTTAGGGTTTTGGATTCAGATTTATGTAGATATCCTTTGATGGAAGGAAGAAGTATTGGTTAATAGATTGTTTCTCATACGTTATCCATTGAAAATCCACGCTTTTGAGCATTTTATTAGTGCAACTCAGTTTCTGGATAGGTTTTTTTTGTCCAAGAGTTTATTGCATTAATCATTTGATGCTTTTGCCATCTTCTACTCAAGTTAGGAAGATTGTTACAATGTAAACTTGAGTTGGAACTTGGAACAGTTAAAGAAGATTGTAGAATGTGCCAATGTGGTGTAGAATGTTGATCATTGGGGAAGGTGCTTAAAGATGGTCAAATGGTAGGCAAGTCGGGGTGGGCAACGGGTCATAATGGGTTCAAGTTGAAATGGGTAATAACCTGGTATGTTGTGGTGGCTTTGCAACCTGGTGAGTGGTGTCGATGGGGGTGGTAAGTAGTGGTTTTGGCTGGATTATGACATTACTAGCAAGTTTCTAAGGGTCTATTGTCTAAAATTCTTGAGTACTTTTTTTATAAAAACGTTACAAAACTTGTTATAATTTTAAAAAAAATAGTCAAAATATAATTACAATCCACTCAAAAATAAGAGAAAATTTCTATTTTTGGTCCTTCAAGTTGGCATGATTTTAAGTTATTGCCCTTGAGTGAATTAATTACAGAAAAAACCCTGGAGTTGGTCAACTTTTTCACTTTTGACTCCGCGACTATCAGCCGTCTATTAGGTCTATTAAGTGAGGGGCATATTATTCTTGTAACATCCCGAACTTTTATTTAACGGTTGACTTGAGTCGTTAAGTCAACACTTATCTAGGGCTGTATAGTTTCCGTTTCAACTCTCTAAGAGATTTAATGCTTATATGTGTTTAACGTACTATATGTGTGAGGCTTTAAAGGATTAATGATTGATGGCTTATGTATTTAAGGTATATTTTAAATACCTTTAGAGGTGCTAGAATTGCTTAATGTGTTATAAGTATTCTTAATATGTGATTTTAGCCTGATACGAGCCATAAGAAAGTCTAGGGGCTAGTTTTGACATATGTGGAAACTCAAAAACGGGATTAGGGTCTAGGAACAGGTCACTAGCTTCTAATTACTGATATTAGCCTTTTCTCTTTGAACCCTAACCGCCCCTCATTGGCATAATCAAGTCAGACATGTCTGATTACGTGCGCTTCATAATTCTTATATAGAGTTTAGGGGTTGGAGCCACATGGAGTGCTTTTGTGATTTGTCCAAAGTTGGGTTGGTTGTGGTGGGTCTCGGGTTTTCTCTGGCTATTAGGATATTTTTTTTGTGTTTCAAACAAATTTTTTCAATTGATGTATTTTTTTTATATATATAAATTTAGCGTGTTAGATATGACAATAGAAAGAAAAAGGGTGTTAATAAAAGAGAATATGGTGAAATAATTAAACGGTCCGAATAGACGGCATTTGGTCGTGGGGTAAAAATTGAAAAAGCTTACCAATTACGAAAAATGTAATTTACTCAATTAAAAAAAAATAAATACAGATGTGTAAAGCGCAAAAATGTTAGATATGAACTCCACAGGGGGGGTTATGGTAAATGATGATTAGTGCAAGGGGGAGGTGGTCGTCGAGGGAGTGTGGCAATCTAAACCAAATAAAAAGTACCCCCAATTCCTTCCTCAAAGCCAAACCCTAGAAAAAATAAAAATAAAAAATCAAGAAAGGTACAATGCCTGGATCAGGGAAGGACATGATGGAATTCGTATGGAGGAGGGATTCGGTGAGCACGAATCCTAATGACTTGAATTATTTCCTCCGAGAAAAATGGGAATTTTTGAAAATGGGTGATATCAAGCCTGACATGCCTGGTTACGTACGCCTCGTACATAGCGACGATGAAGATAATAATAAGAATCGAAAGAGGAAGCATAATAAAAGTTCTGATGAGATGAAGGGAATCGACAATAAGGCTAGTCAGGAGGAAATAACCAACAACAACCACAAGGAAAAAAACAACAACAAGAAGAAGAAGAATCGAAAGACGAACAAAAAGAGAATCAATAGCGACAGCATCACGGGTGATAGCGAGGAAAAAGGGAAGAAGAACAAGAGGAAGTAGCACCACCACCACCAGTGCCATCAGCGACATAGTATTATTATTAATAATAAATATCTCTCCTTGTGTTTAGTTAATGTGTCTGTGTCGGTGTTTACTGTTTTACTTTTTAAGATGTTTTTCGATGATCAACGAACCCCTGCTACTCTTATGGTTATCTACTTATATATATATATATATTACTTACTATGTTTTTAATTATCTCTCTTAGTTTCCGATCATTTTTATCTGTTATTATGATGATGATAACAAACGACTCTATGAGATAATGATGTTCTATATGAAAACCGGATCTTAATTATGCTATAGTATATCCTTTTTGTGTTTCACTTTCACAATTGGCCGGGTTGGATGGATATATGGGTGGAAAACTGTCTTGAACTATGACTAATTATTATCGCAAGACGATGCTGTTCTGTCTTTGTATAGCGATATTATATTTTTCTTGTTTAACCTTGTGATGCCCGCTCTGCAATGTGTTGCCTATTACCGATGCAAGGGCAAGCATTGGTGGTGAGGATCTGCAAACCCTGTTCAACCAGTCGTCGTTTCTATGACACTGATCTCAAGGCTACAACCGGCAAGGTAAAAGGAGTGAATATGTAGGCGCACGATACATCTGGTTCATAATCGTGTTTTTACTGTTGAGTGTTGCTTCAAGTCTGCGTTTTGTTCCATAATGGTGAGTTAGAGCTTTAGCGGAAGCAGTTCTGACTGCCAATAGTCTGCACAAATGCTTTATTCTGTCACCGCACCTTTAATACCTTTCGGTTATGTATGCCGTACACTAGGTTTGTGTCTGCAAAAAAACTGTGTTCTCCCAATGCAGGTATGATGATAATATTTTGAGTGATACACGTCACATCAGAATCAAGTATATAAAGGTTGGCCTAAAAGTTTTTTGCATCAAACCAACCCGTTTTTCGCTTGCAGCACAAATTACATGTTTGAAGCTGTACCAAATCCTGCTCGACCCTCCCGATTTGCTTCTCAAACTTATGAACATTAGCATGGTTGGTAGCTTATGTGATGTTTGGTTGTTTAGCAGGTGCTTTTGTTGGTTTCGAAGTTATAGCCGAAATGTGTAGTCAATGATCTCATACTTCAAAAAAGAGAGTTTTATTGGTGTCGTGTCTTATGTCTTCTGCTAACCAGAAGTTCACCAACTGTTATGGTATTAGTGTCGTGTCTATTTTTATCTGTTATTATGATGAGAAGAAGGGAATTGACAATAAGGCTAGTAAGGAGGAATTAACCAACAATAAGAAGGAAAAACACAAGAAGAAGAAGAATCAAAAGAGGAAACATAATAATTCTGATGATTATGATGATGACCACGAGTCCACGATGTTGGGCTAGACGCCTAGACAGACGGCTCATCTGGTTACATAATCGTGTTTTTGCTGTTGATGTTCAGGTTATAGCGTTGCGCCACATCTGTCTTTAGTTCTAAATGGTGGTGGATTAGAGCTTTAGCAGAAGCACTTCTGTCTGCCAAGAGCTTTACCAAAATAAATTCCACTTTGTACATTACGAGTATTATTTTTCATTGCACTTGCAATATGCATTCTTTAGAGTTTTGGGCTTTTGGCAGTAGTTAATACGGGAAACATAGAACTCTCAATATATAGGCAATCTTTTTTTTCCAACAACATCCAATTCTACTCCTATTCTTAAACTATACGGATGCCTGAGATAGAATCCACAAATGTAAAAACTGAGATTCGAACCCAAGTGGATCCTCTAAGGTAAAACACTTTACCAATGGACCACTAACCAATGGCCAATTTATTACAGGAAACATAGAATTCTCAATATGATGGGCGATTTAATCACAGATTCCCAAAGATTACGAGTGAAAAATGTTTCCTCCATCTAAGGACTGCGGATGAGTTGCTCAGATAGCTTGTCTGATTACATATGATCTGGCCTATACAATGAACAGTTATATTAGTACATCAGAATGGCAAATTGGGTGGGTTTGACGAGCTGTGTAACAGTTCAAGTGGGGAGCCTACAAACATGTTTAGTTCATTTCTAAAATATGGATAACGGTTTAGTAGAATTTTAATGGGTTATAGCCATATAAGGTCTGGCTGGAAGCATAAAAGTTGCATCTTGGGTGATCTTCGACCCTCTCGACCAGTTATCTTATAGCTCATTTATGTTTAACCTATTAAGTTACATGAATTTGTTGGAAGAACAAGTAGATTTCTATTAAGCTACATGAAATTGTTCACAGTTGATGTGAAATCGCTAGAGAATTGTTTATGCAAATGTAAAAGGGTAACGGGTCATGACCAGCATCACAAGCTGCTCCTGAAAGGCTGCTAGCAGAGATGCTTTAGCAAAAGTCTCATACTCAAGTTGTTTGACTTGTAAGCCTCGCTAACCTATTATGGATAATGGCTTTGCCCTTGACTAATCTAAGTGATGAGTTATGGTGAACCCTCACCAAAACAAGCCCTAATTTTGTATATAAATTGAATTCGATACTTGAGAAAGGATCCTGGCGAGGCTTCAATGAGATCCCAATACTGGCTAATCCTAGGGAGGAGCCCGGTCGAAGTATAACTTCCAGCGGACTGTGGGAAAAATACAAGGAAGATATAAGCCTAGATAAAATATGGATCGACAAATTAACCAATATATATAGAGAGAGAGATCCAGATCGATGCTAAGAGTGGGACCCACCTGAGACCTAGCGAAGTGGCGAAGGGTCACTCTTCCATGGAGTATGCGAGGCTTAGGTTTTCACATGGGATCCTAGCGAAGCTTGGATAGAGTTTTAAGATTGATAATATATATATACACATAAAGAAAGTAAAGGAAAGGCTAGCAAAGAGAATCGGAGCTTACCTTAGATGTGGGGCCCAACCGAGGC